>OX451391.1:11200592-11826535 GCA_949629135.1 Eremobia ochroleuca | reverse complement strand
TGTTCGCATAACTTGTCAAAATGTAGGGAACAGGTGATTTTTTTTTCACGATTGACATGTTGTATAAGCACTAAAGGGTACTTTTTCCAACACACTGGATGTTTCGTATAGAAAAAAAGAAAATATTGCGTAGCATTGTTTATCTTTTAATGCCTCCTCTATGTTAGTTTTAACTCTGTGTAAATCATAAATTACATAATTATGACAAATTCAGGACAATGCAGGCAATGGAGTGACAATTATTATGAACATTAAAGATGGTGCTGCCATTACACACTGGACTTGTCTATTTGTTTCAAAATAAAATTAATTCATTAATCAATTATTAAATATCATGTTCATAATAGTGTTGTTATTATTCAATACACTTTAAATACAGTTTTGATATTCTCTATTCTAAAAATACTCGTGAAATCATATCAATTCTTATAATATGCATGTCCCAATTACCATCTTATTTAAAAAACCGGCAATATAAAGACCTCCCCGAATACTTGAATCAAAATAATAATCATTTAAATTTAAATATTTTCTGCAATCATTTGCCAAGTAACGAAAGCTATGTTTGGATTTCAAATTTATCAGTTATTTTTTAAATATTATTAACTTTTTGTCCATACTAGGCCACAAAAAAATCCATGTCCTTTCTGGATTTACGTTAGATTTTTGAAGTATAAAACAATACAAGGCTGGTCTTTATCAAATGATAAAGTAACGAAAGCCAAGTCAATGCTGCTTGAAATCGTTGGTTTATTACGCAATGTGTGTCTGACACTACTGCAGCTATTGAATAATGTAAAAATAAGATTTTTTTAGTTATATTTGGTACAGTCAACCGTACGTCAACAATGGTATCAGTTTCACTTTGACAGCGCCTTTATTATGTATCAGTTGGGGCAGTTTTCGTAGTTCAAGTGTTACTGACATGAGGGTGGGTAACTGTTGATCTCATATATCTAGACTTAGTAACGGTTCGAGGTTGCTTTTAGGATGGAGTGAGATCTGAATATGGCGCCCCTTGAGAATTGAAATACACAAGGTTTGCGAACATTTTTAGTGAGGGGTGAGGAACGTTTTAGCCCCATCGGCCATTCGTTCTGCGAGCAATTTGCCTGCCTGTCCACTGCCATTTAAGTTTGCCAAATCTTTAGGTTATGTCGGTTACCTTGGATCATACAGAAATAGCGTTTGCTTTGCTGACTTATATGAAAAGACTAAGAATTAAAAGAACCTAGTCCTCAAGAGCGAGCAAAGCGAGCTGGGAAATTGAAGCACCCCGCCTCGGATAGATTATATTTGCTTTTAAATTATACAAGAGCGAGCGAAGCGAGCTCATCAATTTTAACACCTCCCTCGCCTCGAATAAGTTAGATTTTCATTTGACCCTTTACACAGAAAACTTTGGAATAAAAAAGGAAGTCCGTCTGCAAGTGCGAGCAAAGCGAGCTCCGAAATTTAAGCACCCCGCCTCGGATAGGTTAGATTTTCTTAATTGATTGACTAAGGGCTGATTTTTCAATCGACAGAAAATTTTTATTCGTGGAATAAAATTGACGTCTGACAGATTTTACATGGAAGAACTTTCAAATATTCAAAATTATTACTCGTATAAAATTATCTGTCGTTGGCCAACGACAGGTAATTCTTAAACTTTTCTTCTATGGGCTGATTTTTGCGCGAGTAAAAATTATCTGTCAAATCAGCCCTAAGAGTAGCGAAGGTGCAAGAGCGAGCGAAGAGATCTCGAAAATATTAGCACCCCGCCTCGCATACGTTTAGATGCCAGCAACATGTGACATATTCCGTTCAAAAACCTACGTGCTCGAACTTTATGCAACCTTGTGTATGTCTAATTGCCTATTAGGGACAAGGAGCGCCTATTTCATCCCGAACTCTGTCAAATTTTGTCAATCGAACATGAGCCAATCCGGGGACGTCAAACCAGAGGTAGAAGATTGCGCCTCTGTGTACAAAAATCAAAGGAAATCGTGTTTCGCGGGGCGCCTTTGCGGCACAGTTTACTAAAGAGTCCGATTAGACGAGCTGTTGCTACCAGCTAATAAATACAATCCGCAATGCTCAAAAATGCAGGCGTCGAACGGGCGTCCCGTTACAAAAAATAACATTTCAAGAATAAAGGTTTTTTATTTCTTAAATTTTGGAACCGAGGCGCTCATCTGCCTCCGGTTCGGCGCCCCCTCTGTTTGGGCCCTGGAGATGTAACTCCGTTCGCTCTGTGGAAGAACCGAACTTACTTTATGTAAATAAAAGTATGTAGTTGCTTCAATAAATAACTTTTGTTTTTATTGCAAGTTGGAGCGAATTTTGGTTGTACGAATTATCAATTTAATGTGTAATTTATATTTACGTGTCTTAAGATTTTTAGTTAGCGACAAAGATCATTACGAAATTTTTATTTATTTGGATTTTGTGTACTATCAACGAACCTAGTTATTGTATTAAATATCACAATTCTTTTACTATTCTATAATAATTTGTTAGTAACAAATAGCAAGTTATTATTCATAATCTCTTCTGATACTTAGTTAGACAGTGCAGCGGAAACTACTTTTGTTGCTGACTGTAACTAAAATTTCTGTGAATCGCAATATAAGGCCCGTCGCCCACGACGCTACTCTTAAACTAGAAGGCTAATTCCTGTAATTAAAGACTTACATTCGAGCCGCAATCTCATCTCAGCGGCAATCAATCTGAAATTTTTATATTAAATGATTTTGACAGATTGAGACTGAGAATGCAAACGTTCTTAAAAATACTGAAAATCATCAATAAGTAACCAGAATGTCACAGCACTAGTATTTCAATGTCGGTCCGTGCACGACGCAACCAATCACAAACTAGTTAAACACTTTAGAAACTAATTACTCGCGTTCCAACGCACTGGTCGGGCGCAATTATTTTTAATTAAATTCTGGATATTGCTGATGTTGACATACAATTAGTCCTCTGAAAAAATGGTAGCTTTCATATTTACTAACCGGTTCTGTCAGTTTTTAGTAGCGTCTTTGACAACGGGCCTACGACATCACGTCGCCTAGATCATCAAACTCATGAAAAGATCATTAATATTGTAGTCGTTGCGTTGGAATAAATATTGTTATAATTTATTTATTTTGTTGTTATAATAATAATTGTCGAATATCATGCAAAAATATCAGACATTAGTCGATTTTTTTTTTATTCTTGAAAATTTAAACGATAAAATAATATTCTACCATCGGCGTCCTCCTTATTTTTGCATGAGAATTTTGTATTGCAGGTGCAACTCAAAATTCTCCTTTCTACATAAACGTTCACAATATGGTTAGAAATATGTTTATGTTTTACATTAGTGCACAGTGGTGGTTGTTAAACAAAGTAGAACTCCATCAAGCTCCTTTAATCTTTTTACTTGCATCAAATTACATTTAGTGTTGGAAAATATTTGTCGCTCTAGCAGAGCTTTACCACCTGATTCATATGCTTAAAACGAAAATACTCTTATAGGCTATTGCCCTCTTACTTCAGTGACAATAAGACAAAAACAGGAATCGTTTAGGCTTTATTAAGTCAATTTCTTATGGTGGGCTAACTAATACTTTTGGAACTTTCTTTCTGACTAGTATGTGTATCAGTAGTCGGAAACAAAGTTAAAATACTTTTAACTATATTTTTTTTTTCAAAACAAACAATCACAACAATCTCTTTTATTCTAACATTCTCCTCATGTATAGAGGTAGTTTTCTACTTTATTTATATAATCAGTTTAGTTCCGACAGCAACAGGTAACAACAAAATATTAATCAAAAGAATTTGTCTAAAAGTTAGGGTTGCTACAAACTCATGTTCGGGTCGGCATAATTCGGCACAGCTGGGTGGCAAAATCAAACATTTTATTTTTATTTATTTATAAAGGTACACCAACAGCTTCGGTATACAAAATATTAAATAACAGTAGATAAAAGTCATGGGCTTATACAGTTGCCAATAACAGATGAACCAACATTCTCCAATACAGTGATAACCTAAGGTAAGAACGAAATTTATAAAAAATAAGTGGTAACAAACTATATAAACAGAAACATAAAATGACATAAAAAATAAGTTACGGAGGTTGCAAAAAATACCTACATACTAACACAATGAATCTTAAGATAGTGTGGCTTGCCTGCTTTGGGACCTCAAAATTTGGGTATTAAAGATATTTAAGGAGTCATGATATATGTCAACATCTGGAGTGGATTTTATATAAGAATTCATCTCTCGGCTGAGCCTATTGAGAGGTGAGTTTACTCCTATATTTGTTTTGCATGCTTTAGTGCAGAATAAATGGGTAATGGGATATCTGGGTAAATTATAGGGGACTTTTAGTCGAATTTGTTCAGTTCATTTATATTACATATTTATTTTATTTTTTATTTAACATACGGGGCGTCCGAAAAGTCATGGATTACCCTTTACCTGCTGATGGGCCACATTGAGTTCTACCAATAAAAAAAAAAAATGACCTACCAATAAATTATTTTTTCACCAGGGCTGATCAAAAATAAGGTAATTTTTTTTTGGTGAAAATTTTAAGTTTGAACTTAAATTTTAGGTATTTAAGAGATGATATCTGTAGCTTTCTTGTTTCCAATCGATAGTAGGATGATTTAAGATGAAAATAAAAAAAAAAACCTGTACTCGAAAAAGTTTTCATTCGTAGAAATGGCATGGAAAAAACTGATCAAAGGTAGAGATTTTTCAAAATTTCATTAAACATCAAAAGACTCGGAAACCATAAGACTTTTAGTATGGTCTTTTTTTTATTGGTAGATCCCAATGTAACCCATCAGCAGGTAAAAGGTAATCCATGACTTTTCGGACACCCAGTATATACATAGATACTAGCGCCCCTGCTTCTTACGGTTTTAACGACTTCACAAATTATCGAAATTTCTTTATTATATGTAAACTAGCGACCCGCCCCGGCTTCGCACGGGTGCAATGCTGATCACTACATAGTATAAAACAAAGTCGCTTCCCGCTGTCTGTCTGTCTCTATGTATGCTTAGATCTTGAAAACTACGCTACGGATTTTGATGCGGTTTTTTTTTATAGATAAGAGTGATTCAAGAGGAAGGTTTATATGTATAATACATGCATAATATAGTAGAGAAACACTGATAATATTAGAGCCATTATTTTTCGTAAAAAGTATAGGATAAAAAATCGTTATTGTGGGTTATCCCGAGATAGACATATACCATTGTGGATTTTTTTGTAGACCTTTTTAAGGTGTACAATACTGTAGCACATTATTTTGATCTATCTTGAATGGTTCAGCCAGCGTTTACAATGTACGACGCCAGCACATCAAGCTACCCGAAATTGTCAAAATTTCCCAAACCACCTTGGATCCTTATGCTTTAGTAATAAAGTTGAAAATCCGTTGGGTAGTTTCAAGCGCCACCGGCCGACTGCCCGGCCGGTAACGCCCGCATTTTAAAACTGTAATATCTTCGAAAATATTAATTTAAATTACATGCTGTAAAGGGCCATAATGATCTATATGAAATGCACAATGTTTTTAAGGTACTTAATTGGATAAGGATTAATACTGTATTGCCTAAAATTGCTTCTTAAATAAGCCATTATTTCTCGTAAAAAGTTAAGGATAAAAAATGGTTATTGTGGGTTATCCCTAAGAGATAGACATATACCATCGCGGACTTTTTTGTAGAACTTTTTAAGGTGTACAATACTGTAGTACATTATTTTGATCTATCTTGAATGGTTCAGCCAGCGTTTACAATGTAAGCGCAACAAAATGTGTTTATTTACGACATCACATTAGAAACCTCTAAAATTATCAGTGTTTCTCTACTATATTATGCATGTATTATACATATAAACCTTCCTCTTGAATCACTCTATCTATTAAAAAAAACACATCAAAATCCGTTGCGGAGTTTTAAAGATCTAAGCATATATAGGGACAGACAGACAGGGAAGCGACTTTATTTTATACTATGTAGTGATAGTGATTTAATATTACTGTCACCTTCCGGAATAAATCCTCTTATTGATGGTGAGAAAAGCAGCAAAATCTGTTGCAGAAAAAAAAGGCAATTTTTATTTATTTGTATGTGCCGAGCCGACCTGAATATGATTTAGCGAGGATAGATGCCGAACGGAGTTTGCCGATCGACAGCAGCAAACTGAAACTCACACTGTTTGAGCAGGAAACTTAAATAAAAAAGTTTGAGAAGTATCTCCAAAACAACCCATTTCAGACCCCAAGTTATAAAAATGTCAAAAATGTTGCAAGTTTTGTTTTGTACCACCCATTTTAAGGTATGCACCCAATTACCGATCACCCTGTATAAATAAAACATTTACGTTGCGCAAAATAAAGTGAATAAAATAGATATTTTAAGTTGACAGTTTGGCATTGTAATTTAAGACAAATGTCAATTTAAAAATAATATCAGCCCAGCAAACCAATAGAGCCACAAAACAATACGTATTCAACTCTATTATATTTTTTCAATTATTATCCTTTCCAGTAGGAAAGTAGTTACTAAAAATATATATAATTATATATATTAAGTTATATAAGAAAAAATAATACCAGCCTATTGTCCCACTGCAGAGCAAAGGCTTCTTCATACAGAGAATAAAACATAAATTATGAAGGATCTCGAAAATACAAACAAAACGACGACAATCGATTAGTATTAAAATATCATCATCTTCCCGCCCTTATTCCATGTTACTTGGGGTCGGCGCAACACGTTTTATTCTTCCAGTCGACCGTCACGCTATAACTCACCGTCTTTTCTTTAAAATCATTCCTCACACAATAGTTCCATCTTTTCTTTGGCTTTCCTCTCCCTCATCAACGTTTATATTAATTACTCTTTTACGGCCGAACCCAATAACCTATTTTCAGTGAAAGACAGATCGCTACTGATGACAGCCAGTATAATCATCTGTTTTTGAAGTAAAAAGTCTAGGTAAGTAGTACATTATACAAGATTTTGCTGCATTTTACTGAACAAAATTGTTAACGCTGGAGAGAAGGAATGAAACGTAATTGCCAGTTTGACATAAGAAACACAAAACCTGGTTGAGATTACTTTTAAATGAGGTTATATTTCGGTGAGTAAATAACACACTGCTGTTTTATTTGAACGAAATCCATAGTAAGTTCATAACAACTTAATTTGCTCATATTATTATGGTCAATGCGGCATTTATAAGTCCTTCTAATTTGAAGATTTTGAAGATCATTTTCATCTCAAAATAATTTTTCAAATCGGATAACAATGTTACGTTTTTAAAAACACTCGCTTTACGTACTTTAAATTGAATCGGACTTGTCTTAAATGATTATTTATAAATTGTTTTCCCTGCAATTCGAAGAATATACCTATTTGTCATCTGTAGTAACTCCGTCCTGCCAAACGAATAGCTGTCAACAAGTTATAGGGACGCATATTTTGGCTTTTTCATACAAATAGCTCCTCGTAGTAAGCAATATTGGGTAAGCAGTTGGGGTTGGTGGTAAGCTTACTCTCCCATCGATAGATAGGCCAGGCCGGTAAGATTCCTTAATCTCATAGATTATTGGGACGTTAAAACCAGAGACAGATAGGTCTTTCTACCTCCAGTATACCAAAACTAGTGATAGATTGGTAATTGGGTTCGGTCGTTAGTCACATGCTTTCATCTCTGCTCATACCCATACCAAGGCAAACGATTTCCTTTCATTTTTTCTATCCATGGACGATTTTCTAATAGGACATTTTTTCTAGTGTCGTTTTACTATTAGGAACAGTTGCGTTTAGGACTTTTTGATACGGAGGGCTGATTTCTTTCTTTACCCATTTTAATTAGTATTAAAATATAAGGGTACTCAAATCGAATCCCATTACTTTGCCTGGCAAGATTCAGTAATATTATTTGTAGTTCATTGTTAGTTGAATTCCCATTTAAATACAGTTATAAGTTGAAACTGTTGGATACCTAGTTAACAAGTTCATCGCCACGGAAGAAAATGATAAATTTCCATTCAGGCCATGTCGGACAATGTTGGGCGATACCGAGTCCGACAGTCAGACCTATGTCTAAACGTCTCTTCTGAGCCGTCGGTCAAGAATACTAGGCAATATTGTACGCAGCATGACCTGCGCGACCTCCTAGAACAGTGTAATCACACCAGCACTCTAAAAAAATACATATGTTAGAAAGATATGTTTTTTTTTCTGATAATGTTCCTGCATTAATAAAACAAAAAGTTGTTTTTTATTTTTTTATTTTAAATGTTTTGTGTGGCTTATAGAGAAAGTTATGTGTCCCTCAGCAATGTCCGACATGGCGTTGAACGTGTTAATAATGAGATACTATTAAACCTCACTGCGGCATAGTGAGTGCCGCGAATATATGTTAGATTTTCTCCTATCATGATTTTATCCAGGTGAACACAGCCCAAGGCAGCCTAATGTTGCTGTTGTTTTTTTTTTTCCATTTATTATATTTTTAATTATGTAATGATAGACTGAATAACTGTGATAATCTTGAATAAAAAATGTATTGACTTACTATTGCTTTTTATTTCTTATTATAAGAATTATATTGTTGGTATGTAGAAAAATTTTAGTGTTACTTGTTGTGTATTGATGATTAAGTTGTGATACGTAAATTGTAATTAATTATTTTTATTTTAGTTGTTAATTTATTCATGTTTAGGGCTGATTTTTCAATCATCTGATAACTTTATTCGAAGAATAATTTTGAAATTTTGTCAATTATTTCATACAAAAACTCAAACGTCAATTTTATTCCTTAAAGAAAAGTTATCTGGTGATAGAAAAATCAGCCCTAAATCTAGTATTGTATTTGTTTTCTAGTTTTGTTTATATTACATGATTACGAAGCGATAAATCAAGTTATTGTTGGGCTATGCCAGAGTGATAACCAGTACATAATATTGATTTATCTTTTTTATATAAGAATAGAATAGAATACTCTTTATTATGTACACCATATAGATTACAGACATAAATATAGAAATTTTACAAAGGGTGACACAATGGGCGGTCTTATCGCTAAGAGCGATCTTTTAAAGACAACCTTTGGATGGATTGAAAATGGAAGGAGAGACAAATATTGTAGGTAGTCTGTGGTGTACTATTTACACGATAAAATAAATACATACATAAAGTATATTATACCAATCTAAATAAATATATACATATAACAATAGACATGAAACAGGAGTAAAGAAAATATAATGGTGCTGTTTAAGGAGAGAGGAAGTGATTTTTATAAAAGTTTAATTACTAAAAGAATTCCTCTTGTAAATTTAACCTATTGGAACTGGGTTTATGTGTTTATTCAGCAGGGTAATTGCGTAACACACTATCAGTAGCAATGGGTTTCATTTTGACAGTTCAACAACATTCATTGCGTTATTTACGCTGTTGAGCAGACAAATTTTTCGAACATATGGAGCAATGTATTAGCAATATGCTTCAAAATTATTAAAACTGAGAGTAATAGTGTGTTACGTAATTAGGGTGCTGAACTATATGTGGATAACGTGTAACGGTAAAGGTATCACTATTAATACCCCTACATATCAAGTGCATAGATTCTTAAGGTGAAAACAAACATTTATTTATTCCTAACTAGTTGATGCGGTGCAATAGCTTTTTCTTTCATATTTTTTTTTCTGTTTACTTGCAAAAATGCCAGCTCATTCCATTTGCTCTAACAAGTCTCAACAGAAGCGGTGCGAAATCGGTATTTTACACAGTGAAGTGGACTTCGAGGGTGCTGGTGCACCATATTTTGCCTATTTTTGGTCGCCGTGTGTATAAGAGTCGTAATTCTTGTTCAAAGTTATTCTTCAGAGAAGATAAATGATTAAATTTCAATCTTTAAGATTTACGAGTTACATTGAGATTTGCAGCCTTTTGAAATTGAGTTCGTCCTTCTACGATTACAGAGCAGGCCTAAGCGGCCTACGTAGCGCTATGTAGCTGGCATGTTCGATTTTTTTCTGAGATCCAACACAATAATAAAAAGTCGTAAAAAAAAATTTACAGCTTGATAGTTAAAAAAAAAATCTTTTAACTTACATCCCTGGGGACCTTTTAACCCTACAGTGCATGATTTTTCTTATCGGCTTAAAAAATACATTAGCCTACAAATATTCGAAAAAATATTTAGAAAAATCATAACTTAATAGAAACGTATGTTTTTGTGCATGGCTATATAATGTTAATCTGTGTTACGTATTATCAATGAAATTACAAGATTATACGTAAAATGAAAAATATGAACATGAACTTACTTCTACTAATTATTTCGACCCTGAAAATTATATCATTTTAATTTTATCATTTTTTTGCGATTATTATACGCCGCTCGTTAATCATATTCAAAGTACCTACCGATTTGAAGATATCATAAATAAATGTTTATTCAGATCTATCCAAAATATATGGTACTAAATTCGAAACTCAAATACATAATAGTTAATCTTGTCAACACTAGATCACGCTACTTGGGTCGATTTTTAAAATACATATAAGACAGCTGTAGGGTTAAAACAGTCTTGACATTCTTCTTTACACAAGTCAATTTTAAACTAACCTTATTTAAAATTAATCACCTAAATCAACTAGAGAAGCTACTTGGCATCTATTCTCTTTAAAAATACCTAAAGAATAAGTTTACTTTCTTCACAAATTCACGTTTGGGGCTTGGGCTACATTTGCTGCCGCTGAGTATACATAAGTGACTGACTGAAATCAAGGGTTCCTTTTATTATGTAGGTAATAAGGTTTTTTGGAAATTCGACCTTTAAGGAGTGAAAGTGTAGGATTTCGTTCGTTTAAAATGTAACTCCTTTAAAAAAGATGAAACTTGATACGAATACATTACTCAATTCTATAAATAATAATAATAATTTTATTTTATTTCAGACATAAATCTAGTCCATAGTTTTACACTCATAGATACATTTAAATTATAAATATTTTAAATTCTGCTCAGATAAAAACCCAAAATAAATTGTGATTAATTAAATTTAAATATTCAACAAACTCATAAAAAAAATATTATTAAAATTGTCAAACAAATTATAAAAATGTCAGAATCGTATAAAAAATTAGATAGTAAAATGTTAAACACAATATTGTTAAATTGTAAAAAGTTATAAAAATATCATAATATTAAAAATAAAATAAAGTTTGTCATTATTAGTGTTTCAAAAGTACCCCTCAAAGGGATTTTAGGGTATGTTAAGTCAGCCTTTGTACCTTTTGTGCGAAAAGTTTAAATAAATAAAGAATCTTAACGCGCGGTCCAATTAACTAGGTTGGTGCTTATTAATAATTTTGACTGCAAAATGAAGAGATTTTCGATAATAGATAAATTGGTAAGTAATACCAAGTTGATGTATATACGGCATGATTTTTTTTTACAGGCTACAAATTTTTACAGAGTGTTCTACTCATGAATATGAACAACTTTTACTATGGAACCAACAATGAGATCACGAAAAAAAAAAATCAGCTGTTTCATACATTTTGGTGAAGTAGGTATTGAACTTTTGTATTAATCAGCTGATTTTGTTTTCGTGATTTCAGAGTTGGTCCCATAGTGAAAGTTGTTCATATTCATTTATTTATTTATTTATTAAGGCACATCAACAACACAAACAAACATTTACAAACAACAGAGAACAGAGAGATGGACTAGTGTTTACGTCAGTTACAGACGTGCACAGCATTCACAACAAAATAGAAAAACAACACAGCATTCACGTTACAAAAAAAAAAAACAGTAATAAAAGAAAACAAAAACAACAAAAGAACAATAACTAGCTAAAATCTTGGTAGTACAGAGAATACCCTCATTGACTTGAACATTGAAACATTGAACATTGACTAATTATATTATATGAGTATTTCTCACGAAAGATGTACACGTGACGAAAAAGTTGTTATGAAATATTGTGACGAAATAGTAACCTTAGCACTAAGAGAATCTAGTTTTTGACTGAAAAAATATATGGCGCTGATATTTACCATCGCCCAATAAGAACGCTTTTAGTGTTTCCAGTACAAAATACTACAGATTCATTGAGAAATTAAAAAAATTACTGAGAAATGGCGTGACTAAAGAGTACGTGACTAAAAAGTAAAAAAAGGTGAGACATTTTGTTTATTGCGTGAAACTCAATATATTTTAAAGAAAGCAGGATACAATCAACTTTGAACCTTAAACTAGATTATACGAAGGTGCTAATTACAGAAAATTAGAACGTTAGACATACGTCAAGTAGTATTTTTTGAAGCGCCGGCAAAGTCGTTGGTACCCATTGAGACAAAAAGATTTTGTATGGAAAAGTAAATCATGATAGTGACAACTTGAAGCGTTACACAATTTTATGAAGTATTTTCGGTCTTTGCGATATCTAATCCTAATCAGGAGTATATTTCTTCATCCCTTCGCAAATATCTTGCAAGAAGTTTCATCATTTTATTTTAATATTTTGACTCGAACTTTTGGGACATGTTTTTTCCACAAATGTACAACTATTTTGAGAAATACTCATATTACATTATTTGTATTACATTATTTGTTTTGTTGACTGCAGTCTTCAGTCTTCCCCTCATTATAATCTTAGATCTAAAACGCGTGGGATGGTCGTGGAAGATATCGAAATCGTAGATATTGCAAAAATTATTGTACAGACGCCAGCACATCAAGCTACTACAATCAGTCAAATTTCTTTAATAGATTTTCAAATTTATCGCTAAAGCATAAGGGTCAAAGTTCATTGGGACAATTTGACAGTTTCGGGTAGCTGGATGTGCTGGCGTCTGTACGTGGACTTTAGCCTAGCCATCGGAGCGTTCATGCCTAATTTGTTTTTTAACGAGGGACATTGAAAAAGGACATTCATGAGTAGAACAGCCTGTAAGAATTTGAAACCTGTAAAAAAAAAAGCATCCAGTATATATACCACATTATTTTTAGTATACTGCAAACCTGAATATAGTTTGTTCAGAATAAGCAACTGAATCGATTCCAATAATTTTTACACCATTTTATATTTTGTCCCAAAAATATTTAAAAATGGTGTCCAACTTTTTAAGTTGGACACCGAGCGACACTAAGTAAATATCCGCAATTATGTGCGCAGAACACAGGTCACAGCCGGTCGGCTGGTGGCGCGTGTTAAGTGGTAACCAACCTTTTGTACGGACAATCAGCTAACATAACTCGCTTATAACTTCGTTATTTTTCATGATACGGTTTTGAAATATTGTACATAGATTCTTTACATGAAAATACTAGAAACGTGTTTCGGGTTTGCCATATACTAAAAATAATGTTGTATACAAATTTATACAGGGTGTTCCACCCATGAATATGAATAACTTTCACTTTCACAATTTATTTTTGAAAACTTATTTTTAAAGGGGGTGGAGGGGGTGTTGTAGTTTGTAGATTAAAATACGAGATCCACGGGGAGGAATTCGCGAGCGAAGTGCCAGTTTATGATATTTTACGAATTCAAATATGCTTTCTTTATTTATACTTAACGGAAACGGTATACCCGTTTCCGTTACAAAATGTATAGGTTGAGGTTTTGTTGTTTTGGCTTCTGGATCGATAATAAAGAAACTAAGCTTTTCGTTTTATTATAGCATCTATAAAGCCCAATCCTTTGGGGAAGGCAAGGCGTGTTGTTATAAGGTTATGTCTGCATAAAGTTGCAGCGATGAAACACAGGTTTTTTTTTATTCTGTGTGCTGCCTGTCCTGTGTCCTATTATATAAATGGCCTAAGCATCAGCCAGCGAGTTCATTAAATTTTGTATTAGACCCATTGGCTGAATATAACTAAGGCCGCTGTAGTGGAACGGCACCGTTAAGTTAAAAGGCTAGGCACTGAATGGTTAATTAAACCAGTTGTCGGCGACATATACGTCTTTTTAAGGCTGAGTGTAGGCTTTATTTGAGCATGCGCACTGATGCAATAATGTATAGATTGAATTAAATCATACAGAAAATATAATTATGTTAAAATACATTTAATTGACGTGTAATGTTAGTTTACTGTTACTGCTACTAGTGCCTCCGGTTATTCCGTTTATCCACCCTAAAAGAGCCACTCTGGACAGCCAGTTTTAATCATTATTCTATAAATGAATACACAGCCGTAGGCCAAAATCGGGAGAAAAATACGTGGGTGGATCAAATATAAACCGGACTTAAGTAAAAAAAAATACACACGTATTATTATACTCGTAAAAAAAAAAGGAATATATTTTATTTTTCTACATAATCTTCCCTTCTATTAACACATTTTTCCCAGCGCAGGGGATATTTCTTGATGCCAGTATCGAAGAATGTAGTCGGTCGTGCCTTTAGCCAATTGCACACAAAAGATTCCACTATCTGGTCAGTGTGAAAACGGCGTCCTCCACTTGAATTTTTTTTTGTGCCATTCCTACACTTGAGTTCTTGAAAGTGTATTCTTATCGAACTGTAGAGTCAATGGATGCAAAATTTCGGAAGGTATTATGCCCTCCCGTGTTAAAAAAATGATGTTAAGTCGTTGCTCAACAGACTTATATACCTCCTGCTCATACATGATGCTACTGGCGCGCAATAAACTAAAGTGAGCCGGAGCAGTATACCCCCTCCCCTAGATGATCCCCTAACACATACAACAGCACCAAGCGCGTCACTTCATTCAGCGACCAGTAATAAAAAAAGTCCTGTTTATATTTGATTCACCTAATAATATACGAATTGCGATTATATTGATAGAGATGAACAGGCGTTTTTGAGTATCCACCCTAGGGTGGATAAATGGAATAACCTAGCGCTTCTAGTGGTAAAACTTGGTAGTATATATATACTCTCCCATCAATTTAGTTAAGGCATAAAATAAATATACAAAGATTGTCATTCGATTAATTTGTTTAAAGAATTAACTATTGTAAATCTCGTGTAAGCGAGCGAATGTAACAGTATGTTTTTGTAAGTGTATAATTATTATAAAATGGATATTTACTTATCATAAATAAGTGTTTGTTCAGATCAGTTCCGTTAAAATGTGTTAAACAATTGAACTGTGTTTACACACTGTACGACTATGAATGGATATCTGGATATAGACTCTGTGCTGTAATGTTTGCCATTAACCTGATGACAAATGCCCGGTTCTTACTTAGTCTTAAAACCTACGGCTGCCAAAATGATTCTTAAAATTATTTCCGAAGTTGACAATTTTCTCTTTGCTGGTAAACAAATTAGCATAGGTAATATTAATTCGTACTTACTTTTATTGCTTCGTGCTTTATTTTCTGTGCGTACATAAATTAATAGAAATAAAAACTTCAAAGATACAATTCGCTAGTAATACATTAAGATTAAGAATTGGGCATATGTCACGTGAAATAAATTATATTGTTTAAACGATTGTATTGATGTTTTATATGTGGCTCAGATTTTCGTTATAAATATTAGCAAGTGCTAGCCAGATATGCTTTGAAAATAATACGATATTAAAAAAAAAAAACAAACAAAATATGTTACAAAGTTCAAGTGTAAGTATCATATTTTTTTTTTGTTTAGGTTTTTCAAAGCATTTTTTTTCATTGTTGTAAATTATATTATGTAACGAAAAGTATTCTTTTAATTTAAATAGTTCAGAACTATTAAATTGTTACTTTGCTATTTTAAAAGGCAGCTTCATCTGAAATACTTTTCTAGTGAAGAAGATGACTTCTTGTCTCTCCAAGATGCTGAACGAATTCGTCCGCAGGCCAGGGGTGGCTGCTACACCAGACTGCGGGTAAAATTAATTTGAATATGAAGGAATGTTGTGTGTTATGTATTTATACAGGAAGTTTACATCATAATATTTCGGCCGAGACTCCTGCAAAATTGTAACTTTGTCTAGGTCTACAAACAGGCAAAGCAACGCCATTTTGGTGACTTTGAGACGCGTCAAAACGGGTTACTCGAATTTGGTGAAAAAAACGGTTCGGAAAATAAACGGTTTTTTATTTAATTACATTTGATACATAGGTTATCGCATGAACCGCTACCCGCCCCTACTAAATGTAAAGGAAATATTAGGCTTAGTTATTAAAAAATCATACTGCGAGTATATTATAAAAAGAAAGATAGGTATATGTATTATTTTTACGATAATACTTAATTTTGATTTGATAATAATCAACAAGTTTCAATATCTGTTATATTGACTATTTCTTTTTCTAGATCAATTTAATAGTTTATCAAACTAAGAAAATGCAATAATTATACTCCTCCTAATTTTCAGTGCTTACGAATTTTTGTTTATATGCAGGACATTCTGCAATTTTATCTGTGCTTCAGAAAGATTAATTTTGGTATATGTTTTTTTTTTATCGTTATTTAAATGTACATACCGTTGTTACACCTATTCCAGCCGGTCGATTCTGTACAAATCTCACCGTGAAAACTTGCGTGGAGTGAGCTGTCAGTGTCATCCCACCACACATCATAATCGAGATTTTAATCATATTTTATGCTAATTCTATTGATCATTAGTATAATAATTTCACAGATAGTATTTTAGTTGTGAAAACCGACGTTTAATACCACGTAGTTTGTGTGGAATGATCACTTCACCCGATTCACGAAATGTTATGAATCGGGTGAAGTGATCACGCCGACCCGTCAGGACTAGTCTAGGAAAAAAACAGAAAAAAAACAATATTGTGATTCTGACTGAGTTTCTGTTTTGCTATTTTATTATAAAACCCCACAGCATAGTAATGCTTGGACAACTAAAATAATATAAAATCATTAATAGAATTCGCATAAAAATATTATTAAAATCTCTATTATGATTGTAAATATATGCTTGGTCAATCCCTAGTATCAGGTGGGATGATACTGACAGCTCACTCCACGCTCACTTCACCTAAGTTTTCACGGTGAGATGGTTACAGAATCGCACTGCAGGTTCGATTCGAGTGGCGATTTTCAATCTTAGTTATACAAACTAAGATAAAATGCACTATTAAATATTTAAATACGTATCTACTATATGTTTTGGAATAGTTTTTTTTTTAAAAACCTACTCAATTATTACCTAAGCGCAGCCGCCACGAGAGATTTTGACGTAGAGCGGCTAGCAATCTTCATTGTTAGCACAATATAGAGACAGTCAGATGAGAAAATGAATTTCGTTTTAAAGTTGGATTGTTTCAAAGTATTTAACAGTTAAATTGCCTTTGCTTAAAAGTTTGAGAACAAATATACTTTGTCACCTACAACTGCGAAAGGTGCAGTGCAGATAGATATTCGCCAAACCTACATTTTTTTATAAAGCCCTGCTTGTGGTTGTTCTCATAGCTGAAGAGAATTTACCCACCTTCCATAAAGCCATTATAAAAAAATATTAAAAAAAAACTATTAAAGGTCCTATAACAATGATCTTTAAAGAATATGTTTATTCGTATTTGCCCACAAACGTGGGTTTTATCCGCAACGCGTGACGCATTGCAGAGCATACCTAAAACAGATAACGGGTACAAAAAACAAATAGGTTTCGACTCTCAAAATGCCCTTATTCTTTTGCTCCCGAATTATGTATTTTATCTTGTAAATAACAAAGTCAAATGTCTTTTTTTTTTCAGATATGCACTTAGAAGCAGTGCACCTCCTCCTGGGTACGCACCGATGGGTGTGAAACAGATGCCGCCAGTGGGTAATATTCCCGTACAATCTGAACAACCGGGATATCGAAGTCGCTATGACGGTCCTCCATTTGAAGAAATTCCTCCTGGTGTCGAACCACCAGTTCCCGGGTTTGAGCCATCGCCTTTCGAAAAACCACCATTTGGTCCATCGGGTCCAATTGAGCGCGATCGTTTGCCACCGCCTAATTATAGGGATCCCTATAGACCGCCGCCGTATGGTGAAGGGCCCAATAGTTATAGGGACTTGTCGATACCGCCTCCTGTCCAAAACGAGATTCCTGTTCACGTAGGAGAGCAACCACCGCGCTATAGAGATAATTATAGACCAGGTCATTATCGTGACCAAGGGCCCATGCCGTTCAGAGACGGGCAACCATATCGAGAACCTGGGCCACCTGGATCTTATCGTGATCCTAACTTCAGAGGAGGACTACCTCCATTCCGTGATAACTCTTATAGACACGTCCCATACAGGGATGGTGGGTTCCGAGATAATCCACTTCATAATAGTTTTCGTGATCCAGGTGTTCCCTTCAGACCTCCTAGTGTAGATCCCCGAGAACCAGTACCGCCTGGTTATCATGATCCGAATTACCGCGATAATTTCAGAGATGAAAGTGCTGCATCTCGAGATCATTCTCGGCCTGGGTACAGACCCAACATTCGTAACAGGGGTGGACCCAGACGCAATGCAAATGGTGAACACGATAGACACAGAGAAAGGGAGGTTCGTGACCGGGAGAGATTTAATGAAAACCGAGAGCCGATAGATAAAGCAGAAAGAACCCGAGATTCGGACAGAAGAACGGGATACGACAAAAATCGAGATACGCGTGAAAGTCGTGAAGATCGCCCAAGAGAGTATGAAAGGCCCCGTGAAAAAGATTATGAAAAGGAACGTGAACATGAAAAGACCTCTCCGGACAAAAAAGTTCGTACCTCACCAAAACGTAGTAGAGAAGCAAGAGAGAAAAAACGTAGTGAATCCAAAGGTCGATCTCGTGACCGTGATTGCAGAAGGGAAAAGAAAGAAGAAAGAGCTCGAGAGAAATCGTCAGCTGATAGAAGCAGAGATCACAAAGAAAAAGAAAAGAAAATGAAGGAGCGAAAGAAGAAGAAAAGAGAAAAGGAAAAAGACACGGAAAAGAAGAAGAAACGTGAGAAAAAAGATAAGAAAGATAAGGATCATATTAAAAAAGAAGATGAAGAACTTGACAAAGAAGAAGTTAAAACTGATGAAAAAGAAACAGATAAAACAGAAACTAAAACACCAGTCGTCGTTAAAGTAGAAACACAAACCGAGGTCGTTTCTATTAAAAAAGAAAACTCCCCTATTGTAGAATCCCCAGAGAAACCTACTAATGATTTATATGGTGATGAAGCATTGGGAGCTGTTGATAAAGAAATCATTGAAAATTATGTTAAAACTGAAGACAAAGACCAATCCATGGAAACTAAAATTACAGACAGTATGAACAATTCTAAAGAAGAACCGTTTGACGGTATCGAGCTTCAAGCGAATGCTGATGAATTAGATCTAAAAGCTGAGATAGAAGTAAGCAACCCAACTAATAAAGAAATGTTGGCAACTTTACCTGAATTATCTAAGTGGGAAGTAGACGAGGATCACGGGGAGAAGGCCAAAGAACCAGGAGAGATTACCTCTCCTGAAGAAGAAGAAGATGGAAGTAAAGTTACATCGGATGTTATTAAACGAGCTGAAAACGCCATATTTGCCAAAGCAATAAATTCTCTGAGGCCTATAGAAATTAAGAAAATAAGCAGTGATCGTCTTAAACTTTACGGTGATGAAGTGCCAAAGCCTTCTATGAATAATATACAAATTACGGTTCCAGTCACTGATTCCGAACAGAGGTCAATCGAAATGAATGAAAGAAAAAGGAGATATTCCAAGACTCCACCGCCGCGATTATCCGTTAAAGATCGACTCGGTGGAAAAGTAGAAGATGCACGTAGGGGTAGAGAGGCGAGAGTTGTTCAAAGTACAGTAGAACGTGTTAAATCTAGATCAAAAACTCCTAAGCGCGAACAACCTTACAGACGCGTGACCGTGGAAAGAGAAAGAGGTCGAAAACAGGATACCGTTAGAGCGGAACCTTCTAAGAGTGATAGGCGGGTAATGTCCGAAGCTGTAAAGACTGGCGAGAAGCATCGAGCGCGAAGTCCCACTGAAAAGAAAAACTCCGAGAAACATATTAAAGACGAGAAAAAATCTGGCACTTATGAAGTCGCTTCACGAGATCGCGGTCAAGAGAAAAATGCGCAAAGTGAGGTAAAAAGTACACATACAGATCGTGAAAGGAAAAAATCAACCTTGGACGAAGCTCATTTTGAGCCAGATTATGACGAAACTGTAGAATCTGATCATGAAAATAAAGAAGAAAACGTTAAAAAACGTGAACGTTCAGTTTCACCCACCGGGGTTAATGAAACTAAAAAAGCTAAACTAGATAACGAAACTATAAAACTGGATCTGACCAATGTCAAAAAGAAGCCTGACTCCGAGAGTGAATCCACTAGTGACTCTGAATATTCCTCATCATCATCGTCATCTGATGCTCGCAAACGTAAGAAAAAGAAGAAACGCAGCAAGAAGAAGAAAAAACGAGCTGCAAGTGAAAGTGATAGCGAGTCTGAGTCTAGCTCAGACGACCATAAAAAAAAGAAAAAGAAACGTAAGCATAAGAAGAAATCTAGTAAAAAGAAGAAGAAATCCAAACACAAGTAAACATTTTTTTCCTGTTGTATGTGTAATACAGTTTTTTTGGTTAATTATTAACCACAAATAATATAATGTAATGGTGTTCTGATTAGTTTGAAGGTTATTTGTGTTCTTTAGTAAAGTCAGCTATTTGAAAAAAAAAGACTTGTGTTATTGAATTCTTAAAAATAAAATTCATAATTTTTAATTTTTGTTTTTATAATATGGCTCAATTTAGATGGAGATGACAGCCGCCGGCGCGCTGCGCCTCATCATGCCTACGTAAATAGATACAGTTTACGATCTATATTCAGCGGGGTAATTGCGTAACACTATCAGTAGCAATGGGTTTCATTTTGACATTTCAACAACATTCATTGCGTTATTTACGTTGTTGAGCAGACAAATTTTTCGAACATATGAATTAATGGATTAGCAAATTTGCGTGTGGACTATCGATATTTCGAGGTGAAGTCAGTACGAAAACGCTACGACACTAATCTTTGCTGCAATCTAAATAAAATTGTGGTCACCTTATTTCCTAATTCAGAGAATAAGAATAAAACTCGATTTTCAAAAAAATAAAAATAAAAAAAGAAAGTTGTGCAAAAAATTCGATTCCAGAAATAATTTATATTGTTGCACATTTTTTTTTTCACAAAAAGAGATAATTTTGTATTTGTCTTATCTCTCATACGATAATCGTAATAAAACGGAAACCAAAGAAATGGAGCACTGAGGGCCCGAAAGTTATCAAGGCCATAGCTTTCAAACAACAAGAAGCTTGCTTTCACAAATTTTCACAATTTATTTAGTAGCATATAGGATTTCAAACAGTAGCTGTAAGTTAATGGTTTCATTTTATTTGCGTAATAAATTTTTACGTGTATGAGAATTGAGCGCCCATTTTGTACGAAGATATACAAAGTAGGACAAAGGTGCCGATTCTCTTGTTCACAAACTAAACAATTTAATTTCAATGCATCTTTTTGATAAATGATAAATGATAAATGATTTTATTTTCTGTAAGTAGGTTTGTACAAACACTTTTACATGTCAATCATATTTTTTAAACTAGATGAGGTCGGCGTTTCCTATCTGACTACTCTGAGAAGAAAGGCCGAAACAAACTCAGAGGTCACAGTCTCTTTTAAAGTCCAGACATAATCTTGGTCAGATCATGTGAAGACCATGCAGATTGGTGTCTGAAGTGGTCTTTTGAGTAAAGAACCACACAGATTGAGCGGACCTGTCCAGTCAGTGCACGCATTTGTCAAAAATTGTGTAGCTCAACTCAGAACTTGAGGAGCCTTACGATTCGACGAACAATACCAATGAAAGGACATTTGGGTAGGCCGCATAAATTACTCAAACTGCCAGACCATGATTAAAACTAACTAAGAAGGAAAAAAGAAAAAAGAAATGACCCACATAGTCTTCACACTCACAATAATAATAATAAAAAATAAGATACTATACAAAGTAAATATCCATGTCATTGTTTATATAAAATTCATCAATGTCAATGTGTATATAAAAATCCGGACATCATCTTTGATCTTTGAGGACCATGTAGATTGGTGTCTGAAGTGGTATTTTGAGGGAAGAACCACACAGATTGAGTGGACCTGTGCAGTCAGTGCACGCATTCGTCAGTAACCGTGCAGCTCAACTCAGAACTTAACCCTTAAGTGCATAGTTTATCAAAAATGATAATAGACTTTTTTATGCTTATAACTTCGGAAAAAAATGTAATAGAATAACGGAACTTTTCTGAACGTTTATTTAACTATCATTCTTATAATCTGTGGACATGACAAAACACTAGCTGGGCTGTGATTGGTTAAATTTGACATTACAAACTGCAAGGTCGTAATAATTGCATAGGTACGAGTTTGAATATTTATATCGGTTCATATCTAATATAAAATTGGTGTAATTTTTCTCGAAAAAAATACTTTCTGAAAGGTAAGGATCTATATTTTCTAATGATGCGTTTATTTTACTAAAACTATTTGTGGCATGGTACTAATTTTGCTTTGGAATGTTGTTATCAAAAATGATAATTTATGCATTACCGGTATATTTTTTTCTTACTACGGATGTTTATGAATATTTTTTCAATGCTATGTTTCGAAGCTTGCTATATGTGTTTCGGTGTTGGGTTGCATGGTTTTTTTATGGTTTTAGATCCGTATTGATACGACACAAAACATGGAAGACAGAAATATTGAAACACTGTTATGGCAACTTGAAAATGGCGACATCTCTGAGGATGAATCAGACATTGATGAAGATGTTCTTCATTACTATGACGGTGTGAATGAGTTGATCGCAGACCTTGAAGAAGTCGAACATGAAGTAGAAGACGAACAAACGGACTCAAATGGTAATGTAGACTGTAATCCCCCATTGATTTCTGACGATTTACCTGAAGATGAATCAAGATCCACGAATTATACTAAAGTAAGAAATTTAGTTTGGAAAAAGAAAAATATGCCTTTGGTTGATCAAGCTTTTACTTTTCTAGGCGTCACTGACTACCCACAACATATTTTAGATTTATCTAGTCCATACTAATTTTTCTCTTATTTTTTTGGTGAAAACCTACAAGAAGTAATAGTTTCTGAGACGAATAAATATGCAGTACAAATGAATCCAAATTTTTCCGACCCCATCAACTCATTGGAACTTCGAAAATACCTTGGCATCTTGATATACACTTCAGTATACCATTACCCCAGCATCAGATCTTATTGGGCAAGAGCTGTACAATTCCATCCAATTTCAGACACACTGACAGTAAACAGATTTGAAAAAAATCGCCAAATAATACACTTCAACGACAATAGCAACCACCTACCTCCTGAACATCCTAAGCACGATCGATTACATAAAATACGTACAGTAGTAGACCATTTCAATAACCGGTTCATGTCAGTTCCGTTTGACCATCGCCTGGCATTAGACGAACAGATGTGCTCGACAAAGATCGCACATTTTATGAAGCAATATTTGCCGAAAAATCCACACAAATGGGGCTTCAAATTATACGTGCTGTGTTGCTCCATGGGCTACGCCTATAATTTTGAAATTTATTCAGGAACACATAATCTCCAAAGGTTACCAAATGAACCCGACCTAGGAGTAGTTTCAAACACAGTCATACGTTTGCTTCGACCAGTACCGAGGAATGTAAATCATATAATATTTTTCGATAACTTCTATACGAATTTGTCATTATTCCATTACTTATTCAAAGAAGGAATTTACTGTTTGGGGACAGTACAGAAAAATAGACTGGGGAAAACATGCAAGTTGCCTGAGAAAAAAGACATTCTCAAACCATCAGTGCCAAGAGGATCGCACGATGAAAATGTTACTACATTTGAGGGGGTTGAATTTTCAGCCACCAGCTGGAAGGACAATAAACAGGTGCTACTGCTCTCCACGTATGTTGGCTCAGAACCTGTAGATACAATAAAACGATACGACAAAAAGCTAAAGAAGAGCGTTGTCATACCCTGCCCAAAAGCTATACGCGAATATAACGCGAATATGGGGGGTGTTGACACAATGGATAGTTATTTGGGTAGATACAGAATTAGAATGAAATCCAAAAAATGGACCAATAGACTTTTTTATCACATGTTGGATATGGCAGTTATCAATAGTTGGATTTTATACAAAAAAGTTCTGCTGAAGAAGAACACGAATCCTAAGAATATTTTGAAACTCGCTGATTACAGGACTGAACTTGCGGAAACTTTATGTAAATATGGCAGCACCACATTGGAAAATAAAAGGGGCCGCCCAAGTTTAAATAAAACTGAAGTCCCTGCAGTCAAGCAGAAGAGACCAAAGCTGGGTGCCCAAACATTACCCCCCGATGACGTACGTTTCGACGGTGTTGGGCACGAAAAATCTTATGGTTCCAAAAGAAACCAGTGTAAATTTATGCCCAATGTAAAAAACTTACGTCGGTCATGTGTGGAAAATGCCATGTTTCACTCTGTGACAACCGAAATAATAGCTGTTTTCGGATTTTCCACACTATATAAAAAAGTGTTTTTTTTTGAGCTTACTGCATAATTTATCAAAAATGATAACAACCTTTTTTCAATAAAAAATATACTTTATATATTTCAATGTTTTTTTTTTATTATTTTTCCCGTATTTTAGAGCCCTCATTTCATAATATATATTTTTTTTACGAAAATATAAAAAATCATGCATCTAAGGGTTAAGGAGCTCAACGATTCGACGAGCAATACCAAGGACAGAACATTTGTGTAGACCGCATAAACCACTCAAACTGCCAGACCATGATTAAAACGGAAACAATGACCCACATAGTCCTCACATTCACAATAATTAAAATAATATAAGACGTTAAACAGTAAATGTTCATGTCATGTCATAAATAGATATTTAGAAAAAAAAAATAACAAAAGTGTAAATCAGCAAAATAAAAAATAAACAACATTCACTGTCTAGACCTATTGGAGCAGCTCAATCCCAAGCGTTTTTGTCCTCAATATAGTCTTTTACAGTATAATAGGCTTTCTGGCATAGTTTTAGCTTTATAAAAGATTTGAATTTATTAATGCTTAGTTCTTGAATGTGGCTAGGAAGTTTATTATAAAAACGTATACATTGGCATCTAAACGAGCCACCTATTTTCTTGAGCCTTGTTGTAGGAACAACAAATTTATGTTTGTTCCTAGTATTTATATTATGGATATCACTGTATTTCTTAAACAGATTAATATTTTTATGTGCATACAAAAGATTATCATAAATGTACTGAGAAGGCACAGTCATTATATTAATCTCTTTAAATTTGTCTCTGAGGGAGTGTCTGGGACTTAATTTATAAATGGAACGAATTGCCCTTTTTTGTAAAATAAAAATTATCTGAATTTCGGCGGCATTTCCCCACAACAGAATACCGTATGACATCACACTATGAAAATAACTAAAGTAAACTAAACGGGCTGTCTCTAAATCAGTTAAGTCACGAATTTTCCTAACGGCGTATGCTGTTTTCTTTCTGTTACATTAAGAAAAGTACAGAAGATGAATATTAGTTTGGTCCTGTCAAATTAAGATACTCCATAGACAAGTTTAGACGTGATTAAAAATTAACACCTATAAGTACGTCAATTTAGGTCAGGCGCTTACTAATTTGACAGGGCTAAACTAATATTTATCTTCGGTCCATTCCTTCGTTACTTTGTATATCTTCGTTCAAAATGGGCCCTCAAATCTCATACACGTAAAAGTTTATTAACCCTATCATTTTCGTCTTCAACACTATGATTGGATAGCGGCGGAATTGCATCAATGGCTTGTACCGCGGTTTTTGCCGTTGCCGCGTTGTCGAGATGATATGGGTTGCTCAGCTGCGAGCGCAGCCTATCCAGTGCGGTATCGTCCAACTTATGATTGCGTTGGATGACCCGCACCTGATCCGATAGTCGTTGAGCCGTGACGTTGACGGTTGGCTCTAGTTCCTGAAACATAGTCAGCATCCTACCACGGTACGTAGTGACGTTAGTTCCCCCCTCTGCAGCCCTGTAATATGCGCGCATGACGTTCTCATTCATAGACTGAGTGCATATCATGCGCTACACACAAGCACCGGCAGCGGGGAGCCGGCTTGGGGCCGGATGGCCCCTAAGTCCCAAGTTCCTCGGTGACCGGCCTCTTCCCTTCCGACGTACACCATGTTGATTCTGTAAAAATCACCCTGAAAACTTGCGTGGAGTGAGCTGTCAGTGTCATCCCACTGATGGTAGGGATTGACTAAGCAAACATTTCCAATCAAAATCGAGATTTTAATAATATTTTTTTATGCTAATTCTATTGATCATCACTACATAGTATAAAACAAAGTCGATTCCATGTCTGTCTGTCCCTATATATGCTTAGATCTTTAAAACTCCGCAACGGATTTTGATGGCTTTTTTTTTAATAGATAGAGTGATTCAAGAGGAAGGTTTATATGTATAATACATGCATAATATAGTAGAGAAACACTGATAATTTTATATATATAATTTCAAAACCAATATTTTAGTTGTCAAAACATCACCATTTTGTGGGGTTTTAAAAGAAAATAGCAAAACAAACTCTTTATATAAGGACTAGTCTTTTGTCCTAGATTAAAACCCCACAAAACAGTAATGTTTTGACTATTAAAATACTAGCTTTGAAATTATACAAAATGATCAATAGAATCCGCATAAAAAATATTATTAAAATCTCGATTATGACTAAATGTATTCTTGGTCAATACCTATATCAGGTGGGATGACACTGACAGCTCAGTTCTCCTAATTTTTCACGGTGAGATGGTTACAGAATCGCACTGCAGCCGGTCCATTCTGGAAAAATCTCACCGTGATAACTAAGGTGAAGTGAGCTTAGAGTGAGCTGTGAGTCATGCTGATGCTAGGGATTGATACTATTGACGACTCACTCCACGCTCACTTCACCCAAGTTTTCACGGCAGGTGTTAGCGACGTTGACGGGGAAAAATACTCGTCGCTCGAGCCCGACGCAACTACCGCGGCCGGTGTCGTCACAGCGTTCACGGTGGGGCTGGGTGTCTGCCGGTGGCGGCGAGGCGGAGCTGAGCGAAGAGTCCGGAGGTGGTGGGCGTGCACGTCGTGAAGCTGACCTTTTCAACATTTTTCTCATTTTTATATTTCTTATTAATTGTTTTCTATTATTGGAGGTGATATGATAGATGTCACCTCCAGTTCGGCAGCTTTTGACGAAAATTATGGTTCGTTGCACTTTTTTAACCCATTAACCGCCGCAGTTGTACCTAACTATATAAGCGACTTATCATTTTTGAGCCCCTGGCACCACAGTTGTAAATTCGCAACTAAAATCTACGAAGTGATTTTCAAGCGTATTTTTATTTACGTAGCAGCAATTTCATAATAATTATAAAGACCACCTTTGCCATTCAAGGAATTTCTTTCATTTTCCCTAAAATCGCTTATGCTAAGCGCCAAATTAACGGTGAAAAAAAATGAATAAAACTCATCGCAAAATGCAGGTGTGACTTTAACCTGTACCGCCAGAGTTGTATAAATACAACAGTAGTGATGTAACACATAAGTTTATTTATTGCTCATTAATGCCAACTTTAGGTTATTCAAATAACATACAAATAAGTTAGGCATTCAGAATTAGAAAGTAATTCAATGCTTGTTGCTGTTTGATTCTATTTCTAACTATAACATCTAAAACTTCACATGATTTAAGGTAGATTCATAATAATATTATAATTGAAGTGACGGTTTTTACTAAATCGTATTTTAGTAACAACTTAAAAAGTGCTAGACTTTAATGTTATCAAAGGAGTCCAGCGCCGGAGTTGTATATATGCAACCGCTTGTGACGTCATAAGCGAACTCATAATGATAATAGTGAGGGTACATCTGTTTTATTTGTTAAAAATTATTAATGAATTAGTGGGTACCTAATTTATTTCATTGGGTATTGTGGCTGTGTATGAATCGCAAAATGTCGAGTGCAGAGGAATTAATAAGGATTTTAGAAGATTTCGAGGAAGATTGATCTTTTTTTTTGTAGAAAGTAAAAATTTACTACACATAATATTTTAAGTATTTAAGTTTAGATGGCATAAAGCAAATAGAATTGATATTTAATTAAAATTTAAATAAGAAAATTAACACATATCTGCATTTGCAATTTCGGAGACTCGCAAAGCAATGTCCGTTAAAGCAGTGACAATGAAATACCCTGTCATTGACCAGAAATTACAGTTTTTTTTTTAACAGGAAAACCTTTAAAACGTTCTACTACCCTTTGTTATACACAAATTGAACATATTCATAGTTTGAGTAATAAAATCGATAACCGGAAATAATTTCACTTGTCCCCGCACTATCTACGCTCTTGTTTATCTCTAACTAGCGACCCGCCCCGGCTTCGCACGGGTGCAATGCTGATCACTACATAGTATAAAACAAAGTCGCTTCCCGCTGTCTGTCTGTCTCTATGTATGCTTAGATCTTGAAAACTACGCTACGGATTTTGATGCGCTTTTTGTTTTATAGATAAGAGTGATTCAAGAGGAAGGTTTATATGTATAATACATGCATAATATAGTAGAGAAACACTGATAATTTTAGAGCCATTATTTCTCGTAAAAAGTATAGGATAAAAAATCGTTATTGTGTTTTTAAGGTGTACAATACCCGAAACTGTAAAAATTTCCCAATCAACTTTGAACCTTATGTTTTAGTGATAAAGTTGAAAATCCGTTGGGTAGTTTCAAGCGCCACTGGCCGACTGCCCGGCCGGTAACGGCCGCATCAAAAAACTGTAATATCTTCGAAAATATTCATTTAAATTACATGCTGTAAAGGGCCATAATGATCTATATGAAATGCACAATGTTTTTAAGGTTAATTAATTGGATAAGGATTAATGCTGTATTGCCTAAAATTGCTTCTTAAATAAGCCATTATTTCTCGTAAGTTAAGGATAAAAAATGGTTATTGTGGATTATCCCTAAGAGATAGACATATACCATCGCGGACTTTTTTGTAGAACTTTTTAAGGTGTACAATACTGTAGTACATTATTTTGATCTATCTCGAATGGTTCAGCCAGCGTTTACAATGTAAGCGCAAAAAAATGTGTTTATTTACGACATCACATTAGAAACCTTTAAAATTATCAGTGTTTCTCTACTATATTATGCATGTATTATACATATAAACCTTCCTCTTGAATCACTCTTATCTATTAAAAAAAACCGCATCAAAATCCGTTGCGGAGTTTTAAAGATCTAAGCATATATAGGGACAGACAGACAGGGAAGCGACTTTGTTTTATACTATGTAGTGACAACGAACAATAACAATTCTTGTGATCAATAAGAACAGTGTTCAGTCTATACATATAATAAGTCTGTAGACGAGGCGTTTCTGTACATTGATCATATTTCCAAAATAATAATTGGGGTGTTAAAGGATAACCAACAGATGCCATTTCATCAAATTGAGGAATGTTTGTCTGTCTCTCTATCTATTAAAAAAAACCGCATCAAAATCCGTTGCGGAATTTTAAAGATCTAAGCTTATATAGGGACAGACAGACAGGGAAGCGACTTTGTTTTATATACTATGTAGTGATGTTAGCGCCGGGGTTGTATAAATGCAACAATAGGGATTCCAAAAGCCGAATTTTGTAGAATTATAAACTAAACTCTATCTTGGCTTTGGTAGTGTCTATGATGTACAGACGCCAGCACATCAAGCTACTACAATCTGTCAGATTTCTTTAATAGATTTTCAACTTTAGCGCTAAAGCATAAGGTTCAAAGTTGATTGGGAAAATCTTACAGTTTCGGGTAGCTTGATGTGCTGGCGTCTGTAAGTACATGGTTATAGGTTTTTGATGTGGGTAATTTTAATCTTATTATTCTTATGAGGGTAATGAATTAAAAAAAACATTAGATTTTCGTAAAAACGTGTAATTTTACCTTTAAAATCTTGTTATGTTTTACCGCCCGGGCCCCCGACAGGCTTAGTCCGCCACTGCACACAACGTTTACTTTATTATTGGAAACTAGCTATTGCCCACGGCTGCGCCCGCGTGGATATCGCAAAATATCCCACGGGAACTTACTACCGGGATGCGGGGCAATGCCTGCAGTCTGCCGCCCCTGAACATTTATTTTATTTAGCATAGGAAAAGATGGAGTTTGAACTAAATCGTGAGATTATAGCATACTAGCTTATGCCCGCGTCGCTGCGCACTATTGGTAGTAGCTACTAGGTGTCTAAGGGTCGTAGCATAATGTTAAATAAATTGTCTTATAAATAGCCTATAACCTTCCTCAAAAATTATGCCGTCAAATACAAAAAAAAAAATCAAATCCGACTGCTACTTTCAAAAATTATCGCGTTTAAACAAGAAACAATCAACCTCTCCCCCTTATTAACCTCTGGTATGTCGGAGCGTAGACCTACGCGCCAAATTTTGTATACGTAAACTGTCGGAACGTATATCTACGACAGACCAGCGGTTAAAGAACAAGGTTTTTTCAGATCAGATTTAAACTACCGAGCCAGTTATTGAATTAAAAACCTAACTATTCTTACAGTTCTTTATACAAAAATGACTGCTTAGTTCGGTGCTAAGTTGTCATTTTAGAATTAAGAACTTTGTCCAAATCGAAATAAAGTACGAAATAGTAATACTGGCTCAAAGGTTTAGGCTAAAGTTAGATTTCGTTTTTGTATTATATGTAATAAGATCGGTTCCGGTTTATTATTAGTATAGATTAGAGTTACAATTTTACGCTTTGAGATTCTTGTTCTGCAAAAAAATCGATGGCCTTGGCATAGTTTGATTGTCTTGTCATGATTTTCGATTGCTAATAGCGCGAGACTCGACTTATGCAGAAAAGCTTTTCAGCAATTAAGACAATCTAGAATGCACGAGCGAGCGAGTTTAGCATTCTGCCTCAGATCAGTTAGAATGAAGAGAGAAAATATTAGTCAAATTGTGTCGATCGATAATGCTCCAATCCAACGGGCGCCAGCGCTGTGGCTGGTAATCGCAAGGAGGCATCGGAAAGAGCAGGTTGGCCGATGCCCCCGCTCTACGCGAAGTAATGTTTCTAAAAAAAAGTATTTTTTCTTAAATATTTGACCAATTTTTAATATCGACAAATAAAAGTGGAGCATGTGCTTTGGGGTAGAATTCCCAGGACCTTTTGCTCAGCAGTTGAGCTTGCGACCACTATAACAACGAGGTAGTTATTAGGGAACCAAGCCTAGTGAAATCATGAGGCAGATACATTAATTAATTTCTCTTAAATATATCTTTATTTTACGTAGGTGTAATACAAAATAGTTATAATACAAGTTAGAATACATTAATAGTGCAATAAATAGTGTCGAGATAAAAATATTCAAGTCCTTTAAATTCATTTGCGCCCGCGTCGGTATCCCCCAGTCAAACTTAAAACTATATGATGCCACCAATTTTTGCGTTTGAGTTCTCGTTCATATTTGGCGTTTCGGCGGAACTCACGCCACTCTTCGCAGTTCTGGGGGATATTAGGCCCATATGTTGGTTTTGGCCTGAACGAAGCTCTAACAGTCTGTAAATAAACATTGACCAATGTAAGTTAAGTATTTGTGTCACAGGATTAGCTCCAGCAGGGATTCAAGGTGGTCCTTTTAGACAATACCTAAAGATATATAATAAGCTGAAATCTACAACCTGTAAGATCATCTATATATCTGTAGATAGAAACTTATGTTTGTTATTATAGTAGGTACTGACCTCAACAAAAGTACTGGATTTATATTTCCAAAGTGTAGCTAACATGAATATGGGAATCAATGCTATTCCAAAATATTGAAGAATCGCACCAGCAACTGAAAAAAAAAAACTAATTAGTTTGCGCAAATAGTGTACCTACCTAACGATAATTTACAAGAAAGAGGAGGTATATGATACGCACTGTAAGCACCATTCGGATATTCATACGTTCCGCCGAATAATAATTGTTCTGTTGTAATCAGAGAATAGAAGAATACGACCATCATCATGAGTGGAGTAATAATACCCCAACACATGCGCCAGTAAAACGAAGTTTTCAAACCCAGCATAAATTCAATGTCCAGGCACATGTTTTCCAAACCTGGAAAATATAGGCAGTTATTGAAAAAGTTAAACACGGACATTGAGCGAATATAGGTCGCTCACTATGCAAAATACGTGTAAGTACCTTAGTGGCTTTTATTATACACCACACAAAAAGAAGAAGAAGAACAATTTGTTCAGGACATTGAGAAAATAAGAGAAAATAATAATTCAGTTTCGAAGTCCTAGAATAGGTCAGTAGCATTAATTCAGTTTTACCGTAAATCCAAAATACTCCTATAGTCTCAATGATTGCAGCAAACAATCTCATGAACGTTCCACCATAGTAGTCTACTAGTTCCAGAATGTACTGCCCGCCCTGTAACATTAAGAAAGTAATGGAAAGCGTGAAAATCGATGTTAAAGACATAGTTGGACGTTTTGTTGACTTCACAAGATGAAAACTTTTACTGGTTTAATCGTTCGCTGTTCCTAACCTTATCATTTCTACGAGTATTATAAACACAACTAACTTCTCTGTCTGTACTTTTGTTCGATTATAACTTGAGAATATGTTTTTTTTTAACTTACCGGGGTTACGTACACTAGCCCAATTAAAAAGCATGCCGAAGATAACATCGCGGACATGTAAATAGTGGGCACCTTCGGAAAAGCGTCGAGAAATATTGTGTTAACTGTTGAAAATAAGGCTACTCCTGAGCCCACACCAAGTACCGCCATCATCAAGAAGAACAATGCAGAAAATAGCTGAAAGAAAACAGGAATTGTAAAAATGGACCAAGTCAATAAAAATCTCTCATGCTTCTAGATAACTCAAACATAACATTTATGTTAGCTTAATTTAATAGAAGTAAAGACACCGAAGTTTAGTCTTAAGTTTTCGATTTTGGCGATTTACGTTTAATGAATATTTTATGATAAACGAACTCTTAGAAACATAATCGCTAGGTATCATCCATCATCGGGGCCTATTATTGTCCCACTGGTGGCAAAGGCCTCTTCTCATATGGAGAATGCACAAGCATTCACACTCTCATGCAACACACTCGATGTTTATTCTTCACCGATGTCAGTAATGTCAACGAAAAACTCAGAAAGTACATATGAATTGAAAAAGTCACGTTGGTACTTGCCCGGCTTTGAACCGACAACCGCGTGCATGAGAGGTGAGTTTGAACCACTCCATCACGTATGATCGCTACATATTGGTATTAAAAAAATCGTGTGTAAAAATAATAGTACTTAAAAGGTTTATCTAATTACTTACTTGTGGTACAAACGGGGACTGTGCTATAGCGTCTGGGTAAGAGATGAATGCAAGACTAGAACCACCAGAATTACTACCGATAACATCATTTATATTATCGTAGCCAAGTTGATAAGCGAGGTTCCCCAGAATCCCGAATATAGTGATGCCCGAGATTAAACTTGTGAACGTATCCAACGTGGTAACAATTAACGAGTCTCTGAAAACGAGAAAAGTTGTTATGAACAGACCAATACCGATACACGTTTATGATATACTAGCTTCTGCCCGCGACTACGTCCGTGTGAAACTTGCTCCCCCGACCCACCCCGTCGCATGATTTTGCCGTCTGCCCGTGCTAGTACTTTGTTTTCACTCAGCGTTTTTGACGTGATAAGTGATAACGTCTTATAAATAGATGAACGCCGGCTGAACGCACGAAAAAGCAATTGTCACGTTCCGTCTGAGCCGAGCGTGCAAGCGAGAGCGCGGAACAAGCGATAGAGAGGCACGATCGGCCTAAGCGTTCGGCTTGTTACGCATCTATCTCTCTTCGTGATGATAATTCAATTAAATTTTTAAAAGTATGCAATTTTTCATCCATGTTTTCTTATGACGTTATCACGTAAAATTATCGTCCGTAAACCGACTTTACAGACAACCATTTTTTTTTAAGCTTGATCCCTAAGGGTCCTAGCGTGATGTTAAGTAGCCTATAGTCTTCCTCAAGAATTGTGATATCAAATGCAAGAAGGATTTTCAAACACGACTGATAGTTTCAGAGATTAGCGCGTTGAAACAAACAAATTATTCAGCTTCATTATTAGTATGGACAGATCGATGACACGTTTAACTAATTCTTGGGGCTTAAGCCTGGTTCTTAGTAATTTATGTGTATTGTAATGGGACAGACGCCAGCACATCAAGCTACTACAATCTGTCAAATTTTAATTGATTTTCAACTTTATCGCCAAAGCATAAGGTTCAAAGTTGATTGGGAAAATTTGACTATTTCGGGTAGCCTGATGTGCTGGCATCTGTACAATTATTTGCAAAGGTAAGAAGTTTATTGATGTTTGTTTGTTGGATGCTAGTAAATTTGAACTACAAATTAATTTGTACTTATTGTTAGTTTTGTTTGCTGCATTTCAAATGAATGTCAAGGCCAATTAACATCCACTTTTTTTAAGTTGAACGCTTTTTAACTTTTTTAATTGTAAATTCCACGAAGTAATACAGGTAAATGCTCGTATGTACTTTAGATTCGAATGGTGTGTTCAGAAAAGAGGGAAGTATAGCAAAGGTTCTTTGTACTTTTTGAATTTTGTTAATGACGTTTTAGGTGACAGAGTCACGCTATTATTTATTTATTTATTTTATTAAAACGGTATAAAACCAATAACAAAAATTAAAGACAGTTTGTACTCAAACACATAAAAGAGAAAATATAAAAACAGGGTCACGTGTCCTGACGCGAGTTTTACATTTTTTACCCGTTACAAAAAAAGTGTACAACGCCGCTAAAGAAGTTTTCACTTCAAAAACATCGAGTACAGGTAAAAAAATTAGCTACAATTTCATATATACCTCTCACAGTACTTCTGACATTTTTGACAAACAGCTGAATCTATTGGTTAGCTACAGCTGCTCTAAATGGTTTTAAATAATGATGATTTAATATTTGTTACCTGTAAACATTTTGGGTAAACTTATTGAACGACGAAAACATGATAAGAGCTCCTGAGCAAGCGGAGAGAGAGAAGAACACCTGTGTCACTGCCGCATACCACACCTGAAAATATACACACTTTTAATCCTCTTTCCCTAAACTTAAAGTTCCTTCCTTAACACTACAAAGTTGAGATGCCCAGTATTAATGTTTTGTGCAGTTTATGGCTGCGTCCTAACCAAAAGCGATCGTCGCACGAGTACGCGATCGTCGCGTTCATGTCACTTTGTGTTCTGCCGGTCGATTCTGTAAAAATCTTACTGTGAAATCATAAGTGAAGTGAGCACACTTACTAGTGTTAATCCCCAGCGAATGACAGCTCACTCTACGCTCACTTCACCCAAGCTTTCACGGTGAGATGGTTACAGAATCGCACGGCAGGAAACCGGAAGGTGCCCTCTGTCGGCGCGATCACATGTTTCGGTTCACCGAACAAAAATATATTCACAGGTAATGTTTGATGTGTGCTTTCCAATAGTTTAGATACTTTTGAGATCTATTATTGTAACAAAGATTGTGGGTTAATGCTGTGTTTGTATTTAGTTGATAGGGCCTTTGTATAAATAAATATATTAATTAATATACTTACTTTCATTTCCAAGATTTTTTCCCATTGCGGTGTAATGAAGAACAATATTCCCATGCCAGCGCCGGGTAAAGTGACAGCCCTGAAAACAAACGTAATGAATACATAAATGTAGATGCATTACAACTTCACGCACTAAGTAGCTGCTATAACACTGCCTGCCCGCTTTGCTTCAATAATACTGCGACTGCTACGATAGGTGCTACACGTGTACGGTACGACGACTGCTGCTACGCGTGTACTACGGCTGCTGCTACACGTGTACTACGGCTGCTGCTACGCGAATACTACGCGCGACTGCTGCTACGCGTGTGTTACGACTGCTGCTACGCGACTACGCAGTGTTGCTACGCGAATAGAAAAAGTAGTTAGTTGCCTTGGAGAAGGCTTAAACAGTATTGATGACAGCGAGTCTTCGACTGAACTGTACTTCAGTATGGTCTCCGATTTATGATTAACTGATAGCGTATAGCAGTAGCTATTACGGGTACGGCAGCTACGATTATACGTAGTCGCTCTGTCAATACTACGATGGACTGTACTAGGAAAGCTAGGACTTTTTATTTCATTTGTATTTACTTACCTGATTAGCAATATGAACATAACGACATATGGGAACAAAGCGAGGAAATAAGCTGCTTTTCCGGAACTTTTGACACCTCGAGCGACAATCAAGAAGATAATAAACCAGGATATGAACAAACTGAGTGTAAGGTCCCACAATGGCAAACCTGCAAAGAAACCACAAAGCTTAATTAGAACTAGGGTTGATAATTTTGATTGAACATTTTGAATACCCAAAGGCCGTGTCCTAATATAACCGATGGCCGTGCGAATAAACGTTCGTCACGATCATTTGTGCAGCGAACCCCAATGCCTCGTCACGCCGAGGGCACAATCGAGTTTCACAGAACGCGAAACGACGATCGCTTATATTACGGCAGCGCCTAATACTACTCTGAAACTAATAATAGTCATCCAGACCGTATTTCGGCCATGGCGGAGAGCTATCTCAACGGAGACTAGCCCTCGGCGCGGGAGGTACTATAGTACACGTGTGAAAGAAAAATATTTTATTTTCATATAAAGCTTCATTTACAATGAATTGTGTTTGGAGCCTCCTTTTAAGCAAACAATGCTCTTCCATATTTTAGATGTAATGTTACAATTAAATATATAATTTAATATATAGGTATGTGTGTGCGCCGACACAGGTGCACTCTCTCTTCCTTCACTCTCATAGTCCGATGGGACGTGGCACGCAATCCGACACGACCGGAAGAGATCAGTCGCAGGGCCAACGACTTAAGGTGCTTTCCGAGGCACGGGGTATCACACCGCCAACTTCCAAACTCCGAGTTGTTACTGAGAAATACCTAATGGAAAACCCAACAACACTTTTCTGTGAATCGAACCCAGGACCCCCCGCTCAGCAGGCGCGCTTGCGACTGAGACCAACGGGGCAGTATAAAGTATATAAGCACAGAAATGCTTATTTTTACTAGTTTCAATTTTCTTTGGAGACCATGCCTACATGACCATTTTATTTTCTACTGCTCTTTTAGTTTGCTTACCAATTCCATCATGAATCCCATCTGACCGCCGCAGTATGGTTCGTCTGTTAACAAAAAAAAAAAAAACATTGTGGTTAAAAGGTCAATCTACCTACAATAAACCCCGTGGCCATGAGCTACACGCTCTTCAAGCCAGACGCATCTTGCGACAGCGATGGTGGGGAAATCGATATTTTTCATTCTATTCAGAATTCCAAATTCAAATTAATTTTATAATATGGTATGACAGTTTGTTTTCAAAATCAGTTGTTCATTTGTTTTTCCGTCGTTCATTTATTTTTTATTTTAGTGTTTCTGTAACCTTTTACAGAGCCCTCTGGCCTACCCGAGACGAACGTCGATAACGATGAATTGAAAACCATAGTGGAAGCAGATTCATCTCAAACCACTTTGGAACTTGCAGCTTTCAACGTGAGTGATAAATCGATATTGATTCATTTACTTTAAATTGGAAAGATTAAAAAGCTCGGAAAGTGGGTACCGTATGAACTCACTGAACAACAACTAAAAAATCGCGTCGAAGCACCGCACGCAGTTATGACTAGAAACTCTTCGTCACCCACCGCACTCAGCAGACCTTTCTCCAACTGATTTCCATTTTTATTAGGAATTTGGATAATTTTTTACAGGGAAAAAAATTCAAATCCAAGGAGGCGGTAAAAACGCCTCCAAAGAGTTCATCGATATTACATGTATTAAATTAAAAACCTACATTATAGTAGATAATTCACAGGGATAAAGTAGTGTCTTAGGCGACGGGCGCTAAATTCAAAATCAAAAGTCATTTATTCAAACTAGGCTGAGAATCAGCACTTTTCGGACGTCAAAATTACATAACACTCCCCCAAAACGCCCGCCCTTCACCACCTGCTAGTGCTTTCCCGTTTTTTTTTAATTTTAATTTTAATTGAATCCCGAACGTAAATAAGGATTTTAGGGGGGACCCTGGCCGCAACGAGGGAGGTCTGAGTTAAGACTATAATCCCTCGCTGCACTCAGGATTCAAGCTCGCCCAATATGAATTCAGACACCTTTTAGTTGAGGTTTCAAAGGACATGTCCAGTTCCCGCTCTCTGGTTACGTGTAATGTTTAAGATTACGGGTTTTATAGTATGATAAAATAAATAAAAAATTAAATTATTGATAATTATATATTTTATGATTAGATTACAAGCAATCTCAAATACCTACATTATAGTAGATTATTCACTAAAGGATTCCTCCCTGCCTGCTGCTGTTGCCAGTGTCCGAGCAGTGAAACCCGCACATGATAGGCTTATTATGTTATTATGATATATTCATTAGGGGGATAAAGCAGTGTCTCACAATATTGAAATACGAAACTAATGATTGGAAGGATTTTATGGCGCAGTGTAGTGTGCGTGATATAATATGTATACCATATTTTGCAACTGCTTCAATTTCGTTACATTACTGCCAAAAATCTGATCAAACATCTCACAATATTAAAGTGTTTCAGAAGTAGGTGCATGAGCGCAGAGGCCTAATAGTATCCTCTTTCCGTTATTATTTGACGTACGACAAGGCCACAATTTTGTAATTGTAATTTGGGACAACGCTTTTTAGGTTGTGTGCCTCAAAAGGAAAAACGGAATCCTTATAAGATCGCTTCGTTATCCGTCTGTATTTCCGTGTGTCAAAAACCCTTTTTCTCAGGAACGCGTGGAGTTATCAAGTTGAAATTAAATTACAAAAAAAAAAATCACTTGATAAACTATTTTTGACGATAGTTAGTGCCATTTTTGACGTATACGCGTGTGTCAAGTGGACGTGAAAAAACCCGCCCATAGTAGCTATTCTCCGCAAACGCAATGACTATCGATATCTAAACATGATAAAACAAAAAATAAATTAATTTGGTGATTTTTTGTGGAATCATCGACAGTAATCACGTGGTCACTCGCAATATCAGTAGGTAAAAAAATCTTTTTTGTTTTTTTTTGCATATATACCTACCTCACAGATGTAATCATGTTTATATCGTGTTTAGAAATTGATACCCATTGCTTCTGGGGAGTTTAGCTAGCCTATTTAATTTAACCTTGTATAATCGCCTATCAATACTATCGAGAAACTGGTATTTCAGACTTCGGTATTATATTTATATCGATTGCCGGCTTACTAATTGAGCCGACGCGACGTGACGTATCAAATTGATACCTACCTTAGTAGGTAGGTAGGTATTAATTTACATAATATGTGTAAACAAATTAATATGTGAACTCACGTGAAATATAATTCTGCACTGCTCATTGGTTCTCCAGTCAATTCAGTCAAATTGGCAGTCTCTCCGGATGGAACACAGTTGTCCCATTCTGGACGGCAAAGCGCCCAAGGCAGTGTGCTTTGAAAACTCATGACTAAATAATACAAGCATAGTCCCACAATTGACATATAGTAAGAGACTACATAGAGAGCACTGAGAGCTTGAGCGTAACCCGTTCCTGGAAAATAAAAAATAGTCAGATGAAGTCATTAAATAGTTCGGTATTTCAAATCAAATCTGTATAGAATAGAAATTATGAATCTACCTTTCATTGCTGGTGACAAAGCCCACACTTTCACACAATTACTACTACTGAACTGCCCAAGTGAGGTTTCTAGGTAGTACATAGGTTTTCCTATAAGTATTAGTACGATGATGTAGGGTATCAGGAATGCTCCGCCTCCGTTTTGGTAGGCAATGAAGGGGAACCGCCAAACGTTGCCCAGACCCACCGACGTGGCGATACATGACATCAGGAACTGGTACTGATTGTCCCACTGAGGTCTTTCATTATCCGGCGTGGGTTCATCCTGGAATAGAAAATTATGTTGTTATAAGTAACATTGAAATAATCCCAATCTATTGAGACAAACGCCACCATGTTGTTAATTAAGATTGTAAGTATTTAAAGAAGGGTTAGTTATATCAAAGCGTTCATATAATCCGTACCATTTTGTTGCCTTTTGCTCCGAACAAATCGATCGCTTATGACACGACTAGGAAGGTGAAAATTCTACGTAGGATAGCGCTATAACTCATTGGTACCAATGAGTAAGAATCCTTTGCCAAAAGGATTCTTACAAGACAAAGGACGTACCAACGAGTAAGAATCCTTTGCCAAAAGGATTCTTACAAGACAAAGGACTTACCAATGAGTAAGAATCCTTTGCCAAAAGGATTCTTACAAGACAAAGTACTTACCAATGAGTAAGAATCCTTTGCCAAAAGGATTCTTACAAGACAAAGTACTTACCAATGAGTAAGAATCCTTTCCCAAAAGGATTCTTACTAGACAAAGTACTTACCAATGAGTAAGAATCCTTTGCCAAAAGGATTCTTACAAGACAAAGTCCTTTGTCTTGAAAAAAAATTTGGCCCTCCCTTACAAAACTGACTACCAGCTGATTGATTCACTATGGGAGGGCCAAATTTTTTTTTCATATTTCGACCTGTGTTCTTTGGGGAAAGTTGTTGAGTTTCATGAGCACATTCACCTCCTTCAGGGTTGATACCCCCCTTCCGTTACACGCTGTATATGTGGGTGTACTAAACGTAGGTAAACCTCTGTCCAAAGTATACAGGTGTTGCCGCGTTGTTATGTTATGATATTGGTCGAAGTAGAGGTGTTTGGGGGAGGCATATATATCTATATATAGCAGTGGATATCTTTCGGCTAAAATTATTGTTAACGCAATTATTAAGCATTTTTAATTTTTTTATGAAGCATTCAAGTCTTTGAGTAATCATTAAAAATCATTAAATCCCTCATTTAATCAGTCCTATTTATATTATGACAAAAAATATAATGTTATTGACCTTTTTGATACGATAATTACTATAATATTATAAACTAGGTTTTGCCAGCGACTTCGTCCGCGAGAAATTTCTTGCTCCACCGGCCCACCGTGTCGCATCGCATCGCCTGCCCGCACTATTACTTCGTTTTCGCTTAGCGTTATTTCTGACTTTCGTTCTCTGGCTTTAACATCACGCTCGGCTTCTAAGAGCCCTAGCGTGATGTTAAAACCTAAACTTAAAGGCGTTTGTGTTGCGCATACCAACTTGCTACCTGCATCAGGTGATGGTAGAAAGCTTTTGGCGACAGGATGTGGTATTCCGCCGCTTTCGCGGACAAGTGTCCTCGGAGCGCACAAAGACTTAGTGCAACTAAGTGATACTAACATAGTTATTAAGTTTATACTACACCTGCTTGGAGAGTACCTTGATACTTTATCAAATTTACGGTAGAAAGTACGTCATTGCATATCGAACAAATATGCGGGGAGAAAACGCATCTGAGCGGGAGAGAAAAGTGTATGAAAATCCATTTCTTACGTGGTTTTTCTTTTTTAATTTTGGGTAAGACTATGCGCCGGTAACCTAAATATCAAAAGCCAAAAAGTTTTTACAGTGAGTTTTTATCTCCAAGTTCGCAAAATGACACTGGCCACTAGCTGTGTGTTGGATGGTGTCGGGCTGGCAGTGCGACCCTGCGGCGGCAGGATAAACAATTTGAAAAAAGAACATGTGAAAATTGCAGACGCCATTGGCGCCATTTCCAATTTGTGTGTTGTTTGAGGATTCAGTTTTCGTAGAAAGTAAAATAAAGATTTCGTTTTTTATTTTCCTCGTAGGTGTAGTATAAAGCACTATGTATCACTCGAGAGAAAGTGCGATTCTCGATCTCGGGTGTTTCAAACGACACCCTCGACGGTAATCGGTCACTTTCTCCTCTCGGTGAACAATGTACTATTTATTTACTAACAAAATTGTTATATTATTATAATTGTATACTTAAGATAAGGTATTTATCTGTAGGTCTTTGTTACCTGAAAATAAATGGTTTTATTATTATTATGATTATTATAGCCTTTCTCAAGAATTGGACTATCAAACGAAAAAATAATTTTCTAATCCGTCTGTTAGTTCCACAGATTAGGGCGTTCAAATAAATCAACAAACAAACTCTATGTGTTGATAAAGATACCTACTCGTTTTAAGGCCATTTTAAAGATAAAACTTTGCAATTATTTTTTTATCAAGCCAATTTAGTAACGTTCTTTGGGATGAATTGTTTATTTGGAAATTGGTAGGTACCTACTACGAAAATAAAACTCTGTAGGTAAATAATGGTAGGGGAGGTGCTAGGGGAGCCTAGAGCTATTTTGAGCAAGCATATGCAGAGCGACCACACTATAATCACTTTTGGGTACTTTTGTAAATCAATGAAATTTCGTCATATTTGGCAAAAAGCTCCATCAATCCGACAGATATTTATACATTCACTATCAGGACATGTATAACGGCATTGTACAAAATAACTTTAATTCTCCCTGAATACCTATCCTTTTAAAAAGTGTCCAAATCTGAGTTTTCAAAGTCGTCAGATTCAGGGAAAGCCCACAATGTTTTCAGCAGATTTGCCTATTTAAGTCATTATGGGTTATGCCGCACTCGATCATACCGAAATCAATGCCTCTGAAGATCAATTTATTTTTGGTCCATTTTCGAAATCTGAAAATGGTCTCCTGACTACGAAGCTCTTATCTGAAACTTTTTAGATATATTTTCGGTGTTCTCCCATCGTGGCGCACCTACTCAGCTATCAACTTTTCGCCCTGCATATGCTTGCTCAAAAACCCTCTGGGCTCCCCTTCCCTACCATAAGCATTTTATCTGTAAGCGATGCAAAAGGAAAAAGTAATTTAAGTATATGACACATTATCATAAACAGCCTGTGTTGGCTATAACAGTGGCTAAATGATTTATGTTTCCAAATTGTCCGACTCATAAATAAATTTATATTGGGTACAGAGTAGATACCAAATATAACCTATCAATGATTACAATAAAACATTTTATGATCTAATCTCTTACAATGTCCTAGTTAAAAAATTGGCATTGATATATTAAGCCTTGGATAATATAAAATAATTCGGAAAGTGTCCTGCTTCAATGAAAGGAAAAAATGTACCGTGACCAGCGGGGTAATTTGCGTAACACTAAAAGTAGCAATGGCTTTCATTTTGACAGTTGAACAACATTCATTGCGTTATTTACGTTGTTGAGCAGACAAATTTTTTAAACATATGCAACAATGGATTAGCAATACCATTTAGAATGATTCAGATTGCGATTGAAAGTGTGTCACGCATTATGGTGGGTCCACACGATACAGACTTTCATACAGACTTCTATAGAATTTTGTATGTGCGACTTTTTATCACACCGACATTTGTCTGTACTGCTTAGTTGCACAGACAAAATTCTATAGAAATCTGTATCGTGTGGACCCACCATTAGAGTGCAGTTTGAGAATGATTGAACCTACGTGAACCGTCCGAACCGGCAGGTTGAAAATCTGGAAACCACCCGTACCAACCAACATACCCCAACCATATACCAACTGTTAATATGTTTGTAAGCCGTCTGATAACGGGACTGTTATGTTAATACAGCATTAATTAAGATCAATTAGGAAAATACAGGGTTATTTGTAAAACACCAACAACCTCTTAAGAGGTCATTGTACTCATCATTACGAACAACTTTTACTATGGGACCAAACCTGAAATCGCGAAAAAAAAAATCAGCTGTTCCCTACATTTTGACGACTCGTACGAACGTAAATGTAGGCAACAGCTGATTTTTTTTTCGCGATTTCAGGTTTGGTCCCGTAGTAAAAGTTGTTCATAATGATGAGTACAATGACCTCTTAAGAGGTTATTGGTGTTTTACAAATAACCCTGTATAATTTGTATAGTTCGCGTCAAACTTTATGGCGGCTCTGAAGTGCGCTACTCCCTGCGCAGTACCCCACCCTTCACCCCCGCTGACCTATGAATTTGTTACTGCGCAGCGACTCGCCTCATGTTCCGAGTCATAGCTAACAACTGCTAGAGAAATGACTAGATTAGAATGACGAAAACTGACGTTATAATAACATTAGGGAAATCCCGTTTCTTTGAAATTTTGCTTTGGGTTTTTGCGAGCAGATCGCAATCGATCTAAATATCTTTCGACCTATCAGTATTTGGATTCTCCAAGTATGTAGTTGGTAACTTGCTTCACCAACTTGTTACTAGCTAATTTGATAAGTAAAGATTATTAAAAACACCGCAAATGTTGTTTACAAACTACGAGTAATACGATACCCCTTGGTAAGACTGGTTGTCAGACTTTCGGGCTTCTGACGACCCGTAACGACTGTCAAAGATCCACGAATGACAGCCGAGACCAACAGCTTAACGTGCTTTCCGAGGCACGGAGGGGTCTTGTTACGTAAAGATGGTCACCCATCCATGCACCAACCGCGGCAAGCGTAGCTTAACCTGATCGATCGACCCGTGTGGCTGTTAATACTTAGCCACAAGCCCCCTGATATATGTGGTACCTACCTATAAATGTGTCATGGAAAACTACCTTGGTTGGAATAAATAAACAAAGCAAGTTAAATACTAGCATGTTAAAAGAAAGCCCCATCTCTTGTTCTATGGGAAAAAAACGTGTGGGATCGGGGGATCCCCGGCAGGGACGAAGTTCAAAATGAGAATCTAAGATGGCAGCTGCGAAAATTTGAAAATAATTGCAGCCATCATCGTGGATTTTCATTCTGATTTCACTATCTCTCACTACCATTGCAAGTAGGTAGGCAATCATACTTTATCAATGTTGTGAAATATGGGAGGTCTGATTAGTTCAACATAAAGACTATTGCAGATGGGCGCAACGCGACGGCGCCGCCGGCGCTTGTGGAATAATTTCTATGGAAATTGCTCGACCGTAGTGACGTCGCGCCTGTCTTCGGGAGCCTTAATGCAATGTTTGTGGTAATTACCAATTAGACAACAATCCTTGTCCACTATTATCACATTAACTATCTTGTTTACTATCTTGGACCTCAAAATAAAAACAAATATGATAGAAATTAAAGAAAATAAACAAAACACATTAGCTGGCAGCTCTTTTAACCCTTAACCAGGCCTAGCCATTTTTTTTCTTTTGAATACTGATTTTGGTAGATTACAGGGTTATAACAAATATAATTTCCTGTTTTTTTTTCTATTCTTGAAAAAAAAAACCCCTGTGGTCTTTATATGACCACTGCCTGCCCATGCAGACATGTGGTCTGTATGTGGCCACTGTCCTACATGTTATCTACGCAGCTTTTAAGGGTTAAACTACTCACTGTAAATTAATCTCAGAAATCGGCTCGTCACAAAAAAATAAAAATCCATGTGGTCGCTATGTGACCACTGCCTGGTTAAGGGTTAAAAATAAAAAGACACCTATGTTATCGTTTCGTCAAATTCTAAGCCAGTCGGATGCTGTTAAATACCACAGCGTGTCGAAGGGTAGAGCCACATTATCACAAGTAAGTATATCCTGTAGGTACTTATTGAATTAGATTAAACTACTTACTATAGGTTTTTCAGACAAGTCCATTTTCTTGGAGCTGAACCCTGATGATCGTTTCTTTGGGAAGGATTCGTCTTCATTTTCAGGTGAAGCATTAAATGCTGGATTCTCACGGCTTCCATTTTCAATCACGTTTACATCGTTTGATTCCTATGCAAAAATAGAACAAAGTTAATTTAATTCATTTTGACCCTGGATCTCACAACACAGATATCCTAGTGTGAGGTCTAGGAATTCAATCCACTCGAATGTAAACTTAGCTAAATAAATTTATTATTATTTAAAATGACTAAGGTATAATTTAATTTTGATTTTAAAGTCTGTTCAAAATAATCTTTATTTACCATTTCACGGTATGTGATTTACTTAAAAATATACGTTCATCACAACATCAGTGATCGAAGTGACCGATTTTTTAATTCATATTCCTAATAAAATATGCACACGATAGAGATTAATTTGCTTTGATACGGTTATCTTAGTATCTATCGATAGATTATGTATCTAAATCTTTTAATGGTATTATTAATGATATTTTATGCCGTCCAAATATTCCTAAATGTTTCTAGGAATCATCATTTATATTATGTGAAGAATCGTAAGTTTTGCACGAAGGTAAGAAGGTACTTATATGTTTCCAGCTACTCTAATTTATAAATTATTTTTGTGTGATGTGATGCTTATTTAAAGTGTTAATTTAAATGCTTCACAGCGGCTTAGCAGATATGTACCAATTCCCCATAATCACCATGGCATGGACATTTAAACGTAAGTACCTAAGTATTCTACGTTGTCATTGATCATCTTAATCAACAGATTTTGAAATAGGTATAATTAATTATGAATAAGTACGCATTAGGTAGTCATCAATGCGGGCATAATGGATTATGTTTCTGTTGTTATCTAGAGCTTACCAATTTGAAGCCGATGCGACCAAAATGATTATTCACCGACACATGCTTATGCTTATCTTCGTGCTAATTCTTTACTTTCTGCGAGAACTGACCTGCATCCCATCTGTAGGGTAACCGATGAGGCGCACTCAACGTCTAACCGATGCGGTGCACTGTTAGCACTGATGAATGTCGATTGAAGAGTGTGCATTGATATACCGTAAAAATATCCACCAATACCAACATGTAACGAATCTTTATTAGTACTAATAAGTTATTCTTAACCTCCTCTGCAGACTCCGAGGTGCTACTGAGAAATTTCAGATGAAAAAAAGGATCGAACCCAAGATCTCATGCACAGTAGTCGCGCTTATGACTACTAGACCAACGAGGTAGTCAAATAGTAAAGTATTAAAATAAAATATTCTTTATTTATTTTATCTACAGTTGTTGCCTCTATGAAATAACTACATACCTAATGTTTATATTAGTTTATTAAATAACAAAACTACGTACCAAGTTTGATGCTTGTTACTACCCCGTTGTATAGAAAGAACACGGGAAAAATATTTTTCTTTTCGACAGACAGATGGTGTTCTAGGTAAGTAGTAGGCCCTTAGTAGGTAATAGGGTCCCGTTGGCAGTGGCACCCTTGGCCTTGGGTGCGAAACCCATAACGAACGACAGTTGTGTATGTTTTTAAACATGTTTTTATCTAGCTTGGTTTGTTTATTAGGATTTTATGATGTTAATATTTCCTATTAAATATATTTTTTTTTAGTACAACATATAGTTTATTCACAAATACACAACAATTACAATGTACAAGCTAACACTAAAAAGAAAATATATATTATATATAAGTATATAACAAAAAAATAAAGAAAAAGGCAGGAGCTTATTGGGCATCAAAAAATTCGTCCGCATAGCTGTCAATGGGATAAGTGCCCAAAAGGCTGGCAGCATTACCACGTTGGATGGCAATGCTGATTCTTTGGGCTAAAAATAGGCCAGCCCTGGTCACGTGAAGTGTCAACTAACCGCTTGGCGATGTCCTCAAATATTTGATGAGCACTCGGACCCCAAGGCCCTAGTGTTTCAACCCCAAACGGCTCAAACACATGTTCTCAAGAGATTGGAGTATTTGCGCCGATTGTGGTTTTCCGCACCTGCAGCAGCCGCTCCAGCACAGCTCACCGTGCTTGGAAAATGGGATGGCGCAAGGGTGTCGACACATTTTATGTATAATTGAATAAAAATATTTTTAATTTTACATTTTTATATTTTAAATTAAAGATCAATGTTTCAGATTTACTAGCGAGTAGGTACATACGATTACCTTATAAAAAATTCGTCTGGTTTTGTCGGTGTAGTATTGTGTCGAAATAAATTTAGTAAAGGAGATGTTTACACTGAGTACCTAATTTATAATATACAACGAACAATAACAATTCTTGTGATCAATAAGAACAGTGTTCAGTCTATACATATAATAAGTCTGTAGACGAGGCGTTTCTGTACATTGATCATATTTCCAAAATAATAATTGGGGTGTTAAAGGATAACCAACAGATGCCATTTCATCAAATTGAGGAATGTTTGTCTGTCTTTTTGTCGCTTTGTCCGTTTGAATGTGAAAGATTTTACGGGGAGATTTTACAGGGAGTACGTAAAAATTACCAGTTAATAGTTTTTATACTCAAGCATAGTGTACAACTAGAAGTAATTATTAGTTTTTTTTACATCGCAATCGCTTCATTCTATCAAAAGATATAATCAATTTAAAGTGTTCTAGACCAACGTTTCATTTCGAAATGTGGAACAAGTAGCGACATCTATTGGCGCGATATAGTACTAACGAAAAATATTGTGATATAAAATATAACATTATTGTGTGAATAACATAGACACTTATGACTGTGTTATTTAAAAAGTAATGTTAATGTTTACAGTGTTATAAAAATCGCTTTCCGTTGATGGTTGATTAGTGGCGCTAAAAGAAATACAAATAAAAAAGTGAGGATATATAAGATAATAATAATTGATCTGGTGTTCTGAGTGATAAAGAATGCAATGTTGGATAAGAAAGTTGATTAATGCAGAGCGAGTTTTGAGTTAACCACTTTGTTCGATAGATGGCATTGGGAAAATGTCGTCATATTCTGAATCGCGGGGTTAGGTACTACACTAGAGCGTAGTTCTTTTACGGAGTTTGCGGTTGGAGTAAAACGGGAGAAATCGTCACGTAGGTAACGAAAAAGCGTTTTGCCTCCATTCGAGTTTTCATTTATATTATAGAAAGAGACAGAGAGAGAGAGATATTTTACATGGTTTTCGAGGGTAACGAAGCCAATAGTGAGGTCTAAAAGAAAATGATAGATGGTGGCTGGAATTTTTTTGTCTGACATCTTCATTGTTTTGGTTTGGCATATTTGCGATCTCTACATATTTTGCAAGCTTTTCTTGTTCTATCTCTTGCAGATTAAGTTGTTCTAAGACACCTACACGGGTTTCCATTTTATTATTTTTATTTATTAGTTCCGCATTCATACATTCGAGAGCCTTGATAGTCTGCTTGAAATCTTCCCTAGACTCTGTTGCTTCATAAAGTTTGTTGCTGTGGAACTGCAAGGAATCGCTTAGTTGTGCCATTTCGCTTTTAATAGATTTTTCAACTGCTTTATAAACTTTTTTGCATTTAAGTATTTGAACTGGTGTATCGTCCTCTTCCTCGTCATCTTCAGATATTATAATGATAGATCACTTCAGACTGGATGAAGCTTTTAATGCAGTAATCTGTTTATTAGTTAATCCCGTACATTTTGGGTTCAAATGCTATCCGCTCGCACTTTCTGCATTCTAACCCCGGTAAAGTTTTAGTTATATTTTTTTTTTACAAATATCGCAGACATTTTTATTAAAGCTGGAGGTATACTTATAAATAAGTTAACTTGGCGTCCACGCTTGCGTCACGTATAGTAGTCCGACGATATAATGATGTTGCATAGGTACCTACTTGGCTTAGTAATAAAACAGATCCTTGAAGTAAGTACCTACCTAGTTAAAAGAAAATTTTTGGTATTGTCTAGTGGTTTGTTAAGATATTAAAAATGCGTAAAATGATATAACTTTTTTATCCAAAAGTATTTTACGATAGTATAAAAGGTTTAGGTACAACATTTACATATTTGAAATTAACTTATAAAATAAATAGAATACCCTGACATATAATACAACATCGTTATAATTTACTACTATCTAAATAACATCATTTTGGCAATTGGTTAGACAATTTAAATTTTCACAGTCCTCAACAAATTGTCACTTAGGCACCAGCATCAAGGTACGTAGTAGTTATTTATATCTATAGTAAATTCTAGAGTTAAAGCTAATGACTAGTGGTTTATAGTCGTCTCCGGTACCCGCCGGTGAGGATGTACCCAAGGTGCTGGAACCACGACGTGTTGAGCTTCTCGCGTTCCTCCTTGGCCTGTGCCGTGAACTGCTCCCAGTCGGCGCGGTCGGCCGGCGTACGGGGTCCCCATGAGGACTTCGGAGCAAACGAACGCTTCAGGGTCTGGGAAAGGCGTAAACTTCAGTCACGACAACTTTATCATAAGCGCGTTTTTAAAAGGTTGCTTGTGCGTTTATTAAGAAAAATACAGTGAAAAGTAGAAGACGCGCTTTTATAGACCTAAAATCATAAAAGCTTCCATTCTAGGAATGAAAAAAAAAAAAACTGAAAAATAATTTCATGTTACTGAGAACTATCATTAAAACTCATTCCAATCAAATTTTCATAGGTAGTCTTACCTCCACGAAGTTTCCGGATCTATTTTTGTACGTCGTTAGCGCAATCGAAATCGGTACAAACAGAATACCAATAATTAGCAGCATGTATCCCGATACTAAAAACAAATAATGTTGTGATAAGTCTTTCATTATGCACAGTACATACCTACATATTCATCTAAACGTGCCAGAAAGCTTTATGAAATTATAGTGTTGTATTAGGTACCTAATCCACAATTTAACCGAGTGAATGAAAATCGATTAAATTATGTCAACGCTAAGTAATCAATAATTCAATGACAATTTACAAATTATCTTGGTGTAATTTATCTATAATATGTATGTATTTAGATCAGTTGTCTAGTACTCATAGCATAAGCTCTGCTTAGTTTGGGACTAGATGGCGTTGTGTGAAAGTTGTGGAATATTATTATTATTATATTTTAAAGTTGCATTTCCTTTCATCATTGCCTCATATGGTAAAACCCTTAATAATTATCACTAACCATATCCCGCTGTTGGGTAGTGATAGTCGTCACCAAACGTCAGAGCTTCGAAAGAAACGAAAGCGTAGATGAACACGGTAGTCATCATAGCAGGCATGATAATGCTCCAGCAAATTCTCCAATAGAAGCCAGTCTTGATGCCCAACATGAATTCGATGTCCACGCATAATTTTTCCAAACCTGTAGATTAAGAAAAATATTTACGAACAGTTCACAAGTTTGTTGGCAAAACTAAGTATTAGCAATGTCCATTTGGATATACATTAAGATCCTAACTTATAATCCGCAGCAAATCGTCAGCAATTCAAAAGGCTCACCATAAATCCAGATAATTCCTATAATTTCGGCGATAGCACAGAAGAGAATCAAGAAAGTTCCACCGAAATAATCGACCAACTCCAGGACATATTGACCACCCTGTAAAATAAATGTATTGAATAAGTTAAATAGAAAGTATGGTCCAAATGATTTGTTTTAATTCTTGGAGTATTATTTAGTCTTATGTGAAGCTTGAATCTCTTAATTGACGGGGTCAGAATTAAAATGATCTGTTGCTGTGCCGCGTTAGAATATTGGATTTGAGCTGACGCTCCATTGACTATATTAATTATTGTGTTTTTGATGAAAATGCATGACATAGGATTGAAAAAACCAAAGAACAGGCGGTGGCCGGGAGTCAGCTCTTGACTCCCGACGCCCAGGGCGTCTTCTTCGGCGACTAGGGGCGTGAGGGCGCAAAGATTGCATCCCCCTCACGTGTTCCGCCTCCTCCTTCGCAAGCATTACTGCTTCGCAGAAGGAGGTGACGGCTTCCCATGCACTCTCGCTCCGTACCATAGCCTGGACCAGGGCCGGACGCAGGAGATGGCCGCCGCCGATCGCCGCCGTGAATTACTTTATCCCCTTAGTGAATAATCTACTATTAGAAAACCACTTACAGGTGTAACGTAAATAAGTCCGATGGCGAATCCGGCGGTGCAGCAGAAAGCGGACATAAAGATTGTACGGACGCGCGGGAAGGCATCCATCATGACCGTGTTGATGGTCGACAGCAGCGCCACCGCTGAACCGATGCCAAGCACAGTCATCATCGAGAAGAATAGCACTGAGAACAACTGAAAACAATTGCGTTGATAAACTTCTAACATAATAAACTTGTATCAAGAATATCTATTCAATATATCTGTTTCAATTACATAAAGTTTCCATTACTTTTACAAACGCAATAGCTTCAAGATTTACCTGTGGCAAGAAAGTTTTGGAAATGGCATCAGGGTAAGAAATGAAGGCGAGCCCAGTACCACCAGAACCTATGGCATCTTTCACATCCTTATTTAGCTCATAGGCCAAGTTCCCGAGGATTCCGAAGATCGTGATACCCGACAGCAAACTTGTGAACGTGTCCAATGTCGTCACAATCATCGCATCCCTGGAAGAGAAATTATTTTTTGTACCTAATTAATCTGAGGAATAATCAAACTCAAAGCATTTATTTCGTATTAAGTACCTCTGGAAAAGAACGGGCAAGAAACTCCACGGAAACTGCTTTAAATTAATATATGCTTACATCATTCATGTTGAAATGATGTATGTGAGAACGATGCAGAACGTTAAGCATCCGTAATAAAAATATTAAAAAAAAACAATTTAAAAATTACCGACAGAATTACATCATGAATATGACGCATGAATTAACTCCATTCTGCTCAACCATTTTGAAGGGAGCTAAATGATCCAACACATGCGCCACCATTTTTGGTGTTAAACCATCAAATAACTTCTCTCGCTCTTCATGTCAAACTTTTACTGACTAAAAACCAGTCGTGATCCTTCAGTTGCATGTGCCAGGGGCCACGGTAACTCATGCGCACTCATCAGTGAAACAGTAGAGTGAGAATGACATACTCTCAATCGTCAAGGCATATTTAAGTCAATGAATACTTACGAAAACTGTCATTTTATTCAACGAATAAATAATAATGTACCTGCAAACATTTTGTCTGAAGTCGTTGTAAGAAGAGCAAATTACAACGCAACTTGTATTGTGGCGTTTGTGAAGGAGTATTATACATGTAAGGATAATACATAGTTAAATAATAAGACATTACATTACCATACCTGTAAACGTTTTGTCTGAATCCGTTGTAAGAAGAGAACATAATAATAGCACCGGTGCACACGGAGAGAGAGAAGAACACTTGTGTTACGGCGGCGTACCACACCTGGAACCAAACATACACCGTATATACATAGTTTATCATCATTTGCCTAGGCTTTTCCCCACTATTTTGGGGTTGACTTCCAGTCTAACCGGATGCAACTGAGTATTTGCATACAGTAAACGGTCAAAATTGCATTAGCACGTTAAGGATCGATTTGCTGTGAACACGCCGTACAAGCCGTACAAACATCTGTGTGTATAAGTGATGTATCAACACAGAACGCTCACCTCAGATTTCGCACACCGGCTAGCGTCGAATGCAACAAAAAACATACCGTCGCTTTTTCACACAGGGTACGTAATTACGTATGACCGCTAAGCTATCATGTCATATACCCTAATGGTTGAATTTATGAAAAACAATCAGTTGCCGACGAATGCGAGTGTGTGTCTATAGTACCTATAGAAATTACTCATTAAAAGAAGGTCGTAAGTTAAACAAAAGTGTCAATCTATTGCTTTGTGAAACTGCTACTCCACTTATGACCGCTACTGTACATCGTAGTAGTAGGTACAGACGCCAGCACATCAAGCTACAACAATCTGTCAAATTTCTTCAATAGATTTTCAACTTTATCGCTAGAGCATAAGGTTCAAAGTTGTTAGGGAAAATTTGACACTTTCGGGTAGCTTGATATGCTGGCGTCTGTACATACGTACATCATACATGTATACGATGTTTTTGTAATGTTTTTAGTCAACACCCTAATTTCGCACACACTATCAAACATAATCTGAATAATTTTGAAGGATACTGCTAAACCTTTGCTTCATATGTATTTTCTCTGCTCAACAACGTAACTAACGCAATAAATGTTGTTGGCCTGTCAAAATGAAAGTCATTCCTTTTCCTACTGTTAGTGTGCTACGCAACCACCCCGCTGGTATATATTGCTTACACTAGGGATGTCATTTATCTTACTTCATTACGCCAGATAAAACAATACTATGCAGATACTTACATTAAGTTCTATAAGTTTGTCCCACTGTGGCGTCAAAAAGAAAAGAATACCATCACCGGCTCCGGGAAGTATCACGGTTCTGAAATTGTTAATATTCAATTGGTCAAATTAAGTATACAATTATTATTCATCAGACAAATTCATCGACATATTTACCTACCATAACAAACAGAACAGGTGGATAAGATGGTTTACATTTTATGTTCTTATTAAAATTATAATAACATTATCTTAAAATAAAATGTAACGCCCAAGGTATAATAAATATATCGTAAAATAGTGGTATGTACCTCACGCAAAATTACACTCAAGGCTTGCAGCCCAAGCCAAAATAAATAATTTGATGAAATGTAATGTTTATTCATCATATTTTATAGTATCAGTTTATTTATTTGGGTACATAGTTTATTTTACCACAATTTTTCAGGCATAAAAAGGCATGAAGGCTCTATGCTAAGATTAAACAAACAAGTGCATATCTATATATATCTATACAACGTGTAACGTTAAATGCGCAAAATCTGAAAATAGTTTGATCAGAATAACGAGCAGAATTAAATGAACTACTTTTTAATATAGGTCACATTTTTCAAAAAATCTTCATTAAAAACGTTGCCGTGTCTATTTATTAATAGGTCAAGCAAGCCAATGTCAGCGCGGCGCAGCGGCCCGGTGACGACACCTCCGTCGATAAAGCGTCGTCGCAGACGCAAGAAATGATCAGAATGGCCAGTAAAACTAAAACAGCACATAAAACCTTTACAATTTCTTTAATGACTTATTTTCTCTCTGAATTAGGTAAATTGAATTAAAAATCAGTCGGGGTGTCTAAGGTTTTGCGCATTTAACGTTACACGTTGTATATATCTCTTACTGGTAATACCTAGTTTTCTGTGACGCACTTTCCCGCACTAATGGAAAGTACAGACGCCAGCACATCAAGCTACTCGAAACTGTCAAGTTTTCCAATCAACTTTGAACCCTATACTTTAGCGATAAAGTTGAATATCTATTAAAGCAATTTGACAGATTGTAGTAGCTTAATGTGCTGGCGTGTGTACAAAAAAAAATCACGTGTGTTAAATAAACCGCATTGTGAACCTAAAACCGGTGCAATTAGAGCCACTTTACGAGCAAGTCTGTTGGAAGAATATTTTTGTAATGTACGAGAATGATTGGAAAAAAATATTTAACTTACGTTATGAGCAAAATAATCATCACAACGTAGGGGAAGAGAGCCAAGAAGTATGCGGCTTTGCCGGAACTTTTGACACCCTGGGCGACAATGATGAAGATTATCAACCATGCAGCAAATAGACACAACACCAAGTACCAGATAGGTAGACCTGTAATACGAAACGTATCGTCAATTATGTAGACCGTATAACAGAATAAGTGGTAAGAGGAAACAAATGACCCAAACTATGTATGTTAAAGGCACCCGTAATCCTTAAGAGATCGTTGCATCGAATCAACGCTTGGTTAAGATCGGGAGACAACTAATCCAAATTCTGTTCACTGTACTAGCAATTGCCAATTCGATTTGACAAAATATAGCCTAGGTACTAAGTTTTATTTTAGTGTGTTGAATGCGTTAGTGAATTGAACCGGTGTACTCATAGAAAGCGATCCTACGAGCCGAGCGTGCTAGTCAAGGGTTTGTTGCCGAATCAGAGATCATTAAAAATATTAATTTATCAACTTACCAAGTCCTCCTTCAATACCCTGTTTCTGCTGGAGCACTGTCTCACTGAAAAATAGAAAACTACTATTATAGCTGTGTTTTCTATTCTAGTCTTCTATTTAAGCCCTCCCTCTCACCCCGGGGAGGTGGGAGAGGGAAGGGTTGTTGAGGGCGGTTTTCTTTATTATGTGACCACTGGGAAGGTTACATTCAACCATTTCAGTAAAACGGTTTCCTCTCCGATGTCCACGTTACTATCGTAGATTTGATAAAATATCGTATCTGATCTTGGTAGCAATGATCCTGGTGGCAATGATTTTCAAGTTTTGCTCATTTAACGTTACACGTTGTATAGGTAACTACTTGATACCTTTGTCAGACTATACCGTCTAGACCTTTTTATTCCCAATTAAGGTCAAAGCACAGTATAAGCACTACACCGAATCATCACCTTACCTCATCGGCTCGTCTTCAACCAAGCGTCAACCCGACGTACTTGCACGTTATCGGATCGTCTCAGTACACCGAGGCGTCTCCGCAACAACGCCACTCTTGGGGCTAGCCGTCACCTTGAAGGTTGCCATGACCCTACGTAAATGAGATGACACCTCGCCTTAAGTGCTCAAATACATGTTGTTGACGGCTGCCGCGGACACGCGTTGACGGCAGCCGTCGGCGCTCGTCGACGGCTGCAGTTGCTTCTGCCATTGACGCGTGTCGCTCGTGTATACAGCGTGTAACGGAAAGGGGGTATCAACCCTGAAGGAGGTGAATGTGCTCATGAAACTCAACAACTTTCCCCAAAGAACATAGGTCGAAATATGAAAAAAAAAATTGGCTCTCCCATAGTAAATCAATCAGCTGGTAGTCAGTTTTGTAAGGGAGGGCCAAATTTTTTTTTTCATATTTCGACCTATGTTCTTTGGGGAAAGTTGTTGAGTTTCATGACCACATTCACCTCCTTCAGGGTTGATACCCCCTTCCGTTACACGCTGTATAAGTACGGTGCTCAAATACACGAGCGGCATGTTGTCGACGGCTGCGCCGACACGCGTTGACGCTCGTGTGTATTAGCACTAAGCTGGGCGTCGACTCGTCGTAAGCGGGGATGCGTTGCCGTTACAATACTGTTTGCGTTACAGTACGGAAAATATCCAGAACAGCTCGAGTTGAGGCGATGATGATCCCGTGCAGTGTTTATACGTGTGTTTTGCAGTAAGATATTAACGCTGAACGGCTCGAATTTAGGCTATGACCTAAAGGTGTGACCATTACATTCAAAGTGTTATCGTTTCTCCTCTCGATTCTAAACCAACTAGTTCCAGATTTTGATTTATTTCAGCTGAATAATTGAGATAGGTAGGTATGTAAATATGGAGAATAGTTTATATTAATTACGTGAAATATAACTCCGCGCTACTACTGGGTCTTCCTATCGGATTTGTGGCCGGTTGGTTCGGATCCGAAGGGACGCAGTTTTCCCACTCAGCCAGGCAGACCCCCCACGGCAGCGTGGACTGGAAGCTCATGGCCAGGTAGTAAATGCAGAGCGCGACGATTGACACGTAGTAGGACAGAATGTACCCACATCCCAGGGCGGTGGCGTAGCCGGCACCTGAAATATGAACATGAGATTTTTGAAAATGTAAGTACGTAGATCAGATTAGACACACGACTTAGAGAAAGATTATTTATATGCCAATCAGATACCTACCTATTTCATTTGACAAATTATTGATAAAATGGCTCAGGCAAAAGAGGCGAATTGTTAGTGAGTTACATAAAGTTACACTACTCTACTGTTCTTTAAAACCAAACTATTGTAACAACAAAATTAATAAGCTCACCTTTCATAGCTGGAGACAACGCCCAGACAGACACTGAGTTTCTGGAACTAAATTGTCCCAAGGCACATTCGAGGTAGTACATAGGTTTCCCGATGAGTAACAGTACAATAATGTAAGGGATGAGGAATGCTCCGCCTCCGTTCTCGTAGGCGACGAAGGGGAACCGCCACACGTTGCCCAGACCCACCGACGTGGCGATACATGACATCAAGAACTCTAATTGATTGTCCCATACTGCACGCTGGGGCTCGCTTTTTTCCGGGTCTGTCTGGAAATTAGTATATTTTTTATTATGACTACTGCAAAGAAGGATAACGTTTAAGTTAATGAAAATAGGAAAAAATATTATTATTAAAAGGAAATATTATTTGAGGAACGTCCCAGTCGGTGATCTTGGGAGCACTGGTACCCAGTATTTATTTTGTTTGATTAACTGACAGACAGCTGTGCTGTTGGGGAGTTCGTTGCGCCACTTCTTCTCCCCAGCGAAAGCACCAGGAAGTGGTGAAGGGCGAGCGTTTTGGAGGACTGTCTTATGTAATTTTGACGTTCGAAAAGTGCTGATTCTGAGCCTGATTTGAATAAATGACTTTTGATTTTGGTTTCGTGTTGAATTATTTTCAGACTTTTAACTAATGCGATCGTATTTTTTGTTAATATTTTCTTATTACGTGTTTACTCTGTTTTGTAATAATTTAATGCCCATCCGTAAGTATGTATAAATAATGTTTTGTTTGTATAAGTTTGTCAACAAGATTATAAAAAAATACTTCTAAGTAATCTATTATTGTTATCTTGTTTTGAACTTAAACACACTTGCTATGCTATGAGTGCTATGACAGTACATTGTACCTACAATGTGTATTAAGATCGCGTGTTTGCTTTAGTTGGAAAACAAGGCAAGGCGCTTCACTCCATTATTGGTCATCCTAAAGAATGCAAAAAAGATTATAAGTAGGTACTGACTTATAATTTTCCCAATCAACTTTGAACCTTATGCTTTAACAATAAAGTTGAAAAATCTACTAAATAAATTTGACAGATTGTAGTAGCTCGATGTGCTGGCTTCTTTACTATCTAATCTGCAAAATGTAAATAACAGGAAGGTTGCAATAAACCAATCCTACTCGGCTATTTTATTGCATATAATCCATATGTGAATTTTTAACAGTACATATAAGGTACCTAAAGTTCCTCGGCACTTCATCAATTTATTAGATATTTTTGGATGAAAATTTTACTATGGGACCAACCATAGAAATGTAAAAAACCTATGGGACCGACTCTTAAACCACAAAGAAAAAAATCATCAGTTTAATTTGGTAGGTTGGAATTTTGTATGAAATAGCAGATTACTTTTCGATATTACTTGGTCCCACAGTTTTAAATTACGTCCATAGATTAAATTCGATACTTACTTTGTTCTCACTTATTCCGTTAACTCCATTTAAAGGAGCCTTCTTCTTCGAGGGTTCCTCCGATATGTCGAAGGCATTATTGTCCTCACCACTCTGAAAACACACGATCGGAACAAGTTAGTCAAACATTCCGCAGGAGATAATGGTGCCGATTCTGGTGTTCATAAACTAAACTAAATTTAAGTTCAGTGCATCTTTTTCTTTCTATTTCATTAAGAAAACCGACTTTACAGACAACCACTTTTTTATAAGAGCTCAATCCAAGTCAAATGGAAAAAAATGAGATGTAATGCGTTAAATATTTAAATGACAACAGTAAAGCAGTTTTTAATAATCATTAAGTATTTGCGGTGGACAATGCGGGTTGCACTGAACTGGTCATGTGCAAACTGAATTTGCAAACGGGCAATGATGCACAAATAACTGCGCTTAAAACAAACAGACATCTACTTTCGATGGACCTCTATTCCGCACTAGGAAGATGGCGCAGGAACCGCTAGAGATTAACAGCGGTGAACGGGTGAAGGTACCTACTGGCTTGACGACCTGGATTGGCCATGCAAACGTGGCCAGAAGTTGCTCAAAACATACCAAACCGGAAAAAAATAACTAGATGCCTTACAACTGTCTCATACATTCTATCGTTTCTACGAATACAGCGAAACAATTCCAGGGAAACAATGGAATTAAAATATAACATTTTACGTTTAATTATGTTAATAACAGTATGGATGGAAGTACTTGGTAAATAACCTTCAGAACATCTTTTGTTCCATCGGGCCTGTCTATACAAAACAAAGGAAAGACGCGTTATTCTTTTACTATCGTGCCTGTAGTGCTATTCTGTAAAAATCTCACCGTGATAACTTGGGTGAAGTGAGCTTAAAGTGAGCAGTCATTAGTGTTAATCCCTAGCATCAGATGGAATGACAGCTCACTTCACCTAACTTCTCACGGTGAGATTCTAACAGAATCGACCGGCAGTACCTTATAACATCACGACGGCCGGTGTAAAATGAGGACTTATTAAATTTAATTACTTTAGGTGATATCTATATACAGCGTGTAACGGAAAGGGGCTATCAACCCTGAAGGAGGTGGATGTGCTCATGTAACTCAACAACTTTCCCCAAAGAACATAGGTCGAAATATGAAAAAAAAATTTGGCCCTCCCTTACAAAACTGACTACCAGCTGATTGATTTACTATGGGAGGGCCAAATTTTTTTTTCATATTTCGACCTATGTTCTTTGGGGAAAGTTGTTGAGTTTCATGAGCACATTCACCTCCTTCAGGGTTGATACCCCCCTTCCGTTACACGCTGTATAATCAATATATAATTCGCGGATGATGCAAGTGTAAGGCAGATACGTTTCCTTTAATAATATTGGCACTTGGTCATTTATTTATTTTCCTAATCTTTCACGTTTTTGTATCCTCACGTGTGAGGAGGTATTGATAAGGAGTGTTTTATCATGGCATTAGCAACAAACACGTTTTTCATGTGATAATAGACATTCTTAATTACGTAGGACTGGTTTGCAAAATTGATTCTCTCTAATCGTTTTGAACGAAGAAATCTTTCAGTACCTACTTACCTATTAGAAAGAATGATTTTAACCCAGATAACGAACGTTTAAATACTTACCAAGTAGATATCTATGTAATTAACGACGACCTTATTGATTTCAATACAATGCAGAATTTCAAGAACAAATTTAAACAACATGAATAATTTTCATGTTTTTATATCTAGCTGGCTTCCTAATAGTATGATAACGACGACCTCGCTTTTTATACAACGTGTAACGTTAAATGCGCAAAACCTGAAAATAGTTTGATCAGAATAACGAGCAAAATTAATTGAACCACTTTTTAACATAGGTTACATTTTAAAAAAAATCTTCATTAAAAACGTTGCCGTGTCTATTTATTAATAGGTCAAGCAAGCCAATGTCAGCGCGGCGTAGCGGCTCGGTGACGAATCCTCCCTCGATAAAGCGTCTTCGCAGACGCAAGAAACGATCAGAATGGCCAGTAAAACTAAAACAGCACATAAAACATTTACAATTATTTTAATGACTTATTTTCTCTCCCAAATAGGTCATTGAATTAAAAATCAGTTGGGGAGTCAGAGGTTTTGCGCATTTAACGTTACACGTTGTATATGCGTAGTAGTTGACCTGCATTCTATATTGTACACAACAATTAGAGTATAATGGTTCTCACATTAAATTCCGCGGAACCATAAATTAACCTCTTTTTCATTTGCAAATTTCTTTTAGCTAGTTGGCAGAGCAAACCTTAGGTCCGTATTACAGAAAGATAAAGAAACTTTACTTGAAACTTGATTAAAAATAAATAGTACTTAGATGAGGACTGGTGGTTTTGATGGCATAAAACAAAGAAGAGAGGAGGGGCCATAAGGGACACCAACAGCCAGCCATATACTGAAATTAATGGAGGTCTCGTCCAGTAGGTAAAATAGAATATATAAGAGACCCCACAGTAGACCCCCATGGTAGACCTCACAGTAACTCTGACAGGCCTGTTGGTCTAGTGGTCAGTGGCCTTGACTACTATGCCCAAGGTCGTGGGTTCGATTCCCACCTAGGACAAATGTTTGTGTGATGAGCACGATCATTTTTTCTTTGTCTGGTTGTAATTTATCTATAATATGTATGTATTTAGAAATATATATGTATGTTTATCAGTTGTCTAGTACTCATAGCACAAGCTCTGCTTAGTTTGGGACTAGATGGCGTTGTGTGAAAGTTGTGGAATATTATTTAAAAAAAAAAAACTCATCTCTGATATAAAGACATTTACAATAGATCGATATCAAAAAATCAGAAGCTGCAGGAAGATTACTCTCCATGGTATCTTGATATTTTTTTAAATGATAAATGATTTTATTTATGTTTATACAAACACTTTTGCGCGTCGATAATTTATGTTGTTTTGACTAGAAAGGAAACTAGATGGATAAGAAACAAGCGTAACTAGGTACATATTAAGTAGTGATCATGGTACGTATATACCCAATTGTAATCAAAATAAAGGAATTATTTACAAAAAAATAAAAAATAAATAACAGGATAAAAGTACAGTTGAAATGAAAATATCCTCATTCACATTTCGATCAACAACAAAAAAAAGGGCAAGGGAAATAGGACAGCATGTTTTGGGAACACTGTTTCACACAGACACGATAATACCAGGCAAAGTGGCAGAAAAGCATCATGTTTTTCATAATCAGACTATAAGGTTCCCACTCTTGGGACAGATGCCTCTCTGTGAGAGGGAATGGGCAGTAATCCACCACGCGGGCCCAGTGCGGGTTGGTATTGAGTCACACGCCTTCGATCTTTTGGTTCTGGGACATGCCGGTTTTCTTTCACCGTCTTGAGAGCAGTGGTAATCACACTAATATTATAAAGGCGAAAGTTTGTGTGTCCTGCCGTTTGAGCGTAAAGAAGTAACAAACATACACACTGTTTGTTACTTCTTTACGCTCAAACAGCAGGACCAATGTTGATGAAATTTGGCATACATATAGTTTATAACTAGGATTAACACATAGAACTTTTTATCCCGAGACTGCGGGTGAAACCGCGGGGCGCAGCTAGTGAAGTATATTACTCAAAGCAAAGTGCCTGCCTGGGTTCGAACCCACGACTTACAACTCGTAAGTCGGGGCCGTTACCACTGGGCCACCACTGTTCTTCGGGGCGCTACTGTTCTTCGCGCCAAAACTGTTCTTCGGGCCGCTACTGTTCTTCGCGCCAAAACTGTTCTTCGGACCGCTACTGTTCTTCGCGCCAAAACTGTTCTTCGGGCCGCTACTGTTCTTCGCGCCAAAACTGTTCTTCGGGCCGCTACTGTTCTTCGCGCCAAAACTGTTCTTCGGGCCGCTACTGTTCTTCGCGCCAAAACTGTTCTTCGGGCCGCTACTGTTCTTCGAGCCAAAACTGTTCTTCGGGCCGCTACTGTTCTTCGCGCCAAAACTGTTCTTCGGACCGCTACTGTTCTTCGCGCCAAAACTGTTCTTCGGGCCGCTACTGTTCTTCGCGCCAAAACTGTTCTTCGGGCCGCTACTGTTCTTCGCGCCAAAACTGTTCTTCGGGCTGCTACTGTTCTTCGCGCCAAAACTGTTCTTCGCGCCGCTACTGTTCTTCGGGCTACCACAGTTCTTTCATCCTCATGCATCAGGCTTTGAATGCTTTTATAATAAAATTGTTGTGATTTATTTACCATCTAATTGGTAACTAAAAGTCACGTGTCCTAGTGGTCATAAAGACCTTATCTCATTAATCATAAACACATTGCCGAAGATTCCATATCTTTGTTAACGATAGTACATACATTATCTAATCCTTGTAAAGTATTTAAAAGATATGGTAATAAAAATTAATGACTCTTTTATGGATTACATAGATAATAAAAATAAAATAATTGGGAATAATGGGTTCTATGCAATTAGTCTGGTTATAATTATCCAACTTTATTCAGTTTCTGTAAGTAGTATTTTGTTGTAGATATAACAATTTTTAAGTTCAAAATGTGTTTTAACACACTTTCTCGTAAAGTGGCACTTATTGCACCGCTTGTAGGTTTAATGTAGTATATTACTTTAACACGCGTGCTTTTTACTTTGCATTCCCGGACTAGTGCAGAAAACTGCGCTATAGACAAGATAGATACCTATTTACTAGTCAGAGATGTGCATTTTTTTTAATCTTAGCGCAGAGCCTTCACACTTGTTTGTTCCTTAAAAATTAAGAATTTATAAACTGTGTAAATAAATAAAATATTATAAATAAACTATATTGTTATTTCTTAAACTATATTGAAAATGTATTTGTGCTGGGAGATTTTAACGCTCACCCCCATGAGTTATTTTTTAATGAACTTATAAATTTTTTCTCGGATCAGACTTGGACCTGTGCTGATGTACAAAAACTAGGGCTACAGGGTAATACCTATACCTTTGTCAGTGAAGCTCATGGGTGTAGACGTTGGCTAGACCACTGTGTAGTGTCATTATCTGCCTGGCAAACTATAATTGAGATACAAGTCATTGAGGATGTTTACTTATCGGATCACTTGCCTTTATTTGTGAGATGTAACATTAACGTTATGGTGCCTAAACTAGTCACAAACGACTGCAGACGTAGCTCAGTTGTGTGGGGGGAGAGGGACGAAAGTCAAATAAATAAATACCGTAAGTTATGTCAAAAGGGATTACGTGACATAGACTTTCCCCCTGAGTTTACGGAATGCAGTCGTGGGTCATGTGACTTGGAAAACCACAAGATTGTTGTGGACAAATTGTACAACACTATTGTGCGAATCCTAAGTAATGCCGCGGTGGAATCCAGTGAGAAGCGCCTTAACAAACGTAACAAAAATAAGTACCTATGTGGCTGGAATGAACATGTTCGTGAAGCTCACCGGGAGGCCAGACAAAATTTTCAACTGTGGGTAGCGTGTAATAGACCATCTGTCGGCATAATTTATGACAATATGTGTGAAACGCGCAAAATTTTCAAAAGTCGCCTGAAGTGGTGCCAGATAAACCAGGAAAAGCTTAGATTCAATATTTTGGCCAAACATAGAGTAGATAAAAATTTTAGTAAGTTCTGGAAGGCTACTAGAAAGCATGGTGTTAAGCCCGGCCTGCCGGTGAATGTGGATGGTGTGAGTGAACCAATCCACATAGCGAACATGTTCTGTGAGCATTTCAGGGTGCGCTCCCCGCTGGGCCCTTCAGAGTCGGCTATTAGCTCTGATGATGGACATGATGGGGGGGGGCTCAATTGTGCATGTTACCGCTAGCCAAGTCAGACATGTCCTGAAAAAAATGACCGGTGGCAAGTCTCCTGGTCATGACAGCCTCAGTGTTGAACACTTGCGATATGCGGGGGTTCATCTACCGAGGGTTCTGGCTGTGTTTTTCACAATGTGCATGACTCATTCTTATTTGCCAAATGACCTCATGAAAACGATCGTAGTGCCTATTGTGAAGAACAAAACCGGTGATATCTCGGATCGGAATAACTACCGTCCCATATCGCTAGCAACTGTGATAGCTAAGGAGTTGGACGGCTTGCTTGACTCTTATTTAGATAAATTTATTAACTTGCATGACGCTCAGTTCGGGTTCCGACCCGGGCTATCCACTGAAAGCGCGATATTAAGCCTCAAGCATGCTGTCCAATACTATACCAAGCGTGGAACTCCGGTGTATGCCTGTTTCCTTGACCTCTCCAAGGCTTTTGATCTTGTATCGTACGATGTGCTATGGAGAAAGTTAAGGGACAGGGGTATACCGGTGACCATGCTCAATATATTAAAATATTGGTATAGTAAGCAAACCAATTATGTGAGATGGGCTCATACTCTGTCTGGGGCATATGGGTTGGAGAGCGGGGTGAGACAGGGGGGCTTGACATCTCCCAAGCTCTTCAACCTATATGTCAATGACCTCATCGTGGAGCTCAGCAGCATGCGCGTCGGATGCTCGATAGATGGAGTTAAGATTAACAACATAAGCTATGCGGACGATATGGTGCTGCTGAGCCCGACGGTGGGGGGACTCAGAGAGATGTTGAGAGTATGTGAAGAGTATGCTCAAACGCATGGCCTTTTGTATAATGTACAAAAAACTGAATACATGGTTTTCAGGGCCGCCGGTAAGTGCCCCAATCATTCACATAAAGTTACTTTGAATGGTTTAAGCATTAATCGAGTGGATAAGGTCAAATACCTGGGACATTACATTACCGAAAGTCTTGAAGACAATGTAGACATAGAGAGGGAACGCAGGTCTTTGGCTGTCAGAGGCAACATGCTGGCCCGCAGATTCTACAGGTGCTCTGATGAAGTTAAGATAACTCTCTTTAAAGCATATTGTCAGAGCATGTACACTGGGAGTCTGTGGACCAGTCATACCAAAAGATCGCTGGAGAACCTGCGAATACAATATAACAACGTCTTCAGGGTGATGTTGGGGCTGCCTCGCTTCTGTAGTGCATCGGGGATGTTCGCGTTTCATCACACCGACGGCTTTCATGCCGTCATGCGCAAGAAGACGGTGTCCCTGATCTACAGAGTGCGTGGTAGCCGCAATGAAATCCTGAAGACGATAGCTAACAGAGTCTCATCTCTGCTGTGGAGGTCTTTAATTGAGAGGGTTATTTAATTTAATTTTAGTTCTTTTTCTCTATATGGACGTTGCATAATTTGTCTGAAATAAAAAATATTTTATTTTATTTTATTTTATTTATTTATTATTGGAATTTGTTTTAATATTGATTGTAATTTTGATTTTGATTTTAATATTTATTTTAACTTTGATTTTAATGTTAAGATAATTTTAATTTAATTCTAATTTTAATTTTTCGTTTAATTTTAATCTAATTTTGGTATATTACGTGTACGAACATAGTTTAAAATATTGTATATAATAACAAAATATGGATTGTTATTGTCTGAAATAAACATTTTGAATTTGAATTGAATTTGAATTTCTCCAGAATAACGATGGAGATGTTTTTCTATATTTTGTCAAGAAATTGACATTATAAGGCAATAGTCTTAAAATAAGTAATAATATTACAAAAAAAAGTCCACGTGCCATTTTTGACAAAAAAATTGTTACAAATTATTATGTTTGTCAAATTAAGTAGGTACCTACCTACCTACCAACCTATATTAAATATTTCCTCGCAAGTGTGTTGAAAAACTACGTCTGATACGTTTTCGAATATTACTAAGTAGGACACTTATTAATTTCATTAAAATAAATTGACCGTAAAATTGGGATGGGTTCGAAAGGGTAAAACTTCGTCAAATCAAAAGAAAAAACTTAATCCATTTTTGTAATGCGCCGTTTCACACGTTTTGCATACTTTTTTACATACACATTCTTTATGATATAAAGAATGTGTCTATGTAGATGGATATCAAAATTATCGATACGTCATGATAATGAAAGGCTGATGATTTAGTGGTAATGAGGATTGATATGATTAAATTTCGTCAAGGATCCTTTAAGTATATGAAGAAACCGTTTGATATTAGTACCTATCGGTCAGTTTTATCTAAAGGAAAACTTAAACGAATATGTCGATTTGTCCCAATCGCAGAACATAAAATGTATCTACTTATGTTTCATGTCATCACTTCAACCTAGCTTTTATCAACTTGGAACATTGCGATTGGATTTATAAAAGTCTCGCGTAAGTACAGACGCCAGCACATCAAGCTACTACAATCTGTCACATTTCTTTAATAGATTTTCAACTTTAGCGCTAAAGCTTAAGGTTCAAAGTTGATTGGGAAAATCTGACAGTTTCGGGTAGCTTGATGTGCTAGCGTCTGTACATGTTCACGCTTATATATTATTGTCGAAGGCAGATTAGTCACCATCCTCAATAAACATATTTATCTTCCTTTTCAGATTATTTTTGATCATAGAGACGATAAATTATTGTTAAGTACTCTAAATTACTTAATTTAGGTACACAAAAACACTGCGCAGGCTCGTGTATTGTTACCAATGCACGATAGACTATCTCATGTTGTTCGATCATTTTAATAATATTTTTTCCATCGAGCTTTCAAGCATATGTTAAATATTTAGGTAGGTATCTATTTGTTTGATAGGGATTTATCAATGTTGTTATGTTATGTTGGAACCGGGAAAGCGAAAATGTCGGCCGATAAGATGCATGCGTAATGCCACCGTATAAGCGCATGCGTCGAAAAATATTCTTAACTGTAGTAACTACAGAGACTATCAGATGAGGTAAACAAACTGAACATGAATAATAAAAGAAACAAAGTAGCAAAGAAATACAATTTCTACGTTATGGTTGATGTCAACAAACGAAGAATACCTAAGCTATTTACTTTAGTTTAATGACTAAATAAGTATACAAAGTTGACTTCTTCTTATATGGAGAGCCATTTCTTGTAGGTATATAGGTAGTACCTAGAAGTAGTCGATTGATTACTTGGTATGAAGTAGACCTATTCCTAATTTTTTATGTGGACGTATGCTAAGATTTAAGTGCAAATCTTCATTTTGATCATCTCTCAAACGAAAATAACTAAACCATGCACTTTTCAGATTCATGTTTACGAAAACCTGAATAAATTATTATTATTTTTGATAATAATTGCTTGACTATAAAAATACTGATTTTGACTGTAGCTAAGTATATACGGACGCGAAGTGTAAATAGTTTCAACTATTTACACTTCGCGTTCTCGACCATGGTAATGACAAGCAAGTCATTACCAAGGCTGCGCCGATACTCATTAATGGCGCATGTGTAATTAATGTCTTAACGACTCACTTTCGTGCTCGTACAACGCGTTCAACTTTATGTTACAGTGATGGGTACAGTCCGATTCAAACTTTATGGCGACTCGGATCATGAGGCGAGTCGCAGTGCAGCCGGTCGATTCTGTAAAAATCTCACCGTGAAATCATAAGTGAAGTGAGCTTGAAGTGAGCAGTTCAATAGTGTTAATCCCTCATGACAGCTCACTCCACGCTCACTTCACCCAAATTTTCACGGTGACACGGTTACAGAATCGCACGGAAACTACCTAGGGCTACCTAGTTCTTTTAACTATGGTTAGATATTTCAAGTTGAGTACGTAGTATTGAAGTCGTGTTAGGTGGGCGCATGGCGACTTTCACAACAATTCAAGAGATTTATGTGGTTGTTTGTTAAATGTATTTTCTAATAATGTTTATTATATATCTATTCTTTCAGTTAAAGGGACAAGTGACCACTGAAAATGACGAGAGAATTAACAAAAGGGATTCAGTATTTAAATACGTATTGTTAACAATATATTATGTTCTCTTTTCATTGTCTTGTTATTGTTTATGTTTGCGAACAAAGGCTTTATGCAAAAAAAAAACAAGGCAATTATTAAACTGATATAAGATGCTTTGAAAATTATCCAATTTAATGTTTCACGCACAGAAAAAATATTGTAGGTACTACCTAAGTAACGAGTAGAATTATCGCATTATTAATTTATTATCCCTAGGTATCTACTTATAGCTAGTATGATAGATAATGGCCAAAAACAACGTATTTTGAACATAAATTCAAAATCACATTAATAAAACAAAATGGTCTTCACTCGTTGGTATCCGAAAAATCACCTATGTAATAAAGTTCAAAAAATACCTGGCGGTTCCATCATTTGGGGTCAGCTGAATTCCAAGGGCTGTCGAACAACAAATAAATAATTAAAAATTCTTCTCACCATTTTCACAGATCACTTTGTGATTTGTTCATGAAACAATCAGCTGATCATTAATAGAAGAGTTTTGTGCAGGCAGACAGCTAGGCAACGCACACCTGCCGCTCGCGAATGAGACGCAGTGACGGCTCTTCGCCACTTTTTATACAAATACGTATCAAGCACCGGCCGGCCTCGATGACAGATCTTCTGTTATCTGTAATTCAATAAAAATAGCCAACACTTCTTAAAATATCTTAGAGACGGTAAACGGACTGCACCACTTTTGCCAACGCAGCCTTGCATACTGATCGAAGTTTGAGAGTTAACCGTCCGCTTTGATGTTAGACTACCTTGAAATAATTCGACCATACATTATAAACAACATCATTTAAAGGATACCTTTCTACGCCAGTTAACCTATGAATAATTTATGCAATCATGAGCCCATTCATAAGGTCGCAAAAATCTAATTGATTATTAAATACGTTCAGATCCATCATTACAATTATGTTAATTATTAATTCAGTATGATGAATTAAACATCAATCAATGGCACTTAACTGTCATCAGCTCATACGATTTATTGGCGGACACATTGTACACCTCGATAACTTAATAACGAAATCAAATTATCTTAACTTTAAATTCATGCATCTATACGTACTGACATTGACCTACTAAAGGATGCAATCATCGAAATCGGTAACAAGTTAAAATATTCGTAACATGTTGGTCGTTTGTTTTAGGGCCTTATTGGGATGTATCCTTTTCCAACTGCTAACGATATTGAGGAAGAACGATGTGAAATACTTATCTGCAAAATATTTTTCAACATAAACTAAGCACATTCGCAGAAATGGATAATAATGTCGTTCAATGTTTATTTCAGGTATTTGTGAGTCCTGCCGGTCGATTCTGTAAAAATCTCACCGTGAAAGCATAAGTGAAGTGAGCACTTAATAGTGTTAATCCCTAGCGAATGGCAGCTCACTCCACGCTCACTTCACCCAAGCTTTCACGGTGAGATGGTTATAGAATCTCACGGCTGAATTTAAAACAGTAAATAGGTACCGTTTCAAATTCTTTTCTGCAGAGTTGCCATTGAAGTTGACAGAAAATCGTGGAGACGAACAATATAGTAAGACGTGGACGTATGTATGGATGATTTAATGTATGAATTGAATAGGACCAGGTACGCAAATCGTGCAAATATGTATTCAGTTTTTCACACTAGGGTGAAGTAGAAGTAGTTTATATCTAATCAATGAAAATATACTTTTAAATTGCCCAATAATAACACCCCTGTAACCTGATTGCGTTTTCATACACTTACTAAAAACGCGAACGCTGTAGGTACAAATAAAACTCACTGAAACCTGAATTCACTTATAGACAACGTTGCCACCGCCTAAACTGCTAGATCTAGAATCATAAAATTTTGCATATGACTTCCTTATATAAGGAAAGTGGGATAATGGGATTAAAGGGTATGAAAGTTTGTTTGGAAATTCTTCATTTGGCCGATGTGAAATCCCAGCGAGCACACGGCTCGTTAATAACTCAACCTATATCCGCTCCGATGTCGTGAAATCTCCTAATGATCGGTAACAATAGAAAAAGTAATTGTGTCTCATTATTGACAGTTAGCTAATATCGTACTGCTCAAATCTCAGAAAAACGTTAGTTACCTACTGTATGCCTAGCATCTGACCTGCCGGTAATTAGGATTTTAATATAGTAGATAAACACGTATGCAACGTGAACTCTACATTTGCACTGTGCGAAGGTTCTTCCGCTGACATTTCCTTGCGCAGCAGGTAAATGGTATAAAATACAACAGTTGCACCGGTTGCGACTCCCGCGCCCTTATTGAAGATCAAGTAATGATTTACATAACTGTGGTTTGCATCTAAGTATTGAAATAATCGATGTCACCTCGGTGGCGCCATGTACCTACGCAGTATCTACGCAGTATCGACGTTTTAATAGTTACGAATTCATTTGATATAGATATTTTTCCTTAGCAATTAATAGACATATTCTTGATCGTTAATGTTAGGCATATATTTTGATAATAATCTGATATAAAATTATAAAAGATATACCAGTAAAAGATATAGAAAGTTATAATTATCTTGATATAGATAGCGTAACGCTTAGTTAGAGGATTTACTTGTTCTGTTTGTGATATGCTGCGACTATCCAATTTTAATAGGTAGGTACACACGACGACTTATTAAGATATACATTTCCAGTATTAGCTGACCTCGCATTGTTATAGGCATTTCTCACAATGAGAAGTCAGCTTATACTGGAAATGTATAGCTTGGTATGTCGTCGAGCGTACCTAATACGTATATGCTTATTATAAACTTAAAAACCATAAAGCAGCAGCAGAGTGAACTTATGAAATATGCTGGGGTTCGTTTCGAGAGGGAGTTCCACAAGCTAATTATATAGATCTGAAACGGAATCTCCACGCCCGACGAGTGGAACTCGGCTGTCATTATACTCTGGTATTTAAAGATGGGTGACGTCTTGGAGTGCTAAAACTACCGAAGCGTCTATATTGAACACTGCGTTTAAGGTGTTTGCGAAAATTCTCTTTTAGAGGTTAAAATCTTATATCCAACCTCTCTATATCTCGAAAAAAAAACTCAGCTGTTCCCTACATTTATGTTCGCATAACTCCTCAAAATGTAGGGTCAACAGATTTTTTTTTTCGCGATTTCTGTTTTGGTCCCATAGTAAAAGTTGTTCATAATGATGAGTACAATGACCCCTTATGAGGTTATGCGTTATTTAAGTTACAACTTGTATATGGTGTAAGGTTTTCTCCAAACCTGGTGAAGAGCCAGTGAAAAGGGGCGAATTTGCTCATATTTCCGGACACGGGATCGTCTATTGCTTTGAGAGTCACAAGTTATTGCGTACTCCGACCTAGCTGCAGAGTAATTGAGTACATTTCGTGCTCCGCGCGGCGTTTGCTGCTGAACTTCGTGACCACGTTTGTCTGTGTCCAGGAAACATCGATCAAATACCTTTTTTTTTTTTCTTTTTAACAACGTAGCTAATGTATTTTATAATCAATTCTATCTACAATCTGTTCAAACGAGCCTAACCCGATTGCAATCAGGTAAAAGATATTCTTTTTAAAATTTGATTCTAAAAAAACATCCAGAAATTGTTAAACTCTTCTATTTTTTTCTTCTTTTCCTAATATTTAATTAAAATAATCAAGCAACGTACCACCTTTTTTTATTAACGGAAAATCCTCAGGCGAATATTCTGTGCAGTGCTGGAAAACGAGCAATGGCGAACGCGGTAGGTACAACTATGAGGTTTAACAGATATACGAAAGAGCCTAATGCTATTAACACCATTAAAAGGAAAAGAATAGAGAGATATAATATAGTCACTAAACAATGCACGTGAACGCGACACTTATTTCAGGCTTCAGCTAACCAAATAATATTATAATTCTGTTTTGCCGAGTTTTTAGCTGTAGGTCCCAAGTAACCTTGACGATATTACACTTTTTCTTAACATATTCGTTATACATCGTATCTTATAAGAAATAAAATAACATTCCCTATGCCATTCACCTTGACACTTGCTATGCTTTCAGTTATTAAAAATTAGTTATGGATAGATTCGGTCTAGAACAATCCATTATTTAGAAAATAACAAAACGAGCGTCAGACAAAATTAGTCTGGCATTATAACTTATTTAGCGCAGCCTTGACGCTCGAACATAGGTACATATCCTAACTAATATTATAAATGCGAAAGTAAGTTTGTTTGTTTGTTTGTTACCTTTTCACGCCTAAACCACTAAACTGCCGTGCGATTCTGTAACCATCTCACCGTGAAAGCTTGGGTGAAGTGAGCGTGGAGTGAGCTGTCATTCGCTAGGGATTAACACTATTAAGTGCTCACTTCACTTATGATTTCACGGTGAGATTTTTACAGAATCGACCGGCTGATCATGCTGAAATTTTGCATACCTATACGTTGTCAGGTGTACAGAATTAATATAACAATTGCTTGCTGCACTTACAGTAAACACCAAAGCGCGCAGCAAGCCAACAACATAACATGTAACTAAAAAACTTCATACAAACATTAAACATAGATTTACTGTTATACACAAATATGTCAACTTCCAGCTCCTGAGCAATCGGGGCGTTCAGCAGATTGATCAAATCAAAACAAAAGTCATTTATTCAAACTAGGCTGAGAATCAGCACTTTTCGAACGTCAAAATTACAAAACCCCCAAAACGCCCGCCTTTCACCACTTCCTAGTGCTTTCGCTGGGGAGAAGAAGTGGCGTAACAAACTCCCCAGCAGCACAGCTGTCTGTTTAGTTAGAAAATACTTGATTGAAAACAATACAAGGTATGCAAAGTAATTAACATTACAAGACACAGAACAGTAAATTAAATTATTTGCCATATGTCAGTTAGCTACGCCAATATACCAACAAATGCAATAAAAACTATACGTACTCAAGCAAAGAAATATCAAAATTAAATAAAAGCCTCCAGGTGTAAAGTCGCCTGGGTTGTGGGAGCATAACGAGCAGTATGGGTACGCATACGCACTGGCAGCGCCGCGAACAGGCACCGCGAGGCACAGGCGCGCGACCGCCGCAGCCGACCAACCAACCATATACAACGTGTAACGTTAAATGTGCAAAACCTCAGACACCCCAACTGTTTTTTAATTCAATTGACCTATTTCATAGAGAATATAAGTCATTAGAAAAATTGTAAAGGTTTTATGTGCTGTTTCAATTTTACTGGCCATTCTGATCGCTTCTTGCGTCTGCGACGACGCTTTATCGAGGGAGGAGTCGTCACCGGGCCGCTGCGCCGCGCTGACATTGGCTTGCTTGACCTAATAATAAATAGACACGGCAACGTTTTTAATGAAGATTTTTTTTTTAAATGTGACCTATATGAAAAAGTGGTTCAATTAATTCTGCTCGTTATTCTGATCAAACTATTTTCAGGTTTTGCGCATTTAACGTTACATGTTGTATAAGGTCCCATTAAAATACATGGACAAAATTTTAGAAATCATTCAGACCACCAAAATAAGGACAATGGTAAAACAATATAATAAGAAAAACGCATTAGAAACTTACAAGAAAAATAATTAGCTAACGAAAATACACTAATGTACCGGCAATTTATTATTTTAGGGTCAAAATAAAATCACTTTAATCAATGTTTTTTTTACTTGGATATCTTTGGTTAGACCTACTGAGCGCTGTGTTAAAATTTGACCATCTATTTTTATGGGACCCTGTATATACATATAAGTAACCTATTTTTTTTTCTACCTACTACCGAGCATGAGGTCTTAAATTCGATCCCAAGGTCGGTCAAAGTCGTATTGGGTTTTTCCGTCAGGGATTTCTCAGTAGTAGCCCGGAGTCTAGATTTGTGGCCGGTTGATGGTAAAATGCTCGCTCCCTATTACATGGGACTTAAACATACCTGGCGAAATGTGCGGGTATTATAGGTAGTGATCTAACCCTTCGGGATTACAGGAAATGCTGGGCACACGACCGTTTATCGTTAATAAACGAAGTTTACGTTTCGAATAACTGATTAACTTTGAAGTTCATTTTAAAAGTGTTAACGAACTCATTAACTTCCGTTAACTTTCCATAAGTTCGTTAATCGTTAATTAAGTACCTACTACTTACCTTAGACCGCTTTCACATTTAGGCGACTTTAGCAGCGCGACAGTCGCGCGACATACGTGCGACCGTCGCCCAGTCAGAATTTCATATTACAAACAGAAGCGTGGCTGGCGCGGCCGCTGTGCGCACTCAGTCGGCGCTCAGTTGGAGTACTATCAAAAGCAGGAGCAACAATGTTCCCCGTCAACATCAATTATTTCAATGAAGTGCGCCACACTTATTTTAACTGCGACGCGGCAGCTGCGCTGTTATCGCGCGGCTGTTCTTATAATGTGTAGGCATCTGCTTCTGCCGCGCTACTATCGCGCTGCTAACGTCCTAATCCGAAAGCTGCCTTAAAAACACCGCGCGGACTGCGCCGCGCCGCTTATAGCACATTCTGACAATCTCTAAATAATTATTATTACAAACTCTAATGATACAAACACCCAACTTTTATATTTTTTTCATATCCTGCTTAAACTTCCATAGCCCATGCCAAATTTTTTTTTAATAAATAAATCACTAACGCAACGATATACATATGTACATATAAAATGCGATTTCTATCACGAGTTAACGATTAACGTTAATTTCCGTTAAATCTTCCGAAATGTAACGCTGAAGTTAACTTTTTTAGTAATGGATTAGCGATTAACGAAGTTAACTATTTGATTAAGGGTGCCCAGCTATGTACAGGCGAGATGTTATGTTATATTAATTAACTTTTATCTTACTTTACATTTGTTAACCAAAGACATGTACAACTCAATGCTTCGTGCAAAGATACATAATAGATATGTTACGTGCCGTCTTGTGTAGATCGTTTCTGTACAAGCTAAACATATAAATGACAGGTGCGCATGCACAAGCCATTACCCATGTTTCCAACTTAAATTAGTGACATTATCATCCATTGTGTTTTCCCTTTATAGACGTTAGTGATAAGTCTGTACATGCGAGCTCAGGCTGCAAATTGTATAAAATACTTAGTTACAAGTAAAATATTTCTAAAAACTCTGACTGACTCGTTGGTCTAGTGGTAGTAAGCGCTACTGTTGAGAATGAGGACCTGGGTTCAATTACCGGGTCGATCAGTGTTATTGAGTTTTTTCTTATGGAATTTCTCAGTAGCAGCCCGGAGTCTGGATTTGTTCCCGGTCGAACCAGACATAACGCCAGTTATGTCTCGTTCTTCTACCATTTTTTGGTTCTTCTAAAATCTAAAGTACCTAAACCTTTGCTGATAAAAATAATAATATCCCTCCCGACCAAATTTCGGCCACAGCCGCCAATCTCAACGGAGAATTACCAAGTACTCAGGAGATATTATAGGTCAGTAGTGCATAAGTGTCTGCGCAAAGAAACGAAAGGAAGAAAAATATGTTTATTTGTCACGGAAACACGTGCATATAAAAAGGTAACACAGGTGCACTCTCTGTTCCTTAACTCTCATAGTCCGATGGGACAGAAATGTGATACGACAGGGAAGAGACCAACAGCTTTTCGTGCTTTCAGGCCCGGATTCAGAGACCCAGGGCTCGAAAACACTAGATATTTGAGCCCCATTCTGCAATCATTTAGGAAATTTTGCAAATACAACTAGTGCAGAAGATATAACTAACTTTTAACCGACTTTATTACAATATTACAATAAATCAACATCAGAAAAAATGTAGTCTCAGCAGTCTGTGCTATGTATGTCACTATAGCTCGTCAACGGTCGTAATAAATCGAAGTTTCTATTTAAAGATGTTATTTTCGTCATATGCCTTAACCCTCAAGTTGCCTACTTTTTTTGTCCGGTTGGAAATCCTCATGGATGTCCTCCGCCCTGGGGTGGGTAGAGGGGTCTGTCAGACTTTTACTGACTAAAACCACCCCGTTGATCCCTCGTACACCTGCGTCGGGGACTGCGGGAGCGAATGCGACTTCCGCTGCCTGGGACTGGCGACGGCCCGCGCTACGCGGGCCTCGTCCCGTAGAGGGGAGTGAGGTGTTAAACTCCTCCCGTTACGTCTTAGAGTGGTGCGTGTGGAACACTACGCGCTGCCAGCTCGGGTCCTGGAATGCGGGGGCGACGGATATCCCCGAGTCCTGGCCCTGAGAGGCTGGAAGAGGGCGTTGTCCGGCCTCCGCCGACGCCCAGTGCTCCTGATGCGGGACGGAGAGCACTCGTGATCTCCCATTCCCTTTCTGCAGCTTCCTTCTGCGAGATAACTGTTTCACAGAAGGATACCACCGCGTCGAGATTTTTACAGAATCGACATGCAGTTATTGAAACTTGCAGACGTGTAATTCATTACAAGTACTAATAAAGGTACTTGCCTGTTTAAGCTAATCTTGGAACATATCAAGTAATCGTAGACGTCTAGTAGGTACTGATTACAAACGTATCAATATCGCTGATATCTATTAAAATAGATATCTTTTGAAATCTGCATTCCGTTCCCTGATAGAATGGAAAAATCGAATCAATTACCTTTACGTAGAGACTGCGAAGTTCCTTTGACGCAAGCAAGAGTGAATCATCCAGCGTGATGTCCTATTGCCAGATGGTACGATATTGCCAGACAGCACTATATTGCAAGTAGTCCTCCAGACCGTATTTCGGCCACGGCGATTAATCTCAGCGGAGACCAGCCTTCGGCGCGGGAGATATTATAGTGCACAAGAGTTTGCGCAGACATAGGTGCACACTCTTCCCTCACTCTCATAGTCCGATGAGACGGCAAACCGACACGACCGAAGAGAGATCAGTCAGTACAATGTTGCCAGACTTTGCTTGCTTGGCAGGTTATTTACTATTTACTGCGTGGTGCCTATAATTATTATAATTTCATGTCAGCCTTTGAAAAATGACAGCATCGGACTGCAACTTTCTTGGTTGTGATTCCTCTTTAGTTGCGGTGCATTAAATAACCTCAACACGTAGCGATATTCAACAATACTTCCCGCGTACCTACCCTGGCCATCCAGTCCACGTCTGCTGACAATGTCGGCCTTTTTACTGCGGAATGCGGCATGAGCTATCTCATGGAATTCATATCTTTAGTATAAACTGCTTTCAACGCACTGTCTAAACTACAACGGAGCATATGAATACTATACCCGATTCATGTAGGTATCTACATAGACATTGTACTTCTTTCACAAACTCCAAAGGTTTTCTTATCATTACAAAACTAAGTCCAATAATTTTTACTAATCTATATAAGCATCTAATAATATCTATATATTTACATTTGATAAAGCGTGTAAATAAGTAGACGATGGACTATGTCCGGTCGGCGCTAGTGTTGTTCTTTTTTTACCTTCAGAACGCGCGCGAGTTCATTAGTATCCTAATAACTACGAGGAGGAGGAGTAGTAAGGAGTGTATGATCGTACTAATTACTAGAGCCAAAAGCACATTACAGCCGCAACAGGCCGCAGCGCAACGCATTTTTATGCAAAAATGTGCGGTGCGGACCGCCTGCAGTGTGCGTTTGGTTCATAGAAAACGTATAGTAGTATCCTCTTCCCTTCGAACTGGCACCGAGAACAGACGTGTTGTTGACGGCTCCTCGTAATTAATCAGTGATAGTCACCCGATAATAGTGCATATTCCAACGTGGTCGAGCTTCTACTTTCACATACACAAGCTACGTGTAACGCCGGCAAGAGGAGGTGCGCCCTTGTACACCCGCGCCCCGCGAGGAAAAGAGACAGTCGAAATAATTGCTGTCCTGCTCCAGCATCGTCACCGCGTACTGACTGAGCGAGCCGCCTCGGGAGGCAGCCGCGCGAGGCAAATCCTCGGTCGGTCAAGACGTGCCTCGCCCGAGGCAAACGCATGCGCTGCCTCGCCCGAGCGTGCCGCGGCCCGAGCCGAGCGTTGTCGGTTTTCGTCGATGCTCAAAGGCGCCTCAGTACGTTTGCCGCGCTCACTCAAGACGGTAGTGTTTCGCCTCGCTTATTCGTTACGTGTTAGTTGTGCGTCATGGATAAAGAACAGTGTCTGAAACTAATACAACTATATGGTGAATATAGACGACTTTGGGATACGCAATGTACTGATTACACAAATAGAGGACTAAGGGAAGATGCGTGGAGAAATATAAGCCAGGAAATGAACATTCCAATAGCCGAATTAAAAAAAAAATGGACTCGTTACTAGGGTCTTACACGAGGGAAAAGTCGAGAGAAAAAAAAAACAGGAACAGGTATTTATTATTTAGTTTATTATTGTGGTTAACAACATTCATTTGTATCATATCCACAGTTAGCCAAGTTTTTATATAATTTCTTATATTATAACTTTTTTTAATTTATTTTATACTGCAGGTCGTGGTGAAATATAAATGTTTCAAATTGGTACGCCTATGAAGCGTTCAGCTTTCTGGGAGATAGGAATCACCCAGGAAATACACAAGATACTTTAGGTGAAGTAGTGAGTACCTATTATTTACTGATAATTATTCTGCCAAGAAATTGCTCCATTTGTTATGAAATGTCTCCCTAAATGTGAACGTATTTCTTTTACATTTGTTGATCCTCGCCGTGGTATGGCTTGAATAGATAGCATTGATGACATTTCTGTGTCCTGTCGCCATCGGCCGGGTATTGCTATCCCTTCAACTTCGGCATCGAATGATCCTGGGGGAGTGAACCTTTGCGAAGAAGCTTGATCTCTACGCAAGTAGTTATATAAGCATATTGTAGTCATCACGACTTTTGTAGCTTTTTCTGGTTCTAATAGTAGTTTCCTCAGTACTCTAAAAACGGAGCTTAAAATGCCAAAGGCATTCTCCACAACTCTTCTTGCTCTGGACAGCCTGTAATTGAAGATCCTTTCCATTGAATCTTTTTCTGGAGTGCCCTCAAAAGGTTTCAATGTGTACTCATTGAGAGCAAAAGCTTTATCGCCTAAAATAAAATAGGGCACTGCAAGTTTATACGGTATTTGTAATATTTCTGGCTGAGAAATATTAAGTTCCTTCTTTTCGAGCTTTTTATATAAATTGGTGTTTTTAAACACACCGCCATCTGATATACGTCCCTTGCTATCAACGTCTACGTACAGAAATTTATAGTTAGCGTCAACTAAAGCGAACAGCACTATACTTGGAAACATTTTGTAACAGTCATGATCATTGCCACTATTTATTGGCGACTGTAATATAACATGCTTCCCATCCATTGCTCCTATGACGTGTGGGAAATTCCATTTGCTCTCAAACTCTTTTGATATGGTAAGCCACTCTTCTTCGGATGATGGTATCTGTAAATAAAATAATAATTTCTATCTTTACAGAATGCAAATCTGGATAATACTCAAAATGATGACGGTCATAATGAAGAAGATGAAGATAAAGGACCAAAAAAAAAAAGTCAACTAGACCTAAAAAGAGATCCAAAATGAACGAAACTGATGATCTTACTGATAACGCTATATCTGATGCTGTATCGGAAAAAAAAGATCCCTATGATGTGTATGGCCAATATACAGGGTGTAAAAAAAAATTTGGCCCTCCCTTACAAAACCGACTACCAGCTGATTGATTTACTATGGGAGGGCCAAATTTTTTTTTCATATTTCGACTTATGTTCTTTGGGGAAAGTTGTTGAGTTTCATGAGCACATTCACCTCCTTCAGGGTTGATACCCCCTTTCCGTTACACCCTGTATAGCAAATGTGTTGAGAAAAAACGATAATATTACATTAGCATGCGTAAAAAATGCAATAAATAAAACTATTTTTGATGCAGACATGGGAGCATAGCATAGTGGTTATGGTTATTATACTCAGTCATATGGTGGACACGACAATTTTAATTCTTATCCCTCATCCTCTTCGACGCCATCTACATGTTCGATGCCTGCTGCCTCACCAATGCCTCGTACCTCACCAATGCCTTCTACCTTACCGATGCCTCCTACCTCACCAATGCCTCCTACCTTACCGATGCCTCCTACCTCACCGATACCGATGCCACCCTCTCCTCCTCCTCCTCCTCCAGCTCCTTATCATTAAATATTTGTCTAATTTTCTAATTTGATTAATAAAAATAATAATGAAAATATGTCATTTTATTTTACCTTAACATAATCCTTCAACTCCTCAATTATCGCATCACAGACTTCAGGAACTATAACTGATATCTTTGTTTTGATATACGAAATAGATATTGTAGACTGGTATAAGAATCTCCTGTGGCCAAAAATCTCAACGTCACTAATAATCTTTCTCTAGCGGATATTGCTTCTCGAAAATTTGTGTCCTTCTTGCTTATTTTGGCGTTTGAGAGAGTACAGATTGTCAAATTCGATTTTACCCATTCGAGTAAAATTTTTTTCTTCGTCATCAAAGCACAAATTCTTCAAAAAATCTGTTCCCAGCTTGTAATCTATTTTAGTATAATACTTTCATCCAAAAACGTTTAGGTTTCTGTTTTCTTTTTTTTTTTGCAAGCCGTAGAATTATTAAAAAGGCAGTGGTGGCGACAGCTTTCCGAATGTGCGGCCTCATGGTAGTCTTGAGCAAACTATACGCACGTGCGGTCTCTGTTCGACTTCAAGTTAAACTGAGCGTCGATGCTGGCCCAGCCTCACCGTGGCTCGGCTTTGCCGCGCGAGGCGGCCTCGGATTAGAAAACTTACAGACCGAGGCGGCCTCGCGCGGCAAGCTTGCCGCGGCAAACGTCCGAGGCTGCCTCGCGAGGCAGCTCGCTCAGTCAGTACGCGGCTAATAGCGAGCGGCGTGCGCGCCAACCGTGCATCGTACGTACACTTGCACTGCTACAAGACAGCTACAAAACTGGTTTCCGCTACGAAGTTGCTACGAGGACTATTTTACGCACCACATTAACGGCACATAATTGATAAATAGGTACGTGAGATTACTTGCTTAATTAATGGTATCGCTATTGCTGTTTACTTTAAGTGAAAAGTGAGGCGATTGATTGTATAATAAGCGTTATATGTAAATCAATACTTGCTTAAGACAGCATTGAAATTTTATTAATAAAATGTCAGTGTCACGCACGCCACCTCAGGGAAGTAAGACGAAGGTGGATGATAACGTACTGGTTCCTCGCGATTCTGATACTGCATCAGACCGGTTACCATCTGACAGTGACTCAGCTGTTACCCATATCACCTCGCGTAAATTAAAGCGCAAACAAGGTGACTTGCATATGACCGAAATAAGGGAACTGTTTGACGAGTTTAGCAATGCCCAAAATGCCAAGTTGGATGCCCTTAATTCTTCTATGTTACAACTCAAGGAGGAAACAGCGGAGATGAAGAATTCTCTCAACTTTATGTCTAATAAATACGATGAAGTATTAGAGAACCTTGCTAAAGTCAAGATAGAAAATACTAACTATAAGGTGCGAATTGAATTACTTGAACAAAAAGTTGATTTTCTAGAATGGAAATCCAGGTCATCAACCATTGAGTTAAGGAACGTGCCTCAAGAGCCTACGGAAACCAAGGAACATATCTCACAAATGATTACAAAAGTCGGTGAAATGGTTCAGTACCCTGTCCAAATCTCTGACATTCGGGATGCCTATCGAATGAAAACCAAGAATAAAGGTTCCTCTCCCATAATAGTTGAATTTACTTCGATAACCACTAAAGAAAATATAATCCAAAAAGTAAAGCTGTTTAATAAGGGCAACAAGAATAATATGCTCAACAGTTCACATTTAATGATTGGCGGCCCTGCCCAACCAGTTTATATCTCTGAGTCTTTTTGTTCAAATTCAAATTCATTTATTTCGTGAACACAGGGTACATACACAAGGTGTTATAATATATAAGATCCGAGCTGTGCTCCGCCAAAAGGCATACAAAATATGAAAGGTTCAACAACAATAAAAAATTTTACAGAATTATTGAATATGTCATAAAATGAGAATAGATTAGATTTAGTTAATAGCTATTATAATTAAAATTTGTCATTTAAATACTCGTCAACAGAATAATACACCTTGTTATTTAACAGGTTTATCAGATTTCTTTTAAATTCGTTAATGTTAATGCTCGAGATAACTTGTCCTGGTAATTTATTATATAGTTTTTGAGCCATTGCATAAAAGCTGTTGCTATAAAATTGTGTCTTTGTTGCTAACACCTGCAACTCTCTTACTCCATTTGCCAAGAAACTGTTCTATTTAGCCCGACAGCATGCTAAAATACATTCGTTTGTGGGTTGCTGGCACTCCTTCGGGAAAATATACATGAAAAAGAGTGATGATCACCCGCCCATGCGAATCGACAGTGAAGATGATTTTCAAAAACTTGTACAAGCATGACTGTCTGCGTTAAGTCTGCAAACCATACTAACATTTTTATTTTTATTTTTATTTACTTTTTATCGTAAGCATACTTCCCAAGAATTATTTTCATGTTTTGTTAATTATACTATGAGTAACTTTAGTTTTTGCCTTATTTATAAAGCTTTGACGACTACACTACACATATTACCACTACTCTTACATGCTTTCGCCTTAATTATTAGCGTTATATGCCTTTTCTGGTATGTTTTTACTGTCATAACCGATTTTTCTCCCGTAAGAACCCTTAGACTTTGGATACTGTTACCCAATTTTCGATAGTTTAAATAGAGAAAATATCTCTACTGATATCGATTCAATATCCGTGTCTAATACTTCTACATGTACTATAGACCAATGCTCAACACTTATACCAACAACTGGGAAATCATTTAGGGTAATTGTTCAGAATATAAGGAGCTTAAACCGTAATATGGATGGAATGCTTGCCCTCTTGGCTCGATCCAATGTTGACTGGGACCTGATAATATTGACGGAGTGCTGGCTGTCTAGTGTTTCCAATCCTCCTGTACTAGATGGTTTCGATTATTATTGTACAACTAAAAACCATTCACAAAATGAAGGTGTAGCTATTTTTATTAAAAAAGGTATACATTTATGTGTACAGGAACCGGTCATTATGGATTGTAATAGTCTACTAATGACCCTGGATAAAAACACTGCAGTTCTCGCTATATATCGATCACCCAGTGTCAGGAATGTTGACGTGTTTTTAGAGAGCTTGAATGGTTTGCTAGTTGAGGTTGCTCCTAAATATAAAAACCTTATTTTGACTGGTGATGTAAATATTGATATTGCCGATAACACACTGGACACACGAAAACAGCCTTATTTAAATCTTGTGGCATCACATGGTATGTTACCAGCCTACCAAATTGCCACGCGTGCAAATTCCTGCATTGACCATGTCATACTCAAATCCGAATTCCCAGCATCATGTTTGATCGCAGAAACATCTCTCACAGATCATTACAGTGTAATTATTTCCGTCAATGTATCTATCCCAGCTAAGCAGTTCCCCAAAACTATCAAGCGAGTAGACTATACTGCCCTAGACTCGGCTATACCCAAAATAGATTTTATGCCCCTCTATTTAATTACTGACGTTAATGAAGCTGTTGGAAATTTCACTGGCTCTCTTAATGCTGCTGTTAAATCCTGTACAAGAACAATTACCATATCAAGACGTAAACGTATACTAAAGCCATGGACCACTCCAGGACTCTTGAGATGCGTAAGAAATAGAGATAGCCTTCATCTTGAATCAAAAAAATCTCCTAATAACGCAACTCTTAAGTTAACCTACACAAGATACAGGAATTTTTGTAATGAATTGCTACACAGGGTAAGACGAGAATATGAAAGGAATGAATTTGCTAAGGCGGGTAACAATTCCAAAAAAAATATGGGACGTTGTTAAAACTGTAACTAATACTAAACGGCAGAATGAGATTGCTTCTGAATTAATATGTCCTATAAATCCCCAACTATCCGTTAATAATATAAATGAATTCTTTGCAAATGTAGGACAATCACTGGCAGAAAAGCAGTTATCCCAAGGACCAAGGTCTAACCCTTTATCACCTTTTCATTCTACCTGCCATAACTCTTTTGCTCTACTGCCAACTGACGAAAGTGAGATTGACAACATCATTCTTAATCTAAAACCTAGCTCCACTGCTGGAAGTGATAACATAACCTCAAATCTCCTTTCACGTTATCAACCCCTGTTGGTTTCCCCGTTGGCCTATATTTGTAATTTAGCGCTCTCATCTGGATCCTTCCCACAAGCTTTTAAAACTGCCCAAATAATACCTATATTCAAGTCTGGAGACAGGGACTGTGTCAATAATTATAGACCCATCTCTATATTGCCTGCTATGTCTAAAATTCTCGAGAAAATTATTAATAAGAGACTAATCAATTACTTAGAAAAAAACAAGCTTCTATCTAACGCTCAATTCGGTTTCAGATCCAACAAAACTACTAGTGATGCAGTTCATGAAGTTATTGATTATATAGTAGATAATATTGACAACAAAAATAAAGTTCTGGCTATATTTCTCGATTTAGCAAAGGCATTTGACACAGTCTCTGTCCCTAGACTGTTGGATAAATTGGAGAGCATGGGGATCAGAGGTCTACCACATAAATTATTCACGGATTACCTCAGTAATCGTTTTCAATGTGTTAGGGTGGCCGACTGGGTAAGTGACAAGCTTCCCGTAACCTACGGAGTGCCGCAAGGTAGTGTCCTTGGACCAACCTTATTTCTGGTCTATATTAATGACCTCTGTGAACTTGAGCTCCAAAACGGAAAAATTATAACCTTCGCGGATGACACTGCCCTTGTTTTTAGGGACACTTCGTGGATTAAAACTTTTCAACATGCTCAATGCGGCTTTGATGTTGTTAATGACTGGCTTAGGTGTAATCTTTTAACGTTAAATGTCGCAAAAACCAAGCTGGTAAGGTTCTCGCTCCGTAATGAATCCTATCTGTCTCTAAATTCACATAAAATAATTGCACACTCTCGGATGTGTCTTAAAACTATAAGTTGCAACTGTCCTGGGCTGGAACAAACTAAATTAATAAAGTACCTTGGAGTAGTGATCGACGAGAGACTTACTTTTGCTCCTCACGTAGACCTTGTATCTTCGAGAGTTCGTAAATTAATATATTTAAAAATCTCAGACACACTGCTACCCCGAAGGTCTTAAAGATGATTTATTCTGCTCTATGCCAGTCACTGTTGGCGTATTGTATAACTGGTTGGGGTGGTGCATGTAAAACAGTCTTAATTAAACTCGAGCGTGCTCAAAGAGCACTCCTTAAAGTAAGTCTGTTTTTACCATTCTTCCACCCTACAGCCAGCCTTTATCAAACCTGTGAGGTATTGACGGTGAGGCAGCTTTTTATATTACAAACAGTACTCAGAATGCATAGTTCCTTAAAGTATAACCCCTTAGAATTTCTACAGAGGCGCAGAAAGTATTCAGTTGGCGTGTCTAGAGCGTGTCGTACTAAATTTGCTCAGAGATTCTTCCCTTTTATTGGTGCCCATCTTTACAACAAGATTAATTCAATCCTTAAAACGTATCCCCTTACCAAACGCAAATGTAAAACAACTGTTACAAATTGGCTCATTGACCTAGACTATGCTAATACCGAAAAGTTACTACTTGTCCAGAAATAACTATGTATTTGTTGTGTTGCACAATATACACTACACTACACTTCACAACACTCCCACGTCTCACACACTTATCATATCTCTCAATATCGTCAAGCTGTAAATAAACCCCAACTATCGCAATAATTTGTTATTATATTATAGTTTTATTTTTCTCTGATTATTTTTTGTTTTGTTTCCTTTTTCACGATTTAATTGTGCTCTAACTTTTTCAGTACTGATGTATTTTAGTCTCCTTATCTAAGTAAGAGTCTTTGTTATGTTCATTGGAAGAGCACTGATTTCCGAGATACAGGTTTTTACCTAGTTTGGAAATCAGGAGTTCATTTAGGTTAGAAGCCTCTGAAATGTATGTTTTTAGTATTGAAACTGTAGTAGGCTAAGTTCTGATTTTGTCAAATAAACGTTATTATTATTATTATTATTATTATAGTCCTCCAGACCGTATTTCGGCCAAGGTGGCCAATCTCAACGGAGACTAGCCTTCAGCGCGGAAGATATTATACTGCGCAAATTGTGTGCGTAGACCAGGTGCGCTCTCTCTTCCCTCACTTTTATAGTCCGACAGGACGGCAATCCAATAAGACCGGAGAGATTAGGCGCAGGACCAACGGTTTTTACGTGCTTTCTGAGGGACGGGGGTATCACACTGCCATCTTCCAAACTCCGGGCTGTTATTAGGAAAGTCGTAATGAAAATCCCACTAACACTTTGCCCGACCCGGGAATCAAGCCCAGGACCGCTCAGCAGACGCGCTTGCGACCACGAGATCAACGGGGCAGTCGAAAACGATGAAGGAGGATTTTTGCAATGAGTTGAGTGTTGAGTTGCGGTGTGGCTCGCTCCAATGAGTTGAGTGTTGAGTTGCGGTGTGGCTCGCTCCAATGAGTTGAGTGTTGAGTTGCGGTGTGGCTCGCTCCAATGAGTTGAGTGTTGAGTTGCGGTGTGGCTCGCTCCAATGAGTTGAGTGTTGAGTTGCGGTGTGGCTCGCTCCAATGAGTTGAGTGTTGAGTTGCGGTGTGGCTCGCTCCAATGAGTTGAGTGTTGAGTTGCGGTGTGGCTCGCTCCAATGAGTTGAGTGTTGAGTTGCGGTGTGGCTCGCTCCAATGAGTTGAGTGTTGAGTTGCGGTGTGGCTCGCTCCAATGAGTTGAGTGTTGAGTTGCGGTGTGGCTCGCTCCAATGAGTTGAGTGTTGAGTTGCGGTGTGGCTCGCTCCAATGAGTTGAGTGTTGAGTTGCGGTGTGGCTCGCTCCAATGAGTTGAGTGTTGAGTTGCGGTGTGGCTCGCTCCAATGAGTTGAGTGTTGAGTTGCGGTGTGGCTCGCTCCAATCTGCGCTAGCCTCAGTAGCACCGTTTAACAAAACCACTTCAAGTGATAAATAAAAATAACTGGACAAGAGCGAGTCGGGCTCGCGCACCGAGGGTTCCGTACAAATTTGTAGGTATATAAATAGTTTTAATTTTTTTTTTTGTAATGTAGCTACAAATTTACGGTTTTCGGTTTTTTTTCCTTTACTTGTGCTACATAACATTGCTTCTTGCCAAATTTCATGATTCTAGATCAGCGGGAAGTACCCTATAGGTTTTGTTTTCGGAACATAAACGCCCGTATCTTTTGATTGCGTTGACTTAGAAGTTTGATTTTTCACTGCGTCAAGGGATTGCAGCCCTGAGTATTTGATATTCAATTTTAACTTGATAACTCCACGCGTTCCTGAGAAAAAGGGTCTTGACTGACGGACAGACAGAGGGACAACGAAGTCATCTTATAAGGGTTTCGTTTTTCCTTTTGAGGTACCCTAAAAACAGCGACTTCAATAAAAGTGACCACAAAGACATAGCAGTTAACAGTCAGAACTTTGCAAACTAAACATTCGAGAGAAAATTCTTGTGACTTCACCAAACGCGGTCTGATGACCGTGAGGAACCAAACACACTTTCAAAGAAAACTCATTTATTTAAATATAAGATAATGTACATACATAAGATGGTATATAAAGAAAAACATAATTATTCAAAGCATTCATTACTAACTGATGCCCACTCAAGTGTATTGTAATATGAGAAAATAAGGTTTATTCCCGTTGCCCCGCGCCGTGTCCCCGTCCTACGGGGACAGCGGTACTTCAATTAAATATTTAAAAATACTTCCCGCTGTCCCCGTACACTGTGTCTCCGTCCTACGGGGACAGCGGTACCTACTTCAATTAAATATTAAAAAATACTTCCCGTTGTCCCCGTACACTTTCCTCGTTAATATAGTTGAATAAAATAAGTAAAAATTATTGCCCACCGTCCCCGTTTTTTCTTTTTTTTGTAGTATTATGTGTGAGTCGGCCTCTTTTACCCAACAAACAAAGTGTATGGAATATTGGTAGATTAGTCTTGGTACCCGGTAGATTAATATAAAGGATTTAGACCTTGTTTTCAAGTAGGATTTTTTTATTATTTTTTTATTATTATTAGATGGACGATTTTATTATGGAGTGCCAAATGAAAGTTATTAACGGCGAAATTACTGTAGGACATTATCTTGAAAAAATGCGCTAATACATTCTTCAATTATTTGTTTAAAAGTACCATGTTGATTATATTGGAGTATAAGTAAATTATTGTAACATATTTTGGAGGTAGGAAACTATTTACTGTCTTGATTATTTTTTAGGCAAGTGATTGTAATATTTTTTGTTGATTTTATACTACTACTAAATGCTCAAGTTGTGTTATTTGTGTAAATTTAATAATTATTTGTTTTTTTTTACCTCAAATTAAAATTGGAATACAAATAAATAAATTTTGTTTCATTCCCCTTTTCTTTTTCCCATGCTAAAAACTAAGCTTACAAATGAATGCAGATTTAAGAGGACAACGACTCGTGAAAAGTTTACTTCCCGTTGTCCCCGTTAGCCGAATGTACGTTATGGGGACAACGGGGAATAAATTTAATCACGTCCCGCTGTCCCCGTGACGGGGACACGGCGTACGAGGACAACGGGAATAAACCGAAAATAAGCGTTAGCTTGGAAAATTCCACAGTTTTAAGCAAACGTTAATAGGCTTAGGTACTTGCTTGCATTTTATTGACTATTTTGGGTGCCCTAAGTGCCCGAACACTTGCACCTTGAGAATGCAACTGATGCCACATTCAACGTGTCCACCTACTGGGTTCAAATAATGGTAGTTGATAAACGCAAAGTACCGTCGACACAAAAAGAAGAAGACATTACTACCTATGTGTACAAGCAATAACATACTGACGTATAAAAGGGTTGCGAAAAATTACACAACGATTCATTAATATTATTAGGCTTGCTCTTTTGTAACTATCTAAATAACAACGTTTTCTAAAATCATCACAGAACGACGTTCTGTCGTCCGATATTAGCTATTGACATTCTAATCATAAAATATACGTTACTGCTAATACCACAAAGAAAATTGGTTTAACCATAGAGTAGAACAACTATAGGAAGCCAAGTAACTAAATGTGTTGGACTTGGGTTAGTGACTGAAGAACGCTGTCCAGCGCGCTTCAGCGAGACAGGAGCGACTGGCCCGCGAGACTCCAGGCTATGAAGCAGTAGAGTATCCATAGCTGCATAAGCTTCGTGAACCACACGCTAGAACAAAAATAGGACAAAAATATTAAACTTTAGTTTTTTTTTTTTTTCAGAGTTCTGTACAATGCGCTACCTACGAGTGGTTGTCTCATCTTGTTTAGAAGCTCATAAATTCATAAGATAAACTGTAATAACATTTAAAGTGAATACACAAGACACTTCTCGTACGTAGATAACCTATTACTTAATCGACGCTTTTAGGGATGAATTTTGTGTTATGATTATTTCTGGTGTACGTTTTTGGGGCAGCATAAACGTAGAAATAGGTGTAAGTTTACCTCTGTCATAAGTTTGTAGTTGTATGAATCCGAGGGGCGAAACATCATAATAGTGTATGTGTTGTCGATGCCCAAGTGACCATCCACCCAGTCTTCTATGCCACCAGCGTATAATGCTAAAATTGAAATATAAATCAGGTTAATAGAAACTGCTTTTAAAACGTAAAGCAATACCTAAGATCTTCCAAAAAATATAAAGAAGGCTTGACTTTTTAAACGACTTCAAAAAAAGGAGGAGGTTCTCAATTCGGTTTTTTTTTGTAATTTATTACCTCAGAACTCCATTATTTACAAACCGATAAGCAAAATTTTTTTTGAAAGGATATACTTTCAGATTACTTCCAATTAATTTCATCAAAATCGGTTCAGTATTTTGGTTTTTAAACCAAAATTACTGGTGAAAATTCTAGTAAACTGAATTGCGTCGTTTGCTTTCCTATGACTTTTCAGTGGTGGCTTAGTGGAATTGTCATGGGATGCATTGTGGCTGTAAGTGCCGTATCTTTACATAATTAACCGACTTCAAAAAGGAGGAGGTTCTCAAACTCAAACTCAAAACATTTATTTCAAATTTGAATTGTCAAGGGGTCGGTCAGTCAGAAGGATGAAGCTAGCTCAATTCGATTGTATGTCTTTTTTTTTTTTGTAAGTATGTATTTTACGCGATATCTCCGGCAATTGTGGATCAATATAAAAGATAGGGTATGCCTCAAGGGTGGTCCCATATACATTTTATAAACCTTGCGTGGTTAGTTTTTTATTTAGTTTCAATACTATGTATTTTTTCCACTTAGTATATATTGATGATGTTATATTACTTCCTATCACTGATATTTACATAGCAAGTAGTGTTGTACGAATTTGTGTGGGGTACCCAGATGCAACTAAAAAGTGATAAATAAAAACTTTTTACAAAAAAAAAAAAAAAACAACTGACTTCCAAATAACACTACAAAGTGACAATGACAAATAACTTTAATTTGGGAAGTCGGTGGCAAAAAACGAAAATACAAAACTAAAGACACTGACTTCCTAAATTAATGTTATTTTTCACTTTGTAAGTTGTTTTTTTAAGTGTAGTTTTTTTTTTGAAAGTCGATTGCTTTTTTTTTGAAAAAACGTTTGTTTTTATAGGAAACTGAATAATGATCACGATCAGTCACCGAGATATCTACCGGATATGAACATAGCCGCTGAAAATTTTCCAACTTAAGAAACAGATAGTACATTTACTTGACAATTTGGTTTACTTACCAAGCGATATGATTGCAAAGAATTGCCAAAAATGCAGAAATAATGTGAAGTTTAGCAGCCAAATGTGATTAAAAAGAGTAGACTGCGACATAATGAGTACAGGAGATGAGAATCCATACAGTTTTACAGTGAATATTAGTAAAAGAACCTCACGTAAGAACTCTGAGGTCTGTCCCGCCACGTACGGCCTGTTGTTGATGCTGAGGGCCGCCGCGGCCGCCCTTGACGCTCGTTGTCTCTGCAAAGTTACAAAACCATTAAACAAACTTATTATAAAGAGTACTTACTGTACGTTTTAAAGTGACGACTTTGACTGACTGTCCACCTGATATTTTAAGGGTTTATCTCGGCCAGCTGCTACGCATCGATCAAATGTGGACCGAGGACGTAGGTATCCCAGAGAGAAACGAAAAGTCTCATGTTCATGTAATTTTACTATACGAAGCTACAAAACAGAATAAAGCAATGCCATGTGGCTGTATAAATTGTATAGTGCTAGAAATACATACCTAATACCTATCTATACACCTATAAAAAAAATGTCTGTAATGTCAGAATAACAGCTCTACTAAATGCATAAGTATGAAAGTATATATTAAAAAAAAAAAACATTTTTATGCGGATGTTATAACTAGTAACTTAGGCTACTTTTCTATAAATAAAAGGGAAAGCTGACTGACTGACATATCAACGCACAGCCGAAGATACTGGGTCTTGTGACATTTTATACACGGCTTCCTTTTATGATGTAGGGGAGCACAAAGAAGGGGTTCAACCTTTAAGGGGGTGGAAAAGGGGATTTTGTTTGTATGAAAAATCTTATTCCTTGATAAACTTGAAACTTGGCACAAATATTTATCTAAGTAAATTTGAAGTTTGTCATTTCTTGTTTTTCTAAACTACCCCCTAAAGGATTGGGGTTGTCAAAGTTTGTATGAAAGAATTTTACCGCGCGGTTCAATAAACTCGAAACTCGGTATGTATACTTAAGACAAAAACAAATAATAAAGTGTAACAAGGTTTTTCGAAAATCTACCCCTAACGGGGTGAAGAGGGTCAGTTAATTTCATAGTGAAGTATTTATTGCGTAGCTTGATTAACTGAAAAATTGGTATAAATAATCTTTGAGTCAAGTTATGGAAACAACCCAAACGTTTTTTCAAAATTTCACCCCTATGGGGGTAAAAACAGGAGATACAGTTTATATAAGAAAACTTATTCATTTGGTTAGTAAAATTGAAACTTGACACGAATTTAAGGGTGCAGTCCGATTAAATCAAAATGAAACTCAGTATTATTATAATACTTTTGACAAAAGAAACAATGATAAGTTTTTGGGTCTTTCTAAAAACGACCCCTGATGGGGCAAAAAGGGGTACTATTTTTTTAAGGGGAGCATTTTTAGGGGATGACAAAGTTAATAGGTAAGAAAAAAAAATAATAACCCGCTGTCGGTTGAACTCGGAACTCGGTACTTAAAAAAGTATATATTGTTTATATTGTTTGTATTTTGGGGTTTTTCAAAAATCGACTCCTACCGGGGTGGAAAAGCGCTATAAAGTTTAAGGGGTAGATTTTACTGCTTGCTTCCATTAACTCGAAATTGGGTATAAATAATATTTAAGCCATACAATGGAAACGTACCAAACGCTTTCTTAAAAACAAGCCCTGTCGTCGTGAAAAGGGAGGACAGTTAATTTAAAAAATCGTAGTTTAACTTAAAAATTGGCGCGAATACTTATTTAGAAAGTAGGAAACCCATGCGAACGAAGTTGCGGACAAAGTGCTAGTCCAATATACAACTCGAAATTATACATTCGAAAGCATCTTTGTCTGTATGTTACCTTTTCACGCCTAAACCACGAACGGATTTCGATATTTGGCAATTAGATATATGGCAACCTGGGAAGGACATAGGCCACTTTTTGTCCCGCGTTCCCGTGGGATAGCTTCCGACATCCACGCAGGCGAAGCCGCGGGCAGAAGCTATAAAATACTAGTATTTTATAAAAATAATTAGTAAAGAGACACATACATTATTTTCCGACATCTACGCGAACGAAGTCGCAAGCACAAGCTAGCAAATTATAAGCAGGAAACCTATATTACGAGTAATCAATGAGAATTGCTTATTGTGATAAAAAGAGGAATTAATATTAAAAAAAAAACTTTAAAAAGCTTTTATTTACGCCCTAAAAAGATAAAAATAAGATTTAAATAACATTAAACCTATTCATTTTCCAATTACTTTACAAAATTTAATTGTAAATGATAAGATTTAAAATTAATTAAATAAAAAGATTTATCCTCAGTGCTGCACAATGTAAATTTGAGTAATCTTTTCCTTTAAATTTTTTACTATCAACTTATAACGTCATTACACAATTTATATTACATAAAGCTTGTTGCGAGATTTAAGCACTCGTATTACTTATTTTGATCTTAGCTTTTTTTAATTAAAATCAATCAGATCAAGTTACTAGTTGATCTACACAGGAAGATCTACGAAATTTGAGCACTCGTATTAAGTACTTAGTTTTTTTTTTTAATTAAAATCATACAGATCAAGTTATTTAATTTAATAGTCTACACAGGTAAATCTCGCGACAAGCTTTTCGCGTCAACCCTGGAAGTGGCAGCAATTTCATGGTGGACCCACCAACCGTCTATCATATCCGAACGGGTATGCAAAATTTCAAGTCCCTACTGCCGACCGTTGAGGAATTCTCTGGTTTGGAGCTAACCCTGAAGGTGGCAGCAATTTCATGGTGGACCCGCTAACTGTCATCCCAATGGGTGTGCAAAATTTCATGTCCCTGCTGTTAACCGTTGAGGAGTTCCCTCGTCTGGAGCCAATCCTGGCAGCAGCATCACGTCATGCTTATCATAAACATGCATTGTCATCGGGATTGGACCAGTATGTAGAATTTCAGCTCAATCGGATACCGGGAAGTGGGTCAAATTTAACTTGCAAGAGTCCACCTTCACATACATACAAGTCAAGTTAAATAAAAGCTTTTAAAAAACATACTTACATGGACACGATCAAAAGCACGCTTCTTTCTAGTGTGAGAATATGGATACATAATACCCTGTAGGTGAAGAAAACAGTAATTTAAAACCGTAAACAGTTACTACTAATTGATGGTTCACGGGAATATAAATACTTTTATGAAATCAAGTGAAACGTGTCCACTACTGGACATACCTAGGCCTCTCCCAAGCATCACCGCAATCGACAACGGGTCCCCGCAACCTTCACTAATGGTGTTGGTCGTTCTCCCGAATTCGATTGCCTATGGAATTCGAGCAAACGACCAAGTGTACGGGTATGGGTGTGTGGGTTTGCGTACGAATTCGAGTGTGGTCTTCGGAAAATCTAGTTCAGACCTTCAGCTCCATTGTTTCGGTTACCCACCCGAATTTGGATACCCGGATGGCAGATGACATGGCGTCTGAAGTGGATATTAGCCCGAATGCGTGCGTGGTACTCGACTTCATTAAACTATTGGTAGTCGTTAGCCCGTATTCAAGTGCGATGTCCTGCGTAATTAATGCATCACGTGCCCGAATTCGAGTGTAAAATCTTTTGAGTACCCGAATACGACCGACCAAGTGTAATTACGCTATAAGTCGTCGGTCCAATATGTGAGCTTTAAAATGTATCAGACCTAAATGTTTTGAATTTCCTGTTACCTACTTGTTGAGATTTAACTATATGATATTACAAAAAGGCTAACCAGAATTTCTCCCTCTTTAAAAGCTATGAAAGTATCGAGTGGCGTGCGCTGTCCGTGCATGTACTGCGTGAGAGCGCGAGTCTCTGACTCGCTCAGCTGACGCACGCCCGAGTACAGGCCGCCGCACGGGTGCTCGGCGCGAAGCTCTTCCGCTGCAATCAATGCCTTGTCGTACTTCACAACTTGCCTATGAAGTCTTGACTCAAGAATGAGACACAATTATTTGTCAACTGTTGCGAGACCCGCGGGGATCTAATGCGCATCAATTAGTTAAAAACAATTGTGCGGTGAAACCATACACTAATAATGCACATGCTTATTCGTGCATTTTTACCTCATTTCACTAATTATTGATATTAGTTGAGCATTCAGTACACGACTAGCGGTCATCGCGTGTGCTCCCTCGCTCCTTTGTATTATTATACCTTTGGTCCGGATAATATATTTAATTTGACTTTATAAGCATCAGTATCATTTAGCCATCATCCTAACTTCTACATGGTCCTTCGAGCCGGTCGATTTTATAAGTATCTGCCGCAGTCTCGCCAGGAGAACTTTTTACTGCTTATCGTTCATTGCTAACCGATGTGTTCAAACTATTGAAAATAGACAACTCCAGCTTTAATAAGCGAGAAGGACGCAGTCTGGAGTCTGAATTTGTGCCCAGTTTATTACAAAATACTTGCTTCTATACGTCGTAGGATTTAACTGGTAAATTGCGGGTGGAGACTACTGGGTACTATAATCAATCATACAACTCCGACTTTAATTAACATAATATTACGCCTCAGACATATTTATACCAGCATAGTTATTCACAAACATTCGATACGCTTCCGTGCCGAATCGTAAATCAATCAGTATATATCGAAGGGGAACCTTCGATAACATTGATAACATCACAGATAAAACCAAACAGACGACCGCTACTTTTCCGACGGCTATTTGCTACTAGATCGGGATGGGACTAGGCAAATCAGGAAACTGAAATACATTTTTTCATTCGATTCTGAAGCCTAGGTTGTGAATTGCTATGCTGATATAAAAATACTTGAGGCGTGATGATATAGTGGGGCTTGTTACTGTGGTACGAAAATATGACACATCATCCTCACCAGGTATCCACTGATATTCAAAATTTCTATCAAGATTAACTCCATAACACGACTGAATCACACATTGCAAACCGTGGCTCTCGCATGTTTTACATGATTCACGCCCTTTACAAATGTCCCATAGTTGACGCAAGTTCTTAGTCCATTCTCGCCTCTATAAATAATGCAGGTGTAATAAATACTTGAAAGGAATCTTCATAACTATTTAAAACTTTGAATAGAAAGACATACGTGTGGAAACGTCATAGAATAGTCGTATCCATCCGGGTTGAATACCGGAATGACCCAGAAACGAAACTTAGTAAGCAGATCAGCATGAGCTTCGCTTCGTTCTATCAGTTGATATAAAACATACATAGCGGCAGCCACCGCATGATGGTCACGCCCTTGGATACCTGTAAATAATTCATAACATCGTGACAAATAAAAAAAAAAGGTTTTAACATAGCCCAATATTTCTGGGTTCGATTCCCACCTAGGACAAATGTTTGTGTGATGAGCACGATCATTTGTTCTTTGTCTGGGTGTAATTTATCTATAATATGTATGTATTTAGAAATATATATGTATGTTTATCAGTTGTCTAGTACTCATAGCACAAGCTCTGCTTAGTTTGGGACTAGATGGCGTTGTGTGAAAGTTGTGGAATATTATTATTATTATTATTATTATTTCTGTCAGACAAAATCACATAATATTGAGATCGATAAACTTTACCTGCAACAATCATTACAGTTTGTTTAGCTGAAACAATTTGGCCACTACTCGGGTCATCTACTATCATCATATAAATAGGATTTTCCATAGTAGTGAAATTTCCATTAGTTATGTCTACCCATTTGGCGACAGGGCTGACTTCTGCCCATTGCTTCAACTGATTCGTTATCTAAAAAGAGATTTGCTAATTGAATAAAACATTTTTTTTTTTCATTTGTGTTTACGTATGTAGCAGCATGGAGTCTGGATTCGTGCTCAGTTTATGGCAATAGGTTCGCCTCTATTATAGCCCTCACAGGCACGACACGACTCTGATGGAACAATGTCTATGGAAATTTCATGAAAATTGTTCTACCGGAGTCGCGTCGCGCCTGTCTGCTGAAATCCTATCTGGTGAAATGTATGTGAAAATAAAAATATGTGTGTATGGATGTTGGTAATACACCCCTGCTTATAATTAACCCTTGAGAGAATAAATGCGTAATGTTACGTAATGTTAAAAGAATTTATTAACCTCTGGTAACGTTCGTGGCGAGTTAAAACTGAATTGCCTCAGTTTAAGTAAATTGCAAAATGGCCGACGTTTATCCTTGAGCGCGTCTTTCAATCCCTTTATCGTTACTATTTCTACAGCAGGAATACCAATTACACCGGCAGATGAAATTTTGCCTGTGGAATTATCCGAACCATACTCTTCTGAGTAAACATCTAAGTCTTTAAAAAAAGTGGAATTTTTAGGATCAATGTCCTCTATTTCGACTTCTTTTCTATCTGAAGGATTTTTTTCTGAAGATTCTTCGAGGTTGCCTTTTTTGTTGAAATAGTTATCACTGAAGTCTTGTTCATCTTTTTTAGAATTAACATAGCTAACATCTTCATCGTTATAAAACATCAAATTATATGAAGATTCAGAATCTTTCTCGGCGACCTTTTTTAATTCTTCCTCTCGTCTTTTGCCATCTGCAAACATTTTTTCTTCCGTCGGCGTATCAATTTCAGCTTCATCATCGTTTATTATGTTTATTTCAGCCTCTGTTATTGTTCTTTTCGGAATTGAAAAAGTTGACCGAGTTATTATTTCGGGATCACTTTGCGGTTGGGTTGCTTCTTCAAATGAATTCAATTTTCGAAATTCGTCAACTAGATTTGTGGTTCTAGTCGGGAGTATTATCTCTGAATATGGGTGTGTTCGAGTAGGAATGAAACGTGATGATTTAGATCCCTGATCCTGTAAGAAAGCTTCTTAAATATAGAATTCCGCACTATGTCGAATTTCATTGATCCAATACTTGATTTCACTTACATAAGTATACGAGGAAGGTGGCGTTACTGGAGGAGCAATACCTGTTCGAGGATTGAATGCGACAGGGGCTATTGGTGCATACTGGCGACCAATCAAAATCGGCGTCCGCGCTAGGAACTGAGGACTAGCGGGTGGACTATCATCACGTTGGGAATTCCGGACAACGTTGATGCCTAAATTTAATTACGATGATATAATGGATCGATGTTGTCTGAATAAATAAATAAATTATTATAACGCGAAGTACCACGACACCTATTCTCTTAACAATCAAGAAATTTTGTTTGAAAAAGAATAAAAAGCAATATTTATCATACAGCGGTAGATGTAAAATACAAAGTTAGGTTAGGATAGTTATACACCCGGCGGGCGCCGCCACCCGGCTCACACATCGTGGTCGGGGGGGCTCGGATCGCTGTCGAGTCCACCATGAAATACCTAGGATTGGTGCTCGACAGCCGGTGGAATTTCGAGCCCCACTTCCGGCGGCTGGCGCCCAAGTTGTTGGGCGCTGCTGGGGCGCTATCAACGCTGCTTCCCAATCTGGGGGGCCCGAGCGCCGCCTGTAGGCGGCTCTACGTGGGGATCGTGCGATCCATGGCCCTGTACGGGGCCCCGGTGTGGGCTTCTGACCTGACGGCCGGCAGCATTGCGGTTTTACGAAAACCGCAAAGAGCGATGGCCGTCAGAGTCATCAGGGGGTATCGCACGATCTCCTACGAGGCGGCTTGTGCACTGGCCGGATCCCCGCCCTGGGACCTCGAGGCGAAAGTACTCGCGTCGCTGTATCGGTGGCGCGAGGAAATGAGGGCGCGGGGCGAGCGACCGATGCAGCGACACTGGGAGCTGCGTCGGTCTCAGCTCCGCGAGGTCCTGGTGGCGGAATGGCGGGACAGGCTTTTACGCCCTACCGCCGGCCTCGCTATTGTCGGGGCGATCCGACCAGTGCTCGACGAATGGCTCGGGAGGAGGCACGGCTCCCTGTCGTTTCGGGCGACGCAGGTGCTCTCGGGGCATGGTTGCTTCGGGAAGTACCTGTGTCGCATAAACAGGGAGCCGGACGCTCGGTGTCACCACTGCGTCGACTGTCGGGAGGACACGGCGTGGCATACGCTGGCAGAGTGTGCCGCTTGGGAGGAGCCGCGCCGTGCCCTCATCTCAGGAGTAGGCAGTGACCTATCGCTGCCGGCCGTGGTGGAGTCTATGGTCGGCAGCGAGGAGTCCTGGGACGCGGTGGTTTCCTTCTGCGAAACAGTCGTCTCGCAGAAGGAGGCTGCGGAAAGGGAGAGGGAGATCTCATCCCCTCACCCCGCCCGCAGCAGGCGCACCGGGCGTAGGCGGAGGGCGGACAACGCCCTCTTCCAGCCCCCATAAATGGGTCCAGGGGCGACGGACTTGGGGACGTCCGTCGCCCCCCACACATCAGGACCCGAGGCGGCGGCGCGTAGTGTTCCACGCGCGCCCCTCTTAGACGTCGCGGGGGGAGTTTAACACCTCACTCCCCCCCCTGACACGAGGAGAGGCCCGCAGGAGCGGGCCAGCACCAGCCGGGGGTTGCGGAAGTATCGTTCGTTCCCGCGACCCCCGGCGTAGGTGAGAGAGGGAACACCGGGGTGGTTTTTAGTCAGTAAGAGTCTGACAGACCCCGCCGCCCGCCCCAGGGCGGCGGACATCCATGAGGATTTTCCACCCCGAAACCAAAAAAAAAAAAAAAAAAAAGGATAGTTATACACAACGATAATAGGATAAGAACCATCATTAAACAATTTTACAGCACTTTACAGACCTTTTGGTTGCAATGGCGGCGAAATTGCTGTAAATTTCATTTCCGGCGGTGGAATTGCGGCAAGGAAAAGTTCTCCTTCTCTCCGAGTTATAGGTGTTGTAGGAGGTATTACAAATCGCGTGTAATCTTTCAGTGCGTTTGTGGTAGCCAGCGAAGGTGTCGGTAGAGGGACCTTCGCACCACCTATTATAATCTTCTCACGTCCTGGTGTCAGGGGCTGAATGTTTACAGCAACGATTTTCTGCGTGTGAGGCGTTGTCAATTCGTCATCTAAAATCTTCACTAGGAACTCGTTTGTACTTAGGTCTTGGGTAGCGCGCCATCGTGTGTATTCTGCGTGTGACCTTTTCCGGCGGAAAACTAACGCGAAAAACAATTTTTTTTTAGAGTATAGTACAATATTGTGAAATGCCATGAATAAAACGAATGTAATACTCTTAATAATGTGGGTTAAGCTGTACTTACAACGAATGGGACAAACAGAGTAATCATATTCGGTAATATTGAGGTCGTGGTTGCAGAAAACGAATTGTATAAAACCTAATGTTATCAAAAATTCATAAGTTTTCATGATAACAAAATCTTCATATTTTGACATGACATGATGCCTTTCTTGACGTTTAATTCAGAAGTAATTTATAATAAAACCTAGAACCTAAGTGGCCAGATCCTTGACATAGTTTATGTTTTTTATTTCAAGAAGCTTTTTATATGTCGTTAGTTAAAAGCACATCATTAAAATATCCTATCAAATATCCTGACTGATTTGATGTTGTGCAAAAAGAGTACCAATCTACTTTCAAGACAAAAACCATTAACATTAATGGATCCTCCGTTGGCTTTAACCAATGGGCTACTTCAGGTATTTATAAAAGTAGAGCGAGACTATACGAGTTACATGGTTTGAAAAACATCAGGTTTGATACTCCTTTCCTAGAGTATGTCAAAATTATTCAAAATGATTTAAGAAGATTAGTGTTTTTGCTAAATCAAAGTTTTTGAGCAATACAATTTAAAAAATCTGATAATAATGTAAAAACCACTTCGAAAATTATTAACAATGAAACGGGTAAATCAGTTAAATAAGAAAAACAACTTGAGATTATGTAAAGCCGCTGACGTAGCTGAGGCATTTAATGAGTCTTTCGCCAACATACTTATAACTACGACTCGCTCCTTAAATTCGTCCCCGTCTAAAACTGAAAGCCTTTTGCATAGTCGTGTACCTAAATGTAGTCGCTTATTTACAATAGTTTTGAACATGTGACCCCGCGTGATGTAGTAAGTCTAAAAACACCGGTGATTACTGGACATCTCCATTAAACTTTTAAATAAGGCAGTTTTATAATTATTTTATTATTTCATCTTAAAGTTAACTTTTACGTAATCTGGAATAGTTACGTTATAAGCAGCTGTCAAAAAACTGATTAACCAACTGGACCATTAAGATGGGATATAACAACTGGACAGAGTGTAGGTACTGCTTATTGTCTATGCTGTCGTGCTGTGTTTATATCATAGACATTATATGCTGTCAGTTTTTTTTATGAACCTATATTGTAATCTCACTTCACATTTTGTGCTAGTTTTACTCGAACTTAGAAAATAGCCACTAATCGAGAGTACACGTTGATTTAATTGTATACAAAAATGCTTTTACAGATTAAAATATATTTGATAGCTATCTCATACTTCCTTGGTGCTCTCTTTATGGTCTGGTTTCCACCGAGAAATTTTGAACTGTGAGTAACTGAGTGTCTTACGAATTGGTTACGAGTAATTTTTCTGCTTTGTTGGTCTAGTGGTCGCAGGCACGGCTGCTGAGCGTGAGGTCCTGAGTTCGATTCTCAGGTAGGACAAAGTGTTTTTGGGTCTGGAATCTCTCAATAGTAGGAAGGAGTCAGAATATTGTCGGTGTAATAACACCTTGCATTAGGTTACGGTATGTTATTTCAGTAATCCATTAATGCGTTTCTGCTATTCTGGCATTAGCCATATAAATAAATGGACACTTTCAAGGCTTTCGAGGACGTAGGCATATTCGGTCTTAACGTAGCGATTAGGGAGTATCGAAAAGATGTTAGTGCATTCTGTCTCAGTTTAACTAGAAACGTTGTGAACCATTCAGATCTGGAGCTAAAATAAGATCGACAAGAAGTATAGGTGACAACATACAATTTAAGCACTACGCCGATCAGAAGACGGTGAAATCTGCGGCCGATCGGTTCCGTGGCCAAGACCCGGAGGTCGTGAATGTGGTCCAGTTGACTCCGCTGACTTCTGAAAACCGCAGTATATTGGCGTTGGAGCTGCGCAGTGATAAACAAACTAGAAAACCTGGCATTCTAATCATTGGAGGTAGTATAATAAAAATCTATTTCTTACATTACCTACCTAGGTATGTGTTAGTAGGTAAGCGTATCGAACCTAATGAACGTGTTTACCAAACTGGGGTACGACTGTTTGACTGGTAAATATCATATCAGACCGGCCAAAGCTGGGCCAACATGATCCTTCGAAAAATTATATTAGTATATATATTGAAGGAACCTTCCTTACTATTCAAACGAACCTGTATAATTACTGATAGCTAACGCATTTTTTTCTTTGTAAACAGCACTAAACCCAATGGCTTGGGGGGCACCAAATGTCATATTGGAGTTGTCTGAGAAGCTACTTTATGATGCGGCTTATCAAACACCATTTTTCAACGATTATGACTGGTAAGTACTTACGTAAATACCTACTAACCTACGTCCGTCGGAAGTATCAATCAAGTACTTAGTACTTAAATACGTACTTAATAGAGCTCTTGATGAAGGAGCTTGTTTGGGGAAGTAGGTAAGTAAGTACTCCACCAAATCTATTTCTGCTGCTTATCCGAACTGCTGTGTTCCGGTTTGAAGGATATGTGTGTGTACGTTAAATTCCAGGCACATAATCCTAACTAGTAATATTATAAATGCGAAAGTAAGTTTGTTTGTTACCTTTTCACGCCGAAAGCACTGAACCGATCATCCTGAAATTTTGCATATACATACGTTGTCAGGTGTACAGAAACGGACATAGGGTACCTTTTATCTCGAAAAAGTGCTGTTCCCGAGGAAAACAACAATAACGTCATTATGATAATAGATGGTGCCACGTGTCTTTCGAATCATGATTGAATTAGAAACTTTAGAGTTTAGTTTTTTTTTTTTAAATTTTAGCCTAATACGTACATTTTGTGAGTCTAGTGAACATAATTGACGAAATTTTGGTGTGCTAAAGTACATAAGTCTACCCATTCGGAAACTAGGCCTGATGGATGGCTAACATCTGCGGTGGCTCTGGTATAGTAGATGATCATAAGAGGCGGTGACCATTTAACATACCATCACTCGCAAGCTGGTTTGCCATGCAATAAAATTTAAAAAAGACTATTTAAAATTGTCTAGTTACAAACAATTCATTAGGTACAAGCCGTATGGCCGATGGGATTACCGATATAAAAAACACATAAAAATTGTTTATTCTCGAATCCCATGAATTTTCGCCTAGGCTTTATGGGGTGCTTAATTGTTACAAATGGGTCACACTATCACGTCCTGGAAGGTATACGTCGAGTTTCCCTGTCAGCCCGTTCATTACAAACTTTCATCCCTTAGTAAACCCCTTTGGGGTACTCTTCAAAAATGCTTCCTTAGTGCTCACCTACGTTATATAAGGAAGTCTTATGCAAAATTTCATGCTCCTAGACTCAGCGGTTAATGCTATGTGTTGTCTGTCAGTGAATTTAAGGTTCTCATTAAGGAGATTATAGGTACCGTCTTTTGTTTTTTCTCGTGGGGTAATCCTCATGGATACGCTCCGTCTGGGAACAACTGAGGGTTATGTCGGACTCCTACCGAATAAAACCCCACAGTTCCTTCCAGTACCATGAGTAGGGGGCCCGGGAGATACTGGTACATTCGCAGCTAAAACACTCACAGCTTATTAAGTGCCTATATTATGATTAGGTTACTATAATATGGTATACCTGTATCAAGTACGTGGATCCACTGTCAGAATGACCTTGAGACTCAGACCGTACGTTATCAGGCTGCACACTGTCTGCCCCTACCGACTAACGTAAACAATATCATCAGCCGATACGCACGGCTGACACTGATGTTATCGGGGTCGGAAGAGTGGAAAGATATTCCACGGCTATCAGGAAAATCCTGGAAGTACAATCAAGATCCCTACCAGCGTCTTACTGGAATACTTCCTCCCTCCGAGCACGTTTGCTCTTGCGAATCTCCACTCAAGCCGGCCAATAAAGGCTAGAATGAAGTGGGAGCTCTGTTCCTCGTCATATTTCCAAGTCAGTCGTCCAATTAAGGCAAGCCAGAGGTGAGGAACTAGACTTCTCCCGGCAGATAGGGTCCGTGCGGTCGCTACTGCCCAACAGCTCGCCACAATCTGCTTTGCGGGTTTCTGTATCTCTCTTGGTCTGGCTCCTCACCCTAGACCTGTTCCGGTAAAGTAAACCAACTCTTCCGGCACAGGCCTAGAGTTCGGAGCGCGCAATAACCACCAAGATGTCAACGTAGAAATACGGCGGTGGGGTTATTATTATTATCCCACTTATATCCAACGGAAGCTTCATTATTGCTGCGTAAAAAGAACTATTCCGGTTCTATCCCCCGATCGCTCTATCCACTCAGCCCTCATTTTCATAGTCCGTCTGACAGGAATCCGGCACGGCCGAAGAGGTCAGGCGCAGGCTTTACGTGCTTTCTGAGGCAGAAAAACCCAACAACGTTGTTTTGGACCGACCACGTTAGTTCTAGTCGAGCTTCACCGGTGAATCTTTTGGGAAGGTTCAGGTGCTTTCTCGGCTCTTTTCTATGTCATTGATGTGCTGTGTTGAATGTTGCTGTTTTCTGTGTAAATATTCCTGAATTCTGCATGTCATGCATGTTAAACACTGCACGCGCTATTCTAACCTTAAATAACCTATTCAATCCAACTATCACCTTTGTGATAAAGCAGTTTGATAAAGCAGTTTTTTTTTTTTGTTGTTCTGTTGTTTTACATACCGGAGATGTTTTGTAAAACAACTAGCGGTTTTGTAAAAAAGTCGATTCTACAATCCACCTGCGACAGATACAAGACGGTAGAATGAAGACGTGCACAAAAAAACGACTTCCAAAAAAACACTACAAAGTGAAAAATAACTTTAATTTCGGAAGTCGGTGTCGTTGGTTCCGCATTTTCTTTTTTGCCACCGATTTTTTTTAAGTTGGCTGTTTTTTTGTTTGCAAAAGTTTTTATTTCTCACTATTTAGTTGTACCTACTCCACACAAATTCATATAACACTACCTGCTATATAAATATCAGTGACAGGAAGTTATTAAAACATCATCAATATAAACTAAGTGGAAAAAAATCGTATTTTTGAAGCTAACTCAAAAACTACTCAAGACAAGTTAATAAAATTTATATGGGCCCACCCATGAGGCATACCTAATCCATTGAAAAAAAAAAAATTGAAATCTATCCACATTTTCCGGAGATATCGCGTAACGCAAATAAAGAATAAAAACTTTCAGTCGAATTGAGAACCTCCTCCTTTTTAAAGTCGGTTAAAAAAGCTCGTATTTGTAAGTGTATAATTTTTTTTTTATTTATATACAACGTGTAACGTTAAATGCGCAAAACCTGAAAATAGTTTGATCAGAATAACGAGCAGAATTAATTGAACCACTTTTTAATATAGGTCACATTTTTCAAAAAATATTCATTAAAAGCGTTGCCGTGTCTATTTATTAATAGGTCAAGCAAGCCAATGTCAGCGTGGCGCAGCGGCCCGGTGACGACTCCTACCTCGGTAAAGCGTCGTCGCAGACGCAAGAAACGATCAGAATGGCCAGTAAAACTAAAACAGCACATAGAACCTTTACAGTTTTTTTAATGACTTATTTTCTCTCTGAAATAGATCAATTGAATGGAAAATCAGTTGGGGTGTCTGAGGTTTTGCGCATTTAACGTTACACGTTGTATACCTACCTCATTTTCTGTGCAAGGTATCTGATACCGCTAGCTAATCCAGATGGCATAGAATACACCCACAAGATTCGCTCGCGCCCGTCACTAGACTATCAAGAGTGGTCGCGTAACGAAACTCTGAGACTCCACACTCGCCCAGCTGAGTGGCACAAAAATGTAGACAAGGAACCCAAAGAAAAGAACCATGCCTGCTTCGGGACAAATATCAATCGCAATTTCGCTTATCATTGGCAAGGTAAGATGATAAATCAATACGTACGTAAATATTTTGATAGATTTAGTGGGAAAATCCCCCAATCGATAAAAGGAGGAAAAACCAATGGAAATTCGCCGTGCTTTTTCACTTAAGTAAATAAGTAGGTACCTAAGTTAGAAGTAACAAGTACAGACGCCAGCACATCAAGCTACTACAATCTGTCAGATTTCTTTAATAGATTTTCAACTTTATTGCTAAAGCATAAGGTTCAAAGTTGATTGGGAAAATCTGACAGTTTCGGGTAGCTTGATGTGCTGGCGTCTGTACATACAGCCCGATTCAAACTTTATGGCGGCTCTGAAGTGCGGTACTCGCTGCGCAGTACCTCACCCCTCACGCTAACAGGTTAATTTGTTACTGCGCAGCGACTTGCCTCGTGTTTCGAGTCGCCATAAGGGTGCGTTTCCACAGAAGCGGAGCTAGGCGAAGCGGAGCAGAGACGTGCAGGAATCGACTAATCACAATGGTTGAAATCCTCATCGCGTCACTCGTCTCGTCTGTGATTGGACAATTCCTACACGTCTCCGCTCCGCTCCGCGCAGCTCCGCTTCTGTGGAAACGCACCCTAAAGTTTGAATCGAGCCGTAATCGCGTTTAAATGCTACAGCCATACAGACCCACAACGTTTCTTAAATTACCTACCTACCACAAAATAAAACATAGGTAAACATAACAGGGCAGGCAAGGCACCTTGTAATATAAAATGACAGGTTCATTTAAAAAGTGCAAAAAATATTCTGCAAAAAAAGTTCCAGTGGTGGAAGTTTTTTTTTTCACGCAATCGTACAGATTTTACTACAATTGAGAAAAAAAGCAAATTTAATCATGAGTTCCTTATTAATCCTTATCAGCAGATTGCTTAGCCGCCATTATAAGCTCCACGTGCTGCAATAGATAAGAGCCTACCTACTATTTACTTTTACCTACATGTATGTATACCTATTCCATGTATGTACGTGTTCCAGATGACGTACATAAAACTCCTCCGCGATGTTGTCAATACTATCCAGGTGAGAAGCCCTTCTCCACTGCAGAAGCGAAAGCGATTCGGAAATATGTGGATAAACTAGGCGATGTTATTAACTTGGCTATACATTTACATGCGAGTTTCACTCCTAAAAAGGTTGGTTTATACTGTTTATTCACAAATAACAAACATGCTCATAGCTGCATGGAATACAATTATTAGCCTAACACCGTGCGTTAGACTAATATAGATAGATATATAATACAATATATCTGGAACGAAAAAAAAGAGTTAAAAACTAAAACCCAAAGACGACAAAGACATCGTAACAAAATAGTTTTCTTCAACCGGAGTCACACGTAATCTGCTCGATATGCTATTTTATAATTTTATTAAAGCTGTGAATACCCGCTTCGCGGGGTCATTTTTAATTGTCTAGTTATTTGTTAATGTTAATAATCTATCACTACTTACTTCATAATCTTTTCATTTATACTATATATTTTTATTAATGAAAAAGTGGTGGGAGGCGCCCGACGTGACAGCACAGTGGTGGCATGCGCGTGAGCTGCGCGCGGTACTGGACAGTATTTGGACATTGCAACATTACTTTACTTTTGTAAAATAAAAGTAGCCTAAGTTACTCCTTATTACATCAGCAAGCTGCCAATAAAAGTCCCGTCAAAATCGGTCCAGCCATTTCAGATATTAGCCGGAAAAAACAGACAGACAGATAAAAATTGTAAAAAATGTTATTTTGTTTATGTAGGTACCGTATATATATTCATATACATGTAGTAAAAAACGGTTATTTCATTATTACAAACAGACACTCCAATTTTATTTATATGTATAGATACTCGTAATTACGTGTAACTCTGGTTATCCGAAAACCGATGTTATATTTGTTACGATGTTTTTTTTTTTTTATGTTTTGTAATTGAAAAAGTAAAAAGAATTAATTAATTTTAAAAGCGACGTGTCAAAAAAACGCAAATCACGTGATTCGATTGGCTGTTGATAAATTCATTCAAACAATACACACGCACACAACCCGCAATACGCGCGCTTGACAAGTTTTTTAGCAAATTTTTGTGTTGATTTTCAGAGGTGAGACAGACCTGCGGAGGTATTCGTACCACCTTACCGCCACCATCTTAATACTGTCTGGCTACAATATTTTTACCTCGGCATGAACTAAGTTTCCTCATAATTATTCGTAGTTCGATATACGTAAGAAGTATTAGATCAAAAACATAAAACCTACCTCTATTTATACATTTTTTTCTAGGAGTACATCCTATATCCATGGCGTTACTCGATGCGGACACCGAGCAACTACCGCACTCTACAAGAGATCGGCGAATACGCGGCCAGACAAGCTCGCCTGCCAGATGGGCGTTTGTACGAGGTACAAATGCTGTCTTATTTACTTGGTAATCGGAACTCAACACCCTTAACAGATAAAAGACTGGGTGACCCAAATCACCTAAGGCGTAAGGCGTCTACACTGGCTGGGTGCCTAATTACGATCTAGTTGCCGCAAGTGCGACATGTGTGCGAGTGAGGATGATGTCCTGTGTCTGTCTAAACTGGTATATGGAGTATCTTAATTTGACAGGACCAAACTAATTTTTATCTTCTGTCCTTTTCTTAATGAAATAGAAAGAAAAAGATGCACTCGACTTAAATTTAGTTTAATTTGTGAACAAGGTAATCGGCACCAGTGACTCGTCCGTCACTTATTACATAGGTTACATAGGACTTAACATAACGGGCGAAATGAAAGTATAGTACACCTATGTTTACCCATTCTGGGTCAACAGGAGTGATAACATAGTGTATAATTTTCAGGTCCACCAAAGCAGTAACGACGAGCGCGTTGCGGGCACACTGAGTGACTACGTAACCGGTGTGGTGGGCATCGACCTGGTGTTCCTCCTCAAGCCGTACCACGAAATGTTCCCTAACTTCACAGACACTAACAAACTCAGTGCGTATTTTACCCCACAGTTGAACGATATAGTAGATAAATGTAGTATTCATCATTTTTTTTTAATCCCGGTGAACCCCCTAGATTCTGACAGCTTGTTGAAGCTATTCTGTTGTCAATCTCATGTCATGTATTTGATTGGTTATTGTTCTTTTGGTCAATCAATCACAGCAGCAACAACTAAAGCAATCAAATGCAACAACAACAAATGCAACAAAAAAAAAAAACAAATGCCAATGCAGCAAGGAAATGTGTATTAAGTGTTTTAGAAAACAAAAGTTACAAAAATCTGCTGGCGCTTGAATGACATTTATAGAGGGGCGGAGGGGCGTTGTTGGTAAACATTTGTGAATATTTTTGCGAAATTAGAATAATAAAAACTATATGATGGCGTTATTTCCTATTTTGGCCAAGCGCCACATTGTCCTTGTAGCGCTGTATCATTAGTTTGACAGTCGATTCCTGGAAGAGCGTTTCCGTCATATTTATAACGGACGTCATGAGAATGTGTCATTTTCACCAGTATTTGACACTGAGGTGTCAAAAAACGCTTGTGGCGGTCACCGCTCGTCTAGGAAACCGTAGCTTTAGCAAATTTCTAGAAACCTTGTGTCATGATGAAACAAACCAAAAATGTATAGTTTCAGGTTTAGTTGTTTGTTCTTCAATTGCCAGGTCTATACGTAACGAAGTCTGTGGCAACGATACTGAGCGTGGTGCGCGGCTGGCGAAGCAGTACCAAACTGAACACGCTTTCTTTCTTCGGAAGAGATGTCGAGTTCTGAATAAAAGTTGTAGCGAGAATTACTAAATAAATTATTTTAAACTAGCTGCACCTCGTGGTTTTACCCGCGTATGTTTCGATTCCGTGGGAATATCGAGATAAAAAGTAAGAGCTTTAACCTCTCACACGTCGAATGTACACCATGTGTACAGATAACAATAAAATTTCTATTGTGTCTGCTAATTGGCGCGCGACGGGTTAAGTAAGAGCTATGTACCTATCAAGTTTCATCGCAATCGGTTCATTAGTTTTTGCGTGAAGAAGGTAACAAACATATTATATATTTCCCGCAGCGCTGCGTGGGGCCACACCGGCCACTTTTGTTTAGATTGAAATTTTTAAATTCGTAATATCTTTTGAATGGAATGACCGATTTGAATAATTCAAAAAGCAATCTACAGGTATTGAAACAGTCTTGAATACGATTGATTTGTTTGGATTAGGATTAATACAAAAGTATGGATAACATGGTCTGATTTTGGTCGGCATTTCTATCAACTTTTAAAATGTAAAAAAAGTTGTTATAGTGACATAACTACAATAGTTGGACATATAGTATCGCGAAGTTTTTTGTAGATATTGATGTTCTTTAACATTGTAGAACATTTTTTTGTTCTATCGTCAATACTTCCGCATGCGATGAAAGACATTTTATGGCTATTTTTTTTACATCTTGGGTTATATTATTGAAGTTTTAGTAGGGACCCCTAATTTTTCTAGTAATAAATATAGCCTATGTTACTCAGGGATAGTGTAGCATTCTAATGGTGAATGATTAGGTAATGGTTTTTTTTTAACTTTGTTAGTATCTGATCAGGCGTTTTCAGCAAATAATAATAATAATAATAATATTTCACAACTTTCACACAACGCCATCTAGTCCCAAACTAAGCAGAGCTTGTGCTATGAGTACTAGACAACTGATAAACATACATATATATTTCTAAATACATACATATTATAGATAAATTACACCCAGACACAGAACAAATGATCGTGCTCATCACACAAACATTTGTCCTGGTTGGGAATCGAACCCACGACCTTGCGTATAGCAGTCAGGGCCACTGACCACTAGACTAACAGGCCTGTCGTAAATGAACGTATTCTGCCCAATAGTATTGACGTATTTAGCATAAAATATTCTTAGAGAAACAAGCTAAAAAAAAATATATATATATTTTGTTATCAACGTTTAATAGTACTTTGGGCTTCAAAAATAAATAACAGAGTTACATATTTGTATATGAGCAATGTACACTATTTACAAATTTAAATCTAATATCAACTCCTTTTTCGTAGTGATGTGACAGTAGCATTTTTTCTTAACACTGAATCGATGTCCCAGTTCTTCGATAATATACTTAGGGTATTCGACAGTGATTTTTGTTTTACACTATTTGCACTGAGATCAGTTATATGGAATAAACTTAAGTCCAACGCAAGTGTGTGTAAGTGTTGCAGTCTTTTAAATAAGGCTTCTTTGAGCTCTCTGTCTTCAATCTGTCGCCAGTATTTAAGGTTTCTGCCAATGACCGATGTCACGTGTTCTTTTATGTCTTTTAAACATGTTGTTTTCTCGGTGTGACCCTGTGAAAGAAAAATATTATTATTAAAGACGATTAAAAACAATTATTCTGCATTACTTCGAAGGCTCTAAGAACTCCATACAATTACGAAGTGAAAACTTATAGGCGCTGAATGCAAAGTGCGCCTATAGTAGGTCGGTGACGCTGAATCGCGTTATATACTCGGCTCCGGTCGAAAGTTTTCACTTCTATAACCCTTCTTTGCAAATTACAGCTCTTACGCCTTATTATTTTTCGGGATACATGATATTTGCTGTAAAGCGTGTCCCGCCCAATACGACTGACACTTAGTATACAAGACGTGTACCTGCACGGCTGCACACAGCGCCAGGCGCACGCGCATGTGTTGCGGCGCGGCCAGCGAGCGCAGCGCCAGCGCCACCACGCCTGCTGACGTCACGCGCTCCTCGCCCGGGTACGACTGGCTGTCAGCCTCACCTCGCCTGTTAAAAATTAATTATTAATTGATATTCTTCACGAAAATGTTGCCACAATCAGCTGTGGATAGTGATAATAAATTCTCGAGAATATTCTTCTAGAGGCGGATACAGACTTTGCGAGGCATGCGCCGCGAACTTATAACAAGTTTAAAAGGAGGATGGCGAGGTTGCATGTACAATGGGACCCACTGTTAGGAGTATCGTGCAGTACGGAAACTTATAACTAGTTGTAGAACTATATAAAACTAGCAAAAAAGCAAATGGGCAGGAAGTCGTAGAGGCTGGGAGAAAGAAGATATGCAATGTAAAAGATTATAACCTAAAACGAATCTAATAGTGCTTATTTAATAATATAATACAATATCTTGTTTATGTATTATGTAGTTTCAAAAACGTGATCAAACAGAGTAGAAATATTTACCAACACTACCATCGTGTTTCTGTATCAGTCTCTCTGGCAAAATATAGGTACTTACATACCTACTCAACATAAAAAATACGTCTGGAAGCTAGGAACTAGAAAATAGTGACATGGTCAAAACGAGATATGAAAATGAAATTAATACTGTAAGCATAGACTGGATTGATATAGGATGAAACTACTCGTAATCTCGTATAATCACCGACTTCTACTCCTAATAATACGAAACACGGTGCGTTTAATTACTGCATGATGACTTATTTTTATGTAAATAAAAATCTTTTCTAACTTTTAATTCCCATCATCTAGTGACTCAATATTTTTTATATAATCCTCTTACAAACTCTTAATTATAGTAAATATGAACTTGCAAGTGAACGTCACTTGGTTAATTTATAAATAATGTGGGTCCAAACTCGCCATCCTCCTTTATAGCAAGTTTTAACTGTCAATGATGTGACATTTAAAACTTGATAAAAACATGTGATAAGCGTAGTCAAGTGGAGTGTAGGAAATTACTTAAAATATGGGTGTATGTCTTGAGTTGTGACTGCTACGAACGGTGCCACGACGAGACTAGTTACCTGTGTGCCGGGAACACCAGCAGCGTGGGGTAGTGGTGCACGGTGTAGTGCCACGGCAGGTCGTGCCGCAGCGCGTCCAGCCGCGCCACGCGCATGCGCAGGCCGCAAGCCCACAGCAGGCGTCGCGCCGCGCACAGCGCGCGGGTCGTCACAGCGCTGCAAGCGCCCCCGCATACCGCTACTAGCGTCATCTGTGCCAATATACTAACTCATGAACATCATCCATACTAAAAATTATAATTGCGAAAGTAACTCCGTCTGTTTGTCTGTTATCTTTCCAGGCCTTAAGCACGGAACGTATCGTTATGAAAACGATAAAACCTGAGTCAAATAAACTTATTTTCTTTCTTTTTTTTCTATGAACTCAAACTCAAAGCATTTATTTAAATTAAACCCTTTTAAGTTGTCATGAATTCGGTCAGTCTGAAAGATAACGCTAGTTGCCTATTCCAAACACTCTTTTAAATCAAAATATTGGAACTAAAAATTCTCAGACAGGTAACTCGGAATCTGGCGAACGTTTAAGAAAAGGTACGTCGTTTCATCCTAATATTTTGTATTATTTTATTTTTTTAAATATTTTTTTTAAACTAATTTTTGCCCGCGACTACGGGCAAGAGCTAGTTCTATACTTTTGTCGACATACAAATATTAGAGGGCAGAGAGCAGAGTATTCCTGTACTTCGAGTCCCGCGCGGCGATGGCTGCTGAACTTCGTGACTTTCGCCTGTGTCCAGGAAACTAGGATCGAATACCTTTTTTTCTTTTTAACACTTAAGCTCCCTGATCTTTTTTATGTCAGGATAACTTAGCTAATGTATTTTATAGTGAATTCCTTATAAAATCTGTACAAATTAGTTCTAACAAGCCAAAAATCCGATTGCAATCAGGTAAAAATTCGTGAACTTCGTTCTAAAATTGTATCTTAAAAAATATCCTTATTTTGATGAACTCTCCTAATTCCTCGTTTTTTTCCTAATATTTTTACATTTACAATAGTTGTCATGTAACTAACCACCGTGTTGTATATAAAGATCTTTTTATACATTTTATATTTGAAATTTGATTCATCAAAAATAATACGATTTATCATCAATGTAGTGATTCTTTTTATTTTCGCTACACCATGTAGGTTTATGTGAGATAAAATATTTTGAATTGAACCATTTTCTTATCATCGAGCCCGTTGATGATACCCGAGAAGCTGTTTAATGTCTGAGTCAACGCCAATGCTAGTATTTTGCACTTTATGACACTAATAATGTGTATTATTCAATGTCATCAGAAAATAATTTACAGTGAGCCCGCTCTCAGTGCACGCCGAGCCTCAAATTCAGTACTGTATCAGGGTACAGGCATCCTTAATGCCAAACAGTCGCCAAACTAATAACCTGCAATCCATACTATCCATACTTACTATATTATTATAAATGCAAAAATAACTCTACCCGTGACACACAAATACACCATGACCTGGTTTAGGATGTAGGATACTTTTTTACTCTTAATACAGACGCCAGCACATCAAGCTACTACAATCTGTCACCTTTAATAGATTTTCAACTTTATCACTAACGCATAAGGATCAAAGTTAGTTGGGAAAATTTGACAGTTTCGGGTAGCTTGATGTGCTGGCGTCTGTACATTCCAGTGGGATAATCTCCGACCTCCACGCGGACGAAGCCATAGGCAAAAACTAGTATGGCATAAAATTATTATGTGTATCTTTACATGTATGTGTATACTCACGGTGCCCGGTGTCTTCACCATTCTTCTAAAACTCCTCGAAGTAAGATCTTCAATATACACAGACTTGTTGTTGATGCCCATCTGATCGGAAGCGCCATCGGAGCCGAAATAGTGCGTATGCGCCGTCTCGTACACGTGCGACCGTAGCGAACGCTTTAGATCTTTGTTCGTAAAGTTCGCTATAAACTCCCTTACTGACTTCGCGTTGTAGTCCCCTGATAAAAGGTACTGGCTTTCGTGCTGCGGAAATGTTAATTAAGAAAATTAAAAAAAAAAACTGAAAAAAAAACTTGAGCTAACAAATTTTCCGTAACAAACAAAAATTACTTTATCAGTAACAACAACAGGAACATGACTGTGGTAGAAATAGATTGTATTGTACAAAATATATTTTCTCTAGTGTCATAAGCCCACGTTCGAACAGACTTAAAGGTATCGCGGCGGGATTTTATCGCGCACTGGATTTTCAATTCAACAGAGCGCGTCCCAGCGCGTCAAAAAAAAAACACACTGTTGGATTTTCAACTCTCGGCGCTAAGTAGTGCACTGAAAATCCTGTGCGCGAAAAAACGCGCCCGTGTGAATCTAGGCTTATATAGAGAGAAAACAGATACGACTTCATGGAATGAAAGTTGATCACATTTCCCCTTAATTATTTTGTGAAGAAAATAATACGTGTATTTACCTTACTATCCAATATAACGACAGCCGTCATGTCCTTTTTATTATTAATATCTATCCCGAGTGATTCAGCGAAGTGATGGTTCCTTTTGCTATCAACTGCTATCATATGTAAACTAAAGTTGCTTTCACACGACAACCCCTCAATATGCGTTACATTTGTCCGTCGCTCGTCGATGTTCGGCTGAGCCGAAGGATAGATCGGAGATCCCCACTCCTGCGCAAACCGATACACCTTACAAAAGTGTTTGACACTGTCTTGTAAAAGATTCTCTGGTGATAACGGGTCGTCTTCAAATGGCAACATTGTGGTTTCTATTCTGAAATGAAATAGTATATCATGAGGACTACATAATATACCTATCAAGTTTAACAGATATTAATGATTTTTTTTCTTCTTGGTAGTAAAATTGTATTTATCTCTCAAATATATTGCAAGCTATAGTTACGTACAATTTAGAAGCATTTTTCAATTTATAAATGTGAGTACCATGGATACGTTTACTATGTTATTATGATGTATGTACTTGAAAGAGCACGGAAGTTAAGAGAATGTCATGCTCAGTTAAATGTCTCACAGATTGTGTTGGATCGTTTGGTTCCCTACGAAATGGTTGCGCTGGATGGTGCTATTCCGTCAGAGGTGCGCGCCGAGATGACCAGGCCTCAACGGCCTGGTCATCTCTTAACTGCCAGGGCTTATTTTTAATCTTATATTTTGAATTGTTTCCTTTTCTTTTTAAGCTATTGCATAGCTTTTATCTCGGGCTTTGAGCGCGGCGACCGAATCAAGAAATACCGTAACGAAAAAAAACCTAACACCCCCCACTCCGACCGGCACAGCGGTGCGGCGTTGAAAGCCGTGCATCGTCTAACGTCGTTTCAGTTCGGCAGACTTCGGCACGGTGTTTGTGTGCGTGCGACTAGACGTGCTATGCGTGTAGACATAGTTTAAACAATATTAACTTCTCATTTATTCAATAAAAGAAAAAAAATGTTTTCTTATCGCTCACCACGCTCAAAAATATTGCATGAATATTATAAGTGCATAAGCTATGCAACAGCTTTACCGCGGCAGTCCCCGAGTGCCACACGTATTTTTTTATTATACATATTGTTCTCACATATAAAAGCAACAGGAATAATGTACCCTGAATTTTGTAATAACCTGATTTAATAGAGTATCCTTGGAGTTTCTTGCCTGTTCTTCTCTATAGAGATCTACGTTTTGGAATGGCAACTAGCATCAACTTTCTGAATAACTGACAGACTCTTTGACAATTCAAAAGTGCCTGTAAATGGTTCTTAATTGAAATAAATGCTTTGAGTTTTGAGTATAAACTTAAGATCTAGCGCTGAATATGATTTTTTGTAACAAATAATTCAGTTTTTCTCCCTTGAAATAGGGTTCAAATTATGCAACAATCTTTAATCTTCAGACTTACTTCAAGGAAAACGAGTCACGGGGACATGATAGCTATTCAATACTGTTTTAACGGAAGCAAGATTGGTATTTTTTCAAAGCATACATTTATGTTAAATTTAAATTTACATTTTACTGAGTCATCTGCCTAGCCTTTTCCCAGCTATGTTGGGGTTGGCTTCCAGTCTAACCGGGTACAGCTGAGTACCAGTAATTTACATGGAGCGACTGCCTATCTGACCTCCACAACCCAGCTACGGTAATACGATACGCCTTGGTAAGACTGGTTATCAGACTTTCGGGCTACTGACGACCCGTAACGACTGTCAAAGGTCCACGAATGACAGCCGGGACCAACGGCTTAACGTGCTTTCCGAGGCACGGAGGGGTTTTGGTATGTGAAGATGGTCACCCATCCACGGACCAACCGCGACATGCATAGCTTAACCTTATCGATCGATCCGTGCGGCTGTTATTACTTGGCCACAAGCCCCTCACAGTTTACTGAGTAACCAACAATATTATTATATTATCTTCACTGTTGAATACCAGCCAGCTCCTTAAACCTATGTCTTACTTAGTCCTACTATAAAGATATAGATAAAAACTTTTATCGATCTTGCATTTCACAAATTCATATTAATCATGTAAGTCTTAATGATACAATGCCATAAAACTCAGATGCCTCGTCATCGTAAATGCTAAGATTCTATTCATATTATAAACAGTAATTAATATGTTTTAAAACAACGAAAGTTCGATGGGGCCGAAAGGTTCTGGAGTGGCGACCGTGTACCAGAAGACTTAGCGTTGGAAGGCCCCCCGCAAGGTGGACCGATGACCTGGTCAAGGCCGCAGGAATTCGCTGGGTTCAAGAAGCACAGAACCGGTGGAAGTGGCGGTGCTTGGGGGAGGCTTATGTACAGCAGTGGACGTATTTCGGCTGAAATGGTAATAATGATCATCATCTGCCTAGCCTTTTCCCAACTATGTCGGGTTCGGCTTCCAGTCCAACCGGATGCAGCTGAATACCAGTATTTTACATGGAGCGACTGCCTATCTGACCTCCACAACCCAGTTACTGGGTAATACGATACCCCTAGGTAAGACTGGTTGTCAGATTGTCGGGCTTCTGACTACCCGTAACTACTGTCAAAGATCTACGAATCACAGCCGGGACCACCGGCTTAACGTGCTTTCCGAGGCACGGAGGGGTCTCAGTATGTAAAGATGGTCACCCATCCACAGACCAACCGCGGCAAGCGTAGCTTAACCTGATCGATCGACCTGTGCGGCTGTTATTATTTAGCCACGGGCCCCTCACGAAATGAAATGGTAATAATGATGAAACCAAGAAATATTACTCAAGTTCTACTTACTCTTCTATCTCGGGAGTTACGTCATGCTCAAGACTGAAGCTCTCCTCAAATGACTGGCATTGTTCGTAATGCTCATAGAAACTCCTTTCGGCCGGCAAAGCCTTTGTACTGCATTCTTGCAACCAATCCAACGACGCAAGCAACTGAGAACTTTCCTCTAAGCTTTCAACAGCTTTCGATATAGTAAAGCCTCTTTTCAAAAGAAAATTGAAAACTCCATTCTTATTATTTTTCTGCGTAGTATTATACCATGGGTATTTATTGTTTTGTGACTCTACTCCTTTTCTGTAAACACGGCTTTGTTTTCTAATTGGTTTCTTGAATTTGAATTCGTTGCAGAATTTTGTGTAGTTCTTTTGTTGATAAAGGAGCCTCTGCACTGTTTGCAGTTTTACTAATTCTGATGTCCATTGGCTGCTGTCCTTGTTCTTACAGTTGTAGTATTCCATTGCTACTTCACGTAACTGGAAGAAATAGTATGAGCTGGTCAATAGTTGCGAGAAGGATACGGTACAACATTTGAATACTACCCTTACCGCAACGAAATAAAGGCGCGTTCAATGTCAAAATGTTACCATGGACTTGTGTTTGACTGTGCCGCATATTTAAATGACTTATTTAAATAAATGTAAATGTGTGTCGGGTTTGACTTTGTTCTGTACAATGTCATGCGCCACGTTGTGCACAAGTGCGTCACGAATTTCGTTTGCGGAGCCATTGTTGTTGTTAGTTGTTTATTTGTTTTTATAAGTGGACTAAGAATAACAGGCTTTAATTTTTATTATTTAATTTGTTATTCTTAGTCGTATCATGAAATGAATCGTGTCAAGGTACAGACGCCAGCACATCAAGCTACCCGAAACTGTCAGATTTTCCCAATCAACTTTGAACCTTATACTTTAGCGCTAAAGTTGAAAATCTATTAAAGAAATCTGACAGATTGTAGCTGTAGCTTGGTGTGCTGGCGTCTGTACAAAAACTACTCACGACTCGCTACATACGTATATAATTATGGCATTCCCATCCTTGGCATGCTACTATAAACAAGATTCGCTTATCTAAAACACTGTGGTGAATGGCGGGCGTCTTGGGGGACTGTAATTTTGACATTCGAAAAGTGCTGATTCTCAGACTAATTTAACTGACAAAATTAAATGATTTTTGATTTTGACTCACCAAAGCGTACGACGGCAGTTGTTCATACAAAGGATTGAGTGGCGTGAAGAGTATTAATATAGGATTTCCGTCGACATATCTCTCGAAGTTGAATGCTTTTCGCCACAGTGGCATTATCCTCGCCACGGGCTGGGAGAAGTTGTCCAACACCCAATGTATTAGCGAGGAATGGTTCCAAGCTTGAAGGTCACCATCTCGCGATATGTATTCCTGTTAAAATGTTAATAATAATGTAATACAAGGCTATGGAAATTAAACACATTTTCCGGCAGCATATTATGACTATGCTTGCAAGCTAAAGAAGACGTAAAAATAATGCTAGTTTTAATTTAATTTGAGGAATTAAGGTAAATGACAAAGCGGCCCATGTTGCTACGTACCTACTGGTCGGACAAAATATAGAATAGAATACTCTTTATTATGTACACCATATAAATTACAGACATAAATATAGAATGGAGGATGGCGAGGTTGCATGTACAGTGGGACCCACTATTAGGAGTATCGTGCAGTACGGAAACTTATAACTAGTTGTAGAACTATATAAAACTAGCAAAAAAGCAAATGGGCAGTAAGTCGTAGAGGCTGGGAGAAAAAAGATATGCAATGTAAAATATTATAACCTAAAACGAATCTAATAGTGCTTATTTAATAATATAATACAATATCTTGTTTATGTATTATGTAGGTTCAAAAAGGTGATCAAACAGAATAGAAATATTACCAACACTACCATCGTGTTTCTGTATCAGTCTCTCTAGCAAAATATAGGTATGTACTTACATACCTACTCAAAATAAAAAATACGTCTGGAAGCTAGGAACTAGAAAATAGTGACATGGTCAAAACGAGATCGATATGAAAATGAAATTAATACTGTAAGCATAGACTAGATTGATATAGTATGAAACTATAATCACCGACTTCTACTCCTAATATGAAACATGGTGCGTTTAATTACTGCATGCTGACTTATTTTTATGTAAATAAAAATCTTTTCTAACTTTGAATTCCCATCATCCAGTGACTCAATATTTTTTATATAATCCTCTTACAAACTCTTAATTTATAGTAAATATGAACTTGCAAGTGAATGTCATTTGGTTAATTTATAAATAATGTGGGTCCAAACTCGCCATCCTCCTTTAACAAAGGGTGACACAATGGGCGGTCGTATCGCTAAGAGCGATCTTTTAAAGACAACCTTTGGATGGATTGACAAGGGAAGGAGGAATATAGGTAATTGGGAAGAAGAATTGAATAAATTGAATACTATAAAATTAAGTAATGAGTCAAAAACCCATACTAGTCCATACTAAGAGTTTGTTTGTGTGTGAACTTAATCTCTGGAACTGCCAGTCGGATTTCAAAAATTATTTTTGCATTTAATAACCCAATTCTTGAGGAAAGTTATAGGGCTATTTAACATCGCGTCACGTCCCTAAAAGGCCGTGCAAAAAGTAAAAAAGTTAGAAAGAACGCTATGCGAAAACGTGGTAACGGACGGGCGATGTGGTGCGACGGGGTGGATAAATGTCGCTGGCAGAAGCTAATAATTTATTTATTTACACACAGTAAAATACATAGTGATATGACATAATTATAAATGCGAAAGTAACTCTGTCTTTCCGTAGTTACCTTTTCACGCCTTAAAGGCTGAACGGATTTGTATGAAATTGGGCACACGGATAGACTATGTCCTAAGTTAAGAAATACTTTTTATCCCGCTAATACGTTCCCGTGGGATATTTTCCGACCACCACGCGGATAAAGCCGCGGAGAAAAGCTAGTTACTCGTAAATATACATTCGGCTTATGCGGTGCTCTTGTGCGGTGCTCTTATGCGGTGCTCTTATGTATGGTACGGTACGGTATACGGTGCTCTTATGTATGCGGTGCTCTTATGTATGGTACGGTACGGTATACGGTGCTCTTATGTATGGTACGGTACGGTATACGGTGCTCTTATGTATGGTACGGTACGGTATACGGTGCTCTTATGTATGGTACGGTACGGTATACGGTGCTCTTATGCGGTGCTCTTATGTATGGTACGGTACGGTATACGGTGCTCTTATGCGGTGCTCTTATGTATGGTACGGTACGGTATACGGTGCTCTTATGTATGCGGTGCTCTTATGTATGGTACGGTACGGTATACGGTGCTCTTATGCGGTGCTCTTATGTATGGTACGGTACGGTATACGGTGCTCTTATGTATGCGGTGCTCTTATACGGTGCTCTTATGCGGTGCTCTTATGTATGCGGTGCTCTTATGCGTTGCTCTCAGTCTCGAAATTCATAATGTATCTCAAAAGAGAAAATTTGTGTCAACAGCGAACTAATAGCAGTTTCGCATAAAACTATTTGTTATAAGCTGTCAAAAGTGAAAAGTTTAGTACAAGCCCTTTATATTAAAAAAAATAAAACAATTTTACGTATCAACCTTGGTATCATTCCACAACATGAGGCGAGCGTTCGGCACGCTTTCGACGCCAAGCTCTGCAGCGAGTTCCTCTGACGTTACGGCCGCGAAACATATCTCTCCAAGAATATCCGCCTCTCTCGACTTCAATGCGACTGTGTACCAAGTGTTGTAATACTTTGAAGTGTCTGTGAGCGGTGTGTACCCAACTGCTACAGCCTGCAAATAATATGACGTCATCAGTGAGAAAAACAAGACAGTAAAACAAATAGCATTCGTGTGAGGCGACATTGTTCTTGCTCGTTTTCTAAATTGCCATTTTAGTAGACTATCTTAACTTTTAGAGGCTAAGTTCTTTTATCTTTTTGGGCCCAAGTTCATTTCCGAATGCTTTTGGGCTAAATGCAGCAATAAAACAGTACAAAAAGCGCTCAAAATAAGTTATGTACCCACATCGCAACGCGAGAGTAAATTGACGAGATCCTCCGATGATGAGACTCTTCTTAAAGGCTTCATCATTATTTCTAAAAAGTTGACCATACTGTGAGCATCTCGAGGACCTGGTAAACATAAAAATGTGATATTAAAATACAACCTAACCTATTTATATTATTAGACTTTGATTAGAAAAGCTGACTATATTCATACAAATGAAAAGACTGATATCTAAAGGTACAATTCCGTAGCCGACTGCAGATGACAGCAGCACGCGACATGTCGCCGCAACACTACTGGTTTCTATGCATTTCTATGAAATACGTGGCGGACGACGTGTCGCCTAGCTACGGAAGGTATTTCATGGAAATACGGACTTGCACCTTAACCTTTTATACCAAACCAATACCGGATACCGGTAGCACTGGGGTTCTGTCTCCCATAGGGCCTTAGCATTATGCTGAGTGACCGGCGTTTTGCGTGGATGTGACGCATATTTTCCCCCAACTTTTTATTTCTTTCGTGTCGGTGTTCTTTCTCTGCGTCATGTTTACCGCAAAATAAAAATATTCTTTTCTTTTCAACATTATTACTTTTGCTTGATAATAATCATTATCATTTCATTTAATCCCGATAGTAAATGTTTAGATTATATCAAATGACAACGTTGTAGATACTTTACAAGCAATACCTACCATAGTACAGTATTCCTGTTGATATGGTTGTATACGCCATTAAAATAGGCCATGACGATATTTTGTTGTTGTGTAATCTACATTCACTTCCTGGATTCCAGCAATTTATTGCAGAAAACAGAACCTGAAACATCAGATCAAAATATATTGCAGAGGTTGTAGTATGTACAACTATATGTAACCTTGATGCAACAGCTAAGATATATGCAGGATATAATATATACACTGCCGGCCAAAAGTTTGAGACCACCTACATCAAAGAAGGAAAATGAAATAAAACTCAAAATACGAAGCAAGATGTTTAATTCATATTTAAAATACTTATTTACTAATACACATACATTAAGAAGAAAACAAAACATATCAATAATTTACATTTAAAATGCCGTCAATATACAGGGTGGAAAAAATCTATGGGCCCTGGAAGGGAACTAAAGATTTAAAAAAAATAATCTCTCGGTAATTTATTATACGAATCGGTAGGATTATTGTTCAGAATAAAATTTATCTAATAAAGATTTGGTCTTTGAAATAAAAAAAAGTGAAAACTAATATTAATTTTATTTTATCATCAATACGAAAAACACATAAACATGAAACATTGAACAAACAAAACAAAACAAAATTGAAATTCGAACTAAAACTTTCAACATTTTTATCGATTTTAAAAATGTTGAAAGTTATCGTTCGAATATCAAATTCTTGCCCCGCCTTGCAAAAAAAAAACACGTTACCTTTTTAAACTTTTCGCCAGTACACCTAGTGTAAAAAGGGATTGTGCTGTGCATAGATTTATTATTACCATTTAACGATTTTCTTATCGAAGTATTCAACAAGGTACTTAGAGATAAATAACATTAGCAAGCTTGTACTTCATTCGGTGTGTTTGGATGTTAGAGAGATAAGAGAATTATAACGTGTCATTTACTTGTTGCAAGTGAACAGTACTAGGTATTGTTAATAAAGAACTTCTAATAAATATTCAATTTCATGGGTATATCTCGTACAATAGATGAGTGTAAGGCCAAATATTTATTGGATAAATTTTATCCTGTACAATAATCCTACCACTTCGTATAGTAAAATAGGGAGGGTTTATTTTTTTTATTTTTAGTTGGTTCGATTACCGGGTGAAACAAGCGAATTTTAGAAGATCTCTGAATGTAGTTTTATTTCTTTTAAAAATAAAGGAATGTTTCCTTTCAGTAAAATGAGCTAACTAAAGGATTTAAGGTAGTTCCCGTCCAGCCCCATAGATTTTTTCCCTCCTGTATATACACTGCCGGCCAAAAGTTTGAGACCACCTACATCAATAGCATAGTGTCCCACATATGGGACATACCGAAAAATGTCTTATATTTTAAAAATCGATCCAAGTAGCGTGGTCTAGTGTTGACAAGATTAACTATTATGTATTTGTGTTTCGAATTTAGTACTATATATTTTGGATAGATCTGTAGATAAACATTTATTTATGTTTTCTTCAAATCGTACTTTGAATACGATTAACGAGCGGCGTATAATAATCTCAAAAAAATGATAAAATTAAAATGATAGAATTTTCAGGGTCGAAATAATTAGTATAGGTAAGTTCATGTTCATATTTGTCATTTTACATGTAATCTTGTAATTTCATTGATACTACGTAACACATATTAACATTATAATGCATGATGTGCCATGCACAAAAACATACGTTTCTATTGAGTTATGATTTTTCTAAATATTTTTTCGAGAAATGGCATCATATTTGCAGGCTAATGTATTTTTTTTAAGCCGATAACAAAAAACATGCACTGTAGGGTTAATATTTAAAATACTTCTAACACACATACATCAAGAAGAAAACAAAACATAAGTATCAATAATTTACATTAAAAATGCCGTTAATATATATATTCTTTTTTTAATGATGCGATCTGTCCATTTTCTGACATTCAGCATCTTTTGTGTTAAGCTTTTGCAGTCATGCTTGGTATACGCCCAGTGGTGCATCCACATCAACATCAATCCGTTTTATGGTGTCAGTTGTCAATTGTCATTGTATCAGGTCTTTTGGGGTTTGTCTTTTAAGCCTCTTGAATGTCTTGGTTTTCATCAAGTTTGATGCCAGTTTATTAGGATAAGTAGTGAACCTATTCTTTTAGTCACTGATTGCTTGCGTGATTTGTTCTTTCACCTTTGATATTTTTAAATCCCGATGTAAACTATCATTAGTCATGTACCATGATGCGTTAGTTATAATCCTAAGCATGTTTGATTGAAACCTTTGGAGTATGTCAATGTTTGAATTGGCTGCCGTGCCCTACAGCTGTATTCCATATGTCCAGATAGGTATTATGATACAGTTATAAATCCTGAGCTTATTTTCCAGGGAGAGCTTGGATTTTTTTGATAATAGCCAATAGTGTTTCCTTAGTTGTAGGCTCAATTATTTACGCTTCGTGAATATATGTTTTCGCCAGGTTAGTCGCCGGTCTGAGTACAGACGCCAGTTCAAAATTGATTAGGAAAATTTGACAGTTTCGGGTAGCTTGATGTGCTGGCGTCTGTACATTCCAAGGTATTTATCTTCTTCCGCTTGGGGAATCATTATTTAGTCGTACAGGTGGGCATGTATCTCTTCATGTTGTGAACGTCACATGTACCGATTTGGTTTCTTTTGCCTTTATTCTCCATTCTCTTAGCCAGTTCGAAATTTCATCTAAGCTTGTTTGTAGTATCTTAGATGCCTGCCTGGGCGGCATCTTCATGCACAGCTAGTGTAGCAGTCTTATCGGCAAACGTACCTAAGACTACTTTTTCTGACACAGGGAGATCAGCTGTATAAAGAAGGAAAAGAGTGGGACCCATCACACTGCCTTGAGGAACTCTGTGATATGTCTAGAAAAGCAGCCGAGCAGTAGTTTTTTTTTTTTCATATGTTACATGAATTTTCCGACCAGCCGATGTATTTGCTCTATGGTTCCATGACTGTCTAAATCCGAATTGGGGGTCAGGTAACAAAAACTTTTGGTCTATCAGTGGTGTTAGTCTTTTCATGAACAAGGTCTCTAGTAGTTTTGAAGGAATAGACAATAAGCTGATGGGCCGGTAGGACTTCACGTCCCCAGGGCACTTTCCATTGAGAGGGTATGGTACCCCTTTAAGAGAATTCCGTTGTATAAAGCTGTGAGGAAAGTAATGCCTGCTTCAGGAAGTTACTTCAATGTTTTAGCTGTAGTAAAATCATATCCAGGTGCTTTGTGTTCACTTAGTTTATTGATGGCAGTTCTTACTTCGTCTTTCGTAACTTTTTCCAGAGACAAGTCGAGTTGGTATGTTTACTGTAAATATGATGTTATTTCACTATGCAATGTTAGTGATCCTCATCATTGGGTGTAAATACTTTATTATGTACTCTGGTAAGGAAACACACCAGTGACCAACATGACAAACGTTGGACAGACCAAGGCGAGTGCAAGCAGCCTATGGAAGCACTTCCCGCAATGGAGGGCCGCCTCACGAAACAGGTTCTCCGTCTAACTAAACAAAAGCTGCGTAGAGTTACTGCAGCTTTAACTGGCCATGGGTCATTTAATAAACACCTCTTTATTATAGGAGTAACAGACAGTCTGCTGTGCAAGGCCTCCATGGAGGACGACGAGACAGCAGCACATGTGCTTCTAAACTGCCCAGTAGTTGCCAGGTACAGAGCAAAGTATTTTGGTAACCCAGGTACCCTACATGAGACGGTCAGTAACATCAAGGTGTTGCTGGCCTTCTTTGAGGAGCTGGGGTGGATTGAATAATCAATATTCCCAACCATATGCAAAAGAAGCGCATTGATGTGGAGTTGGGGACACCAGCCTGTATTACCTATTTCTTTTGTTTTTGTGTAAGTTTCAGGAGTAGGAAAAAGGTGGCGACATTTGAACTTGAATAAATATAATATCTCTTGGATATGTTACACTTAGATAATGTTTCCACAGGGCAATGCTTATTAAATATCTGTTCCATGCAAAAATGATCATGAATTTTTTGTTAGTATTAATATGTGAGATAAAAGAAGATAATAAAGATTAATGATACTCACTCGATCTTTAAGAATAGCAGCAGCTTTCTCAAACTCTCCCCTTACATACTGAGATTCTGCATCCCATGGTGCATAGTACATTACAAATGAAACATCCACACGATTGACACTAGCCAGCACATTGTTGAGTTGTCCTCTGTACCAATCCTGAACTACTGAGTCTGGTCTGAAGAATCTTGTGGCTTGTGGGTGTTTGGAAATCTTTGTTGGTCTGAAACAACAGTTTTAAAATAAAAATACTTTTCATTCTACTCGACAACATGATCAATCAATCTTTAAACAATTATTACGATAGCTCCTTTATTTAGCCTATGTATTGTTGATGTATGTTACGAATTATTGTGCACAGTTAACCTACACCACCATATTATTAATTATGTATTTAAAAAATAAATTAACCCTCTAACAATAGTAAAGTGTAAGTAATGCCCATTAAAAAATTAAACTAGTTGCTTACTTATATTATGATCTATATTAATCGAGCTACAGAAGACTGCAAGTGTTTGCAAGTTGGTAAATAAATAAACGTGATACTTACGAGTTATGTAGGGCCCCGTACGTGGTCAGGGCCAGGGCCAAGCAGAATAACATCTCTTTTATTAACATGTTGAGTGTTAACTCCCTGTTGCTTTGTTGTGTTGCGACTTGAGTAATTTCAACCGAGTTTTGAACATCGCTAGCAGCACCTGACTTTGTTGTTAATGACGTGACCTGCGAAATATCTTCAGCGTCCGCCGTTGGAAACATTACACGTCATTCAAAAACAATAATGATAATGAAATTCGATCATCGATAACACGGCATTGCAAGAGGGATGTGTAAAATATGTTGGCACTAACAATACTAAGCGAGTTTAATGGAAAATTCATAATAAATTTTCACTTAGTAGGTGTAAAACGGTTTTTATTTCTTTCATAACAATAAATTCTATTCGTGAGAGGTTTGGAGGTTTGTCATGTCAGCTTGTCAGCTGAGTGAACTGTCAGAAAAGTCAAAAACTATAACTCAATGAGATAGGAAAATGTCTATGACTTAACTAGACTTTAGAAAAGTAAAAATAGCGTGGTGCATGCACGCTTTTAACCGCTAAGATGTGCTTTTTACTTTCGTAGGGAACCTTAGACGATTAATCAGTCGTTAGTTTGGTCGTGTGTGTGTGATACCCTTACTCCTGCTTAACCCTTCGAGGACAACAGGCGCGATGACAAGTTATAAACACACAGAGAACGGGGTCTAGATTGGGTTCAGGTCAGATCGGGAGTACAACACAAGAAACGCGGGCAACCCGTTTCGTAAATCCGCCGTGCTCCTAACCGGACTTGTGTGTTTGCGATTTATCATGTGGGTGTGGGTCAAATTCAAACACGAAGAGGTGGTCTGGAGTGTTACGAAAGTGGTGCCCACTAAAAATTCACATCACAGTGGCTGAAAAATCCAAGTATTTAATTTTGGTAAAAAGTGACATTTAACTTTTTCATGTTAATTGTCATTGTCTTTTCGCAGCCATTTTAATTTCATTGGATTTTTACTGTTTTGGATTTTTTGACGACGAAGTTGTGTCAGTTTTTGTGTTTTAACGGCTGATGTTTAGCAAAACGTGAAAATTATTGATCACAACGACTTCGATTCGAATAAGTAACAATAATAGTACCTGCGCACTAGTTTGTAGAACCCCTGTAACATTATTTTGTTATGATTCGTTAAACATCCTTGGAATCTCATATTGAAAGTAGTAAATTGTTGCAAACATGGAATCTCCAAGACAGTCAGATTCTGATACTGTCGAGTATTGGAAGAAGCAAGCCAAGTATTATGAACAAAAGTAAGTACATTCAATAGGCCTTGAATGAAGTATAAAAACATCTTATTTTATTGCTCATGACAACTATCATTTTCATGACTCATTATTACTTGATTTTTTAGGGTTATCGATATACAACAAGAATTAGATGAATACACTGAAAACTCAGCACAACTTGAAAAAGAATTAGAAGCTTCATTAGTACAAGTTGAGAAACAAAACAGAGATCTGGACCATCAGAATCAACGGCTGAAAAATGAAATTGAAATTTTAAGGGTAAATATAATCAATTAGTTTGATATCTTTTGGTTTTAGTATTCTTTTATGATCTACAATATTTCCCATTTCCAGAACAAATTGGAAAGAAGTCAGCATGAAACAAATGCTTTAGAGAATGAACTGCAAGCATTAAAAATAGAGAAAGATAAACAAGGAGTGCACATCAGAGAGTTAGAGCAAAAAAACGATGACTTAGAGAGAGGTCAAAGGTAAGAGGTTACATAAGGTTTTTATTAACCCTTTCAGCGCCAGAATATTTTGATATGTTTATGCTGTATGCCGTCATACATATAAGCAGCTACGAGATAAATCGTACTTGGTAGATATAGAATCGTAATCGTAGATAGTAGAAATAAATCCATTCGACTATGCCGACTACGAGTATAGCCGTATATGAATATACTCGTAGTCGGCAAAGAAAAGGGTATTCTTTCGAAATTTGGACGACCAAAGGACCAATAAGGACCTACAAAATCTACGAATATATACGTAGTCGGCACCATGCCGAAATCCCGCACTACGAGTTATCTCGTAGCTGGCATGCAAAGGGTTAATAATCTTACTGATGTAAGGCACAACAGAATTGGATGGCAGATAAAACTTGTTTGCAATTTTGTATTTTTCTGGTTACAGTAGGTTGTTTTTAGTTCATTGATACAATACAATAAAGCTATCATTTTACCTACTCTTATTTGCCTTGTCAGGCATAATGTCCTAGAAATTAAATGCAGGTCATTGCACTTATTTCTTCTTTTTAACAATCTTTTGTCATGCCCAAAGCAATTTCTTCTAGCTAACCAACAGCAAATGCAAAACTTAGTTCATTTAATTCTTTTTATGTGTTTTGGCCTTCCAGGGGTCTCGTAACAATAGATTATTAATTGTGTCGCCTTACTCTTGGTTGGTCCATAAATTTTGTACAATTGCAATCAATAATTAACAATATCACTTCTAGAAAGTATAGTAAAGAATTGACAAATCTGTTTACAGAGTCATATCAGAATCTGTGTCATGCATTGAATCAATGCTAAATCAAGCTTATGAAAGAAATGCTGTACTAGAGAGTGAAGTGGATGAAGTCGAGAATTTGAGGATCAGGTTGCAGAGAGCAACAGATGAAGCCAGAGGTATGTTTATGATATTAATATTTCATGCTTGCTACCCTTTTCTATTAATTAATTCATTAGCTGTATGTATGTTTCACATGATGCAATGAGCTTATGATTTATGTTTTATTCTTGTTATCATTTTCTATTCATTCATTTACTATATTTATGTTTCTCATAAAGGTCCACAGCAATGAGATTGTGAAACTAAATGCTAGGATTAAGGTTGTTACCATTTTTTTTTTTTTTGGGGAGTAAGACTGTTTCATTTCTACATTGTTAAATTTTGGAAATAATAAAACTATGACAGATAGATTAGAATCTCTTGAGATATTATTTCATAGCACAAAGAAATCCCTAAAATAAAACAATAATTTCAGATCTGAAGCATGAACTGCGAGTAATGGAAAAGGTTCCAAAACCGAAGACAGGAGATGACAGTACAATTGAAGGCTCATTAGTCAATGGACATATTCCAAATCCGTCTCGAACTCAAGTTGAAATAGAAACACAAACTTCTCTCATGTCACCACAAAAACGTAAGTGGAAAATACATTTTCATTCCTAAAACCTAAACAACCATATTTTGTTCCAGCAGACTGGTAATTCTGTATATCCTGTACTGTATGTATTGTCTTTATCAGCTTCCCAGCATTATTCAACAATTTAGGTACTCAAGTATATGCAGTAGTGGCTGATTACCAGTTTTATACAAGAAAGGGTGTATCTGTCACCTGACCTTATCAGAGACCCGAGCAGCCCGTCCCGACCCCCGCGCTGTACCCGCTCTCGCCATCGACGCCTCACTATCGCGCGTTAACGTCATCCGAGCCAAGTTTCAAGTTAATCTTATTATTAATCTTATAAATCTTATTTTTAATACTGTAGGTGGTAATCATAACCAGAACCAGACTGTGGGTGTGAACTAGTGATTTGAGCCCAACTGCACATGTGTGCACTTTGGCTTCATTGCTAATTTGAGGGATACTAAACTAAACACTGGTTTCAGGTGAAATAAATGGCAATGCTATGACACCGTCGTCTCGAGTAACCGCCATAAATATAGTCGGCGATTTACTGCGCAAAGTGGGGGTGAGTCAACTAGATATATTTACATTATTCAAAGCTGTATTAGTCTTAATAGTAGCACTAGTCACTTTAGAATGCACCAGATAGTAGGGGAAAAGCTAAAGGAAATATCATATTTATTTATGTATATGTAATAATGTATTATTTATGCTTATGTATTTATTTATGTTGTATTTATTAAGCTGTAGAAAGCACAAATGCCTCTATTTTATAATACATATTTATTTTTATGTATACAGTTAAATCTTCGGTAGATGTAAGTATGGAATTAAAATAAACTCAAGTGGATCCATATTATTATTTATTTCTTCGTAGATAGCAGATACATTATCATTATAACAGTTTTCGAGCAGCAGGGTCTTTTTTGCCATTTAAATAAATATAAATCCTAAGATTTTTACAAAAGACTGGATTATCGGAGACTAAGAAAGGCTTTCTTGATAACACAAACTAATTATTGGGGAATTAATAAAAAAAAAACACACCCTAGTGAACAACAACGATAAGTGGTTTTGTACTGACGTAAGCACTTATCGGTTAACAGCTAAGTTTGAACCATGTACAGGTGACCAACCAGATTAAATAAAGATCTTATGAATTGACACTATAATTACACACACTATAAACCTAGTCAAAAATCCTGATGTTAGCTCGTATTATCACGAAAATTATTCTTACTTTCCAATGATTCAGTTTTTTTTAGTATAAAGATTCGATTTTTCCAATGTATTGTCCTGTGAGATATTGCATTTATACAGAATGGGCTCAACCTCAAATAAAAAAAATTGTATAAGAGACAGAGACAATTAGTTTTACTTATCCCTGTACTGCTTTATGTATTTTCTGGCGATTTGCGCCAGTCTATGGTGTTCAGTGTATAGCACTACACCAAACCTGTTTATTTTCTCAGCTTTATCATCCCTCTATCATGTCCCCCTTTATTTATAAATGTTGCTTAATGTTCAAAGAAAAGAGACATTTAAATGTCAAAAATGTATGGTTAAACAGTCGCTAATCATTATTAAATTTAAGCAACGTTTATAAATAAACCCCTTATAAAGAATTTATTTGGTTAAGTATATAATCAAGAATCCTTTATTTTATTTTATTCTTTTCATGACTAGTGTAGTTATTTTTTGTAGATCAATCAATAACATTACAGCCAAAGAAAACATTAGGTACTTCAAGTAGCAGTAGATTTATAACAAAGATTAATTGTGTTTTTCCTGATTTTGTATTTGCATGGTTGTGTTGTGTAGTATGCATGAAATTTATTGCTTGCAGCTTGAAAGGTTTCTTTGCCGTGAATGTGGTAAGGTTAAGTGCTCGTGTGAGACATCTCCAGCTGCTCCCCAAATAACAACGCCGAGCGACTCCAGTGCCACAGAGAATGGATTGAATGATAATGATTTAGATAAAAGTGATTCTGTAGAGTACAGAAATCAAAGAGTATATGTACGGTCGAATTCGGGATCTGAACACGATTCTTCAGCGAGCAAACCACCCATTTTAACACAACGGGCATCAGAACAACCGTTTGTGCGATCTGCACAAGCAGGAAATGGAAAATTGAGAAGATCATTTGCCGTGCGCTCCCGAGAGGGCTTAGAAAACCTTCTTAGTTTTGCTTCTGTCAGAAAAGGGCATGATCAAACGAAAAAAGTCCAAAACTAATGATAATTATAGTATTTTTATAAATAGAAAATTTTTCAATGCATATAGTAGCTTTACTAGAGATTAATGTTGTTTTTTTTTTGTTTTTATTGTGAATACGTACATGTATTAACTCACAACTATACAATGTTATAATTATCTAGTTGAAATTAATTAGTTATAATTTAGATTATTATGTTACTCTTAAAGTAAGGATCTATAAAACCAAACTAAACCAACTGCTGCATCACTATTAATATAATTATCTGTATTATATTGCACCTAATTTTATTTAAATATATTTTCAGCTTGTCATCCGCATCTTTGTACAGACGCCAGCACATCAAGCTACTACAATCTGTCAAATTTCTTTAATAGATTTTCAACTGTATCTATAAAGCATAAGGTTCACAGTTGATTGGGAAAATTTGACTGTCGGGTAGCTTGATGTGCTGGCGTCTGTACATACTGTACAATTTGCTTTAAATAATAGGTGTTGGTTATCACCGCACATAATATCTTCCTGTCACCTACTAATATTAACATCACCATTTACTGTGTACTTTTCTTCATTGTAGGCTTTGGAATCAAAGTTAGCGTCGTGTCGCGGTACAGTTAGACCTAAAGAACATTCACCAAATTCAGCTTCGGATGTCAATAAGGACTACAGGTGTGTACTCAAGAACTAGATACGTCCCTCATATCATCACATCTGTATCGTGACGTGCCGCCGCAACGTTTAGCTTTTATCATAGTGTGATACTATATCAAGCGAATCTTTAAACATCGCTTCAGTTTATCTTGCTGATCATAAAGAATTCAATTCGAGTACTGTGATCGAAATCACAATTTTCCTAATTTTACTAATATCTGTGATGATAATGAAATAGTTAAGTATCGGTATATCTATGTGAACGGTTTTGGCCTACCCACCGGAGAACTAGCACAGTGTGAATTCAATGCCGCACATCATGTAGTTACTAGCTTCACGAAACATGTGTTGTTTCTAATAAAACGATAATAAAAAAAAATTATAAAGCGTCCATCTTAGAAAAGAAAATCTTATAAAGGGAGGTTGAGCTACCGTAATTAGCGGTAATTTAGATCTAAATAAACTCCAGACATAAGTAATAATTGTTATATTCAGTTATTATTATACTTATCACTTGAGTGCACGTATTCTCAGTGTAAATGTTAGGAGCATTGGACTCCCCTTTACATTGCAACAATAAATAAATAGGATACTTTAGTCTATTGGTGGACAAAAATATTTTCGAATGATATTTATGTAAATAGTAGGTAAAGAGGTATGTATGAAATTGTTAAAATTAAAGATTTAAATTTATCAGCAGAAATTGCAATGACATGAATAACTTTATGTATTTTGTACTTGCATAATAGTAACATAATTATGTAGATACAATCAGGTCTCTGTATTCGACAATACATTGAAAATATTATTATAGAAATAAATGTTTAAGTTAAATTTCTCCGTTAATGTGCTGTATCATCGTGAAATAAAATATTTATATTGAAGGGTTTTTTTTACAATTTTCGACAAGAATAATTTTATAACTCCTCTATAATATTATAATCAGGTGCTCAATACACTATTAGTTAAATACTTAGAACTGAAACAGATTGAATAATAATAATAAGAATTAGTATGATTTCTATTAGATTTTGGAAACCTTCTAGGTGTTGCAGAAATGAATTTGTGACTAACCGTTAGTTACTATTGGGCAATAATTGCATGAGTGTATCACTACATTGTTCTTAGCATGCACTAATAATATTGCGTTATGTGTTTGTCATTCCCATACTATGTATTATATGTATCCTGTTTTGAAGCCTTCGTCAATTGTCATTACCAAGTTGATAGAACATAATTCTACTCTCCCATAATCGTTTTCGTAGGGTAACAAGCTTGGGACAAAATAATTGTATTATTTAACATTATGACGAGTGAGTCGTGTCTTGCCTTATAAACTCTTAGTTGAGTGGCAGTAATTTAATTTTGATTATAATTAAGTTGCATTACATTCTATTTATTAACTTAACATGAGAGAAATTGAAATGAAAACAAATTGACTGTAGGTAGAATTTGTATTTAAATATTTCTGCTATTAAAACACTGCGTTTTATACATTTAACATACACTTAATAAAGTAGCCCCAAACAAAACACTGTGTAACATACCTCTAAAAAATTTGTGTGACATCTAATAAATAATAATGTATTGAAAATTGTTCTAGTAATATCTACATGTTTGTTGGTCAAAACAATGTTATTTGCGTAATATTACTCAAGTGTATTTGCCCAGTTTGCTGCAAATAGTTTTAAGTATCTAGCATTTATACGTTCACGCGTGTGGTGACCAAACAACTTTTTATTTTTTACGCAATATGAAATATCGAACGATAATAAAGTAAGTCAAAACAGACTGGTTTCTTTTCTTGAACTATCCTTATAATTTACAACATAATATACCTACTACTGAAGTAGTGATATAATACAGTAATGAATACAGTCTTAAACTATTTGCTTCCCAACAAGCACATTTGACAGAAAATTGGCCCATTCCACTTTATTGGGCACTTCAACTGGAGGCTTGAATATATTTACCAATTCAGGGATAGATTTATTGAGTAATTTTATCCTGAGTATCAAAGGTGCATTCTCTTCTTGATTTATCACCTCCATAAGAATATTACCTGTAAATTGAAGATTTTTTTAACAATAAAATTACAATAACAACAGTGGTATTTCATGTTTGCATAATATTGTATTATAATCAGACATACCTGAAACTTTAGGAGAATGAGAAAGCCATAGGGTTACTACATACAAAGGTAGTGTTTGTACCATGTAGATCAATTTGGCTAGTAAATACTGGATCGCCAGAGATAATACTCTGAACTGGAAAATAATTATATATATAAAAATATTATCTGGTCAGTTAAGTAAGTAATCCAAAATAAACTTTTAAGAGTTTTCTCTTGGTGGTATGGTAATGGTATTCTCTTATTAGCATATTGCATAACGGTGATCGGCGTAAGGGGTATTCTGGGTTTTGACCCAGAATACCCCTTACGCGGATCACCGTTATACACACCGTTAACACCGATAACGTTATACGTTATTGTACATACATATACATTATGAATGCTTTGGCATTCATAATATATATGAATGTGAAGACGCGACAGTCCAAATGAAGTCTAATAAAATATACATAGAAGAATAAATTGTTAAAAAATGAATTAACATTCAGCCCATATCAATAATATGTCTTGAAAGCATGCTTCCTTACCACTGTAAATACGATGTAGTAAAGAGTTGTTGTAGGTAACAATAACAGCAATATGGTGAATGCTACAGTGCCTACAAAAAGTTCTTGGTTCGTATATTCGCAGGAGTCAATGCCGCCTCGCAGTGGATTATATTTTCTTCCAACAAACAGTCTCAGTAGTGCAATTAGTCCAGATATTTGTATATTGAATAACCTGGAAAAATATGTTGCAGTATAAAACCTAAGTTAATAATCTGACGAGTTATCTCAAAGGCAGATGTCAACGGAGCGACGTTCGTCTTCGAAACGATAACTAAAACAATTGAAACTCAACTTTAGTTACGTTTCATAAGGCTGAAATTCGTAAAACAAAATGAAATCTTACTAGAAATGGTGTCAAGCCTACTATGAACCTTTTAAAGCTTGTTAACATGATGTGATAAGCAATCAATAAGTACACAGATTATGATTATCATACATAGGTACATAAACTCGCGCCTTCTTCCCATGGGGGTAGGCAGAAACTATAAAATGCCACCTGCTACAATCCTTACATAACTTTTGCCTCGTTTACGTTCATACGTCTAGTACTACAGACACGCTGGTTGCGAATACTACACACCTGACCTTATAGTATGTATCATTTAATTGATTAAAAAAAATATAGCGCCATCCTTCTATGAGAGTAGGTAGAAAATGTCACATGCTGGAATATTTCCTTTCTTCTTCGTAAAAATATTTATTACCTGGCTGCATACACATAGATGCAATAAGAATGGAATGTGGCAATGCATATCAGATCAGACACTACAGCAGTTTGAAATGTAAATCCCAAATATCCTATGTAGTGGTAAATGTGAAGTATAGTATCCAGTTTCTCTCCTGAAACATCTGAAATATAAACAAAATGCTGTAGCTTTATGGTTCAAAATTATAATGTCGAATTTTACAATAATATTGTGGCAAAATTTACCCAAAAACAACCACCATAAATGAACATGATAAGAGAAGTATTTTCCTAACATTTTATTGAATGCATTGTTGAGCTTTAATCCAACTGGAGCACCCATTAGCCATTTCAGTAGAGAGTAAAGTGAATTAATTAATTCCTGCAATAGAAAAAAAAAGTTAATTTGTCTGCTGAGGAAGGTTAACGAATATATTATAATGATAAATGATAAATGATTTATTTTCTGTAAGTAGGTTTGTACATACAAACACTTTTACATGTCAATCACATTTTTTTTAAACTAGATGAGGTCGGCGTTTCCTATCTGACTACTCTGAGAAGAAAGGCCGAAAAAAACTCAGAGGTCACAGTCTCTTTTAAAGTCCAGACATAATCTTGGTCAGAGCATGTGAAAACCATGTAGATTGACGTCTGAAATGGTCTTTTGAGTAAAGAACCACACAGATTGAGCGGACCTGTCCAGTCGATGCACGCATTTGTCGAAAATCATGCAGCTCAACTCAGAGCTTGAGAAGCCTCACGATTCGGCGAACAATACCAATGAAAGGACATTTGGGTAGGCCGTATAAGTTACTCAAACTGCCAGATCATGATTAAAACTAACTAAGAAGGAAAACAGACAAAAAAAAAATGACCCACATAATTATATCTATGCATGATAAAGCTTCCAAATTTTTTAAACATCAAGTTTTTCTGGTTTTTTAGACATCTACTAAAATAATTATGTTACTCATATGTTTAAAAACATAGTTACAATCCTTAATTTCAACTTTAAATAGACATAAGGTTGAAACTCAATGAAATAGTAGGTATATTATATCAATTTTAAGTGGTCTGAATTCATCCTGATCCTGAAACTTACACAAAATGTTCTAACTGCTATGAATCAATCAGAAACTGACCAGATTTTCGCATGTGCTCTTCTTATATTATATTTAAACTCATAAAAAGTCTTTATAGCTTAAAAAACAGATGGTCTATAACTACACAGTTTTACCTCCAGAACTCCCATTAGTGCTATGATGATATCTGTTTTGTCCTCCGAAAGTAACTGTAGAGCAATGTATCCTAATAGGATGTCCATCATCACCGCCAAAATTAAATTGCCTTGTTTTACTGTTACCTACAGAAATGCAATTAGTTAAGAAAAAAAAAAAATCATTTAGAATGGTCATCATTACTAATCTGTAGTTTCGACCGAAGTTACAGGAGTTTCCTAGTCCATATCACCTACGGACATAAGATTAATACGAAACCCGAGGATTGGCAAAAACTCATTGGGAGTAGGGACAGCTATCAAATTGTGATATTAGTCATTATTTTTTCAGGCCCCAAACTAATCTGTCCATAGGTGATACAGAGTAAGACATTCCCATAACTTCGACCGAAACAGACATCGTGATTAGGGATGTTACTAGATAAAATAAAGGTTTGAGTGCACTTATCTTACTTTTTTTTCCTTTTTGATAGTTGATAACAACCAATTAATTAATTTCCAATAATTATAAATGTGTTGCAGGAACATAGAAGAAGACAGCCACGGCTGGTTTCTAATGTTTTCTTTATCATCCTTTTCAGTTGATTTTCCATGTTCATCTTGAATCAAATGCACCAGTTTTGTAAAATAATTATTTGTGGTGTCAGTAATTGCTTGAGAGTCTTTAATACTGTTATAATCATAGAGCATAAGAATACAACTACTGGTAGTGCTAACTTGATTTCCATTCAATAGCAACTTGTTGATTTTTAGTTTAATGTTTTGTTGTATGTCCAGAAAATTCAAAAATCTTTTGGATGCTTTCTTTGGGAAATATTCTCCACAGTATCCGTATATTTCATTTCCTTGTTGGTTTTCGGACCATAGCTCATTATTTGATGTGTATTTGGTGATATAAATCGTGATAGTATTATCTTCCAAGAGAGTAACATAACCCTTGAAAAATAATTCTTTTGAATTCTGTGGAAAACTAGGCAGCAATATTCTTATTGTAGTGGGCATTTTTGCTAAATTATTGTTACATTACTGTGCTAAATATAATTATGTTTGTAAGTACTACTGAACAAAATAATTAATGATGATAATACTCAAAACAAACCACTGATGATAACAACTGTCAAAACTGACAGATATAATGTGTCGATTTGGTTTGACATGAAATTAGTACCATGGAATTAGTAAATAACTTAGACCATTAGAGGTATTTACAAATTAATAATTAAACTTGTAAAGCCGATTGGTTGCTAAAGCCCTTGGTCGACTATAGTCGACCAACTTACATTTGCGGTTGCAATGTATGGGAGAACATGATTTTCAACTACAATGTTAAGTTTGTTCTTGGGATAAATTCCAACTAGGGAACTCTTCATTGTGCGTGGTCCAACACGCACTTGGCCGGTTTTTTTTTTCTATTCACAGGCACACATCTACAAAATTACAGAAATAATAAAAAGAAGTGTGGTGTGGGCACTGAATTACAAAACAATGTTGAAAAAGCTCGTTTAATAGTTACTTATTCAAGATGGTTTATTTTACCTTACAGACGTTCAATAGTGAACCTACCTAAACCTACCTAACGCTGCTGCAGTCAATTAGCATGTCATAGTATGAAATTCTGTACAAAAAACAAGGTGAACGGTGTTTGTAAAAGTCAACATCGCAGGCTGGCTAATAAGACGTCATAGTACAAAAAAGCAGTGCAGTTCAACTTCTGCCCTGCTGTAAGAGCTGGTGGTACAGCTATTGTTAAGCCACCTGATCTCTATGAGCTTCCCTCCTGAAGCATAGCAACAGTTCTTGTTGCGGTTTCCATGTCCGTATGACGACGAAAACCAGGCACAGTAATCTCGATTAACACCGAAATTAATAAAAGCTGTGCCAGAACGTGACGGGTAACGTCAATACTTTGAATCATACTGAGAACACTAGTTAAGAATTCGTACAACAAATGTTTTTTAACGCTTTACTCATATCTTGAAAGCTGCAGGTGGTTGTGCAGGAAAGGAGTTAATTAAGGTATATCCAGTGAAAGGCCACGTACTGGCACTGTGTTTGGGATCGGTCAATCATACCACATTTGGCCAGATTATTTCTACAGCCAACCTGTGCCCGAATTTTCAGATGGCCACAAAAGTTTGAGTCCAGAGCCAAAAATGTTCAGCTAGAGTGATGCAGTTTGGAGGGGTAGGTGGGGTGTTTGTTCTTCCACAGCTCGCATCTCTCGTCTGCTAACACTGTCTACCGAGGAAGTCGACGAATAGTTTGATTCAAACTTTTACTCTTACTTTAACTATTCCGCTGAATCGTGGGACGAGTCACATGAAGTCTACAAGTCTACGCTCTGCTCAATCTCTGAAAGTAGAACGTAATAATCCTATAGTTAGAACCTTTTGGAGTTCACGTTTACTCTTACAGCATTAATGCTCTAAGCGTTCACTATAATTCCGTTTTTAAACTGTTCTTGTTTTTTATTAAACAACGAATGGTAATTAATAAGGAAAGCATAAAGTATAGTAGTACTTTGTTGGATGGAAACTAGGTATTCTCAATGCATCTCTGAAAAGCAAAGCCAAATGACTTTGTTCTGAAACTGAAACATTACTAGTGAGTTCAAAAAAATAATTGTCGCCATCTTAGTTTCGTAATTTGATTGATTTGTTGGCTTGTAGTGGCGACTGGGAGTTTTTGAGAATAATTGAAATATGAACCAGTTTTGAACACTTATGATTTTAGAATATTCTGGCTACCTAACTAGGATTTTATTATTTATTTAGGAATAGAAACTTGTTAATCGGAAAAGGCAAAATTTCCGAATCAATATGTCAGCACACGAGCAAATGAGGGCAATGTTGGACCAACTGATGGGCACCGCTCGCAATGGTAATTAATTGTTTTTGTCCATTCAACATTTCTGTCTTCGAGCTTTCGTTTTCTTACTTTTCATTTCTTAAATCGAGCTTCGACTTTGTAACAATGTTTTATTAATTTGTAAGTTTTATACTACTTTTGATGTATCTTTTACAAATAATTATTTCAGGTGAAACGGACAGACATGGGGTTAAATTTTATGACGATGCAGTGTGCAAATCGTTTTTATTACAGTGTTGTCCACATGAAATCCTATCCTCCACGGTAAGATATTCTGTTTTAATAAAAACTTTGGTGATGATTTCTGAGTTTTCATTAAAGTTTTTGTGTTATGAATAATTTTTTTGTCTTCTTGCTAAATTAGCAAGAAGCTTAAGCTAAATGTTCATAATTCTCTCTATGAAGTGTTAATGAAATCTCAGTAATTTGATTTTATTTTGGGAGTTGCAGTGCTTTTTTGGTCCACATACATTAAGATAAATGTGTTTACAACCAATTGTTTTTTTTTTTTAACTACTTGGGTCTGATCTTAATGTATGTGTTTGATTTTCACTCATATCTCTTGCCATATGATCTTATGAATTTAGTTTCGCTGGAGAATTCTTACATCGGAGTGGCATTAACTGTGGTGAAATATGCTTTTCAGAAAATGCCCAACACTAGTCTTTATTGCTCATCACAATACTTAACAGATGAGGGATAGATTGTATGAGTTAGGCTGTTCTGTAAGTACCAAGATGTACGTATAAAAACATTTATAGTTAGCTGATTGTATTACTACTGCTACGCAGTATTTAATTTAATAAGGCTCATGAAATGATTAAATTTTCCAACGGTTACTAATGCTGCTTCGGTGAGTACATGAGAAAATTTTAGGAACATGAAAAACATAAGCCCGGGTGAGAGCAATTTGGTGTCATACATTCTAACTACATTGGGTACGTACTGTGCTGTTTAAATGGCTAGCATATCCAATAAACTTATGCATGAGCAAGATAAATTTTCAAACTACAATGAAATTATTGAATGTTTTAGTTAAAGTACTAAATTTTTGCAAATAAATTGTACCTTTATTGGTATATATATATTGTATTATAACCAATTTAAAAATCATAATTATTTGCCTGAATAGGTAAATAATAGCAAAGAAATATAATGTTTGGTTTTGATACTAGTTAAAATATTGTTACTATAATAAGGTTTTCAAAATTTTTTACTTGATGACAAAAACACTGCACAAAATTTTCGATATTAAAGTCAGCAAAAATATTTAGCTGATATTAATCTGTAAATATTGAAAATGACAAAAAACAAATGCACAATGAAAAACATTATTCAAATTCCTATAAGTTGTATTTTAATAATTTTTGTAAAGATGTGACTTTTAATTTTGTTCTGTTCTCTCTAAATATAATCTTCGGTCTAGTTAGGATATACGGGAGGGTGTTTCCTCTAACATTTGTAAGTATTTATGATAAATTACACTATCCTGTGCGTGAACCTGGGCTGTGTGAGCTGTGGTGATGTAGTATGTATTTCTTTAAATATTTTTATGACAGATTTTTGTGTATTGAGAATATATTTTTGTAAACATAATTTGTCTGTTAGGGAATGATTATAAAATTGTATTATTAAGTAAACCAGAAAAATAAATAAAGTTGATCTCATATGTCTCACCTAAACTTTTCGTACAATGTATTATTAATGGGCACTTAGTATTTATGTGGTTTTAATTTTTTTTTACAGCGAATGGATTTAGGTGAGTGTCCAAAAATACATGACTTGGCTCTCCGTGCAGATTATGAATTAGCTTCAAAAACCAAAGACTATTTCTATGACATTGATGTAAGTATGATTCATTAATAACATTAAAGTTTTTAACATTTACGGATTAACCACACCAGTTGTGGAACTTCGTGGTGGTTTCTTTGATAAATAGATGCTTCTTATCATAAAATATTGACACCAATAATGTGCTTAATGTTTTAGTTGAGTGCATCCAATGGCACAAAAATAGTATCAATAACTAATTGTATTTCTTAAAATTTTCAACTGAGGTACATAAGTGCAGGATAAAAAAATATGTGTCATTAAAATAAATAATTGTAATTTGATTTAAAATGCCTAGGCAACAGAACATTTAGAGGCATTTATAGCCGACTGCGATCGTCGCACTACAGCGGCTAAACAGCGCCTTGCTGAAACTCAGGAAGAACTGTCTGCTGAAGTCACAGAGAAAGCTAATGCTGTGCATGAGTTGGCCGAACAGATAGGTCAAAAACTAGCTCGAGCTGAAGCACTGGGCGAAGAAGGCATGGTAGAAGAAAGTGTTAAACTTATGGGAGAGGTTAGTTGTGTAAAATAATGGTCATTCGTATCGTGTTATTATTCCATGTACTATCTTTACTATTTACAAGTCATATTCCAGATTGATGAACTACGCAAAAAGAAGGCTGTAGCTGAACAAGAATACCGGAATTCCATGCCTGCTTCTTCTTATCAACAACAGAAACTACGCGTTTGTGAAGTGTGCTCTGCGTACCTGGGTATACATGACAATGATAGACGGTTAGCTGATCATTTTGGAGGAAAACTTCATCTTGGATTTATTACCATTCGTGAGAAACTATCCGAATTGAAGGTGAAATGTACTACTATTTCCTTTTCATTGTTCCGTTGTGTCATAATGGGGTTGGCTCTTTTTTTTTTTTCGAGCACCTGATGTGATGTAAACTCATTTATATCTTGTGATCTTTAGAAAACCGTAGACAAACGTCGTGAAGAGCGCGGAGCTTCTGAGCGTGAGCGTACAGGCGGTCGTCGTCACTACGTCGGTGGACGCGAGTTAGACCGGCGTGCTCGACGCCACCGCGAGTCTGCGAGGGACCGCGACCGCAACAAGGAGTCTGATCGCGACCGCGATCGTAAGGACAGGGATCGGCGGGACGGCGAACGTGAACGCGAACGCGAACGGAGGTGAACTTTAACGCTTCTATGTGCAAATTTTTAATTGGCGGATTTGTAGCTTCAGAAAGAAGAATAATTATGTGCAGTATTTTTTTATTGTTTTCATTTGTCTTGCTGATAATGCGCCTGAGCATTAGTATATAACGCATGTTGTGTATTTTAAAAAAAGTGATTGGCGTCTTTGGTGTTTCCGCATTATATTGAGATTTTACAATTTTCCTTTTGTTCTCACAGACGTAGCCGGTCACGCAGCAGAAGCAAGCGCGAGGGCTCGCGTGAGCGCTCCCGCGGCCGTGACCGCGATCGTGAACGTGATCGTGAATCTCGCCGCAGCCGCTCTCATCGTTCTTCCTCAAAAGAACGCAGACGGGACTAGCCGTTGTCATATGCATAACCTTTATTCATAATTTATGATCCTCTTTCTCTCTCAAAAACTTACCGTGTGATTGATTAAATCCCACACTTTTTATTACCCTTGCAATCGAATTTTCTCATGCATAAATTGATTTAGTAAAAGTAATAAGGAATGAGCTTGTATGTTTTTATTAGCTTTATCTGTAACTCGATTAAATGAGTTTAATGATTATTTACTTAATCGCAATATGCTTGTACTAAAAAGGGTTTACGCAATACCAATTTTTCAATGAGTTATAAACATGCACTATTCCTTGTTTTAGAATTTTATATATCCTAATGCGTTTTCATCACCAATAGTTGTGTAAATTTAGTTTATGTTGTGGTTTTATTTAATGTAGAAAAAGTTCTTCTCACCGTGATGTATATTTCTAATTTCTAGTGAGGTTATAAAATAATTGTATTTTAACCGAAATTTTTTTTAGGTTAGTTTAAATAATTATAACTAGCACTGCCGTCATAGAAGCAATGTATTTTAATGCCTAAAGTTTATTTTCATTCTATTTGATACGATGTTTTTGACTGACGCTGTAAAGAAAATAAAGTTCCAGTCTGTATGTATAATATATTCTTTATTTCTTGGACGATCTTGCGATACTTTTTTTAAAGATTCGGTCTTAAAATGATAGAAATACAAACTGCTATGCATGTAGTAGGTACGGAACTGATTTTTATGCTGGATCGTCCAGGCATTAGCATAGGTGATATAAAAAGTTATAATTTAGTTTTAGATTATAATTGTAAGACTTGGTAGGTTTTAATGTAAAATTATTCGAAATATGATACCTAAGTATATTTCGTGTCGTTATAGGTACCTAGTTCGTTTGCGCTAGTTCTATGATGGGATGAGTTTATTTTATATAAAGCAGATGCGATAAAAAGGTCAAGGTTTCAGGAACAATTCAAAAAATATTGCAACGTGAAAGCATGATGTAACTAACATAAGTTTAGTGCTTTTCGTTTTTTAAAATTAAAATCATTATAATTAACTTTAGTGTTTCTTTTATCAACGCCGATGAATCATACCCGAGTAGGTATAGCTACAAAAATCGTTGTCGTGCGTGGCCAAAAACGAAACTAATTTATTATTTATTCCGTTTATCCACCCCAAAAATCCTTCCTAAGGTAGATGGATACGCGGTGGTTATGTCCGAAAATCCACCGTCCGTTTATACAACTAGGCCTTAGGCCTAGTTGGATAAACGGGATTTATAGCCTTAGGACGAATACTCGGACATGTTTCCCCGTATTCATCTTGATAAACAGAATAACCGCTAACACTGGCACTTGTTTTTTTTTTTTCGTATTATGTCACTAAATCATTTCAAAAACGTTTACCAAAAGCGCCTCTATGTCAACGTCATTCGAGCGCCAAAGGTTCTTGTAGCCCTGTATGTTAAAAATTAGATGTAAAAGACGATGCCAATAAATGTATGGAATCTGGCACCCGCTCCAATAGGAATAAATGCCCTAGGAAGGCCCCTGGCCCTTGTCTTGATTCCTTGTCCGATCGGAGTAATACAGGGTGGATTTTTGAGACGAGGCAGGAGAGGAAGCTACATTTACCGTTGTAGCTATAGAAAAATGATCCTAAGAAGCTGTCCTTAACTTCTTGAGTTATTTAATTGCTAACGTAGCATTCACAGATGTTGGAAAAATTGTACAGTCAGCTAGAAAATTGACTTATTTTTTTTTGTGAAAGTTACGATTTGTAACTCTTCTACTCTCTCAAAAAAACTCCCCATATCTACATTTTCCTGATCAATCATCTTCATCGGGATAGTATAGGTGGCGCTGTGAGCTCATTTTGATGTGACTGAACTAGCTTAATTAACAGATCACGCCGTGCACGTATAGGCCGCGTCCGAACCAAAAGCTATCGTCGCGCTTTTTTATATTATTATATGAATGTGATATAATCGCATGTACGTCACGTATGTGTAGGTAAACGATCGCGTATTCGCGCGACAGTCGCTTTTGGTTTTTATAATATGGGTGAACAGTAAGCGAGGTCAGGAATAAGTTATTTTATTATTCATTATAATCCACTTCTTTCCAGTTGCTAGGATATTCAATTATAATAAAATAAAAAACAATATAAGTGTAGTTCATTTATTTCTTGTCTCCCACTTATCGTAAAGCATTTCATGCTCACATAAGTAGGTATTACTTATTTAATATTAATTCTAACCACGATACCTACTTGGTATTAAAAAAATACCCGTCATAGCAATTTAAGAAAGCACCTACGTTTGTTCCTTTACAATTTCTAAGATTTTGCAGACTACGACTAAAGTAAGAAACAATCATTTTGTTGGAAACTGTCGACACATTTTTAATAAGTTCAGAAAGTATTCAAGATATTTCAAACCGTTATAACATTATTCGAATAAGGTATTCTTAACAGAATATTTTATTCGAATCCAAATTGTGAATTACTATCACTTAGAATCACACATTGATCTAATAGTAGAATACAAAAATAAACACTACTAATACAGCTACTATCTACTAAATGAATGGATCTAGTACAAGAATCCTGACAAAATTTTTTTTTTGAGAAAATTCAAAGACCTCGTTATTATTAGGAACATAGAGTAGGTTAAGGTATAAAAAACAATGGCATTTTAATTTAAACTAAACACTAATATAAAATACAGCTACTTTACTTACAAAACATGATTTTATAAAAAATAAATTGTGTGGAAATAATTAGGTAGCCATGCATTTTTAAGTTGTAAATATGCATGGAACATTCTTAACAGATTTTCATAGTACCTAAAAGTATTTTTATATATATATATATATCTATGTAGCCTCCTATCACATGTAATAATATAATAATTACAATGAAAATAGTGGTGATATTGCACTATAAAATTGTGTGAATATTGTAACACATAATTATTTTTTGGTAATCTCTACAATAATAAACAAATTATGGCTGCATCTGATATTTTATAATTGTAGGTACATATATGAATAGCTCATATTAGGCAATAGACGCTATGGGCTTACTTTTATTAGACATTTAAAGAAAACAGACAATTAACATTACTGAACACTGATTAAAGAAAAAAAAAACACATTAAGGCCTTTTCACAATTTCAAGGACTACACAATTTCATGATAAAAAGTTAATTGATTTTTATGCTAATAGCGCTCTTAAAGGATTAACAGCTATATTGAGAGATGGTTAGCCATTGGTTACAGTCCATATTTACAATGTTTCCAATTTTTCCTGCAATTAAACTAATTAAAAAAAAGATTGCTCAGTTTATGGATATAACTCAACAATAATAGGTAACACTTATTTAGTAACGTAAGTCAGTACGAGATATGAAACAAAACAGTTTCAAACAATTGTTATCAAAGAAAACCAAAAATTCATTAAAAGATAAAATTAAACTATGAGTTAAAATGAGATCATAACATAGTAGCGTTGTATTTTAAGACAAAAAAATATATGATTGTATTTGCAAGAGTGGAAAGTACTTATTATTTTAGGTTTGTCCATAAATGCCACCTGCACCCTAATTGCGCACTTTCAATCACAATCTGAATAATTGTGAAGGATATTGCTAATCCATTGCTTCGTATGTTCGAAAGATTTGTCTGCTCAACAGCGTAAATAACGCAATGAATGTTGTTGAACTGTCAAAATTAAAGCCTACCTACTGTTAGTGTGTTATGCAATTACCCCGAAGTACGATGTACTGTATCAGTTAGAGCTCTTTCCCACGGCAAGATCCCGTTTTTTGCAGGATCCCGTTTAGTGGTGTACGTGTTTAAATATACATATTCACACAAGCATCCTGTTTACAGTATCCGGCAAACAGGATGCTTGTGTGAATATGTATATTTAAACACGTACACTACTAAACAGGATCCTGCAAAAAAACGGGATCTTGCCGTGGGAAAGGGCCCTAAGTAGGGTTTGCGAAGGCGTGTACAACACATTTGGATGCACTGAGATTCGACAAATTCATAAAAATGACATCAACACATTCCTGCTGCCTAATTGCGTAAGTTTCTCTAACGAAAATTACCGCGAAATAAATGTGAAAAACTGTCAAGCTAACGCAAACTACTGCGATTGGCTGCTAACAAGACTGGTCCTTAGGACCGCTTACTCCACAAACTACGAAATGCGCTAAGCGCTTATTAACATAATTTAAAACATCATTCTCTCTCGTGTCATTTTCAAATGCTAGGCGGAAACAAAACGACGTTGTCGTTGTGGTGCAAGCAAGCCTTAAATCACAATTCCGTTAGTATTGTCAATTCAACTATATTCATTGCGTTATTTACGCTGTTCAGCAGATTTTTTAAAACAAATAAACCAATGGATTGAATGGATTGTGAGATTAAAGCAATTGGGCTGCTGGCTTGCAGATGCTACTTGCTAGTGAAGTAATTTTGTATATAAAATGGCAATTTGCGTCTAGTAGAACCTTTGATCCGATCCAGCCTCTCCCTTGCTGTCCTAATCCTAGCAACGCCCTAAGCCAAAGTCCGTACCCCACAGGGGCTGCCCTTAGTGTGTAGTCACTTAGTTTATAATCTTTATGCCCTGGCTGAAGTCCTTAACCTTAATTTATTAAGGCATCCACAGGATAGCCCAGTTAAGCAGCCGACAACCTCCTAGGTTGACATGCGAGATGCCACTCACAATAAATAAAAATCTAGTAGAACTATAAGGGCCCCAGCCTGTATTGAGGCGTCTGCCTGTCTAAACATAAATTAAGGATCATAATTAAGTTTTCTCAAAAATTAAACATTTTGGCACATAGTAGGTATGGAATCTAAATTACCATTTTCGAAATGATGAAGTTGGTCAAATATATATTTTACACGTTGTGTACTCGAGATTATTATCACAATATTACTCAAGTCAAAAAAAAAAGTATTATTTTTTTTTTTACAACGAAATCATCAAAATAATAGCGCGCCTTGTTCAAATTTTTCTAAATAGATAATATGATACTATCTATGTCATTAAAATATTTCATTTACTTACAAAATATATCCCTGTTTATAAATTTAACATATTACGTTATTAACTACGCTTTTGAAATCTAACTACCGAGATTGATAAACGTAGAATAAGATTTTTAATTATACTAAGTGCAGCAAGATTTTTTATTGCAATTCAAACAGATGGAAAAATAGTTATGAATCCTGATTTTAAACTCTGTTTTTTTTCTTATCATATTATAATATTATGCGCATGTAATATAATGCTGTTTATTAATAATTTACTCTTATGTATCTAAATTATTTGTGATAGTTGCGCGGAGAAACTGATGGCATCATATAACTAAATGGCCTCTGAGACTAGTAGACTACAAAATAGGGAAGTTCATGTCTCCACGCTTTTATTTGATTTTAATTTTGTGTAGTTTTAGCTTGAAGCCTAGCATCTCTGACAGTACCCCTGACAACGCCGACAGTATGACCACTTTGGTGATGGTGTACAGGTAATGATTGGCGCATAATGCAGATATTTTGAACGGTGCGTCCAGTTCCTGAAACAAATGAGTCTTGTTAATAGTAGTCAGGATAACGAAAATAATTACAACCCTTGAATTTGACTGGTTGTCCTAATTATAATAACACTAGTGTCGGGTAAAGACTTCTTGGCATAGATTTGAATTTTATTATTTACTAGCTGTGCTCTGCAGTTTCACCTGCATAGGTAAGTCTCGATCTCGCAGGAATATCAGGATAACAACTATTCATCTACCCATGTACCAAATTTCATCCAAATCCGTTCAGCTTTAACGTAACGTAAGTTTTAACGTGAAAGAGTATTAAACAATCATACAAAAAAATCAAATCTTATCTCTATCTAATATTTGATGTTCGTATGTTTGTTGCATTTACCTATAGAGTCAGCCATTTTGACTCTATGGAGTCCAAATTAAATTAGGATTTTAAAAATGTTGTCTAAACATACCTTAAGTAAATCACCAGCCAGTTTGAGTACATTATTAGCGACCGTCAGTTGTTCTTTACTCTCTGGCCTCTGCTCTATGGCGAGGTGTAAGTTGATCTGTTCGGTCAGTATGGCGGACAGGCAGCCGCGGTACTTCTTGTTCACGTTGCTGCCCAAAGTGCCGAGTCGCAGTAGGTATATGCCGATGCAGAAGCTCCACAGTAACACATCCAGTAGCCAGCCGCTTTCTAACGTCACCGAGTCCTGAGTATTATTAAACTGTTATTAGTCTTATTAATTTTCTGAACTTGTACACATAAATATATATAAATAAATAATGTATATGAAACACGGTGTCACACGAAATGAGGCTTTAAAGGTTGCGCTTATTTCTGGACATGCAAACTTATGGTGCATTCTGATTCAACAACCAACAACATAAAATACATTCAATTAAATTATTTTTAAAATTACAGCAGGTATTTTATTATACTTAGATATAGACGTAAAACTGACAGGGATCCCCCGACCGCGCACATTTTTTTTAGTTTCGTTTGTTCATATAATTAATTTTGCCAGACTACAGTTACGTTTTCCATCAGATTTTAAATAATCTAAGTTGCTATCTGTGAAAAATGTAGTAGTATATTTGTTATTTCCATTTATTTTGAATGTAACTATTGTTTGTTTTCCCTTACAAAATAAAATAGTATAGCTTCAGTGATGTAAATAATATTAAAAAGTAGGGAGGTGTCGTGGGACACCAGATTGGAACGAACTTCCTTTCGCTGTATATTCTTTATTATGTACACCATAAATATTATAGAAAATTATATTATGTATGTATGTGTTAATTATTATATTATGTATTAAAACGGAGTCACCTAATATGGTCTCAAGCTTCAAAAGTTTTTGTTTTTTAATACAGTCATCTAGTAGTTTTTGGCTTGTTAAAACTTTTTCGGGCATAACGCTTTTTCGTTACGTGACGTTTTCTGCCATTTTACTCCTACCGCAAGAACATAATAGAATAAATACTCTTTATTACGTACACCATATAAATTACAGAAAAATATAGCAAATTTTCAAAGGGTGACACAATGGGCGGTCTTATCGCTAAGAGCGATCTTTTAAAGACAACCTGCGATGTAGAACTTCGTTCCAATAATAGGTACCAGCCGTTTATTGTTCCACTGTAGGGCAAATGCCTCTTCTCATAGAGAGAAGGCACGAGGATTGATCACCACGCTTGCTCAAGACGGGTTGACGAGTTAAGACTTATATTAACTATAAGTCCAGGTTTCCTCACGATGTTTTTCCTTCACCGATGTCAGTAATGTACAAGATAATCTTTATAGCACACACTTAAACCTTAAATGCATAGAGTTTCGAAAACGATACAATGCCTTCTCAACCGCTTCCTGTTTTTATTATTTTTCTATTTTAATTGTAAAGTCCCGTGAATGATCATTCATATCGTTACTTATTTATGTACTGAAAAAGTGAGGTTTGCCACATGGCAGTTCTGACATTATGGAATTTTGTGTCGCAAGAGAGTCCAAAGACTGCTTCACAGTATTCCACAACACAGTCAATATTTAGTAAGAAATTAGACGTATAATTTGTATCACTAATACATATTGCATCGAAAACGATACATGTAGTTTTTTTTTTAGCACATATACTATTTTTCCCGAGAGAAACAAATTCTTCATGCATTTAAGGGTTAATATTTCATAGCACTTACTCTCAATAGGTGTGTACTAACGCAGCCTAGTAATACCACTATTAGCATGAATGCGGCTGACACGATGACCTCCACTGACCGCTGAGGACCCCGACGCTAAAATTATTACAACAGCATCCATTTATTATAAAAATTATGACGGAGTTTTTAGTCTTCATTTGCATTAATTTATATTTTTTGCCTCATTCAATTCTTTGGATGGACTGGGGGCCTACCAACACCTCCTAGCAGTATTATTTTAGTCTTACTTCACTGTGGGAAAGAGATAGAGCTATAAAGGACGTATAGGTCCATCTCTTTCCCATAGTGGAGTGAAAGGAATCGCGTAAAGCTAAACTGTACAAGAATAGATAGCCAGATAGTTATGCCCGCGTACGTTCTCAAGTTTATGAGTTCTATACAATTAATTCTTCTTCTTTTCTATAAAATAAATTATGGTATACAAACTTGTATCTTTAAGCGACTGATTAGGGCTGTAGCAATTAAACCTCTTAACCATTTTTTTTTTCGAAAACTTACTCTCAAATAAGACCTCGTAGACAACCACGTCTTGATATTCCTCACAGTGTTGAGTCTAAAGTGGGGTAGTTCGGACTTGCGAGCCCGCCGCGCTGACGTCAGATGTGAGAACAGCTTGGCGTATAAGAAGCGTTGTTTAAATGCGCGTTCTGCTACCGCCAGTAGGAAGAATACGAGGGCGCCCAGAGCGAATCGTAGCAGACAAGATAGCAGGTTCGTTGATATCAACCTGGTGGAAAAATATACGTGTTTGTAGACTTTGGTTTCAAATGTATTTTTTTAATGTCATTTGGCTTTTAAATATATTTTTTAATAATTATTTTATTTATCTTTTACTTTTATATACTTTATTTCTATTTTGATTATAACCTAGTACTTCTTGACAGGCCTACAGTTTCCTTCCATACACATTAACAGTTTAATTTGAAAACATTGTAAAAACCAATTATTTTCAAAAGAGTAACCGTGTGGTTTCTTGCCAGCTCTTTTCCATAGAAAGCGACCGACGATGAATTGGAAGGTGTTTTTGGAAATACGAGCTTTGAATTTTGTTTGTATGAAAAATGTTATTCCTTGAGTTAATAAACTTGAAACTTGGCTCAACATACTACATATCTAAGTAAATTATAAAGATTGACATTTTTTATTTTTGTAAACAACCACCTAAGGGGGAATTGGGGGTATCAAAGTGTGTACGGCGTTCCGGTTAACTTGAAACTCAGTACTTATACTTAAGACCAAAAATAAAGAATAACATATATCAAGGTTTATCGAAAATCTACCCCTAACGGGGTGAAAAGGGGTAGTTAATTTTACAGGGGAAGTTTTTTCTGCGTGGCTTGATTAACTCGCAAATTACAATAAATAATAGCCTGAGCCCTGACAGGACAAAAAAGTGTAATTATTTTTAATAGGAGGATATTACTATGAGCCTTAATTAAATAAAAAATTGGTATAAATAATATTTGAGTCAAGTTATGGAAACATTCCAATAGATTTTCCAAAATTTCACCCCCTTGCGTGAAAAGAGGGCACAAAGTATATGTGAAATCTAAAAATGTTTTAAAAATGTTTTTTTTTTTAAATGTTTTACTTACCAAATATTATCACCAAAAGCACCAATGAAGATAGAGATCAGGGATCCTTTGTAGCTTGCCATAAGTGTGGGGAAATAAGTAAGAACGGAGAGCGCCTGAAGTTCTTCCTCAGTCCTAGTGTCTTGTTCTGCAGCAAACTAAATACGACAAAAAAGTTTCTCAAACGCTAAGTACGTATAATCAAAGGAGCTTGTTATATCATGCCCTTTCACTCGTACAAGAATATTTTTAACGAATTAAGAATGCCATTTTTAGTACTTCTATTCAAGCAAAAAAATAATTGTTGGATGATATTTATTCATATTTATTGATGGGTGTCGACCAACAAAAGAGAAATTTTATCATGGGTGTCCTTTTGATGGTTTTCGAGGGTGCTAAAGCCAATAGCGTGGTCAAAATGAAAATCAATGATAGCGACAACGTACGAGAGCTTCTAAAAAATAGATGCCTCTGTATTAAATTCACACTTTCTCTCAATACTCAATTGTTTATTGCACTCTCGCTCTGTCTGTCTCTTTCTATTATATACGAGCGTGTGTGCTAGTGCTAGTATCGCGTAAGGAACTTCGTTCCTGACAAGATTCCCGACCACAAACGAGTTTTTTTTAAATTTTTTTTCATCCTTTTTTGATATCGATACCCATAACGTCTGCGGAGTTTCCGCGGAGTTGACCTTATAATAGTGTTACCTGAGCAAATCGTATGAGAGGTTTGATTGTAGCGACGGCGGCGGCCATGGCAAGCCCGGCCCATAGACAACCGTCGGCTGCCATGGCTCGCTCGGCACGCGCCACCACGTACCAGCTGATGTCCACGGCCGATAATTCCGCGCGAAGAGTCGAGCCACGCTCCCACATCGTACATTTTACTATGGAACATGAAGCAAAAACATGGCACAATGTAGTCGTAGATTTTGTGCGAGCGAGATGTCACTGTTTCTAATACTTTTATTTAAGTAGAAGCCCTGTGTCCAACAGGACTACTCACCGGCAAAACTGACGAATACATACTTTCATCCCCTATTTAACCCTTTTAGAGGATGAATTTTCTAAAATACTACCTTATTGCTCACTCTCGTAATTTAAAAAAACCTTGGTGAAAAATTTAATGTTTCTAGACCAAATGGTTGAGGCTGTGCGTTGTCTGTCAGTGAATTAATGAATAAATTTAAGATTTTTATTAAGTAAGACTGTTCTGGATTGATACGGCAGCTACAAGCACCGTTGTAGTTCTAGAAAAACGGTTTACAAATTCTTTGGCCAGCGGTAATTGCGTAACACACCATGAGTAGCAATGGCTTTCATTTTGACAGTTCAACATGAAACTGTTCAGTTGTAGAATAACGTTCTACAAATTCTTTGGACTGTTTTTGTGAGAAGTATAATGAGCATTACTGTTACCTGTATCACTAGTCGGGTTGAGAATAGCAAAGGGGTCCCATGAACTGTCAGCAGTGTACGGAAAGCCCACATCGGAATGTTCTCCTTCCGATTGAGAGCAATAACTGCTTTCTTCACCTGTCGATACGTGCAAAATTTGTTAAAATAACACATCGCTTTAGAATGAAATGATTACAGCATGCTCAATGGAATCTTTGGATTTGTTGGATTTTTGTCTTGATATACAATCGGTTTATATTGGGTCAAAAGGGGATTGATGATGAATTTGATGAAGATTTTGATATTGAGCCTGGCATACCTACCTTGTCTGCCATGGGTTTAATACGTGGCCGCCATTTTGAAAAAAAAAATTGCGGACCAAAATGCCACGGACCTTTAAAGCCCTTTATGAGGACAATTAACGATTCTCGACATCCAAGTTTTTTTAGACCCAGCAGACTCGATAAAAAAAATCCAGCAAATCCGTAAATAAAATGCGTACAAACATGAGTGTAAAATAGTTGATAGTTAATATACATAATTGATGCTTACTGTTAGTAGTTTGCCCAACCCAATCAGACATGGTATGGTGGGATGGTAGAGCGATGGATGGAGCGGACGCCGAGCATTCCCCGTCCGACGACGATGACTGGTAATTGTCTAATTTCTATGGAAATTCATTCAGTGTTTTAATTATAATTAATAAAAATGTATTCTTTGTATTTCCTATGAGACTTTTAAGAGACCTATCCTTTTCAAGAGATCAAAATTTTCAGTTCCTATGTATCAAGATTTAAATAAGTCGGAGTCATATAGGTGCAAAGGCAGAAACATCGTATTTTTCAATTATAACGACTTTGAATGCAATCTGTCAATGTCAAATCAGCTTCATTGTTTGACTTAATAAAACGGCAATTTGCATCAAAAACAGCAATATCCAATAGTAACTGCACTGGTTTGGAACCAAAAGTATTGTTTATCGTCATTTTGGTATAACTGGATGTTGCTATTTTGCATCTAAATAAAATAGTTATATAAAAAAAAAAACATTCATCACCGGAAAGGTTTTTGTAAAAGATTGTAAAAGACAGTAGTACCCACAGAAAAGCCTTTGTCATAATTTGTTTATACTTGGATATACTTTGGAACAAACAAGGTATTAGAAGCGATTTTAGCGAATGAAGTGTTATTGACATGCTACAGTCCCAAAAGGCCAATAGATACCTTTAGTCGCGTGCTGTAAATGCCTTCCATCTATCGCCTAGTGTTAAAAGATAGAACAAGTTAATTTAGTGTTCAACTTATACAAAGAAGTGCTTTTTGTCATACATGCTTAGAAAGAAATAAGAAATGTCTAAATTTTTACCTTTTCTTTTTTCTTGTTGACAGTAGGAAAGTCTTCGTCACTAGATTCTTGTATGCGTATGCCTTCTTGAGCCCATGAACTTCTAAATCTGACTCCAATTCTTTTGCCAGTACTGGGGCTGCTAGTTGGTGCAACACCATCAGAGTCAGGATCTAAAGATTTTTCATCTTCGTCTTTCTTCATTATGTTAGATTTAACAAAAACTTTAGTAGGTGTATTATTTTTTGGCTCTTCGTTTTTGGTACTAGCTTTAAGAGTTTCAGCTAATTTAATATCTGGAGTATTTTTCTCTGCAGTAGTTCCATTATTTTGTTCCTTAGAGCTCGTCGCTTCTTTCTGTATTAGGTTTTCAGTCTCATTTTTAACTTTTTCTCCTTCACTTCCGTTGGAATTGTATCCGTTTAGGCTTTCGAAGCCATCGTCTCCGTCAGCGAGTGCCCTGGAAATGTGTATTTGCTGATTCTGTCTCACATTGAACGATTCTAGTTGTTTCTTTGTTAGCACGTTGGGTTTGTATCTGAAGGAGGTGCTCGGAGTAGCGTCATCGGGCGGTGGGGTGAACGTCACTATGGGTGCCGTTAGATCAGGCTTCTTCCAAGCCATGTAGTCTTCGTCATCAGAGTCTTTCGCTTTAACTTTTATGACAGTTTTGTTTTTAACAGGGTCCATGTTTTTGATTAGATGCTCTTTTGTCATATCCTTCTTACGTTTTCTGAAATTCAAAGGATATTCTGTGCAAATCGTTTCAAACATAATTTCAAGTTTGAGTTGTATGTGAGAGTTGTTTTAAATTAGATTATTTTTATTTGAACAAATATAAAACTCGATCAAATAGTTCGGTTCTATTTCCGACAAAAAATATTTTCCATTAAAATATTCGGGTCTGTCTAATCTAAATAAAGGCATTAACCTCAGTCCATTCTCAGAGATTTCAGTGCGCGATTGTCTTCGTCGGAACTTGGCGGGTTTAGAAGTGGGTGTCTTGCTCTGACTGGAGGTGGCGCCACTTTCGGCCGAGCCGCCACCGCTGCCACCATCGCAATCTGATCTTCCACGCCTGTTTTACAGGGTATTAAGTTTACTACCCTACCATTTCACGTTATTAAGAATAATTCTAAATTGATATTTGTGGTTACTTAAATTGCACAGAAATAAGTGATTTTTGATAATAGTAGTATAATGAAAATGACTAGATCAATACTAAACTACCTAATGAACCCAAAACTAAGTGTAAGTAATAAATTACCTACCTGAAATATCTAGGTAACTTGCGGCGAAATGTGGTACGGGGCCGGACTCGAGCGAGTTCCATTTCAGTCGTGCTCACTATCTGTGAATGTACCACACTAAGTACCAGCATCAAACCTAGAGGCACTAACCAACAATTTGGCTGAAAATTAAAAAAAAAAAAACGTTACAAAAGTGTGTCCCACGTTGGGCGCCAAAGCTGAACTGTGGAGTTGTAATGGCGCGATCCTAATCGAAATGTCGTACTATTAAGAACTGAACCTAGCTTTAACTAGAACTTATCTTAGTACTAAAATAAGTTGATTAAAGCTTTGGAAAACTACCTGAGAGGCATTCAACTGCCAAGGATAAAGCAAAAGCGTGGACTATGAGCGGAAAAGTTCTCGATATATTAAATGTTACTATAATAATATAAAAAATGTTGGTAATAAGAAACCTACTAATGTATGTTGAGTTTCATTTCTTATCTTAACTTATTTTACCCATGACGCATTTATAAAGGAAGCACACTAATATTATAAAGGCAAAAGTTTGTGTGTGTGTTTGTTGCTTCTTCACGCTCAAACAGCTGGATCAATTTTGATGAAATTTGGGACATAGATAGTTTATAACGAGGATTAATACATAGAATACTTTTATTCCGATATTCCTACGGGATCGAGACTTATGCGGGCGAAACCGCGGGGCGCAGCTAGTATATAAATAATAATCACGTATTCCAAAAGAAGCGTAGCCAGTATCGTGCACCTTATTAGTCATTCTAGTTAATTTTAGCTACTGGCCATTGTATTTTCAATCCACATTAACATTCCGATAGCCATAGAAGAGAGCATAACTAAACATCAGCAAAATACAATTAAAATCAAACTTAAATTGCAAGCGATAGTGTTCAAAATAGAATGGCAACTTACATCACTTTCCACCAAGTCAGGCGTCATGAAATATATGGTCATATTGAGGACCTGCATGAGCCATAGACTGAAGAGGAACTTGGCGCATGCTGGCGAGGTCTGCTGGGTCCACCACTGGTATAGCGCGGGTAGGAACAGTAGTCGGACTAGAGCGTACCATATGACCCGACGCATACTAAGTGTGGGCTTCGCTTTAGGGAATGACGATCCTGTTAATAAAGATACTTAATTTATTACTATCTCAGTTCTTTAAGGTTCCGGTAAAACTGGATTGGATTGTTGGTCAAACAATGGCTTGATCTTGAATAAAGTGGTATAGCGCGGGTAGGAACAGTAGTCGGACTAGAGCGTACCATATGACCCGATGCATACTAAGTGTGGGCTTCGCTTTAGGGAATGACGATCCTGTTAATAAAGATACTTAATTTATTACTATCTCAGTTCTTAAGGTTCAGGTAAAACTGGATTGGATTGTTGGTCAAACAATGGCTTGATCTTGAATAAAGTGCTTATAGACACGTGCAACAACAATGGCATGCAACAATTGCCCGATGCGTGTCACGTGTCTTTTAAGTAATACAAGACTTATTAAAACAAAGTTTGTAGTGTCTGGGCTGCAAAAATGGGTACCTATTTCAGTGAATGGTGATCCATTTCATAAGTAGCTCAAAATTTAGATTCATACCAATTCTTTTGATTTGATGGTGTTCCCATAGCGGGTGGATAAGTTGTGTTATAAATAGATTTTAGATTAAATGTTTTCAGCTAAAATTTATCATACAAATGATGGCGTACCTCGGACTAATTTTAAGTAAACATCTATGAAGTAGGAGCGCTTCATGCGAGGAGAAGTCTACGATGCAGCGGCGGTAAGAGCAGGGTATCAGTAGCTATTCCACCATCGTCTCCCATTCTTCTTTGTCGTAAGAACTTATATCCTACGAGGGGCGTTCAATGTATTCTCGGTATCGGCATGAAAAAGGCGAAAATTCAATCAAAATAATGTTTATTTTTCAATGTAATCCCCCATTACACTCTCCTATTAAAAAATTCTCTGCAGCACTCGATTCACACTTGCTTTTGAGGTGCCGTGAGCATTCGCGGCTCCCATCTTACACTGACTTTTGAAAGGTAAAGAAGGTCATGAAGAATAGTGTGCACGGAATCAACAGAGGTGGGTTATCTCTGCTATCATTTTGATCTTCATTCGGGCATCCTCCAGTATAAGCTTCTCAACTTTTTTCATCTTTTCTTCCGTAGAGGCAGTAACCGGGCTGCCAGAGTGAGTGTCGTCTTCAATACTCTCTCTGCCCCTTTTAAATTCACTGGACCAGTTTTGAACCGTAGATAACGAAGGTGCAGAATATTAGAAAACAGCCAATATCTCTGTATAATGGATATTTCATTTTCTCTTTTATATACTCATTTTATTTTTTAACACATGAATGTATTTATTTAATTGCAGTTAACACATTTATAACAAAAAAAAAAAAAACGTATTGCGATTGCATTTGGTAACGACCAATCAGAAGCGTAAGGTAAACGTACCAATACTCGTCGGATTTCGGAAATCACTGACTTTGAAGCGCTACTGTGTGTTAAATATTTAATAGACAATGACAATTTTTGCATGACGTGATAGAGAATTTATTCGTTATTCTAAGTAACAATTTTTTTTTAATCATTTTGATGGGTATAAATATTTATTAAGGCAAAAATAAAAAAAGGGCGATTTGTACCAATAGTCGTCTGATTTGTACGGATACTCGTCAAATATTCCCAGTACTCGTCAACTTTTAATGCTAATATAAACTCTCTGCTCTTGAACATAAAGTTCAAGATAAGTAAATTTTTTTGCGCTTGAATTTGTTAAGCATGCTTGTGCCTTTGAAACATTACGTAGATAGATAGAAAACCAAATCCCTATTTAGAATAGCAGGTTATAATCTTTTAGAAGAGCAGGTATTCAATAAAACAGATGGTTACATTTTAATTTATATTCCTAAAATCAAACGCTTGGAATCACAAAATCAGTCTATAAAATAAATGTTATATTTCTTAATCATAATAGTCATGCAGTCATGTGTATATGTAGCACGAGTAAAATTATTATGTGTATAAAATACTTAAATTGTAAAATCAGTTCTCTTATACCTAATAAAATAATCAGTTTTAACAAAAAATAAAATCCACATTCATTTATATAACTTTCCGCGAAATAATTACTAACATTCATTAATATGTAGTTAAGATTGTCATTCATCAAAACTTCTGAACTGCTTAGCGCATGCTAAGTACGATTTGCAAAAATCTCTATAGAGAGTTTGAATTCAAAATCTGTTTTAAAGGTACCAAACCAAATTATGATTACAACTAAGCGTTCAAACCCAACAATAATATATCTTATAATAATCTTAATTATTTATAATCAGTCCGCAATGTAAACTTAAATCAGACTTTAGAAAACAGGTACCTAAACTAAGTGTTACTTTTGACTTATACAATAATATTACACAGTAGTGTTTAAATTGACTAGCAGTAAATCAAATAAAAAACCCTGTACTATAAAAAATAATTAAATATTTTAACAACATGCAATTTTCCAGGTGAAGCTCAACATGCAATTATCTAGGCAAACATTTTTATGTTAAAGCTACACTAACATATTCCAAAAATAATTATGTCTGGGCGGTGCAATAGACACAATGAAATATTTTCTCTGTTGGATCTATTTCTGCACAAGTTGTATGTTACCAGATTGAACAACTAAGACATTGTATCATATCCATTTCTGCACTTGTTTGACACAATCGACAGAACCAATCTTCGTTTTTGGCTTCTTGCACCGAAATGCTTGTTTTATTGCTTTCTTTTTTCGCTTTATTGCTTCCTGCTGTCTGCGCTCTTTTAGCTTTCCCAATTTTTCTTGCTTCGACTCTTTTCTTCTTTATCTCTTCCTTTTCGGTCTTGGCATCGATCTTTCGTTGTTCGAAGATTTGCCACCGGTCTGAGGTTATAACACTGGGCTTTTTTATTTTTGGTATGGTCTGTGGGGTCTGGTGTTGAGGTGGTGGCCAAAATAAAACATCTTTAAAAGGCGTTGGTATCGTAAGATTATCATAGCACATCTTAGCAGCTGGCTGTGGCTGTGACTCGGTTAAATTGCAATCTGTTCCATCGTGTTGTGTCGTGTTATTCATAAGTCCCGCAACAGTATCTGGCATGGAATATGATGTTACTGTCGATGTCACTTTTGGTTTTTTTATGGAAGGTGCAGGAAATGTGATTTTGTGACATGGAATAGGCGATAATTGTCTGCGAGGTGTCAAATAAATAGTTCGAGGGGGTTGTATTTGCGACATGGTTGGTGTAAAATTTGTGTCGTCATGTGGAGGAGTGGTTTCCGAAATTGTGCTTGATATGGAAGTGGATGTTACCGTCGATGTTACATTAGTTTTAATTCTATTGCGAGGCTTTAAATAAATAGGGTTTGAACCTGTTGTCCGAATTATATCCCATATTGGGATGACTGGAGGTGCTGTTTGCTGTAATTCAAAATTTGGCATCTGCTCTAAAAATACTGTCATTTCTGTATTCTTTGTGACAGATGGTTGAGGATTTATTTGGTTAAGCGTTCCATTAACAACTTCAAAAAATTCTACCTTTCCTTCAGTTTCTGATTTATTTGTGAAATTAAATTCGGGAACATCGTTTAACGAATAGTCCATTATTTCACTTAATCTAAAATCGCCAATCGTATAATTACTAAAATCATCTTCAACTGTATTACTAATAGGAAAGGTATTTTGCACATTTGCGTTTTCGATATCTGTATTCTCCTTATCACAGTCGTCTTCAGAACTAGTGGAAAATTGAGTAACCATAGACTTCCAGACAGTGAACAATCCCTCCAACGATTTTTCACCATTCCATGTTGACATTCTATTATCATGGAAAGTTTTAAGTGTCCTGGGGCTGATCTGAGATTCAAAAAATTTTATGTGATTATGTTTGTCGGACAAGGAATTTTTATCAGCTGTTTTGGTTTTCTGGGTGGACTGGCTTAACTTTTTGGTGACACATTTAGTATAATCAACGTTATTAACGTCAAATGGTGACAGCCCACATTTACGAAATCCATTTACAATAGAATTTCTGTTTAATTGTTTGAGAGTCTTGTCTAACAAGGGACAGAAATTTTCCTTTTTTAGTTTTACAAAGTGATTCTCATTGCGCCAATCATATACAGATTGTTTCCATATTCTTTTGAGAGGCCTAAATACTGCTACATCCATGGGTTGAAGAATATGTGTAGCATTTGGATAGAGCGCGATGAGTATAATTTGATTTTCTCTACAGAAATTGCTCAATGGTAGCGTCGTATGAGAGCAGTGGCCATCCAAATAAAATATTATCGGCAGCTGGATGCCACTTCTTATAACCCAAGGGTAGAACACATTTGCTATATATTCATAGAAAGCTTCGCCAGTCATCCAGCCTCTTTTTGTGTGCCCTAATCCCCAATTATTGGGTGCTGAAGTCGAAATTTTGTGAGGGATTGACTTAAGCTTAAAAAGAACCATCGGCGGTGCCAATTCACCTGATGCATTAGCTGTTAGGAGAACTGTTACGCACTCTTTTTCTCCACTTGGTATTATATTGTAAACATTTTTAGACCCACGTTTCGCTAAGACTCGGTTGTCAGCGGGGGACAAGAAAAATGCGCTCTCATCGCAGTTAAAAATTCTCCGCGGGTCTTCAGAAGTTGCCTGTAGCTGAGCAGTACAAAAATAATCCTGAACTTCTATGAACCAGGTACGAACATCATCTTCCGTGACTAATGCTCGAGATTGTGTCAAATTTTGGGACACCCTCCGACCCACTTCAGGGTGACGCTTTATGAATGACTCGAACCAATGTCGACCTGGTCTATTGTTAGTAAATGGGTTACTACGTTTGAATTTGGTAACTAATAATTTGACGCTATCTAATAACTGATCTGATGTTACAGGAAAACCACTTTCTGCCATGAAAATTAACCAGTTCTTTAAATGTTCTTCTTCTTCTGGAGTTAAAACAGTCGTTGGTCCTTTAGAGCAGCCGACTAAACTACGCCCTTTAATCTTGTCATTTAATGTGGTCCTTGGCACTTTAAATTTTCTTGCTGCATCTGATGTTGTGGCCCCTTGATTTACAGCTTCTATGGCTTTTAAAAGGTCCTCTTGCTTGTAGTTTCTTTCAGTCATGATCTGTAATTAAAATTACGATCATGCAATCACTAGGTACATACAATCAAATAAAAAAATCTTACTTAAGATTACTCTTTATCCATCAATATCGAATACGACAAGCAACGAAGTGGCAGCGATAGAACCTATGTCTACTTAGTTTTAAAACTGATTTTAATAATGTTCACGTCAAAACTAGTTGAATGACATAATTTTTATACAGGCGCTATTACGAGACGTTAGGAAGACGCGGTACAATACGCGTGACGACATGCAGGTATTTCGAACAAAAAGCATAGTGTAATGCGTCGCAAGCAAAAATTGACTGTTCTTAACAGTCAATTTTTGCTTGCGACGTATTGTAATCCAAGCGTAGTAGAAGCAAAGGCAAGTGGTAGACCTACTTGTACCCAAAGCGGTAGATATGTATCGCGTGTCCTTAATCGAATGGCGGAGGCCTACAGCGGCCAATATATACCTAACAAAAAACGCACGTAGAAAGTGCATATAGAAAACAGGGGGTTTAAACCATTAAGAAACAAAATAATTGAATCGAATAACATGACTGTGTGTACGTGCATCTAAAACCAGCAGAGTAAAATATACCTAAGAAAAAGCTTAAAAGAAAAGCAGTTTTATCAACAAATGTAGTCTAAACCTTAAATATGTTTGTACAAGAGAGTTAACAATTTTGTAAAAGTCCCGATATTAGCTGTTTATTCGCATTTTGTACTGTAAAATACAAAATATCTTCATTATGACGAGTTTAGGTGCAACTTTTGAGCATGTCCCAGTAGTCGTCATAATAATTCTAAAAATGACGGGTTTTGGGTCAAATGGGAGTTTTAAAGTACCAATAGATGTCTCATTAAAAAAAAATATCTTTTATGTTAAAAGTATTCCAAATTGCATATTACATCATTAGCAAATAAACTTAACTAACTCATTAAACAAAGAAACTTACCGCAGACCCCACTGGAGTTATGTAAATCAAAACACAAAACCACGTGCTGAGTTTCACGTTTGACAGCTGAACTTCACGATAAAACGATTTTGTTAGGGCACACACGTTTCGACTAACATATCTCCGACGCCATATCTGTTAAAACTCAGTGTTGTCATTTCAATTGTGCAATATGTTACCAACAATATGTTTCCATATAAACCGGCCCATTTTAAGTTCAGTAGAAAAAAATATACAAGTTTTTAGATTAATTGTCGACTATTGGGGCATGACGACTTCACCCACGTTTACCTTATATCATTAGTGGCTCATCGACATCACTTGAGCAGGTAGCCGTTTACCGATAACGGTCCCGGCGCGCTGCACATTCCTATCTCTACTGACATTTAGGACCTCACGACTCAGTTGATAACGCGCTGACTATAATGATCACAACTAAATAAAATTTTACCTTTATACCTTAGATAGCCATTAATTAATTAATTAGTCAAATTACCCACATCATTAGTAAATCACCCTGATACCGAGAATACATTGAACGTCCCTCGTATTAAAAAAGTGAAGTACCTCTCTGAATAAGTCGACGTCGATGAGGTAGGAGCGGGGGACGCGAGGAGAAGTCTACGATGCAGCGGCGGTAAGTGCCGCGCATCAATAGCTGTTCCACCATTAGATAATGGTGACATATATGATGATAATGGTGACAACGAGGGATAGGAGATCCTATCCCTCGTTGTCGTAAGAACTTATATACTATTAAACAAATGAAAGTGTACCTCGAACTAAGTCAACATCGATGAGGTAGGAGCGAGAATGCGAGAAGTCTACGATGCGGCGGCAGTAAATGCCGCGCATCAGTAGCTGTTCCACCATCGACTCCCATTCCTTGTTGTCTTAAGAAAATATATACCTATTATAAAACAAATGAAGGTGTACCTCGAACTAGGTCAACATCGATGAGGTAGGAGCGGGGATGAGACGAGAAGTCTACGATGCGGCGGCGGTAAGTGCCGCGCATCAGTAGCTGTTCCACCATCGTCTCCCATTCCTCTTTGTCGTAAGAACTTATTTTCTTCTGATACCTGTTGCAAGAATTTTAGGATGAACTTCTTCGATTACGGCAACATTCATTTCAATATTTGTTTTTTTTGTATAACTGACTTCTGCCCGCGACTTCGTGCGAAATTTCTTGTTGAAACATTTCATATATCATATGACACTTGACTATACTGTAGCTTCCCATTAGTGAACGGATTTTCGGAATCGGAGCTGTAGTTCGGAAGATTACCCCCTACGAACTCACACATTTTTGCCTCTTTATAATATTACTAGCGACCCGCCCCGGCTTCGCACGGGTGCAATGCTGATCAACACATAGTATAAAACTAAGTCGGTTCCCGCTGTCTGTCTGTCCCTATGTATGCTTAGATCTTTAAGACAACGAAACGGATTTTGATGCGGTTTTTTTAATAGATAGAGTGATTCAAGAAGAAGGTTTATATGTATAATAATTGCATGATATATTAGAGAAACACTGATCATTTTAGAGCCATTATTTCTCGTAAAAAGTACAGGGTAAAAATGTTTTTTGTGGGTTATCCCTTAGAGATAGACATAAACCATCTTGGACTTTTTTGTAGACCTTTTTAAGGTGTACAATACTATAGTACATTATTTTGATCTATCTCGCAGGGTTCAGCCAGCGTTTGAAATGTAAGCGCAAAAAATGTGTTTATTTACGACATCACATTAGAAACCTCTAAAATTATCAGTGTTTCTCTACTATATTATGCATGTATTATACATATAAACCTTCCTCTTGAATCACTCTATCTATTAAAAAAAACGCATCAAAATCCGTTGCGGAGTTTTAAAGATCTAAGCATATATAGGGACAGACAGACAGGGAAGCGACTTTGTTTTATACTATGTAGTGATGATCAGTAGAATTAGCATAAAAATATGATTAAATTCTCGATTATGATTGTAAATGTATGCTTGGTCATTCCCTAGTATCAGGGGGAATGACATTGACAGCTCACTCCACCCTCACTTCACCTAAGTTTTCACGGGGAGCTGGTTACAGAATCGCACTGCAGATTCAGATTTATTTATTTATTCAACAATCATTTACCTATTTTTTTTTGTTTGTACGTAAATAAATCCGCCTTGACTTTTCCCATCTATGTTAGGGTCGGGTTTTCCAATCTAAACGGATGCAGCTGAATAATCGGCCCATAACGTGCTCACTGCAAGGACACCGGCCTCCTCTCGGTGAGAGGGAGTGGGCCGTAATCCCCCACGCGGGCCCAGTGCGGGTTGGTACAGTCAATCAATCAATCAACTCAGCCTATCGCAGTCCACTGCTGGACATAGGCCTCTCCCAGACTGCGCCACAACACCCTGTCCTCCGCCTTCCGCATCCAGTCTACCCCAGCCACCTTCTTTAGGTCGTCCGTCCATCTAGCCGGGGGGCGTCCCACACTACGCTTGCCGATACGCGGTCTCCACTCCAGGACTCGTCTGCTCCACCGGCCATCGGCCCTTCGACAGACATGGCCAGCCCACTGCCACTTCAGTTTGCAGTTTGTTTGGTACAGTCGACTCTCGTTAATTCAAACCTGCGATAATTCGAACCTCTCTATAATTCAAAGCTATCACGAGTTCCCTACAAAATTTCTTTATATTTCGAACTAAATCAATCCATTTTTATGCACTTGGTAAATCGAACGAAAAAAATAATTGCTAAGTAACGAAACGACGCGTTAATTCGAACTTATCGGCGCAATACTTTATAATTCGAAGTTATATTTATTTTCTCTCAAAAATTTCGAACCATTTCATATTTCAAACACTCCATAATTCGTAATATTTTAAGAGTCCCTCGAGTTTCGAATTAACGAGAGTCGACTGTAGATATCATAGCACAAGCTCTGCTTAGTTTGGGACTAGATGGCGTTGTGTGAAAGTTGTGGAATATTATTATTATAAATATTAATATATCACATGTCTTCGAATTTCTAGAACATGCCGGTTTCCTCACGATGTTTTCCTTCGCCTTTTTTAGAGCAGTGGAGATGAAATAAATTACAAAAAGTAAAGCGCCCGCCGGGAGTCGAACCCACTACCTACATATGATTTATAAACCGAGGCCGTTGCCACTGGGCCACTAATATTCACGGTCGAATACCAGTAGCTATTTTAAGTATATTTGAGAATATTGCAAAATATGGTAAACCTAAAATGAACTCTGAATGGGGAAGGTCGAGCAAAGCTAATTGTAGATGGCGTTATTATAGCTAGGTCCCTTCGGTCTACAATAAATTTAACATTTCATTCATTAATTCTATTTCGTGTTCATTCATGGGTTTGGTTTTATTTCATTACTAGCGACCCGCCCCGGCTTCGCACGGGTGCAATGGAAAAACTGATAATTTTAGAGCCACTATTTCTCGTAAAAAGTATAGGATAAAAAATGGTTATTGTGGGTTATCCCTAAGAGATAGACATATACCATCGCGGACTTTTTTGTAGACCTTTTTAAGGTGTACAATACTCTAGTACCTTATTTTGATCTGTCTCGACGGGTTCAGCCAGCGTTTACAATGTAAGCGCAAAAAAATGTGTTTATTTACGACATCACATTAGAAACCTCTAAAATTATCAGTGTTTCTCTACTATATTATGCATGTATTATAGATAAAAACCTTCCTCTTGAATCACTCTATCTATTAAAAAAAACCGCATCAAAATCCGTTGCGTACTTTTATAGATCTAAGCATATATAGGGACAGACAGACGGAAGCGACTTTGTTTTATACTATGTAGTGATAAGTATACACGAAGATAATGAACTAATGTATAAATATCCATATGTATATGTATTTACTAATGTATAACTAGCGGCCCGCCCCAGCTTCGCACGGGTTCAATGTTTTTTTTCGAATTTCCGAATTTTTCTTTCATACAAACCTTTTACTGGCAACACAACAAAAAAGAATTATCCAATTTGGTGCAGTCATTCGGAAGTTAAGCGCGTACAGACATTTCGGCGACTTTGTTTTATACTATGTAAGGGTGTGTTGGATGTTTTGCTAAATACCAGATTTTTATAATGAAAAATTCACTCTGCAGATAGAATTAAATTATTAGTTGAATAGCAAAGTTATGTGCATTCCAATTTTTGTTTTATCGGATTCTACTCAAATACATTGTTATGTAAATGATCGGTACATAACTTTCAAAATCAACATTTATTGATCTACTTGCTCGGGTACCCTGTTTTGCTCAGGAACATTACACAACATTCCAGAATATTCTGGAATGTTGTGGACTGTTCTAGAAATTTCTGGAAGGCGAAAATTCCAGCCCTTATATTTTCAACAATATGCCCTTCAGGTAAAAACAGGAACCTTCTTCATGGACAAAAGATAGAGGGTGACTACACCATAAAATTCCATTGATTGTACCGGGACTCATTTCTGAGTTATAGCAGCGCACATTGTACACTTTCTTTTATAATAAATATTGATTAATCACATCATAATAAGTAACTGCAATAAAAAACTCATACTGATTAACAATCTATCTTCAAATGCATCAAATTATAAAAACTTAGTGCAACTGCCCTTAGGTGCCTTACTTAATCAGCTTATCCAGACCATTACAAATCTATAAGTTCTAGGAGCAGTAAATTGTATTTTGCAACTTTTTGCTCATGTATTACCTCATAAAGTTATTGCGATTGTGATAAAATCATACACATGTACTGCATAGGCATAAAAAAATAAGGAAAACAGTGTCTTCTTGCCTGGTATTATACAATGTTGAATCATTGTACATAGCTTGATAAATTTAAGCTATATAGATAGTTGCAGGTATCAAGCAATTTTCCTTTCACTTTTATCTAGTTGTGAATTTTTCCTAGAAGTATCTGAAGAGAATCAATAAAATCTTGAACACATTTTAATGAAAGGAATTGAATTAGAAAGTTATTGCAAGTTATTGCCTTTTATTCTTCTTCTAACATGTCAAAACTAGCTGTATGAGAATAACTTAGGAAAGGTTGTTAGTGTAGCTGACTGCTTGTGGTACGCTGAACATAATAAGGTGTTATCCCTGTTTTATTAAACCCACAGACCTTATATACACATATCTTGTTTGAATTACTGTATAGGTAATCTAATGTAACACTGTGCTCTTGTTATACTATTTTTTTTTTTGTATAACATGCACACAGTTTTAGATACTTAAGTGAATCTATATCTATACTAAGCTTTGTAAAACAAATGAATATAACTTACCATGCTGCTAATTGCTTCATGATGAGCAGAAAGATTGGAAAATGTTTCTAATAACTTCACTTTGTTTGTACTTGAAAGCTGAAAATATAATTTAATTTAAAAAATAAAACTATATCACTATTTTAATATCAATTAAAAGAGGATTACCTTTCCTCTACACTTATTTATATATATGTTTATATATTTTAGCATTATGTATTTACAAGCATTTGCAATTCAAATACAAGTTTATTTAATAACACTCGAGGAGTTTTACTAAAATAATTAATAAACTGATTATATATTGCAAAATCTCTGGTCTGTAATAATTATACATGCCTATACCGTAAATTATGAGTAAATTTGATAAAAAATTGTAATTTCTTTCAAAATTGAACAAGACAATAAATCATTTGTTTTGAACCTTAACACATTTACCCTAATGGTTCCAAGTTTTATTAATTGGTTATAAATGGAATTGCTCCACAATTTACACTGACGTTCACTCAGATTGCTGTGATGTTAAGTGGATAACTGTACTCACCATTTGTCTTAATGTTTGCAGATTTTTAATGGAATATTTCAGTGAAATCAAAACTTAGGTTTATTTAAAGACATCTGAAAACGAAACATTATTCCCATAACTGATAAACGCTTCAATACTTCGAACAAAGAATGTTTGATCAGCTGTATGTCAACAATTTACTTGTTATTAAATATCATTTTGGGATCAGCTCACAACCACAGTAATTCAAAGATGAATAAATATCGGCGGTAAAAGGTCACCTCCAAAATTTATGTGGATCAGCATCACAACTGGACGCTTGCAATATTGTAATAATTAGGCTTTATTTAGAACTTTACCGTTATGAAGTACTTTGCGATACATTTTTCTTAATCTATCGACAGCCGGTAAGTAATAGAGGCAACTAGGATTCAGTTTAGTAGAATACACTTTGACCCACAATTCACTAAACTTACATGAAATAAAGCCATTATAAATCTAATTTAATTATTACGATTGACTGAATTTTTAACACGAACAACGAGAAATCTCCTCAATCCTCTGATCACAGAACATATATACCCTACAGAGGGAAGAATAACTGCTCCGTACAAATTTTAAGAGGAAATTTTTCCTTACCGACTGGCGCCATCTATATTCCGCCCACGAAAACTAAGGAGTAGAAGCTAGGGCGCGAATTTTGAACTACAGTGCATTTTATAGATACTTTGTATTGCATTTTATGCACAAGTACAGTGCGTTTCTCGATAGTTTCCTACAAGATGGCCAATTTTTGCTCAGCAATAATTGACATCAACAATCACTATCGAGAAACACACTGTACTTGTACATAAAATGCTAAAATTTATCTATACAGAGCAGTCTAGTAAAACAAAGATTGGTACTTGACTTTTTTATTTAACGTGTGAATAATTATAATTTAAATAACAGATTAATTATTATATTATGACTGATTTTGCTGCTGACTGCGAACTCATCGCGAAATTAAACACAAAATCAAACAAGAGTCACTGTCTCAACACCGAGTCTATATCTCACAAATACACACTTAATTTCACCAAAACACAGGAACGCAGGAGCAAGCTCGACTCAACGCTATCAATGTTTGTAGAATTAAATGGAACTAGTTTATTTATTACAAATAAACAAGTACAACATAAAATGGTACGCAAGCGGCGGCAGACATTTTTCTTGTGACGTCAACGGTCAATGTCATAATCAATAATGACGTGCGGACGTTAGTGTTTCCACACATTATCCTCCATATAATTTTTTTATTATGTAATAATCAATTACATATGTTATATTCCTCAATGAAATATATTTGTGTAATATCAGAATATTGGCTAAAGGTTTTTTCAAACGTAATTTATTTAAAAAATCAAATAATAAGCTCATTATTATGGAAAATACAAAATTGTTTTTTTAGTGGCAACATTATATATTCATCTCTTTTACTCTGATGGCGTTGTCTTTTTCTTGTTTTCAAGCCCACCTACATACAGTTCGTAGAACAAAGTTGACAGACCCTGCCTCTGATCTGATTTTGACACTTTGACACTTTTGAAATAAGTTGCCAACCTACAGTTCTTCCAGTTCTTCTACAGTTTCTTTCTTTACCTTGTTGTACAGTGCTACAAGGATCTTTTGGCGACACAAACAATTTCACAAATGTTTACCAACACTGTCCAGTGTTGTGAAACTGTACCCGCTATTTGTAAACATTTAATTTTGTGAAATTGTTTGTGAAATGGATTGAAAATACAATGTGTCGTTACTTCCAATTTTAGCTGGGCGCCAAAATATCCTTGTACAGCTATGTTATGGTCATGGACATGCTGTTGCATTGCTGGGATTGTTGTCAGAGGTAAAATAACCCCTCGCCCCACGTGCGACATTCTAACGAGGCAATTTTGATTTCACTCGGCATTTTCAACGCACTGCTGATCGCCGAGACTTGAAAATAAACACTGTCGTTTTTTATGCACATGAGGGTCTCTATTGGATTATCAATGCTCGGCCTAACACCAAGAGTTGAAAATCCAGACCACTAAATAAATTCGTCATGTAAAAAATCGCCCGTACTTACGAGGGCTACCTGTAAAAGGAGTAGGTAGAGAACTGTAGAGTGCTACAAGGATCTTTTAGTGTGACATTGACAGGAGGTAAACATTTGTAAAATGGTCACAGAAATTGTATAAACAAAACAAAATGAAGGCGTTTGTTTCCCATTTTTGGCCACGTGCCGAAGGGACCTTACCCCTGACCTGATATTAGACCGCTGTGCCTGTGCTGCCAACTATCTGTCAAATACAAGTGACAGTGGCAGCGTGCAGCCCATGAAGACTATAGATAAGGGTCCAATTTCTGTATATAAAAGTTGTGCCGGTATTTTGAAAAAATAAGGTTGGCGCGAAGGAGGTGCTGCGGCTGCTAAGGTACCAAGTATATATCTATAGTCTTCATGCATAGAATGACGGCTTTGTACTAAGTTCGCGCGTCTTACATGCCACTTAATTCACTTGGTACCATAGACATATATATATGGACTGGAAATACCTACGAAAAAAGGGTGCCTACCTACAACTCATATTGTCTCAAAAAATGGCTGCCATTGCTAGGGTTGTATCAATCAAGGAACATTGGTGTTACTATAACGAGTATCGATACTAAATACGAGTCGTACTAGTTATCACGTTTGGATCATAATATAGTATACTAACTTATAGTCCGTTCTAACTAAGGTTGCCTACTTTATAGTAACGTATCCTAGTTTATTTTCGATAAACATACTTTATAATTTTGCATAAAAATACAGTATGCGAAAATACTTTATTTCTAATCTTTTGTTATGCGTAAAAGACTCATATGAACTATTTATCGATAGGTACAGACGCCAGCACATCAAGCTACCCGAAACTGTCAAATTATCGCAATCAACTTTCTTCCCTGAAAATAAAATTAATGCCAAGTGTTTTTTCGGCACAAAATTAAAAAACACTTTTTAATTGCATCACGTTTACGTATTAAAGTGAAGGAAAACAGCGTGAAGGGATATGTATCCATATGCCCAAAAACAGGTGCTTTCGCATATTATACCTTTATTATTATACCTATTATACCTTCTAATATGTATGTATTTAGAAATATATATGTATGTTTATCAGCTGTCTTAGTACTCATAGCACAAGCTCTGCTTAGTTTGGGACTAGATGGCGTTGTGTGAAAGTTGTGGAATATGATTTATTTATTTATTATTATTTTTATATATGTAATTAATATATATCTATTTATTTATTTCAGGCCAAACGGCCAGGCTATTATTAATCAATCATTTTAATACACATTTACCAAAAATGCTGTGGGAACAGAGTTATCATGTAATCTCATTACATCAAGTGTTCTATTGAAACAGCTTTCTTCAAAGTGAAGTGAACAGAGGTACCATTCTTTATGTCGGGGATTAATATTTTCTTCACCAATAGCCTCTAACCACTTTTTCTTTAGTCCTTCCTTTTTAGGAAACCTATAAAAAGTGCAAGTATTTTTATCAATAAATAATTTTGGTTACAGCTATATTATATTAGCATATGAAACTAAAATCAATAGGAAACGTCAGAAGCTATGTGCACGGTTCCAATTGATGATTTCTATGGAGAAGAGTCGGCAAGAAACTCCACGGTTACTCAAAATAATTGGCTTTTACAATGTTAATAGGTAGGGGAGGACAGTGTAGGCCTGTCAACAAGTACCAGGTACTTAAAAAAATAGAAGACATTGTAAAAGCCAATTGTTTTTAAAAGAGTAACCCTGGAGTTTCTCGCTGGTTCTCCTGCATAGGAAACCACCATTTGGAACCGTGCATCTAGCTTCTGACGTTTCATAAGTGCCCATGTAGGTTTATGTGAAAGAAAATATTTTGATTTTGGTGCTGTGAACCACGGGCCGGACCTAGCAAGGTCAATCGGAGCTAATAAGACGCAGGACTATTTATGTTAACATAGCAGAATATACCGATATCGTTCCAGCGGAGGAACTAGTTCCGGAAACTATTAGGCAACGGTACAACACTATTCTATTATGACATATTATTGTAAACAAACGAATGAATTAACAAAATAATAAAAAGGTCTGTTATACGGAAATTCACCCAAATATCAATACTTTAGCCATAAATTCATGATCGCGTTACAATTATATCATCGAATGTCTATTATTGTATGTGTTATTGCATGAAAACCGGCTACTAACCTGTGCAAAGAAAGTTGAGGTTGATTTTCATTCTTCCTTGCACCACACTAGAGGTTTGCACCGGAGCAGTGAGTACCGGAGAATAACCGGTGATTTACCGGTAAAAGTACTCGATTGAAATAATCGGTAATTAACCGATTGATCTCCGGTGATCGAAGCATCTTATTTTTTTTTATATAATAAATTTACACAAATAAAAGACACATTCAACAATCATTTTGAAAAACTGTATGAATGATCGCTTATTGGAATACGAATCTCGAACTGTTTGTCGAATTTCTACTATACTGCATCCCGTTTTTAGAAACAGCTTTAGACTATTGAAAAATAAATTGGCTGCTAAAGATGCTGTAAAGGCAGAAATAAATTATATTTTCCGGATCCGAAACATATCTCAAAGCGCAGAAGAAATAGCCACGTGAAAATAGTACAGACGCCAGGACATCAAGCTACTACAATCTGTTAAATTTCTTTAATCGATTTTCAACTTTATCGCAAAAGTATTAGGTCCAAAGTTGATTGGGAAATTTTGACAGTTTCGGGTAGCATGATGTGCTGGCGTCTGTACAAGAGAAACTGGTCGCCGGGATTTGCTTGGATTCCTAAAAAGAAACATCAGTAATCTGCAGATAAGCAAATAAGCAGATATGACATCCGCTACGGCAATGAATTTATTCAAAATGTAGGTATATGGAAACACAGTATCCTGAAAAAAGCCGCAATCCCAATTGCGCTCTTTGAAGTTGTGCAATTCTGGAAATTTAATAAACATTTATTTATTCCTTTATTTCAGGCAATTAAGGTCCATAGAAAAAACAATACATACTACTACAAACATACTTATAAACTAATACATACAAAATTATCACAAATACAATACTATAATAATATACCTTAAAAATACTATAAATAAATACAACATAACACAACTTATACTACTGCCGCCTTTAGACGAAAATAGCCTTTAAATACCTAGCTGTGCCTTCTACTTCTGTAAGGTCAGAGAGAGTATTTTCGGTGACAGGACAAATACTAAATGATAGAAGAAACATGTTAAGCTATGACGCTGTTGAAATGTTGTGTTTCTTAAATCAAAATAAGCATTTGTTGTCTTTATAAAAGGTTTTTTTTTTTTTAAATAAATGATTATTTATAAAGTATATCAATTGATTATTCTTATTTCTTCATTTTTAATGTATAAATTACAAAAAAGAAACAAAATTTCTTCAATCTCCGGTGACCTCCGGTTTTTCACCGGAGATTGCCCAATCACCGGTGAATTCAATCGGTTGTTAAAATCTCGCTCCGGTGCAAACCTCTACACCACACTTCACAATACAACACACAGGCATGTTGAATTGCTGTTTTTCAACATTTACATGCAGTTTTAAAGGTAAAGTCCTCGTAATTTTCTCGCAAATCTCAATAATACAAAAAATAAACAACCATTTGACAGCTGAACTACCACGAAACTTGGCGACAAAGATGGCTGCTCTGGCACCTACCTACAACCGTGTATAGAATAACAGGGCATCTCCTGTTATATCCCATCTCAATGCTTGGTACACTACGTAATTCAGCGCGGCTAGTGGCTGTTTTTAGAACTATTGCTCTAAAAATTTTTGCGGACAGATTTTCCGTATGAGACCCCTTAGAGATTGGACTCCTTTTCTATAGTTTTCATGGTGCAGCCGGTCGATTCTGTAAAAGTCTCACTGTGAATGCTTGCGTGGAGTGAGCTGTCAGTGTCATCCCACTGATGCTAGGGAGTGATTAAGCATCATAATAGAGATTGTCAAGTGTAAGATTCTGTTTTGCTATTTTATTTAAAAATCCCACCAAATAGTAATGTTTTGACAACTAAAATACTATTTTTGAAATTATACAAAATTATCATTAGAATTAGCATATAAATATTATTAAAATCTCGATTATGATTGTAAATATATGCTTAGTCAATCCCAAGTATCAGGTGGGATGACACTGACAGCTCACTCCACACTCACTTCACCTAAATTTTCACGTTGAGATGGTTACAGAATCGTACTGCAGCATACGTCTATACTCACTGTATTATCGTCTACGGCTCAAAACCACCCGAACATAAAATACTCGTTTCATTTATAAATAATTTTGTAATGATGGTTTTCTTTTTATTGCACCATCCATGGCAAGGATAATTTTTTTTTTAATACTACGTTTCTTACTTGGCAAGAAAATAATATAATTTTTATGATAGAGATAATATTAGATACCTACGTGAAAATGCGTCTGGCTAATCATAGTCAATATTTTTGGTATTACATAAACTTTGAATAATTATTAATTTCGTGAACTCGAAAAGTGGCCGATACTCGTACTATCCGTGCACGGTATGGACTGGCAGTGGGACTTGTTAGGTAGAGGCACTGAAATCTTCATAAGTAGGGGAGACCGAGGAGGGTTGTGACAATTTTTACTTAAAAGATCACATCTCAATAAAAAAACACACTACGATTATTATTGAAAATTGATTATAATAAGAACAGCAGCAGTGGTCAGATAGTTGAACATATATTCGTGGTCCATATTTTTATGTGCAAGTGACAAGTATAAAACATAAACAACTCGTAACTATGAATATTTAAAATCAGACAGACATGTGTAAATAGGATTATACACAAGCCAGTGGCATACAATATGCGACCTCCAATACGCCCCCTTAATCTATTACACATGCGTATGATCCCATCTGTACTTGTCAGTACTCGGTACATAAAACTAATTAAATTACTAACACTTCTGTGTCCGTCTGTACTACGCTGTACCCAAAAGTAGAGTACAAAAACAGAAGAAATCTAACAAAATAAGGCATGCATAACGAAATAAAATTTAGAAAAAATTATCTATTACACAAAACACTATTAAAAAACATAACACATCAAAACATCTAACTAGTCATTCGCCCTCTTAATAGAATAATTTGACATGGATAAATCCTTTAAAAATTCTCTAAGCTTCGGGCTGTGAACACTTTTAGTTAAAATGTCCGCTATCATCTTATCAGTTGACATGTACCTTATTTCAACTTTGTTATCCAGTACAGACTCACGAATAAAATGATACTTGATGTCTATGTGCTTTGTTCTATTATGCATCATTTTGTTAGCTGCAATTTTATGCGCCGACTGATTGTCATTATAAATTACTACCGCTTTACTATCCACAGCTGTCAAACTGCTCAGTAAACTACGTAAATAAAGAGCTTCCTTCGAAGCTTGACTCAATCCTATGTACTCTGCCTCTGTGGAGGACAAGGATACTGTCGCTTGCTTCCTACTCTCCCATGACACAATATTTTTACCTAGTCTGAAAATTAACCCCGTAAAAGACTTCCTATCAAGTGCCCCTCCCCAATCTGCATCAACGTAGCCTCGTAAGTCTAAATCTCCTGACTTCCTAAAAGTAAGACAAAGGTTAGACGTACCCTTCAAATACCTTAAGATCCGTTTCGCACATTTAAAGTGTATTTCGTCATAACACGAATTAAATTGTGAAAGCACACTTACCGCATGTGCTATGTCTGGTCGCGTATTACAGGCTAAATAGTTTAGACACCCTATTAAGCTTTGATATGGCAGATTGCTATGGGAATTTGTCGATCTTTCTAATTTCATACCGACTTCCATTGGGGTCGAAACTGGTTTGGCGTCTGTCATGTTGAAGTCATTCAAAATATCTAAAATGAACTGTTGCTGATCTAGACAAATTACATCTTTATCTCTTCTCAGCCTCATGCCTAAAACATGCCTAGCCGCGCCTAAATCTTTCACTTTAAACTTGTCAAGCAAATCGGTTTTTAATTTTTGCTTTTCTTGTTCACAATTTCCAAAAATAAAAAGGTCATCTACGTAAATAACGACAATTAACTTCTTATTGTTTTTAAGCTGCTTTTGATACAAACACGGTTCTATTTTTGATTGCACAAAACCTAAATTCAACATTTCTTTGTCTAATTCCTTGAACCAAGCATTCGAAGCTTGTTTCAATCCATACAAAGAACGCTGCAGCTTACATACTCTGGTTTCTTGACCTTTGACTACTGCTCCTTTCGGTTGGAGCATGTAAATATCCTCTTTAATCTTACCATATAAAAACGCGGTCGTGATGTCCCACTGGTCAATAAACCAACCGTATTCAACAGCTAGCGAGAACAATAATCGTAGCGTGGAGCTTCTAACTACAGGAGAATAAGTCTCAGTATAGTCTACACCACATACCTGTGTGAACCCTTTCGCTACTAGTCTAGCCTTGTACTTCGTTACCTTGCCATCGCTATCTCTTTTGATTTTGAACACCCATTTGCACTGGATAGGCTTCTTATCAGCTGGAAGATCCACCAACGTCCAAGTTTGGTTCTCTCTTAGTGACATAAGTTCATCATCTATCGCTTTTTGCCATAAGTCACTATCGGGTCTCGCCAACGCTTCATTAATATTCAATGGATCACCATCAAGAGTGCTCTCCTTGGCATACATAACATTGCATCCGTACCGATCAACTTGTCTGCGTTCTCTTAAAGGATACCTTCTTTCTGATTCAGGTATTATCACTTCCTCTTCAGTCAATACGTCGTCAGGTACTTGCTCTGTTAGTACTGGTTCAGGTCCTATCTCCTCCGATACTTCTATGTTCTCTTCTACAGCATCACGGTACGCATCATCGTGAGTCTCCAAGAGTTCTGATCTGTTTGTTGATCTGTTTGTTAAACTGGAAGGAACAGAATCTGTATTCAGGTTTATGATCACTTCCGACTCTTTCACGTTTTCTTTCTGAAGAAAAACGTTTTCCAGAAATTTGACATCTCTTGCAGTTGTCACTTCACCTGTCTTAGGATTCATCAGACGATAACCCTTCTGATTATCTGGATATCCAATAAAAATCATCGGTTCCGTCTTCATATCCAGTTTACGTCTCTTTTGTTTTGGTATCAATCTATACGCCAAACAACCAAAGATTTTCAGATGACTTACATCCACATCTTTTCCAGTCCAAACCTTCTCTGGTACTGCATTATTCAATGCTTTCGTGGGGCTTCTGTTTTTTAAGTAAACAACAGTATTAACAGCCTCGGCCCAATACTTCTTGCTCAAGTTCGATTCTGACAGTAATGTTCTGGCCTTTTCTATTATAGTCCGATTCGCTCTTTCTGCAACAGAATTTTGTTCCGGCGTGTACGGTACAGTCGTCTGGTGTTTTATACCTGCAGACTTCAAAAATGATTTAAATTTACCATTACAGTACTCTGCGCCGTTGTCAGATCTCAGACATTTAATAGATTTACTAGTCTCATTCTCGACTTCCGCCTTGTATTCACGGAACTTCTCAAAAGTTTCGCTTTTGTTCTTCAAAAAATAAACATGCGTCTTCCGAGTATAATCGTCGATAAATAGAAGAACATACCTCGAACCACTGAACGACGGCTCCTCGATTGGTCCACAAACATCGCTAAAAACCAACTGTAAGACCTCGTTTGCTCTCGTACCTTGGTTTTTAAAAGGACTTTTGCATGTCTTTCCTTCAACACATGGAATACACGGCTCGCATAAATCAGTACTCTTGAATTCCATACCACTTACTAAAACTTTCATTTTATTCATATAATTACGCGATAAATGAGCTAATCTTTTATGCCAAATGTTCGAAATATTTTCATTTTGTTTTGACAATGTCACATTCACGACGTTATTTTTCTTTTCTGTCAATTCATAAATTCCGTCGACCTCTTCACATGTTGCAACCATTCGATTCTTATTTTGAATGATGCAACCTCCTTTGTCAAAATTCATGGAATATTTTTTCTTGGTCAAATCGCTCACCGAAATTAGGTTCATGGATAAATCAGGAACATGTAAAACGTTTTCTAAAATTAATTTTTTGTTTTCGCTGACTTGTGGCTCAGCATTTCCTCGTCCTTTAACCAACAATTTCTCGCCGTTTGCTACTGCAATCTTCATGTTACCTTTTTCAGGTGTATAAGACAACAATTTGTTTTTATCGTGGGTCATATGATTTGAGCACCCACTGTCTAAATACCACTTGTCTTTGTTTATCGCCTCCTTTGTATTCAGGCAGATATTCGCGGTTTTGATCCGCTCCTTGCATTCGGACGCCTTGTGGCCTTGCTTGTGGCACTTATAACACTTGTAGACAAACTTCTGCTTACGATCGTTAGTTTTAATATTAGATCTTGCATCGTTCTGTACTTTACGTGTAACTAAGGCTTGTTCGTACTCTGTGTTCAACTTACTTTGTCTACTTCCTTCTTGTAACAATTTCATTTTAATTTGCTCTAACGTGATCTCTTTTCCACTATTATCTACAGCCATTATAAGAGGGCTGTAATCAGCAGTCAACCCACCCAGCAAAATCGATATGATCCAATCATCAGGGATTTGAGCATCAATATCGGACAATTGTTGTGTCAGGAATGTAATTTTGGATATAAAGCTTTCCATAGAATCGAAATTCTGTAACTTACAGTTGAAAAGCTCTCGCTGAATATGTATGCGTCTTCCCCAACCTTTGTCTTCATACGCTTTCTGTAAGCTGTTCCAGGCTTCTTTCGCAGTCTTCGCATTGTAGACGTGGGTAAAGCACTCTGGTTCTAACAACAAGCATATTGTCGTTCGTGCCTGCCGGTCTACGTCAGCATTTACTACATCTGTAGAAATTACTCCCCACCAGTTTTTATTCTCCAAGTAATTTCGCACCAAGAATTTCCAGTTTGGGTAGTCGGACGATCCTTTCAGCTTCTTTATTCCACTTATGCCACCTTCAGCAGACATAATTGAAATTTCGTAAATTTCACACTTATCGTACTCAATTAATATTAAAACCACTCAACTTATTATGCTCTAGCACTATCAGAGCATGCAAAAGGGCAATAACTTATTAACCTTTTATTCTGGGCCCATAACCTATTGAAAATTGATTATAATAAGAACAGCAGCAGTGGTCAGATAGTTGAACATATATTCGTGGTCCATATTTTTATGTGCAAGTGACAAGTATAAAACATAAACAACTCGTAACTATGAATATTTAAAATCAGACAGACATGTGTAAATAGGATTATACACAAGCCAGTGGCATACAATATGCGACCTCCAATAATTATGAACTCTTTGGCTCAATGTAGCTCAATCCTTACTCTTTTGAAAGCAGTCATCGGAGTCAATGAAAGTTATAAGGTTTCTGAGAAAATCCATGAAAACCGGAGCTACTCCCTTTGTCACAACTCTCCTAACACCGAGGTAAGTTGTGACAGGTACCAAGGTAAGTTGTGACAGCTGTATATCTAGACTATATTAGAAACATAAAATAATTTTATAGGTGTTATAAACAAAACACATGATTTTACTTTGCATAAAAGTACTTTAATTATCATTTGGAATAATTTTAGGAACTACAATAACATGAAACTAACATAACAAGTATTAAATCTTTTGTAAGTAATTATGGGATCATTACGAGATCAGTCGGCTTAAAGTCAGTCAAAAATTTTAATCTAATCTGATAAACAATTATGACAGACGTACTGCAGCTCGTCCCCAGTGCAATCTGCGTGAGATCAGCCTTTGTATTCCAGGCACTGAACCCAGGCAGCGAGTGTACGACTAAACGTCGACAGACACTACGCTGACAGACTGAACACCAACAAGACTTTACTTCGACGGGACTCTTCGCCGACAGGACACTTTGCCGACAGGGCATCAGTCTTTCGTGTATAATTGTTAGGCATTCTGAAACAAAAAATAGCAAATTCAGCATGCAACAGCAAACTACATGCCCAAAAATGTTCCTGACAAAAAAGTCATTTTAGACAGATTTTAATTGCCGAATACTTTTTATGTCAAACTTAGGTTGTAAGAATTGACTAAAATAAACGAACACATGTAAATATAAAAAATAACTCTGCAAAAGCCTGTAAAATAAGCTAACTAGAAAATAAACTGAAGTAGGAGAGTTGTGACAGCGTGTCACAACTCTCCTAGGTGCCAAAAATCACGACCTGGTCAGAATAATAATTCTTAATTTCGAAACAAGATGCAAATACAGCAAGACAATGCCATGCTTTGAAACTTCAAAAACCACACAATATAAGCAAACATAGAATAACCACGTGAATGTAATATGTCACGATATAAATACAATCAAAATTTTGATAAAAAACTTACTTTTCGTTTTTTTTTCCATGCAGACGTCGTACTCACGCAACCGCTTGTCTTGCGCGTCTGGCGCGTACTGCGTCAAGTAGCGCCAGTGTTGCCAGTCGGGTCATGTCAAAAATTACCTGAAATATAAAAAAATGTAACCTTTTTGTATAAAAAATAACCTTTCATATTTTTGGACTGGAAAGGTAGGTATTGTAAGTTGATAGAATAGAATAGTGTCATATTTTTGTCTAATAATTAGTAATAGATCTGTAATTATTACAGTAGGTTTATCTCATGGCAGAATCGATAGATGGAAATTGGCGGCAAAAATAGTTTAGACTACTAAAATCGACCAATTATTCAATTAATCAAATTCCGATTCGTTATTATTGTAATATTGTCGACATTAATGATAATAATGGTTTTAATTGCATGCAATCAAAATATATTACAACAATCATATTTAATTACATAAGTTTATAAATACAACGTGTAACGTTAAATGCGCAAAACCTCAGATACCCCAACTGATTTAATTCAATTGACCTATTTCAGAAAGAAAATAAGTCATTAAAAACAATTAAAAGGTTTTATGTGCTGTTTTAGTTTACTGGCCATTCTGATCGTTTCTTGTGTCTGCGACGACGCTTTACCGAGGGAGGAGTCGTCACCACCAGGCTGCTGCGCCGCGCTGACATTGGCTTGCTTGACCTATTAATAAATAGACACGGCAACGTTTTTAATGAAGATTTTTTGAAAAAAGTGACCTATATTAAAAAGTGGTTCAATTAATTCTGCTCGTTATTCTGATCACACAATTTTCAGGTTTTGCGCATTTAACGTTACACGTTGTATACAGTCTACAGACTGACTATTGTATATTCTGAAATATACAAGTACGATATTGTCAAAAATTATACGCGAATTCATAGCCCCTAATCTTTCATACGAAGGAGCTTGTAAATTTAATAAATACACTACCATTTTATGTGAAATCTTTTAATATACCTATGTCACTTCTTGTTTTACTACTCCATTTACGACGGTACTAATTATCATATTGATAGCGTGTCTTTCCCTTCCATTAATTAATTAAGACATCGGATCACGTCATATTTTAATTTTAAATGAAAAATTATCCATTCGATATTGGAAATCGGTAATATAATTCTACATTACCATATTATTTTTGACATTCGATTTACTTTCGCTTTTTGTTCAATATATGGTTGGAGAGAGCCAACTTGAAGAAAAAAAATAAGTGCCCTAGTTATTGGCAAAGTGCTCATACCCCTAAGAATATGATTGTTTATAAAGGTCTGTAGTTTTAGTTCTACTACTGCTAACGAAGCTTACCAACATGAAAAATTCTAAAACGAGCGTTCCGTTTCAAGTTGCTTTTATGTAAAAAATTAAAAAAAAATATTCTACAAATTCCGAAAAATCACCTAAAGTAACCTTTTCATTAGTGTAACCTAAAAGTAACCAATGCAGTTCAAAAATCACCTAAAAGGTTACAAAAGTAACCTTCTGGCAACACTGAGTAGCGCGTCTCTAAAGAAACAATCGTGCGCTGTTGCCAGCTCCCTAACGGTCATAGGTTCCGAGAAATCGTCTTTGTCACAACTCTCCTCTGTTACAACTCGCCTCGGTCTCCCCTACAGACGCCAGCACATCAAGCTACCCCAAAACTGTCAAATTTTCCCAATCAACTTTGAACCATATATTATAACGATAAAGTTGAAAATCTATTAAAGAAATTTGACAGATTGTAGTAAGTAGCTTGATGTGCTGGCGTCTGTACAAGGATTCCATTACTTGTATTCTTGATTTTTTTTGTTATAAATTACAGTCTTATTTACAACGTCGGTTTACGTTGTATGTATACAATACTAATACATTTATGTATATGTATGTACTAATAATAAACGATAAGTACTTACCACTAAAAAACAACATGTGTGCAGTTCACACGCGATAGAAGTGAAACATTCAAAAATGTTAACTTCAAGATAATGAGATGAACGTAGAATTTCAGAAGTAGGATAATTTTATTATTTAATTATAATGATATAGATACCAAGTTTAAAAATTATTTTACATTTTTTTTTCTCCGATAATCGCGACAGTATTCTGCATTCGTTTTCGGCATACTTGAAAAATCAATTTATTAAAATAAAAAAATATTTATGTAAACGATACACGTGTACAATACACCACGGTTGTTATGTATGATACTTTTACCCAACCTTCGTAATACGCAAGCGCGCACTACTATGACACGTACAATGCTCGGTCCCAAGCGTCGTGCGCAGCACGTACCACCACTATCAGCATATTAGGTTTCTGCTTGAAGGCGCCCAGAGCATCTCCTGTACCGACAATCTACGAAGACTTACGAATATTCCCGAACGTATGAAGATGGGAGAGGGTACGGACAGCGCACAAAGAGGAGATCACAAATTTAAGAAACACTGTATAATGCCTTCTATCTCATTCTCTGGCACGTTAAATGCTATAGATGTATATGTTTATCTCTTTTTACTGTCGCTTTTTCGTTTCATTGAGTTTCAAATCACAACGATGCTAACGAAGTTTTCACTTCAATAAAAGAATATCACGCTGGGACTCTTAGAAGTCTTGCAAAAAGAACAAAAGTAAGAAAAACAAAAATAAATAAAAAACCTGGAAACGTAATAATAGTGCGAGCAGGCGATGCGATGTGGGTGGCTCGAGGAACAAAAAAATTCACGCGTACAAAGTCGCGGGCAGAAGCTAGTGATAATATAAAACTAATCATTAAAATCATCAACAAAGCTCTTGAAATTTTGTTTGAGGGATAAAGTGAATATTTACACGTGATACATTTACACGAAATATCTAGTCGTATTTGTGTCGGTATAGGTAGGTACAGACGCCATCACATCGAGGTACCCGAAACTGTCAAATTTTCCCAATCAACTTTGAACCTTATACTTTAGTGATAGAGTTGAAAATCTATTAAATTTGACATATTGTAGTAGATGTGCTGGCGTCTGTACCTATATCTTTAATGTGGTGTAATAAAAACATTGTACTGCTTTTCTTTGATTTTTAGTTATGGCTTTGCAAATAATGTAGTACTTTTCTTTCTTATCTTCTCAAGAAAATTGTTTTGCCAGACGATTTCACCTGCGATTTGACATGCATTTTGAAGCAAGTAGTACCTAACAATTTTAACGCCGACCGAGTTACCTTTGGGTGTTATGTAGATAGGTATGGGTTTATAAAAATAAATCGTGAACAAGAATATATTCATCTTTATTAATTTAACAATCTTAAAAAATACTCTAGACTATGTTAACAAATAGGTATTTTCGTTGTCTTTAATATTTAGGCACTTATTTTTACCTAATTACCTTGTTATTTTATTATTTACACAGGCAGATATTTCGGTAATTAGCGCCCTAATTTACCTAAGTAAATGAAAGCATTTATTTCAGGTAGCATGATACCAACAACTCACACTTTTCCCGACCTATTTCCTTGTTTACTGCCATGTTGTTCTCTTCAAACCTCATTTACTCCACCCTAGCTTGCCTATACCAAGTGGACCTTGCTCATTGGTTACCGGTACACACGTAACTTCTAGTTGGACCCATTTTTGCAAACAAGAACCAACCCACAGCCAACCTGCTGTGGGTTGGTTCTTGTTTGCAAAAATGGGTCCAGTTATCACTGAAGGTCTACCAGCTCAGATAAGTCGAGGTAAAAAAACAAAGATTCCTCTTCTACGGCATAAATACGTGAATACAGAGACGTAGATAGGTACAGACTCCAGCACATCAAGCTACTACAAACTGTCAAATTTCTTTAATAGATTTTCAACTTTATCGCCAAGTCTTTATGTTCAAAGTTGATTGGGAAAAAGTGACAGTTTTGGGTAGCTTGATGTGCTGGCGTCTGTACATATTTCCTAGTTTATACAGGTGGTGAAAAATAATTGTTTTATTGACAATTCATAAAATTAACACAAGATTCCTTATAAAAAAATATAGTGTTTTCAAAGAAACGTCATAGATTTGCGAAGAATCGTGAATATTTTGAATTTATTTATTAGACTAGACTTATTTTATATTCTACTTTGGTTTTAAACTGTCTAAAAATAGTGTTATTTCTGCATAATCTACTTAAAGCACTACTTAAACTACGATTGCTTAGTTTTTCTTTTTTATAAGTAATATAATTCTATAAAATTAATAAAACAAACTCTATAGAACACGTATTGACGTGTTCTATAAAGTTTGTTTTATTAAAGTATAATTAAATAATTTCAATTAATTTGCTGCATCAGCGACAATTTTAATTCTCAATATTTAAGATCTATCTGTAACAACGAAGCAGAGCAGGTAGGTAGGCACTTATTTACAAGGTTGAAAGCACCACTACAAACTTACAGAATATTAAATATTAGTAATCTTGTATTTTGTACTTGTCAGACTTGGAATGGTGAACCAAATGCTTATAAAATTACGATTAAAGTTCAGTGGTTAGTTCGTCTTGGGGCCGCCTAGACATTTCGAAGAATTCATCTTCTAGCCAGACGCTTTCTCTCCTAACAATCGGTCTTCTCTCCCAAGGGTCGGACAGGACGATGGTCTCTCTTTCTCTCTCTACTTGCGAGTAGCTAGGCGGTCTGCCAACGTCACTCCACTCGCACTCCATCTCCTTGTCTATGATATTGCTGTCATAGGACGAAGGGGAATACGAAGGAGGTTTGAACGTCGAAAAGGATTGCTGGGTTGTCTCCGAATCGGAGCCCTGGCTCGGTGGGGCGGGTAGGAAATTAACTAGCTGGCCTTCTTGTTGTGCACCCACATTTGTGCGGCTGTAGCGCTTCAGAATTCTGTAACAAACATATTACAGTGTTTTAAGTAGGGTAAGACATTATAGGCAGGGCAACAAAAGATAATAAATACCTGCATATGGGTCGGACAGACATGTGAAAAGTGAATGTAATTTAAAGTGGTATTGGTGGCAAATGAGAATGGTGGAGAAGTAAATAGGTACTTGTTTACGTAGAAGAGACTAGAAGATACCTACTTCAAAATATCTCCATTTATTTCATACATATTGTAATGATCTATGTATATTGTAAAAGATACAACAACTGATACCTATTCAAAAACAAAACCAACCTTTCAGCCCAACTAGCGAGTCGCGGCCACTCATCCGGCACAACGGGCACCTGCTGCTTGTTCAACAATATCAGCAACTTGGCCAGATCACTCAGGATAGAACTGTAACAGAAGCTAATATTAGATCCTAATATCTCAAGTATCTAACGTAAATAAACAACGCACTGCAGTATTGAGGCACTGTTTGCAATGTGTTTTTGTAGGTTAGGTTGGTAGCTCTGTCAACATCCCCGCTTGCTATGTTATTAGAACAGTGTTGTAACCTCTTTATATCGGTCTGTTGATTCTTTTGCTTTGATACAGTAGCATTGCAGTGATTGCATCCTATAGTACTACGAGTAGTAGTATAAAAACGAATGTTAACAAGTAGACCCCCTTTTGTTTATGTTATGCTTATCTACAACCTATTAAATTAGAGGTAAAGCCGGGTCTGCTTTCTATTCTCAAGTTAGTTGTTCTGGTTCGATACACGTCTGTTTTCGTGAACATGCAGTGACGATGCTTGTTTAACACCGGTACTCAAGAGTCATTATTTAAAATTAATCAATCATTAACTTTAATTGGCAAGTATAAATTGGAACGCAGTCAGTCAACAAAAATATGTCAGATTAAAAACATTTTTGTAGACATTTGTGCCAAGATATGCTGGTTAATAAAAGTTAATGATTGATTAATTTTAAGTGAAGTCTCTGAATGCGGCAGTAAGACTTGGTATCATAATTAAATACTGAAAATTACTGCAAGCTTTTTCAATACTCAATATATTATTGCATTTCATAGTGTGTATACCAAAGACTATTTATATTCTCTATGGTGTATACATATAATAGTTGGTTTGTTACAACATATCAATTATGGATTTATAATCTCAGTAATCCCTCTAAGCCCAAGATCTACAATGCCATGTCCCAAGACTGCAATAAGCCTTTTTGTAGCCGGCAACCTTATAAACGGCCTATACATATAAAAGTGAACATACCTGTATGCCATTGCAGCATCATTGTTGCCAAGCTGATAAAGCTCGCGCACTTGGGTCCGTGTATGGTTCAGGATCGCTAGCAAGGTGAAAGCGTGGGGCTGTAATGATAACAACAGTCTTATCAATGCTTACTTAAGCGAAGAGTTGACCAGTGTAACAAGCAGGGTAGTTGCGTAACACACTGTCAGCAGCCATGGGTTTCATTTTGACAGTTGAACAACATTCATTGCGTTATTTACGTTGTTGAGCAGACACCTTTTCGAACATATGGAGCAATGGATTAGCAATACCTATACTTCAAAATGATTCAAATTGAGAGGAATAGTGTGTTACGCAATTAGGGTGCTGGCAGTATATGAAAGCGTTGCTTGTAAAGAACAACAGAACATTTTAATCCATTTCTATATTTCACAGTATGCCAAGATATGTTGGCCATTTGTAATCCTCAACTAGAGCAAATTATGAAATGTTAGAAGAAAAGTAGGCTCTTAAGACATATCGTGCGATCATAATGTGGGCGTTGATAAATCTCTTGATTTCTTAACGTTATACTTGTATCTAACTAGGTTCATTCATTTTTTATCGCTTTTTAGTTCTGTCTTTTACTCTGTGATTATAATTATATAATTTACTGATTTGGAAGCCCACATCCACCTTTGAATGTTTCGTAACCTGTAATTGATTGGCTTAATTATTTGTGTTAGTTTCTGCAGATGTTTTTAAGTTTAATAAAAAGTAGCATATTGTTTTGGCTTCAATATTGAACTGTTGTTATGTAGAAGAAACATGAGTGAGTAACAATTGAGCATCATAAGAACCAACTGTCGAGGCTTTACTACAGCGTTAGTAACGCAATTATACTCGTATCTGAGTTGTGTAAACTACTTTTTGATTAGCGCTAATGAGTTTAACATAACGACTGTGATTTATATTAAAATACGAAGTCGCGTTTCAAAGTTGTTCTCACTTATACAAGCTCGTTTTGGTACTTAGTTTTTGAATGAGATCGATGTTATTTTACATATTTCATTTCTAATGCCATCATTCGGTCATTTTAGGTCATACTCGTAGCGTAGTACCTTACTTAGTATTTGGGCTATTTTCCTGTTTATTAATTAAGTGTTTTTGAGTTCAAAAAATAAAGATGCGTAACAGACTATTTTTGTGATTTTATTGCTGATATGTCTAAGAATTCTAGGCACGTGAATACATTAATAACTTACTCGCAAGCAGTCCAATTGTTTGTGGAACTCGCGAAGTCGCGTGTCGTCGTCGTGGTGAGTGCGCTGCGGCAGCGGCTGCGGCTGCGCGCGCGCCTTATTGCGACACCGCGCGTATGCTGCCACCGCTGCTACCAACACGATGCATGCTGCCACTCCGCAAGCACCGCCCACTATCACCTGGAAATCACGAAGATATACCTATATTTGAACTTAAATACCAAATTAATACAGAAAAGATGGTCATCTTCTTAATTTCGCCGCCTGACCCATGTATCATTAAAATTTATTATTGCATGGAATTCTGCGCAGACAAACTGGAACTTAGTCTTTGTTCTTGGAGGCTTACTTATGTTCTACAAAAAAAAAAAGACTTATGAGAAGCTGGTATTAGAGTATGTCCAAACTCTTCATTAGGATTTGATGCTTTCAAAAATGTTAGTAGATTATAATATTGCATGCCTACCTGCATGTCAATGCAACTAATAATAACCTCATCAATAAAACAGTTGTACAATAACCGGGCACCTGATAAAATTTATTGCTTCATTAACTTTCGATTCGACCAAAAATCGTGAGCACGACATCGACATAAAACAGGTAAGTCGACGGCGACTGTCTGCTTGATCCCTCACACTAGCAATTTGCCAATAGCAGAGTAGGAACCTTTTCAGATTGTAAGTGATGAGGGCGAGGTCATCATTATGGGTGTATGAAGGGGGCAACCGAACAGAACGAAACGTACACAGGCCAAAGACAGACGGCGCAGGATTTAAATGGTATAATGACGCCAGTGTCATCAGCCAGTATGAAAGGAATAGCTTCGAAACAATTCATGACATGTTCTTATTTTCGAAGATTAGCATTTTGGAAGATGAGAAAAGCCTACGCAGATGATGATTTTCCAAGACCGTTATGTTCCAGCCTAGCCAAGGCATTAGGCTAGATATTATACAACATTAGTTTTAGTACATGCGAAACCCGAAACACCTGCCTAGTATTTTATGTAAAGAACCTATGTACAAAATTTCAAAACTATCATGAAAAATCATAAAGTTATAAGCTTGTTATGTTACTTGCTTGTTCGTACAAAAAGATGGTTATCACTTACCACGCGCCACCGGCCAACCGGCCATGACCTGTGTTGTGCGCATATGATTGCGGATATGTATTAGTGTCGCTCGGTGTCCAATTTGTAACCTTTTCTAAAATATTTTTTGGTAAAAATATAACATGGTCTAAAAATTATTGGAATCGATTCAGTTACTTATTCTGAACAAACTATATTCAGGTTTGCAATATACTAAAAATAATGTTGTATATTTTATTTTACTGTCCAAGAATAACTAATCAGAATATTAATCTAAATATGTTATAGGAGCACAGATGATCTCGTTGCTTGGTAGCAATATTGATCAGAATAAAGTGGTATAGCTGTTGGAAGCAGTGATTAAATCCACTTTGCCAGTTAAGGGATATCCGGTTGTAATTGAAAATATAACATCTATTAAATTCGTTATTGTTTCTTTCCGCAAAACAACGATGTGAATGTGAAATGAATTGGAAACTCCTGCAGTTCTGCTTTGAGACTTGAGAGCAGTTGTAGCCCATTGAAAACGCTTTACTAGTGTAAAATTTTGAGATAAGTACATTTGGAGAAAAGGACATTTTGGGAAAGAACATTTTGAGAAAATTTTATATAAAAAAAAACAACCGACTTCCAAAAAAACACTACAAAATGAAAAATAATTTTAATTTCGGAAGTCGGTGTCAAAAAACCAAAATGCGGAACCAACGACACCGACTTCCAAAATTAAAATTATTTTTCACTTTGTAGTGTTTTTTTGGAAGTCGGTTGTTTTTTTTTATATAAAATTTTTTATTTTTCACTTTTTAGTTATATCTACCCCAATAAAATTCATATAAACACTATTTGCTATGTAAATATCAGTGACAGGAAGCTGCATCTGCGTTTATAGGGTACAGACGTGATGTTATGTTGTGCGATTGCGTAAACAATACATACATATGCGATACCAGCAATCGCGGTTGTTTTACTGGTATTAATTATTATTATAATAAAAAACAATTATAACCTTTGTAGTGAGTACAGGCGTGATATTATGTTGTGTGATGGTGTAAACAATGCTTAGATATGCTATAGCAACAATCGCGGTTAATCTGCTGTTATTTATTGAAGAGTTCCCCCGATTTCTACAAGATCCCATCATCAGATATTGAAATGGTGACAATGGGACCACACGGGAAGCACCAGCTTTCAAATGAAAAAAAAATCATGAAAATCGGTTCACCCAGTCGGTTATTATGAGGTAACAAACATAAAAAAAAAAAAAAAAAAAAAAAAATACAGTCGAATTGATAACCTCCTCCTTTTTTGAAGTCGGTTAAAAAGGACATTATGCGCTGAGACGAATTATTTCACAACCACTGCTCTCAAACCGATGAAGGAAAACATCGTGAGGACCAGCATGTCCTCGGACCAAACCACCTCGAACCAACTCAAGCCAAGTGACATGAACCAACGCGCACTGGGCCCGCGTGGTGGATTACGGCCTACTCCCTCTCGCAGAGAGAAGGCCCGTGTCTCAACAGTGGGAACATTATAAGCTGATAATGCAGTTCACGTATCTGAGGCCTGTTGCACTTTAACTAACTATACAAGTTGCGTTTTAGTTGAATGTAAACAAAATACTCCCCTTGTTTTTTAGTGAATGAAATTGCTAAACTTGTGATTCTCATGGAGCGTATAGCTAAAAGTCGCTAAACCGCGATGCAATGTTAGCACCCGATGCTACAAGTAGCGAATGCTCCGAACCTATTATTTACTTGTGGTTATTTTCGATTGACGCCACTGAGAAGTAACGCAATAGCACCTGCTACAATAGAGTCGTTTATATATTTACTAGGTATAAATAACATCGTGCGCGTATACGTATATCACTAGGTATGTAGGTATGTCTGTGTTTAAAGGGCATAGAAACGAGGTTAGTAGAAACCTTCATTGTACCACAGCTGAAATTGTGATTAACTTTCAAACTTCAATAATGTCATTATCAAAATAAATATGAATATATGCTTTGATATCGATATAAGATAAATCAACATTTTCATGATCATATTTTGGCCCATAGTATAAAAATCGGCGAAGTGCGTGTCGGACCACGCACAATGAAGGGTTCCGTAGTTGGAATGAATTTATCCCAAGAACAAACTCAACATTGTAGTTGCAATGTATATTGCTACTACATCCGTAGTTGCAATGTATGGCAGAACATGAAGTTGGTCGACTGTTACTCGTAAACTTGTAAAGCGTACTTAGCTGTGATAGTTTTCCTTTTAACTTCGTTATATATACTACTACCGCGAATTTTTTCACATATCCAAAAACATGAGGAGGATTCTAGTCTTAACTCCCTCGCTTCGCTCAGGAGTTAACTCAGAGCTCGGGAGTTAGAAGGAGGCTGCGGAAAGGGAGAGGGAGATCTCGTCTCCTCACCCGGCCCGCAGCAGGCGCACCGGGAGTCGGCGGAGGGCGGATAACGCCCTCTTCCAGCCCCCCTAAATGGGTCCAGGGGCGATAGACTTGGGGACGTCCGTCGCCCCCCACACATCAGGACCCGAGGCGACGGCGCGTAGTGTTCCACGCGCGCCCCTCTTAGACGTCGCGGGGGGAGTTTAACACCTCACTCCCCCCCCCGACACGAGGAGGCCTGCACGAGCGGGCCAGCACCAGCCGGGGTTGCGGAAGTATCGTTCGTTCCCGCGACCCCCGGCGTAGGTGAGAGAGGGAACACCGGGGTGGTTTTTAGTCAGTAAGAGTCTGACAGACCCCACCGCCCGCCCCTGGGCGGCGGACATCCATGAGGATTTTCCACCCCGAAACAAAAAAAAAAAAAAAGAGCTCGGGAGTTAACTTAGAATCCGTCGTTGCGTTAAGTATTCAAAATAGCGCCCACGCCATTAAGACACTGCGTTATCCCCTTAGTGAGTAGGTAATCTACTAATAGTCTGTTGAACAGCCGCCATAAAAGTTCTGAGCGCAGAATCTTCATTTGGATTTACTATATAAAATGATTTAGATTGCATGTAGCTACCTACCACGGACCACATCTGTGCCGCGCATCAAAGCCGTTGCATCATGGAGTTTTAATTTGAAAGGCGTTGAACTTTGGGGTTCTGGCATTTGATTGGGCTAACATTATTACAATATATTGATGTGCCTATAGCCTATTTAAATACTACTCTAGTAGACTACGACTTATGTGAGTGTTTATGTATAGGAATGCCAAAAGGCAATATCCTGGGGCCTAGATTCTTTCCTCTTTCAAACAGTAGTCAGTACGAAGAACTTCCTGGAAGTTCAAAGATCTGGATTGTGTCTAGAGCGCGATTTACTGGACTGTCTAGAGACAAGTTGTAACCCGCAGACGCCAATAGTTGTCCGTATTCATTAAAGAAGTCGTATATTAGTTTACGATTCAGTTTGACATACCTCGTTATAAGTCTGCGCTGGGTAGCACACCCTGCCCATGAGGTGGTCATCATGGGCCCAGGCCTCGCGACTGCCGGCAGGGCAGTCATGTGCGCAGGTTCCTTCCGGCCACACCAACAGCCGAGCGCACTTCACGCACCCGTCTGCGGCGCAGCGCACGCATTCCGTACCGCAGCCTGGAAACAAAACGAAATGGTAAAAGTTTATCAAGTCTTAGGTCCACTTGCACCACAAATCACTAAATGCATTTAGGGCTAAACGAATTTAAAACATTGTTCTGTATCTGTCAATTGTTTGAAGATGACATACTCAGAATGATATCTTAAATATGTTTAGCGTTGTTTAGTGAGCTGTAGAAGTTGTAGTGGGCCTTGGACAAGTCCATAGTTTGCAAATGTTGGTATTTGGTTGATGGGGGCACTGCACCCTGCAGATTCTTCTGCAGGGTGTGGCAATAGCGTGGTCGGTGTTAGACCTTTTGACTTTAGAAATAATAAAGGCGAAAAAAGAAAAATATGTAATCGAATCAGTGTAGCTTAAAACACTACATTTGCACGTTGTGTGATAGACTTTTTGCTCGTCGTATGTGTGCGATTTTGATGGACAAAAATCGCATCAAGGTTTTCGTTGAGGCTACCTTTATCTTGCCAAAGGCCAAAGCAAGTGGGTGAAGTGATATTTTATAGTTAGTCTAAATTCCTCAAGTAAAGTAACAATTTTTGCTAATATTACCACAAAATGTGCATGGAAATCGGCTCCGGGGCCTATATTTTTTCTATTCTCAACAATAGAATGTGGATTGAATATGAAATGGAATCACTGTCTGAGTAAAGGTATTGCTTGCTTTTACTTTAGGAGTCAATTGAGCACGTTGGAATTTCCAACATTCCAAAGTTTAGTTTTTATGGAAAGTTTGGATTTATGTTTTACATCGATTTAAAAGTAAAAGTTTATTTTACACGAAACTGAATATTCAGTTTGATTTCTTAGGAAGGAATTGGGCCGAAATGTAAGTTAAGCAAAAAACTTAAGTTTCAAGAGGTAAAGTTTATTGGAAAGCTTGACTACAAGATTATGTTTTTACGGTAGCTGTAACTAAGACCAATAGTTTATAAAGGTTTGCAAGAAATAAACTACATCCTGCAGGGTAGTTGCGTAAGACACTATCAGTAGCAATGGGTTTCATTTTGACCGTTTAACAACATTCATTGCGTTATTACGTTGTTGAGTAAACACATTTTTCGAACATATGGAGCAGTAGGTTAGCAATATGCTTCAAAATGATTCAAATTGAGAGTAATAGTGTGTTACGAAATTAGGGTGCTGCTAGAGGTAAGGCGAACGTAACTATATACAACGTGTAACGTTAAATGCGCAAAACCTCAGACACCCCAACTGATTTTTAATTCAATTGACCTATTTCAGAGAGAAAATAAGTCATTAAAAAAATTTTACGGTTTTATGTGCTGTTTTAGTTTACTGGCCATTCTGATCGTTTCTTACGTCTGCGACGACGCTTTACCGAGGGAGGAGTCGTCACCGGGCCGCTGCGCCGCGCTGACATTGGCTTGCTTGACCTATTAATAAATAGACACGGCAACGTCTTTAATGAAGATTTTTTGAAAAATGTGACTTATATTAAAAAGTGATTCAATTAATTCTGCTCGTTATTCTGATCAAACTATTATCAGGTTTTGCGCATTTAACGTTACACGTTGTATATATATACAGTATATATAGGTACAAGTGTGCGCTGGTGGAGTTCATTCCTATTTTTTTGCATCAATAAAACACTAACAGCGAGAGTGACGCACCTACAGGCAGTATATACATTACATGTAGGATGTAAGAATTCATTGGATTGGCACAAATAAACACCTTTTTGTAATTCTACATCAGCTTTTATTTTATTACACTTTTCACCTTTAAAATCGTCGTTTTGTTTCTCAGATAAAAAAAAAAAATTAAAAGAGGTCACTAATTACACAGAATCAACTAAAAATACTAATTCCTTTATAATATATAACTTTTAACACATTGAACGCCGTGGTGGTCACCGGTGACCACCACTGACGACCACTGAACTTTCCATATGGGCTGACTGACGCTGATTCGCGATTTCGGCAAATTTTACACGTTATATTTTATTGGCTCATACGGTTCAAAATAGTCAAAAACCCCACTCTAAATAAATATTTCTTATTACTATTCAAAGAATTAACTAAAATAATTCACCGGTGACCACCATGGCGTTCAATGTGTTAAGTTAATATTATTAATTAGCCCACACACAGTTATTGTACCGTCTCGAAATGAAATGTGAGGAACGTTAACCTGATTAAATTTAATCTTTGATATTTCACTACGACGGCATTGATGTCAGATCCATTACCCATAGTTTTCAATAGTTAAACAACCAAGACAACCTTATTTATTTTCTTGCTTGCTGAGCTAGTGCATCGAGTTCTTATAAGACCTTCATGTTTTGTACTCGAAAGAGGAACGTAACTCGAAGGTACCATTGGAATATTTCGAATGTCTATGCTAATAAATGGTACCATGTTTGGGCGTAATCTATTCATGGCGATGCACGACGTTTATTCGATTGCTCGGTTCAAACGCGGACTGGTGAATGTAAAATTTCACCTCTTCTACACCGCATTGCCATATAAACATTGTTATTATTGTTTATAATTTATGTCGTTAGGAGGTCAAACCGCAGCGGTGACCGAAAAACGCCAAATTCAACCAGCAGATGCGGAACTTATGTAAGAAAATATAATTTTTTGCTTACGTTTGTAAAGTAGGACTTACAAGCGCATGAATTTGCATATTAAAACGAGTTTACGAACGGTATACTTAATATAGTAGAACATTAAAAAGTTTACCGCTTGCTTTGAAACAAATGAAACAAAGCTCGTCTGCGTCTAAATGTCAAGCTTAAAGCTCGCTCTTGGCATAAAGTTTAGAGCCTTACTGCTTACTGGTACATTATACGAAAGTAACTTACGGTACGGGTTCACTTAATTCCCCGTTTCAGAAGCAATGACTTTGGAAATCGATTTATATTCAACTTCAGTGATTTGGATCGTATTTCGATACTTTCCAAAGGGAAAGCGCGCGCAATATGCGATTAGTGCGCTGTTCAATTAACGGGACCGGCCGGCGACCGGACGAATAGACACATTACTGTGTTTTGTTTACTTACGTTCAGCATAACATGCATAATACGGCTCCTGTGCACTGCGCTGCATGATAGGCAATTCTGGCGATCAGCAATTTAGTGTTCGATACCAATTATCGTTTGTTCTAGCATTTAGGAAGTTTGATCTATTTGTCAATTAGTGCTAGGTTGGGATTCTCGACCACCAATGTTTGAGTATAAGCGCATACCAATGCTGATAGGGTTCTTTGAGATGGCTTTGTTTATGTTACCTCGAAAAACGTTACTGTATACTTTGAACTTTGCAGCAGGTATCTAATACTTTGCTATAGTGAGTGGGAGTTTGTAGGAAGGCCAAGAGGCACTGGTGAAGTTATGTGAAAGCTGAATTGAATTTTTTTAAAAACCTTATAAAATAAACTCTATCAAAGAAAATATCGAGTTTTCTAGTTGTGTATAAAAACACATATGTATAAAACACTTACTCGTATGTGTAAATACAGCAATGTGGAATGGTCGAACATTGACATAGCTTCCAAAATGAATAGTTATTTCATTTGAAACAATATTGACGAGGCCATTTATAACGATCCGTCAAATTACCAGTCATTGCTTATTTATTTTGGAGTATGATTGATCATTGCATTCGTGTAGGTGATCAATTTCATTGGCTATACACAGTAAATGTCAAGTGTTCTTTACATAATATGACTCAATATGGATCGTCAGATTTATAATCCTATCACATCAGTATTTTCCCTTTAACTAAGTACTGACAATTAACTATGTCTATCCTGACGGAAAACCTGCAAGAGTCCTGAAAAGCTGTGCTCCAGAGTTGTCTCTTGTCTTGACGCGCTTGTTTCACCTCTTTCTAAAAACCGGAGTGATGCCGGAGTCCTGGAAGCTTGCTTATGTACAGCCAGTGCCGAAAAAGGGTAACCGTGCCGATCCTGTCAACTATAGACCAATCGCCATAACCTCCATACTGTACAAAGTGATGGAAAGGATACTTAACAATAAGCTGTTAGCACACCTTGAAGACAATGAGCTCCTCAGTGACCACCAGTATGGCTATTGCCTGTCGGTTTTCTATAGATTGTACTTCGGAAAGTGTGTGCAGGAGCTCCACGATCTGATCCCACCATCGTCCTTTTACGCCCGGACAGCCAAATGTATTGCAACATACCATTCACACTTGGTTGATATCTGGACTAGTCGTACTCAGCGCTTCTCCTCCACGGTTATTATGAGCACAGCCGAAGTGTGGAACTCTCTGCCGGCATCTGTGTTCCCTCCCACATAACCCGTCTGCGTTCAAAGCAAGAGTGAACAGGCATCTTCTGGGCACGCTCGTTCCATCATAGACCTCATCCATTGCTTTCCATCAGGCGTGATCGAGGACAAGAGCAGGTCCATTTAGCAATAAAAAATAAAAAAAAAAACGATTACCACGGATCGATTTCTAGGTTCGTCGTAAGGTAGGTTAGTATTGGTAATCACATCGCTTTTCTTTACGGAAATGTTTTCACGATGACGGGAACTTGGGTGCAGCCTGTTCAAGTACAATTGGTGTGAAAGATATGAGAACATTGACACGACAGTGCAACAGTTGCAGCGTAAATGCGGTAGAAAATAGAAATCTTGTTTTCTTGTAGTGTTTTAGTTCTCATCGACTGTTTGCATCACAATGTTTGGAAAGTTATGATGTATTAATGTCTTCCAGTTTCTATATATAAATTGTACTGCTGCCATTTTTGCTTCGTTTTGCTGTAATTGACTTGTTCGCGAGAGACATATTGGAAGTGTGACATTTCTATATAAAAGCTAAAAAGTACGTAAAAGACTTCGTAATCATGTTGTGTAAGAATGTCTTTGATTTTATAGCAATTTATACCTACCACTGTAGCTTTTGCCGTGTTGCTTATAATTTCTAAAAGTTGACGGAAGGAGAAATTCCAGTAAAAAATGAGTAAAACTGAAAAGTAGCTAATTTTACGGGAATCATTTGAGTTTCAAGTAGGTACATCGCGTGTTTTGTAATCGTGTCACGATTATTTGAGTAAAAGGCGTTAACCATTCATGTTCAATACGATAATTAAAACTGTAAGTAGGTTCAGGAGAAAGCAACGTATTCTTAATTGTTTAGTTTACCGGAGAAACCAGGTTTAATTACCTGTGTCTGATTGTCCACTGACGCACTTAGGACTGTTTTCCAATCAATTGTTTTATCTACTAGCTGCTGCACGCGACTTTGTCCGCGTGAAATTTCTTGTGTTAACATAAAATATATCATGTTATTATGCCATTCGGTAATACTGTAGCTTCCCATTAGCGAAAGAATTTTCGGAATGGAATCAGTAGTTCCTAAGTTTACCCTTCATACAAACTCAGAAATTTTATCTCTTTATAATATTGGTAGGTATAGATTTAACAAGAGATATAATATTTGGCAGAAATTGAGATATACAACGTGTAACGTTAAATGCGCAAAACCTGAAAATAGTGTGATCAGAATAACGAGCAGAATTAATTGAACCACTTTTTAGTATAGATCACATTTTTCAAAAATCTTCATTAATAACGTAGCCGTGTCTATTTATTAATAGGTCAAGCAAGCCAATGTCAGCGCGGCGCAGCGGCCCGGTGACGACTCCTCCCTCGGTAAAGCGTCGTCGCAGACGCAAGAAACGATCAGAATGGCCAGTAAAACTAAAACAGCACATAAAACCTTTACAATTTTCTTAATGACTTATTTTCTTTCTGAAATAGGTCAATTGAATTAAAAATCAGTTGGGGTGTCTGAGGTTTTGCGCATTTAACGTTACACGTTGTATAAATAATGTTAACTATGATTGATAGCTAAATAAACGGACGTCCTCTCTTAACTTATACGTGAATCTAAACGTAGTGGGTAAATCGTTAGTTAGCATTTTAGGTTCATTAACCCTTAAATGCATGATTTATTTCATCGTATTGCAAAAAAAAAGCTATTGTATAGGTATTTATCTATAGAATTAAAAAGAATATATATTATAATGACATAAAATTATTAATATTCATAGAGTATATATATTGTTTTGACAAAAAGAGGTGCGTTCAGAAACTGACAACTATCACATTCTTAAAAAAATTAAATGACGTACTTTGCTCCCATATGGCAACATTATGCATTTAAGGGTTAATTCTGAAGAGATTGATGATAACGAGGGTTAGTCTTTAGTTCATATTTCATTTCGGTGTTATACAGCTATTTGGGATATATCTCTAGAAAATTTGAAATTGGATTCTGATGGAGGCCTAATTAATCTACGAAAAGGTAATATTCATTGGTTGCTATTTTATATAAAAATAGATAGAATAGACAGATCGTTAAATAAATTCTAGCGCCACCTATAAACTGATTTGGTGATTAAAGTGTTGTGTGATGTGTTGTTTTGTGTGTATATTATAACTACGAAAAACGTATCAATGATATAATAAAAAGTGATCTCACATATTTTCAGTAATCATTATCATTTCAGTAATCATTCATTTATTAGATCAGATTAGCGTCGAACTAATTATAGTCGAACTGACGTAGAAATTAAAAAGTCCTTTGTCTTTGCACATATTTTTATTCTCGTCTTCTATTGTTTTTTTGTTAGCCTACATTATGTACTACTGCTCGGCAAAAGCTTCCCCCTTTTCCTTTAAAACCTCTTTGTTTTGGGCGATATCTGGCCATGTTGGCCCCGCAAACATAATCAGATCGTCACACCACCTACGCAGTGGGCTACCTGGACGGCGATATCCTCCTTCAGGTGTCCAGTGGTTAACGATCTCTGCCCATCCCGATAACTCTTAAAAGGTAGTAGTAATCCGGGACTCACTCACGTGTGTCGTTGATGGCGAGTGGCGCGTCGGCGGGCTGCAGCTGCGCGCACGTAGACGCCGTCAGCAGCACCGCCAGCGCCACCAGCGCCGCGCACGTCATCGCACACCGCTACTCATCGTGACTGCAGAAGAAAACAAATTGATGAATGACAGAGAACCCGAAGATCAAGAAGAAGATACTATGGCTCATCTTTTCTTCGAGTGTAATACATTTTTAATTGACAGGTTTGTAAATTTAGTGATTTAATAACGTTTCCAATGACACCTCGTTTGTCAAAGAACGATGAGTAGTTTAGGAGTTATGAGGGAACAGATGAACATACATACGAGTACATAGCTGTTGCCGTAGTCGGGTAATACTTATTTGTGATAGTTCCTCCCACCCACCACCACTTAAGTATACAACGTGTAACGTTAAATGCGCAAAACCTCAGACACTCCAACTGATTTTTAATTCAATTAGCCTATTTCAGAGAGAAAATAAGTCATTAAAAAAATTGTAAATGTTTTATGTGCTGTTTTAGTTTTACTGGCCATTCTGATCATTTCTTGCGTCTGCGACGACGCTTTATCGAGGGAGGAGTCGTCACGGGGCCGCTGCGCCGCGCTGAAATTGCCTTGCTTGGCCTATTAATAAATAGACACGACAACGTTTTTTTGAAGATTTTTTGAAAAATGTGACCTAACTATATTAAAAAGGGGTTCAATTCATTCTGCTCGTTATTCTGATCAAACTATTTTCAGGTTTTGCGCATTTAACGTTACAGGTTTGTATATTAGACCACCTTAAAAAATAATTAAATAGAACAGTGAAAACAATCTTACTAAAATAAAATGCATTCTATTAAAATTGGCTACGAGTATGTACCAAAAACTAACCATTAAGCTAAAAAAAAAGAAAAGAATTTACTGAAAAGCCTCAGTAACCAGGTCATTAAATTGCCATAAAAAAGAAGGTGGACATGAAGGTTGGCGTGGGAATCATTTGCATGCAGGCAGTGCACGGGCGGTCGTTATGCTGATCATGCTGATGCTTAAGGGAGGCCTATGTCCACCTGAGGACGTCGTTCGGCTTAGATGAAGGTGATGAATAGGATAATATGATGATATCTACAGAGGAAACGACATATTGAGACTGTGTACCTTAATGAGACCCTTGCACAGTTTTGTGTACGTTGTTAAAACATCAAACCCATATGTGATTTTAATATAACAGGTAGAGAACTTTTCACATCGCTAAAAGCTTAGATGGTTTTAACAAAAGTACAGCAACAGTTCTTGATACTTGTTGCCACTAGATACTAAGGAGTTGATCGCAGTAATGTGTGAAATTCATAGCTAATTATGTGCTATAAGTAGTAAGGCGTTGCTACATCGACGCCTACGTGCGACTTATTAACATTTTCTCAAGTCAGCGCTCACAACTTTCACGGAATGACAAGCGGGTCTGTGTTCTTGTTGTGTGTTGTGGGTTGCCATGTTTACTTACTTACTAATTAGTAGGCTGTATCAGGTACTTCCCGTAAGTGCTCACAAGGTAATGGGAAATGTGACATAGCCTAAAATCGACTGGAGACAGTGGCTACGGTGGAAGAGAAAACTCTTCGGTACGAGGAAATCATATACACATAATAAATTAGTAACGAAAAATTTTTGTCCGTTTATCGTTTTTCTGGATGTATGTTCCAAATTGAGACTGAAACTGCTGAACAGATCGGGATACAATTTGACAAACAGAAAGTTTATAGCCTGGATTAACATATAGGGTACTTTTGATCTCCGTAGTACGTTCCCGTGGTATATTTTCCGACATCCGCAGACGCAGCCGCGTGCAAAAGCTAGTTTTCAATAAAATAGGAATAGTGCCTACTACGATATCGCCTGATAAATGTGATGATATTTTCCTTACTCTATTTTTAGGAAAACCAAATATGGACGACGAGAAAATTTATTTAGATAGGTATTTATTTAAATAGTCACCAGGAGAGGATACTTTAGAAAAGTTGAGGTTAACTTTAAATGAAGTTGTTTGAAGGTAATAATAATAACCGTACATTTCATGGTAATGATAAAGTACCAAAACGCTTTAAGGCTAGCATATAAACTCCACAATAACTGTTTTCATGACATCACTTTTGTGAGAAACAAGTAATGTCACACGAATTTAAATATGTATTCTGCCTTTACGAGTATGAGAAATACAAAACCACAGATTTAGTTTCTTTGTTGTGACATCACTCGTAAAGTTCAAAATAAACATAAAATAAAACAGTTAAGTCGTAATCGTAACTTTAAAATATTTAATGGGTAAAAGAAATAAAGTTCTTAATTCATGGCTTATGTTTAATTCGAGTAACTCACCGAATAGATTCCATACACGCAAAAGCATTAACTTTCACTACATAACATAGCATCACGACTGTAATCCGCAAAGGGTTCTAAGGCAGAGGTATACCGATATACACCCACATTTCGCAAGTTTTATGTTTTTAGTCCCATGTAATAGGGGGCGAGTCTGTTGCCTCAACCGGGCACAAATCCAGACTCCGGGCAGCTACTGAAAAATTCCGGACAGAAAAACCCAATAAGACTACCCAACCTGGGAATCGAATCCAATACCCCAGGCTCAGTAGCAGCGCTTGCGACCAAGGCAGCCAGCGCTTAACTAACGTAACTTTATGGCAATAAAAGGAATGTTCTTAGTGCGTGGCTAATGTTTAGTTCGAGTAACTCGCTGCATAGATTCCGTACATGCAAAACCATTAACTTTCACTCATCATCATCTGCCTAGCCTTTTCCCAACTTTGTTGGGGTCGGCTTCCAGTCTAACCGGATGCAGCTGAATACCAGTATTTTACATAGAGCGACTGCCTATCTGACCTCCACAACCCAGTTACCGGGTAATACGATACCTCTTGGTAAGACTGGTTGTCAGACTTTCCTGTAACGATTGTCAAAGATCCACGAATGACAGCCGAGACCAACGGCTTAACGTGCTTTCCGAGGCATAGAGGGGTCTTGGTATGTGAAGATGGTCACCCATCCACGGACCAACCGCGGCAAGCATAGCTTAACCTGATCGATCGACCCGTGCGGCTATTACTTAGCCACAAGCAAGCATTAACTTTCACTATGACGTATTAAATATGTAATTTTCGCAATGACTACATCTATAGCAATTCCATGAGAGTGATCATTACGCCTAACCGGTTTTAGATAGCTCTCATATTTTTACGTAACGTTCTTAAATTGCAGGAGCTTCTTTGTAAGTAATCTCTTTTTCACAGGGCACAGATATGGCAAATGATATTGGCTGTTTCCTGTTATCATTATTCATGACAAAGGCTACTTATATTAATCTAATATGTATATATTATTTGATATGAAACCAGTAACAATGTCAGTTATTAATTCCGATCAATACTTCATTGTCCTGTTTATAAACTTGAAAACGTAGTGTTGTTTGTACGTTAAGTTTGACGCTGAATGACACACTGCCACACTTAATTTGCCAAACAAGGTAACGCTACGGAAAACTGAAAATACTTCTGTTTATATATATTAATATTATAGAGAGGTAAAATTTGTAAGTTCGGATGTACGAGGTAATCTCTGAAAGTGCTGATCCGATTTCGAAAATTATTTCACTGGCAGAAAGCTACACTATTGCCGAGTGCCAAAGGGATGTTTTATAGTATATTTGACTACAGCGCGGGCAAAATCTTGGACAGAAGCTAGTATCAAAATTAGAAACTTACTAGTTGCTTTGCTTATATCATAATACCCACAGAAACAGAGAAAATTCTTCACTGTGAATAAAAAAAACAGTAAATTGTTATAGGGTACCGCTATACCTACAAATAGAACAATTATCATGTCGACAATATACTGCTTTATAATTTTTTATCAATATAATTTATGTCCATGACGGCTTTAATGAGGTCGTTCACTTTTTGCAACTGCACATCAGACGATAAGCTCGCTTTTATTCCTTGTACGAATCTTCTTTTAAACATCCATAATATAGGTAATTAAATTCTTATAACGATGCGTTGGTCGGTGACTGGTGAGTCATGGAGTATTATTACTGCCGGCCAATGTCCTGTTTAACAAAAAATCTTTGCCTTAATTATATTGTTTGGTCATGTGGGATGTGGGTCAGACGGTCTCGTCCGTCTGCCCTCTCGGTGTAACAGTACGACGAGTTTGCAAATCAGTTGACATTGGCATTCGATAACCGCCACTGATCAAGACTCCTCCCACACGCCACGTGTTTTCAATATTTATGTGCTGTATGCTTATTTACTTGTTTGTTTGCCTACAAATGAGTACTTAGGTTAGTTCCTTTGCAGCCTAGATTTTCGGCCTTGGCTCAGTACTTAATTACACGTATTTTCCTGCTCCATGTACGTCTATCAAAGTCAAAATCGAATTATTTTTTTTGAAGCAGGCCATTAAAATACCCCTTTGGACCGTCCAAATTTGCAAGATAAAGTAGAATTGATTCTAGGTGCCCCTTCCAAAGAGTAGTTTCGTGTGGAAGAATGGACAAGAGACTCCATAGTTAATTTTTTAAAATGTTTTACAATATTTTGCATACATTAAATTCATACACCTACTTAAATGAGAAGACGATGTCTGAATCTTTCTATGGGTGGATATCTGTATCTATCGGCGAAACTTGAACAAAATCTTGTCAGTATTTTTAGAGATTAGCGCTCTCAAACCGACATACGCGGATTGAGATGTAAGATTATGTCTGTTGCGAGTCAACTCGATGAAGTCTTTGTATCGAGATGCATCGATATATATTCGGTTCGTCATAAATCAACAGCTTTCTAATTTGATTGCCCAGATCAATATGTCTGAATGTTTGATAAGGCTTGGGTAATAAATAGCTGCGGTTTAGATAGTGGGTAGGTACCTACTACTGAAACGGAAAGTGAAGCCAAATTGACTATAGAGCGAAAGAAGACAGCCAAGCGAGAGATGTTTATGCCTGTGTGTAAGTGTAATAATTACAAAAGAGAAGCATTATGTCCAGCGCGTTTAAATAAGACCTATCATATCAAACAAATAAGCTTGATGTCATTGTCTGGGAATCCATTTTATTTTTCTGCAAAAACAGCAACTCGCCTCGTCCAAGTGTAAAACATATTTTTAGGGTTAACACTATTTCAGGTAAGGTAATGGAAGGTTAAAGAATTGATGAAACATAATGTAAGAAATAGGTAAGTCACGATTGCGTGGCAGCCTTTCGTATAGTTTTCTTGCTTGCGTATAGAACTAACTACTCATAAATTATAGGTCAGGGTGACAGGGTCACCGACGCGCGGGGTAATTGCGTAACACGCTATCAGTAGCAATGGGTTTCATTTTGACAGTTCAACAATATTCATTGCGTTATATACGTTTTTGTGCACACACATTTTTCCAACATATGGAGCAATGGATTCGCAATACGAGTATGCTTCAAAATTATTCAAATTGAGAGTAATAGTTAGTGTGTTGCGCAATTAGGGTGCTGAACCCTCCTGCATTAAAATTTTTCGTCGGTTAAGAAAAAGAAAAATTGCTGTTGCATACATTTTGACCGCGTAGGTTTTCTATGAAACCACAGATTTTTCTACGCTAAGGGGTTTCAGCAAACCATGATTTCAGCACATGATTCTAAAGTCATATGCTGAAATCATGGTTACATATACGTTGTGCTTCGATGTCCTTGCAACTCTGTACAGCAGTGTGCGTGTAAGTAAATGAACTGATGTCGAGTGAGTGAACTTCCATCGAAATAAGAGGACCACACGTGTAGGTTATTGGCATCATAATTCCCAAAATAAGTCTAGATATTCTTTTATTCGTGCGACCATATGGTTCAGTTGTATTATCTGATCCAAAAATATTAAGTTCATCGCAGTTGGGTTCGATTAGAATCGCGTTAGCCAGGTTTTTTAAGTATCTTTTCAATATACTTTAGGAAAACGTGAGACTGACACCGAGTTTCGACAAGGTCGATTAAGTTTGTTGTTAATCTAATGTCAAATCTTACGTTAGCTGTGTGATTGGTTGTCGGAAACAACATTTTTAATTACTTGACATGACATTTGACAACCGAATGGAGCCCCCATGTCAGAGGAGTGTTGAACACAGAAGACTTAGCAAGAGAGGGTATTTACTTCTGTGTTTAGCAACAAACGAAGGAGTCACAGACAAGCTTAATTTTTAACCCTACAGCGCATAGTGTACCACATATGGCACATACCGAAAAATGTCTTATATTTTAAAAATCGATCCAAGTAGCGTGATCTAGTGTTGACAAGATTAACTATTATGTATTTGTGTTTCGAATTTAGTACCATATATTTTGGATAGATCTGTAGATAAACATTTATTTATGTTTTCTTCAAATCGGTGGGTACTTTGAATACGATTAACGAGCGGCGTATAATAATCGCAAAAAAATGATATAATTAAAATGATACAATTTTCAGGGTCGAACAATTAGTATAGGTAAGTTCATGTTCATATTTGTCATTTTACGTGTAATCTTGTAATTTCATTAATACTACGCAACACATATTAAGGTTATAATGCATGATGTGCCATGCACAAAAACATACGTTTCTATTGAGTTATGATTTTTCTAAATATTTTTTCGAGAAATGGCATCATATTTGCAGGCTAATTTATTTTTTTTAAGCCGATAAGAAAAATCATGCACTGTAGGGTTAAGTACACAAATTGTATATGCTTTTTGTACAGTGAGAAGTCAGCTTATACTGGAAATGTATAAGCTTGATATGTCGTCGTGTGTAGATACATAGGAAAATCTCGGAAAGGTATCTCTTTCTTTAGTACAGCCGTGCGATTCTGTAACCATCTCACCGTGAAAGCTTGGGTGTAGTGAGCGTGGAGTGAGCTGTCATTCGCTAGGGATCAACACTAATAAGTGCTCACTTCACTTATGATTTCACGGTGAGATTTTTACAGAATCGACCGGCAGTAGTCTTAAAACAATCTCATTACCTGGAACCAAAGCTGTTTCGACCTGAACTTTATAAAAACCATAAATTGAAGGTTTAACACATTATATATCAAAGTAAATATCAATATTATTATCACAGACTACCTACAGTATTTGTCTCTCCTTTCCTTTTCAATCCATCCAAAGGTTGTCTTTAAAAGATCGCTCTTAGCGATAAGACCGCGCATTGTGTCAAACTTTGTAAAATTTCTATATTTATGTCTATAATTTATATGGTGTACATAATAAAGAGTATTCTATTATATTCTATTATCTGCTTCATTTGCGTGTTACCAATGTATTTAAGTACACTCGGTCGTATCTAATAATCACGTCTGACTAAGCTAAGGTTATGAAACACTAGGTGCTACTAATGGCTATGAACACGACTTGGTTTATACAGCATACTAGGCGTTAGTAGGTACAGTAGGTACCAGGCACGGCCAGCTGTTACCTCCGTGCTAGCTTATTTGTACTTTATGTTTGCTAGAATAGGACCTATTTGCTGATATGAGGAGAAACTGCGAGTTATTTTGTTGTTACTGTCTATTATTTATTGATTCTCAAAGCTTTTGGTATTTCGTCTTAGAAATTGAAAGCTCTTTTAAAAAGCTATGTTAAATAGGTACCTAGTTTTAGGCGGAATAATTTTATCAAAAGCTTTTCAATTTTTCGAATGCATATCATGATTTTATTCAATTTTATGCTATTCTAACATTGTTTGTAGAAATAATTCGCACAAACGAAACAAACCTAATACTCGTAATTGATTCAATCATTTCAATACAGCTAAACTACGGTAGCATAGTTTCTATTAGTCTATGTTTGTTATTATTTATTATACAAAGGTATAATTTATAAATAGTATAGCTATCTATAAATTATACCAATGCATATAATGTAGTTAACTATTAGTAGGTACTACATCTGGAGTAGTAGACATTAACCTACATTGGTGGAAGTACTTTATGAACACATTCCTCATAAATCTTGTCTGTGCTTTAGATTAGCTAAACGTTAAAAGTTCATACGTTCTTACGTAATTAATTGCTTAGATTAACTAATTACTCATTAGCATTTTATTCTGATGTGCTCTATGAAACTGGTTTGCTAAATGGAGAATCTAATTTTGCTTTATCGCTATTAGGATATTAAGTGTCCGAAATTTTTAATGAAATTATGAGCTTGAAAAGCTCTCTCCGTAATCGCATGCGAGATTGTCTGTATCGTTTAAAATTAGTTATAACATCTTTGTTAGCCTACACATATTTTAAAATGAACGCGTAAATGTAAAAAGTAAATAAAAACGTTGAATGGAATCGAGGCTACCGCATACACTTTCAGTATAGACTAAAGTACTCTGTGGCATACACTGTGCGTGCGCCGACGACTGTGCCGGACTAGTGAGTACCTCGCCGCGGTGAAAGTTGCCGGTGACGCACTTTTGTATTCACACAACTCACGAGCCTCGAGTAATTTACGCCACCACTCTAATGAGACCTCCCCCGTCTCTCTTATTAATTCATCAGATATGTTTACAAAGGGGCATCTCTATTGAAATCTGATGGTTCACGTTAGAATTGTCGTTTTGTATAAATCGGCGGTCATGGCCGTTGCTGCCTAGTCGCCGGATCTGTTAGGAGACATGCGGGCTTCTTGACTGTACCAAACATCCGGGACGGTCGCTCTGTAAACTTGTTATTTGCTGTTGCTTGTTACTCATGACATGGACAAAATATCGAAAATTGTTTTCCAGGTGCTTTAGAAAATGGTTTAGCTCATAATCAACATTATTCTCTTTCCCCATTACCAATTTATTTGGGTTCGGCGCAATATGTCTTACAATTACTTAGTTCATAATGGTAGAACTCAAATAAAAATAATGTAAAGAAAGGAGAAGAAGCTTGAATAATCACTACTGAGGGAAAAAAGAGGTAAGAAGAAAAAGAGGAAGACCGAGCAGAAAACTGCTAAAAAATTAGGTAGAGTTGAATGGAAGTTGAGTGACAAACTATAGCACTCTGCCAGATGATCATCAATTCTAGAAAGTTCATACTGTATTGCTGTCCTATGTAGCTGTTGCTGCAAGCAACCCTTCGAGTCACTACAATAAGACGTGAATCAGTTATTTCACAAAGGTTGTGACATTTTACAAACATTCAACAAACCATATCGGTGACGAGTATCGTGAGGTAATTCATTTTCTTCATTGTTTCTAAAGGTGTGGTTTGATTATCACTACATAGTATAAAACAAAGTCGCTTCCGTCTGTCTGTCCCTATGTATGCTTAGATCTTTAAAACTGCGCAACGAATTTTGATGCGGTTTTTTTTAATAGATAGAGTGATTCAAGAGGAAGGTTTATATGTATAATACATGCATAATATAGTAGAGAAACAGTGATCATTTTAGAGGTTTCTAATGTGATGTCGTAAATAAACACTTGTGTGCGTTTACATTGCAAACGCTGGCTGAATCCTACGAGATAGATCAAAATAATGTACTACAGTATTGTACACCTTAAAAAGGTCTACAAAAATCCACAATGGTATATGTCTATCTCTTAGGGATAACCCACAATAACCATTTTTTATCCTATACTTTTTACGAGAAATAATGGCTCTAAAATTATCAGTGTTTCTCTACTATATTATGCATGTATTATACATATAAACCTTTCTTTTGAATCACTCTATCTATTAAAAAAATCCGCATCAAAATCCGTTGCGTAGGTTTAACTATCTAAGCATACATAGCGACAGACAGACAGCGGGAAGCGACTTTATTTTATACTATGTAGTGATCAGTAGGTATTGCACCCGTGCGAAGCCGGGGAGGGTCGCTAGTAAACAGATAATAAGATCACAAGATAGAATTTAACAACTCTATGGAAAAAATGGTTGAAGATTGCGAGTATAGATTTATTATAATTTTAGCTTTATTATAACTGTTGATTATTAGCTAACGGTAGTCGGTAGACGTTTTAATATAACAGTAGTAACCTCGGCAGTGTCTATAAGACTGAAGGAACTCATACCTTTGTAAAAAGAAGATTTTTTAAGATGATTAAATAAAACCGGCTTCGTAAATTACGAATCCGGAGGATTTGTTATTCAGTTTGATCTGGCATATGTTCCATTTTTTCCATTTCTTCCTGAACAATTTGAAAATATGTTTCTTCCGCTGCATGTTCTAATTCTTCGTCTTCAGTTTTCTCATCAGGTGCTTCATTAGCAGCAGCAGCAGCAGCTTCTTCCTCAACTCGTGCTTTTAGCCGGATTTCTTTTAATCGACTGTCTAATATATGTTCTCGTCTGGTCTCGCGTTCGTAAATTTGGCTCATTAGTAACTTATCTCGATTTGCCGGTATCGCCATATTTTCTGATAAATGCAGAAGATACAACGCCCCTTTATAGTCCCCAACTGCAACTGATTCACCCTCTGGATGAGGAGTCATTCTTGTAAGTCCATACTTAGATACTTGTAGAGTTACAACTGGTTCCTTATATTTACGCAGTAAGTCCCAGTAATAAAACATTCCGCCTGCACATACCGACATATAGGAGGAGAATCTCAACGGAGCCCAAGCGGCATCGGATACAGGATTCTTATATGGTCTCGTGACGATGATGGGTTCCGTACGAACTTCCTCGCTCCACACTTTAACTGTATAGTCTCCGCACGTAAGAAACATTCTAAAAGTACAAGGACTTCTTTGTACTGCTTGTACTGATCCGTCATGTGCATTCCAATATGATACTAAAATATCAGAATGACTCCTTCCCATACGGTTTGCATTAATTACTAAACCAGTCTCTGTTCCACAGAGAAACTTTGTGGGCAAGCCTTTATCAAATTGTAATGTGCTCACACCTTCTGCATTACTTAGATTTGGTTGTTCTGATGGTGAAAGCCTTATTGACATTGGCAATTGATCGTAGGGATGAGAGAGTTTCCGTAAATCCCACCACAGACACTGTCCGTCAGTAGATCCAGTAAAGAATTCAGAGTGTGTGCGAGAATGAGTGTAAAGTATTGATGTTATTCCTTCATGATGCGAATAGTAGACAGAACTAGATGACACAGCTTTTATGCCTACACGAACATCGAATAAATTAACAATACCTTTTTCAAGACCGCATATCAACAATTCAGGGGTTGAAGGAGAACACGCTAGTTGCCAACAAGGGTATTCGGGTCGTAGTTTGTACACTGGTTTTGTTTGCCTATTTACATCCCATAAATAACAATCGTTTATTTTGTTTAATTCCGGCTCTGGCATGCATGTTTTGTAGCAGTAAGCGACTGCCAACTTAGAATGATTTTCATTTGTCCATTTGACGCATGATATTGGTCTCTGACTTTCGTCGCGAAACACGTTAGCAACTCGGATTCCATACTTTTCTACAGGTTCCTGTTCAACCATGCCAGCATAATATGTTTCATAAATTTCAGTAGCATTGTTTTGGTTTGCATAGTGAAACAACGATGTTGACAGATTTTGTACAGATTGTATATAATTATCTTCACGCATAATTCTGCGGCGATGTCGTTGTACGTGATCTTCGTCGTTAGGGTTAACTTCTCGCGGCCAGCCACCTTCAGTATGATTTACGTTTTGATCGCGGGTTTTTAAATGTGCCGTGTTGGTTTCATGTTCAGAAGCTGAGTATGTTGCTTGTACCTCACGATGCACGGGATTCCGAAGCATGTATTCCTTTTGGTCATCTTTGTTAGGGTTGATAGAGTCCAGCATACGAGCTGGCACTACCTGAAAGAGAGTCTGCCTGCCGAAGTTACGTCGAACCTTTGTGTACTCATACGTCCACTTTACGTACGAAGACATTATAAGTTTTTTTTATTGCTAACGTGTAAGATTGCTCCAATTAAGACAATACTTTTGCAACTGTCAAATGTATGGGAATATTGAATCACCAAGGCCATGGCGCAAAATTAATATTGATGACGGAATTAAACAATATCAAGTAGGTATGACTAGAGCGTCATGATGGTCTGGAAACATATGTGTCCTTGTTTGCTCGAGAAGTTGTTTTCTGCGACATTACTTCGTAATTCATTATGTGTCTTGATATCAGAGTAAGCTTGTTTTATTTTTCACTTAGATGTAAATAGTGGTTGAATTCTTTGCGGTGTTGACCTTCAAAGATTAACCAAACAAAATTTAATAACGTATTCAAGGGATTGCTTTTTAAGTCACATTTAGGTGTTTTGGGCTAGAAATTAAATCCGTTGGCTTGGTTGGTCGTGTTGTTTCCTGCACCTCCGGCTGTGGCTCGTACCAGGAAGTGTCGTAACTACGTTGTTGGAGGTAAGGAGTTGTTATGCGGTTCACATTAATATGCATCGAGTCCATATGGCAATAGCTGCTATGTGCGAGAGGTGAGACGACTCTCGATGTTACGTGGTTAAGCATTTATGCTGATTCAGTCTACTTATTCCAGTTTCAATATCGCTTGTTGTTTTATTAAACAATTATGAAACTAGAGAAGTGCGAGTTGATATGTGCAACTTTTAATTACTTGGAAATGTGATAGACATTAAGTTTTTTTACTATTGAAAGAAACAGCGAAGTTTCTTTCAATAGTAATAAAATCCAGTACGTCTGGAGGGTTTTTGTTTGCGACATAATTAATTAGGTAGTAAAATTAATTAAGTATTCAGTTTGTACTTTTGTTAGGCACCCTTGGGGTTATATTATTTGATTTATGAAGTTATTAAAATATTAGTTCTGTTTCAATGGTGTTCGGTCTTATAGGTATGTATTTGTCATGAAGCGTGAAGCGATATAATTAATGTTAAACCAAATTTTAATTACCATAATCAAAACCTAATTTGTTTATTAAACTATGGACAAATTAATGCAGTGCATAATTTAATGCATTGCGAATATAATATGCACAGTAACGTCAATGAACCTATAAAAATAATAATAAAAAACATACTTCCTTACCATAAAAATGTAAACGTCTTCCATACCAGTATTGAACAATCACATATCTGTCACTTCACGCCATTATAATTTTGCTAATTCTGTATTGGTAACACAGATGGTATCGATACACTGTCACGAATTGGCACAAGTCACAACACTTTTGCGTCACGATTAGAAATTCGAATTCGGTGCTTATAAAGTGCGCGCGCGCCGTACGGTCGTACGAATGGACGTCTCAGCGGTGACTGGCGCGCGTGACGGCGACTGGAAGTACGCAGAAAGAACTCAGGTTGTCGAGTACTACGACTGGTTTGGGTCGACCGTATCCCGGCAATTGATGTGTTGACTGATGATTATACTGCTAGCTTGAATAGTGTTGACAGTAACATCGGCAGGTCGCGCCGAGCGCATCTGACCTCGCCCTTTTTCAACTTTCAATATTATGGTGAGCTAAGTTGACTCACAGATAAATTAAAATGTCAAGGACTCGTTCATTTTGATATTTGAAGAAACAAAGGCAGACCTTAAAATAGAAAGCATATTCTTGGTTTAATATTAAGACTGTTTTTGGTTGCTTTGAACATTTATATATAGGAAATATCCATTTACTGTTATGGGGATATGAACTAAGTAAGGACAAGGAGGTAAAATGCTAAGTTTAAAAAGTGTAGTACTATGTGGGGCGAAGTAATGACCGACTCACGACATTGCAGCCCGAGGAAAGCGGCAAAGTATGTAGAACCGCGCACGTGGCCTACAGCACTCCTGTTACTAGTATGTACTAAGCTTTACTTTGTCGGTTACAAAAGAGAACGTTTGCCGGCTGGTTGTCTTTGTAAAGGTTTATTTTTATGTGTATTTTATGAGTTTGTCCATGACTCCACGAGGTGTGCTTACTTCAGTCTATCCAAAAGCATCGTTCGCTAAGTAATTTAGAGAACTTAGATGGCAGCATCATTATTTCTGAATGTGGTTATTTCGTATTCAAGTGTTAAAAATGTATACAACAACAGGGTTAGAAATCTCCATAAAAGTAATGACAAATGACAAACAAAGGCTAGATTGAGATATTTTCTATACCGCATTCTGAAACCTGTTTTAACCCGGTAGAGCACAAACGTCACTTTAACATACTCGTACCACAAGTAAACATAAACATACCTATGCACAATTACATTAGCTCAACATTAGTTTTATCGTAAAAGGGAAACTATAAGGAAATCATCGACTATTATCCAAGTAACGCATTTATGTAATAATAAAGCAATAGGTAGCATCGATGATATAACTAGACATAAATAAAATATAGTAAATGGTCTATAATAATAATGTAATACAATAATGTAACGCGCCGAACATCTTACTCGATTAAGTTTGGAGCAGCGGCAACCTCGCAAACAAGGAATCTATCCAAAAATACAACGTGTAACGTTAAATGCGCAAAACCTCAGACACCCCAACTGATTTTTAATTCAATTGACCTATTTCACAGAAAAAATAAGAAATAAAAAAAAATGTAAGGGTTTTATGTGTTGTTTTAGTTTTACTGGCCATTCTGATCGTTTCTGGCGTCTGCGACGACGGTTTATCGAGGGAGGAGGTACTCGTCACCGGGCCGCTGCGCCGCACTGACATTGGGTTGCTTGACCTATTAATAAATAGACACGGCAACGTTTTTAATGAAGATTCTTTTTTAAATGTGACCTATATTCTGCTCGTTATTGTGATCAAACTATTTTCAGGTTTTGCGCATTTAACGTTACACGTTGTATATGAAGAGGGTGTCAGTTCCTTGTTTTCCAGGCTACAAACTACTTTTTTATGGCTATTGCTATAACATATGAGATCGGGACTTTTCTTCTATTAAGGCAAAGTAAACGCGTCAATAAAACGCCCACTGCTGGGATACAAGCCTCCTTTCAGTAAAAGGGAGCCGTAATCCACCACGCGGGCCCAGTGCGGGTTGGTAGATGTCACATGTCTCCTAATTTTTTGGTTCTACACCATGCCGGCTTCCTCACGCAAACGCGAACGCATCAATGATTACTCAGAATTAAAACATGGAATTCAAAGAAAGAAAAAAGAAATCTAATTATTAGCGAGATTAATATTTTCTTAGTAAACTCACTATTTTTCGACGATGATTTTTACTACGCTGCATCTCATCCAACCTGAATAATAAAACCTTATGAATAAAATTACCTATAATTCAACGTCATTAATTTTATAATTTTCATAATAAATAACATACGAATAACATTAATCCTCACGCTTATGTCGAAATAGCCCATTGCTTATAAAAGGTTTGAACAAAAATGTATTGGTCAAGAGTTAATTGGTATAATTGGTCATTAGTGTCTGAGAGCGACCGTTCCTTGAGTTGATTAGTAATTGACCCGGGGGGACCTTGTGCTCCTAGCTTCACGGTGCCGTCTGCAGTGCGATTCTGTAACTATCTCACCGTGAAAACTTAGGTGAAGTGAGCGTGGAGTGAGCTGTCAGTATCATCCCATCTGATACTAGGGATTGACCAAGCATACATTTACAATCATAATCGAGATTTTAATAATATTTATATGCTAATTCTACTGATAATTTTATATAATTTCAAAGCTAGTATTTTAGTTGTCAAAGCATTACTATTTTGTGGGGATTTATAATAAAATAGCAATACAGAAACTCAGTCAGAAATTAAATGTTGTTTTTTTTTCTTTTTTTTCCTAGACTGGTCCTGAAGAGTCGGCGTGATCACTTCACCCGATTCAGGACATTTCGTGAATCGCGTGAAATGATCACGCCACACAAAGTACGTGGGATTAAACGCGGGTTTTGAGAACTAAAAGAATAGCTTTAAAATTATATAAAATGATCAATAGAATTAGCATAAAAAATATTATTAAAATCTCGATTATGATTGTACAAGTTTGCTTGGTCAATGTGGAATGTGGGATGACACTGACAGCTCACTCCACGCATGTTTTCACGGTGAGATTTTTACAGAATCGACCGGCTGTTATGAATATTAGGTTATCAATGAGTACAACGCAGTCACAGGGTTAAATGTAGGAAGGGAAATTATACAAAGCAAAATGATACTACATTGCTCTGTAAAAATATCTATGTATTAACGTGAAAATGTTATAATGGATACTTGTTTGACATGCTCTCACTGCATGTTAAGGAGGTGTATGTTGTTGTTGTTACTTCTTTTTTAATCTCGAAAACAAAGTCGTTTTCAGTCATAATGAAAAATAATATAAATCACAATGCTATCAACTGAACCCGGTTAGACTGAAAGCCGACCCCAACATAGTTGAGAAAAGGCTAAGCAGACAATGAATGCTATCAAGTTATGCGAGTGTTTAATTAAATCCATACATTTCAGCAGTCTGTTGACGCAACAATTGTCATCACACCTTATTCCATATTCCTATATACATAATTATTTGATCTTGACAATGCTCGTCTGAATTACGATATTGTCAATTGTGATAAGTAAATTATAAAGAACCATAAACCGTTTGAACCGCAATCGTTGCGCATTCAATTATAGTCATAATCACGTCATCCCATGCATAATTAAAAGAGACCGTGGCTACGATTGGTCACGTACAATCACTTGAAATATTACCTTTGGTTTGCTTAATGCGGTGGACATCAATTACTGACAACTTTTTCCAGAAGCATTGTGTAATGCAATGATGGATGGAAGATAAACGGGGTTCGTTTGTGGTTAAACGAAGCTTGTACATTTGCCCAGAAAATAGACAATAGGAGCTTGATATATCGACACATCGCAACAGTCTTCATTTCGCACAAATGAATGAATTCTTTGTAAATACAATGGACAATGGAGCGGGCCGAAGAACCGATGGAGATGATTGGCGCGAAGCGTTTGCATACTGGTGAGCCTGCCTATAGAGGCATTACTGAGAACAAAGTCACGGTCAGTGTGTTTGTGTGCGCGATTTCTGTTTATCAAACATTTCAGTAGAAAGCGTGCCTTAAAATAACAACTCAGCAAATGTAAATATATGTAAATATTTAGATAATTTCATGTTATTGTCTTTAGTGCATAATCAATGGATTAATTGTTACGTAAACTGGTTCTTACAGTCTACACACCATTATTTATAAGGCATATACATATCCATGCATGTGTGCGTACATGTTAAGGAAAACATAATCCCAGATTTTAGAGTATAAGGATGCTAAATCCGGGTAGAGTCATTCAGTGTGTTTGTGTGCGCGATTTCTGTTTATCAAACATTTCAGTAGAAAGCGTGCCTTAAAATAACAACTCAGCAAATGTAAATATATGTAAATATTTAGATAATTTAATGTTATTGTCTTTAGTACATAATCAATGGATTAATTGTTACGTAAACTGGTTCTTACAGTCTACACACCATTATTTACAAGGCATATGTATTCATGCATGTGTGCGTACATGTTAAGGAAAACATAATCCCAGATTTTAGAGTATAAGGATGCTAAATCCGGGTAGAGTCATTACTGAACGGACGGGCAGTCAGTCGACTGATTGACCTTGTAGCCGTGCCATCCCCTCGTAATTGGGCCTTTGTAGCTGGGATACTCGGATCAATCCAATAACATGACCGCCTCACAGAGGTGCTCATTTTATGTTCCTTTGCTCTGCGTATCTCGGGTTCTGGACACGTTGTTATGTGTTTGATATCGTGACGATAGCTGTTGGCTTTGGCACGAGTTTCGTGACAAAGCTCGGATCTAGTTTGGATTCTAATATCACGTTGCCAAAGTGAAAAGGATATTTGGACTTGAAAACTCGGGGAAAATTCAATGGATACAGTAAAGTAGTTACACAAAAGAGAATGTAATTTGACAATAGCACTTAAATAATTTATTTTGTTTGTAGTAATTTTCATATAAGACTTATTATCTAAGTTTTTTTTTGAGTTTTTGCGCCAGTTGCTTAGTTACTATAAATATAACATGTTTTTGTAACAAGATGTTACAAAAACAAGTAATTCTGCAATTTTTTCCTATTTTTTAATTTATTTTTTATTAAACGTTGCCCCACACTAGGAATTTCTCCTGTATTGTGGGTGCGTTAACAAACATTTAAACTCACATACACAAACAGCCAGACCCAGAACAACTACTTGTGGGTCATACAAATATTTGTTGCGTGCGGGAATCGAACCCGCGACACGCAGCGCAGCAGTCAATCGCTTAACCACTGCGCCAAACATGCCGTCAAAACTCAGCAATTACTCATATACATAGGTACATCTCATTAAAACAAAATTTCTTACGTGTAACGTATTTAGGTACCTACCTAGGTAGTTTGTTAAGAGTTTCTCGCTTACGAAACCACGAGAACGTCGGTAATATCTTCAGATTTGATACCGCAACATCCCTGTGATTTATGCGAACTCGGGTATCCATTAATCATGTGTTGTCAATTGAAAAGCGACCCATTTTCGCGCGAAGGATATTTGTTTGGTTTTCTCCCACGATTTACTGAACGACGATGACTGAACACTTTTTATCTGCATTTTTATTATGATGACAGCTCACGAAGAGTGTTGACATTTATAAAAATATATTTAGTTCACATGATTTCCATGTGAGTTCGCATTACGGATATTAAGTGCGTTATTTTTTGTTTTATTACAGTTCATTAAACAAATCTGTAGCTGAAACTGAAATGGGAATTGAAACAAATTAACGTATTGGGAAATGAAAATGCAGAATATCCACAGTTTGCCTATATTATTCGGATGCTAATGGCGCATATGCAGCTTTAAATAGCTTTAACTCAGCAATAGTTGAAACAAATGTGCTAGTAATTGCGGACTTTATCCAGCTCCGTATTTTATAACATAGTTAAAGCGAAGTTTATGTAGCACCTTCTGTTTATTAATTAAAAGACACAGGGGAACAATATTCTATTAATCCTTTAGCTAAATCTACCAGAGTACTAAAACCTCATGCAAAATATTTCAGCATGTCCCATTAGCAATAACAATACAGCTACCCGTACTAACAGCGGCAACATCTGTTGTTACTTGCACTATATCACACCTACGTCGTTTCATTATGAAACACATTTACTTCGTCATAACACACGACACACGTGGCAAAGTGACGAAAAAAAAACCAATGAACAGATTTTGCTGCCTGAGATTTTTTTTACTAGCGGGTGACCCAAATGTCGTAGCCGTGGTGTCTGTTTCTCTGTTGGTTTCATCTTATAGTTGGTAATGTTAGTATGAACTAAACATAGTTTCCAAATCTGGACGTGATTTATGTTTGCAGAGGAGTTGTCTACACAGGAAATCTAAGCGCATGCTATGAAGCGTCTATTTATTACTGTTCTGTTCCCTGTCGCGTAAAGCGTAAACAATTTACTACGTGTTTGCGTCGCAAACGCAAGGCAGAGCGCTAGGGGTCATTGTCAAGTGTAGTTACGTTTGTTCAAGATCGAAACTGCACAAACGGAAGTGTCGGGAATCGGTCGGCTTACTATGAGATTTATCGGCGCGATCGGGAGCCGAGCGCTTCCCCCGAACAAGAGTGCCAGCGATCCGTTTTTATTGTTTCCCCTCATACGATTCTGTACAAAGTTTTGTGTTCACACGTACTGCACGGGACGATTCGGTAAGCCGATATTCGTTTCGTGACTTTAGAATACAGCGTATTAAACTTTAATTTTATTGAATTTAATACGTGTTTCTTTGTTATTTTAGGTAGATTGGAAGAGAAACATCTTGAGATCCGATTCGTCGCAGGCGATGGTTTGATTTACCAGAATAACCTACACGTAATTACATTAGTTCTGTAACCATTTATTTTATAATTTGTAGCAATGCATAGTGCAGAACTTTTCCAAATAATGACTTAACATGAATTCTTTTTTTTGACATGAGATTAAGTCATATTTGATTAGGAAAATTTTCTTTGATTTAATTGCTTGATAGGTAATTGTTGACCTGGTTTCACCTGATATATTTTGAAGATTCCTGATAATCTACTCCCAAATTGTTGTTATATCCACGCACTGATTCCTGCCAGCGTGCAATGTTTGAAGTTTTGATGTCGAGCTCCGCATCATAAGCCGACCATAATATCGATGCCTTAGTTCACAATTGCGCTAACTACGAAATTAACTACGAAATTGACATTTTTGAGGAGCTTTAAAGTTTTTTCAAGTTTAGACAAGAACAGTACAAAAACCAAGTAAAATACAAAAAAAATATGCATCTATTCATAAGACGAGATGGAATAACGGTATTTCGATACGCGGAAACGAAATAGCATCGATATATGGTGGAGCGATATTCTCTAAACCTGGCATGTATTTTATTTTAATTTCCGTTCTTCTTCTCTCTCAGCGAACTTTTCTCTTTTTTCTCTGGTCTGACAACTTATTTTATTTGTCGTAGGTGTAGAGCCAGTGAAAAAGAGCTATTTTCCCTTTTTTGCAGATACCGGATCGTCTACTGCATTGCGAGTCACAAGCTATTGCATACTCCAACCTAGCTACAGAGTATTCTTGCACTTCGAGTTCTTCGCGGCGTTAGCTGCTGAATTTCGTGACCACCTTTGCTTTTGTCCAGGAAACAACGATCGAATAACTTTTTTTTCTTATTAACACTAAATCTCCCTGACTTTTTATCTCAGTACAACATAGCTAATGTATTTTATAAAAAAATCATTTTAAAATCTGTTCTAACGAGCCTAAAACTCGATTGCAATTAGGTAAAAAGATTCGCGATATTCCTTATAAAATTTCATTCTAAAAAATATCCTGAATTTTTTAAACTCTCCTAATTCCTTTTCCTAATATTTATTATTTTCAACAATTTTCAAGCAACGAACCTCCGTTTATTATACCTATATTTAGATTTTTTTTAATACTTTTTATGTTTGGATTTGATTTGAAAATTATACCTACGTTTTATGTTCAATGTCAGTGAATCTTTTTATTTTGCTACAATAGGTATAACGCGTTACAAGGGATTTTTTATACTTACATGTAACGTTAAATGCGCAAAACCTCAGACACCCCAACTAATATTTAATTCAATTGACCTATTTCAGAGAGAAAATAAGTCATTAAAAAAATTGTAAAGGTTTTATGTGCTGTTTTAGTTTTACTGGCCATTCTGATCGTTTCTTGCGTCTGCGACGACGCTTTGTCGAGCGAGGAGTCGTCACCGGGCCGCCACGCCGCGCTGACATTGGGTTGCTTGACCTATTAATAAATAGACACGGCAACGTTTTTAATGAAGATTTTTTGAAAACTGTGACCTATATTAAAAAGTGGTTGAATTAATTCTGCTTGTTATTCTGATCAAACTATTTTCAGGTTTTGCGCATTTAATGATACACGTTGTAGAGCTTGATTGTAAAGCATTAAAGATCAAGAAGCAGGGTTATTTATTCTAAGACCTTAAAAGCAAATTATCAACAAAATGATGATGAGGTACCAAACATGCTATAGCAATTCAGACTTTTTTTGTCAGTCAAATCATATCATAATAACTACGTAATCTGCCTGTGCATATTTGTTGTGCTAACTATTAAGTAGTTTAACATAATGAATGCATCATTATCTTCAATAGAGACACGTAATTCGTACATTCCTGGTTATTATTACCTACACGAGTAACAAAAGAGTCGTTGATAGCAGTTCATTGCACGGCGCTCGCGACTCCGCCGCAGGGCAAATAGCTGTAATAACAATGGAGAAAGCACCATTTATTTTGCATTGCTAGGAACTAAGTGTTGCAATGGAGGATAATATTCGAATATTAGATTTCGTATTGAGAATTTTCTCATAGTAACATTGTATGAATGCACTTACGTGCAGAAAATTACGCTTATGTGCCTAAAGAGTTAAGTTGAGTTTAAGTAATATGCAGTTGCAACTATGTTTAATGTAAGTATGGTGGTTGGAAATGGTGATAAGCACTATGCAATGACAGCTTACAAGGAATCTCCTGTCCTTGTGTTAACTTCTAATAAAATTACAGATAATCATTATACTATTATCATAATATCACGTAATGTGTATGTGCAATGTCAATGACACTGCTGTCATTACAGTTTGTATGACTGTAGGTAAGTATTTATTAAGTTATTATGGCTTAACGATTTTCAACCCAGCTGAAATATCGTTTGATACGTCATAATTACTTTTAATGTAGAAAATATGAACGGTTTGCAGGATAAAATGGAAGCGGAAAACATGGGCAGTAGCAAGCAGAAGACGAAGGAATTTGTAGGAATTTAGCAACCACACTTAGAAACACACTACAGATACCAAAAGCTGGATTTAATTTGCACAGTTGCACACTGCAGTATGAACGGTTACTTGTATTAATTCTCAGTTCCTATAAACGAAAACGAATCGCTTTGCAAACTGGGCATATAAATAGATTCGTAAGCTAATTTTAACTGTGATAGTTACTTCCGTATGGGCCTACTATACGAAACTGGGCATAGTTTTGTACTTATTAATAAACGTTGCTTAAAGTTAAGTAGTGATTAACGACTGTTTAACCATACATTTCTGACACTTTACTTATATAATCGTTTATAAAAAAACCCCAATATGTCTTTGCTTCATTATTGGTAAAGATACCATTTTAACCAATAACGGTCCTTAAATTATAGGAATTAGCCATAAGACATCGCAAGTGGGGAAAAGGCTACATCAAAGGACCTTCTAAGGACATAGAAACAGGGTGTCAAAGTGCAAATAATCGCATAATATGCCTGTCACGATCAGTCTCACCTTCGCATCCATAGGGAGACCCCTCTTTGGCCCATTCCTTCTAATGGACTTCAGATTTAGAAAAGGAAATAATAGCAAATCTACGGTGATGTACTACAAACGTGATTTATTACGCTTATATGAATAATACATTGCCTATGGGGATGGTGTATCCATCATAGCTCACGTAATGTTGTTTGTGCATACGAACGAGATCGTTACTCGATAATACAAATTAGTTTCAATGATTCGACTGTCATTACCATGTGATGTAATATTAATCATGCTAATGGTGAAACAGCCGTGCGATTCTGTAACCATTTCACCGTGAATGCTTGGGTGAAGTGAGCGTGGAGTGAGCTGTCATTAGGGATTAACACTATTGACACTACTCACTTCAAGATCACATGATTTCACGGTGAGATTTTTACAGAATCGACCGGCTGGTTTTGTATCGCTGAGCTGGGTTTCTATAAAGCACCAATCGTTATTGGTAAAACTACGACGAATTAGATGAATTAATCAGGAGTTCGACACCTAAATCCAAATTAAAACAGTTTCAAGATATATATCTACTTATCACCGTTAAATGCAGCAGGTACCTATTTAAATTAGGTTACAAAGACAGTTTTCTTAGTGCGAAAGGAAATAATCCAATTATAGAATACTAAGTAATAATAATCAGCCTGTATTGTCTCAGTACAGGGAGGAGGACCTTTCCTTTTTCCACTCAACTCGATGCTGAGCCAATATGGACCAATCCCTCATATAGGCGTCAAGTTTCCCGCTATCTACGCCTGGGTCTTCCGCGATGTCGTTGGAAGTAAGTAAGCAGATGCTTGTCTATTCAAAACAAGTTCTAGTATTAACTAGAGCTGCCAGCAATTCTAGCATTGCACTGTACGTTTAGGTACTTATACTGTTTTTATTATCATCCCTACAAATAAAATCCTAGATCTTTAGCGAAAGGTGGGTACAAAGATAATTAAAAGTAATTAAGATTTGCACGTGTGCGGCGTCGAATGAAAAACGTTTACATAGAAAGCCCACTGTTAATGAAAAATGTTTGCCCTTTAGTTTGCGAGGATTGTGTGATTTCGTTCCTGCATATTGTGAGAGAGAAAATGAATGATTAAAACTCAGTACTCGCCTTTGTCTGTCCATGTGAACAAAAATATATTGTTCAACTGCAAATAGAACTGTTTGCAGTTCAACCAATATATTGTTTGTAGAACCACTAGTGCATGCGTAGCGCTGTTTCGATCTCAATAAAGTAATGAAAAAGTATATGTCGATAATAATCGAATTGAATATTGATGGTAATTTCGATATCGGTAAGTAATAAGTGCCGCTCAGCATATCGCAAAGTAAATATCGATAGTAATTTATTTTCGATAATTATCAACAATTTAACATATCAGTTGTTTAATTAATCGATTTTATCCTTACTAACACGATTCATTGCAATAACATGAACATGCATGTTATGGGTTGGTATATATTATTTTTCAAATACGATACTCCAGCGGAAAATAATTTTCCAGTTGAAAAACGTTTTATTAAACAACTAGGTAGTGACCCACTTCGGCTTTGCACACTAAACATTGAGAATTGTTTTTTATACATATGTTAGTTTAATGTATATTAATGTTTTGTACATACAATCCTTTAAATAAAAAAATAAAAAATAAATCTCTAAACGATGGTGAAACCCGCATCAAAATCCGTTGCGTAGTTTACAAGAACAACGCGATCACACAGATAGACACGAATGTCTACTTTAATTTACAATAATTATGTAGATATAGATGACACCTTACCGGTTATTTCGTATAATGAGTGATTCGATTTTTACAGAGAAGAAAGCTCCCACCCAATCTATTACAATTTGTATCGATTTAAAGTATCGAGTTATCTCGTATGTGTTCGATTCAGCACTATGTGCAGGTTCCATCTCGATATTAGCTAACGTTAGTGTTTCAATTATCATGCTATGTGAGTATCTACTTATGTGCTTAAGGCATTAGGCAGGTTTCAATTGTGATTTATCGAATTATTGCAGTAGGCTTTATGGTTATAGGCACATTAAATTCGTGTTTTATGTAGAGGAAAATCATATAATAACATATACAACGTGTAACGTTAAATGCGCAAAACCTCAGACACCCCAACTGATTTTTAATTCAATTTACTTATTTCAGAGAGAAAATAAGTCATTAAAAAAATTGTAAATGTTTTATGTGTTGTTTTAGTTTTACTGGCCATTCTGATCGATTCTTGCGTCTGCGACGACGCTTTATCGAGGGTGGATTCGTCACCGGGCCGCTGCGCCGCGCTGACATTGGCTTGCTTGACCTATTAATAAATAGACACGGCTACGGTTTGAATGAAGATTTTTTGAAAAATGTGACCTATATAAAAAGTGGTTCAATTAATTCTGCTCGTTACTGATCAAACTATTTTCAAGTTTTGCGCATTTTACGTTACACGTTGTATACATTTTAATTGAATTTTATGTAGAGGAAAATCATATAATAACATATATATATTTTAATTGAATTACATAAGGATGTTATGACTGTGTTTGTCATACTTAATAAGGAAGCATTTAACATAGATAAATGTACGTTAGTTGATATTTAAATGATATTTTATTGCATAATATTAATAATAATTTCATTTATTTCAGGTACCACATAACCCATAATAGAAAACATCTTTAAATTATTCAATAATAAATACAAAATCACACATCAATAATTACAACATCAATACACAAATTAGATAAATCAAATTCAAATTCATATTCAATTATAATTAACTCATATTCACAACAGTAGTTTCTTACTAGCGACGCTATATTATGTAACTTGTCTGTCATAGCAGTGTCGCGCATAGTTTGTTGTACTGCGAGTTCAATTAAATGGACAATATTTTCCCGCTGAGTACCCGTTACGTTTTAATTCCATTTTTTTTGTTTTGTTTCGTCTTAATACCTTATGATCGAGCATCCTCGCCAGTAACAAAAAGCATTCCCTTAACTAGTTCTTCCGTAACCTGTTAATAGCATTATTTTCGTTCTTCTTCTAGTCTGTGTTTAAAAATAGAACGTGGAACGGTCCACAAAGCACACGTGTGTTCCAGCCATTAGTCCCCGGTATCGCTGGTCGGGAATGCATTGCGCCAAGTTGCGCCCTAAATCTACCGGCAAACGATTTAATTGCTCTTCGTATGGGACTGTTCCTTATGAAATGCTTTGCTTTGCAGTTATACGAACGGTACACTTTGGGATGGAATTTGTAGAATATTTGTGTATGTTTGAAGTAGCTGTGTGTCGAAATCATAGTTTTTTTTTTTTGATTTAGTGTGAGCCGTGTTAAATCTGGCATGGCGAACCGAAATGCTGTAGGAGTCTCACTTACTTTCTTTAGAACCATCAAACTTTTTGGACCTACTTTACATCGAACTATGTCAGAGGCACCTTGAGCAGCAAGCAACAAATTGAGCTAGTTTTATGAACAATCGCGGTATAATTCCATAATCAATCAAATTCTCCATGCTGTATCTCAGGCACGAATTTTGTATTAAAAATGCACGAAGTAAAGGCGATTACTGTGGGCAGGGTACAGTTCTGGCCATCGTTGTCCACTGTCCACTGTCCAGGCTGCTATATTTGGGAATTGGACCGCACCGCCACCAAGTTTATCAATGTGTATTGGAGCGTGGGATTGTTTTCGAACGTTGCCTCTGCCATGGAATGCAAACTTGTGCCTTGTGCCCTACTTGATGGCCAATTACCTGTCGGTTAGCATCACGGATGACGTTTTTTTTTTTTTTAATATTTTTTTTTTGGATATTTAAACTTACTATTTGTAATTGTGTGTACCTAGGTAATGGCTGGTGATTCCAGCATTCCAGTTCATTTTGGCAAAAAAAAACATAGAACCAGAAGAAGAGGCATATTTAAACTTACAATTAGATACATGACACAGATATTAAAAGGTATTTACTTTTAGAATACATAATTACATAGGAATTGGCACCTACCAGCAACATGGAAACGAGCACGAAGATTTTTTAAACATAACAAGCGGTATAGATTTTCCTAAATTACGATTCTGCATAGGAATTATATGTAGAGCTTTGTGAGCCATGATCACATTCCAATTAACTATATTGTAATGATGTTTCATAATCAGGATGAAACTTAATTGATACGTTATATCCGCTGTTAGGAAGGTGCGCTTTAATTACTGGCATTATACGAGTAATATAGGCGTAGCAAACATATACCTATTAATGATCACTTTATTATTATAAACGTACATACAAAGTGTGTGTGTGTATAATAAGTTTATGTGCTATGGTTTTGGGAACAGTGGTGGCCCAGTGTAGGTCGTAGGTAATAATAATTTATTTTTATATATTATTTATATTTATAATTATTATTTCATCACCACTGCTCTTAAAACGTTGAAGGAAAACATCGTGTGGAAACCGGCATGTCCTAGAACCAAAAATTCGAAGACATGTGACATCTACCAACCCGGACTGTGCCCGCGTGGTGGATTATGGTCCACTCCCTCTCACAGAGCAAATGTTCTTTACTAACTTTTTAGACCTTTGTACCTTGCTTATGCGTACGAAGTTTCATTAAAATCGGTTCATTCATTTCGAAAAACAAGGGCTTGAAAGTTTGTATGAAATGCCGCACGGCGTAAACGCTCTTAACTTGAAGTTTCGTCTTCTGTTTTGACATAATAGTTATTATTATTCTCACGTTAATGGTATAACTTCTAGATATAATATTTGGTACGGTAACTGATATTGTTGAATTATATTTAACGATTTCTGGTTGTGGACAGTTTAGCTGGTTAATGGTGCGGTACGAGACTGTACGGCGACACCTGCAAAGATTTACTATGCCTATGCCGGCTAACTTTTTCACCGTCTGGACAAAAACACGGTAGATATCAAGGGTGTACGGAGTAGGAGCTTATGGCACAGAAATCTGTTGTGTCATTTTTTTTTAAATATAAAATAAAAAAAAACTTTTTTTTTTTTTTTACGAATTCGACGAATTCATTAATAATTTACGAGCACGAGCGTAGAGCAGTAGTGCCTATAAGTTGAATTTTTATGTTATTTGTCATTCATCATCTGCCTAGCCTTTTCCCAACTATGTTGGGGTCGGCTTCCAGTCTAACCGGATGCAGCTGAATACCAGTATTTTACACGGAGCGACTGCCTATCTGACCTCCACAACCCAGTTACTGGGTAATACGATACCCCTAGGTAAGACTGGTTGTCAGACTTTCGGGCTTCTGACTACCCGTAACGACTGTCAAAGACCTACGAATGACAGCCGGGACCAACGGCTTAACGTGCTTTCCGAGGCACGGAGGGGTCTCGGTATGTAAAGATGGTCACCCATCCACAGACCAACCGCGGCAAGCGTAGCTTAACCTGATCGATCGACCTGTGCGGCTGTTATTATTTAGCCACAGGCCCCTCTTTTATGTTATTTGTCATTAAATAACATAATAGTATTTATTGATAGAAAAAAAAAGAGAGGCTTGTGGCTAAGTGATAACAACTGCGCGGGTCGATCGATCAGGTTAAGCTACGCTTGCCGGTGGACTGGTGACCATCTTTACATATCAAGACCCCTCCATGCCTCAGAAAGCACGTTAAGTCGTTGGTCCCGACTGTCTATCGTGAAACTTTGGCAGTCGTTACGGGTCGTCAGAATCCCGAAAGTCTGAAAACCAGTCTTACCAAGGGGTATCGTATTTCCCAGTAACTGGGTTGTGAAGTCGCTTTATGTAAAATACTGGTATTCAGCTGCATCCGGTTAGACTGGAAGCCGACCCCAACATAGTTAGGAAAAGGCTAGGCAGATGATGAGGGTAGGAAAAAAATAATAATTTTAGGTTTTTGAAAAAAAAAAGAGATTTCTGTGCCATCACAGTCTTCTACTCCGTTCACCTTCTATACCCTGTTTTTGTGCAGACGTAAAACATCTAAAAAGTTGTAATACCTACAGGAGACATTATGGTCTGAGAGTTCTTATGTCAGTGAACTACCAGTTAAAAACCTATGATGATTATAAATTAAATACTACGAAAGATCTACTAGGATATTATAATTCTGTCAAAGTAATATTAAATTTTATCAATGTTACTTGAAACATTTTTTTTAAATAGGTTAATAAGTGTCGGTTTCCCCACGATGTTTTTCTTCACCGTTTTGAGAGCAGTGGTGATGAAATAATTAACACAAAGTAAAGCACCTTCCTGGGTACGAACCCACGACCTACAACTCGAAAGACGGGGTCGTAACCACTGGGCCACCACTGCTCTAAGCTATGTTGCTTATGTTAATATAAAGAAAGAGGAATGGCGAGTTTGGAACCACGAAATTTGAAAATCAACAAAGCGCCGTTCACGTGCAAGTTTATATTGATTATAATAACGAGTTTTTAAGAGTTTTATAAATAAAATATTGAGTCACTAGGGGTGGGAACTATAAGTTAGAAATGATTTTGATTTAGAAAATAAGTTATCGTGCAGTTACGAAACGCAAGGTGCTTCGGATTACATATCAGTCTACAGTAATGTTTACAACAGACTCACCTTTTTACAGTTACGTACGTTTTTACAGTTTTACTTGAGGGTTTTCCTTTTCTATATTTAAATCTTGTTAAATATAACAAAAAACAGCCCGTAAAAAATATAACTATGATTATTTTGTGATAACTGATAACTCAAACCGGAACGTTTTATTGTCAATTCTTATTTTTATGTACTTTTGTATTAATTTTAGGTTATAATCTTCTACCATGCGGATCTTTTTTCTCTCAATTTCTATAATTTACTTTACATTTGCTTTTTTCTTAGTTTTATATAGTTTTTCAACTATTTATAAGTTTCCATTATGTACTCAATGGGTCCCAAATTACATGCTATCTCGTCATCCTCCTTTCAAATCAATCAATACTACAAAAAGTACTTGCAGTTTGAACTCGCTGGCAGAAAATTTCAACGGAAAAATCTATCGAACTCGAATCCCTACGTGTTGTGGCAAAAATTCCAAAATATTGGCTGGCTAAAACCAGTTGATAGAATTACGGAGGCAGTAACAGTGTTATGTTACGCTACGAGACTTGGCCGCCTCGTCTCGAGGTGACTACACCTGAGGCAGAGGCGAATTCGACCGCGGAATACTAATGCACCCTCGTGGTTCCTTTGGTTTTTACGCACTTAATTAGAATTGCAATAGATCGAACAGTATCAAGATGCCGTGCGCATAGTAATCAGGAAATTATACATGCATGGATGATCGTGGTGGGTGGTGAAGGTGAAGGAAATTTTGTTGTTTTGAGGGAGAAATGTGAAATGTGTTTTGACTGTTCAAGTTAATCATAATTTATTTATTTTCACTTCAAGAACAAACACCAGTGTAGCTCTGGCTCTTGTTTATACTAGAAGTTCCTATATCACAAGAGCCAATACATATATTTTTTTTATCTATTACTTATGTTGAAGGTATACTTCGATACTTCGTAAGGGAGACTAGGTATGAATTGGTGATCACATTTATTTCTTATTGGCATAAGAACAGGCTATTGTATAAAGTGGGATTTTTCGTGCTGATATAATTATTATCATAAAATACAGGTTTTATTATGGTAGAAGTAACTTTGTAGTATGTCAGTTGTCAGTACAAAATATATCGTACTTGAGCGTACCTACTTAAATAATACGTCCGCAGCCCTAAATACACAATTGTTCAAATTAAACACAATAGATGGATAGTTAATAATTGATATTACGTTAATAAACAGGCCTGTTTGTGCAATTCATTATCCAGAAAGTGCGCCACGTCGACGCTTGTTTGTTTTATCGTAGTATTTACCTTCACGTTCAGTTAGTCCGGCGCTGAAAATAAAAGGATGCAGAATTTGTCGAGTCGCGGTCATAAATATCCGAAAGCGACAGCCGGGTCCGCCATTTTCCTGTTGACAAAATCACACCCGCAATACATTCAAACTTGTCTAAAGTTTCCATTGTTTATTGCTCTCCCGAAGATTGTAAGTGGAGAGATACACCCTTTTAATTCAATTAGATACATTTTCTATTTGTGCTAATGGACGTGACTGTGCCTTTCCAGGTAATACTATCGCTGATAGGTATACGTTGAACGATTCCAGTCTACGACGTCGTGGTTTCTCGTCTCGAGAATTGATAGCGTCCATTGAAGTGTCGGGACATCGAGACCGTCTTGAAAAGAAAATAATCTTGATGAAACGTCTCGCTATAAAAAGAGAACGTCTCCGTTGTCGCCGCCTCACGCTTTCGTTGAAATAAACCGGGACACACCACGACAAAACTGAAAACTTTATTTTCATACTAAGCCTCGGAACCGTTATTGTCTTTGTTAATAACCTCACTTGAGTATGCCCCTCGGAACATTCTCGCTAATGACTTTTCTTTTGATAGAATTAAATTATTTCCAAGATTTTTTTTTTCATTTCTGTATTTCAAACGTGTTTCGGTAAATGTAACCAAACACGAGTGATTGGCTTATGTGAAATAGGATATCGTTCAATTTTGTTATTTGCCCTCAAATATGTATTAATGGAGTATGAATATATTGCCAACGTAAATAACAATTATTTTACTAAAACGTTTACATATTTAAATAGCTTCGCTTTGGAGTTTTTCAAATTTAATATAGTTACAGAAATATTTCACAGTGGCTTAAGGAAAAATGACGATGAAATTTAATAAAATCTTTGCTGGGTTCGTGAATGTAGATGGTACTAAGTAATAATGATATTTGTGTGTATAGTTCAAAGTAAAACAGTAATTAAGTATGAACATGCTTCATTAATTACTGTCATTACATTACAAAATGAAATGTAGGTAAATGAAATTACAGATGAATGTGTTTTCGTGCAGTTCAATGCATTTCCTCATGAGAGTTGAAACAAATGACATTACTGTGGCAGAACTTCGTGAAAATGCAGAGGTTGGCCAGGTATATGCGACACAAAGTAGGAAGTCTTACAAACTGCTCTCGTTAGTCCATACATATATAGACGTACTTATTTGTTCCCAACTCGCGATAAAGTTTAGCCGAAAGTTCTGCGATATTCATCTTTAACTCGACGGATAAGTTTCGTGGAACTTCATAGATCATGGGATATGTTTAGTGACTTTAATATTGTTATTCTTGAATTACGACGTTACGCGCGGCTGTGAATGAAGAAGTTTTTCTAGGCATTTTTTGTTCTTGTTTGTTTATCTTTATCCTTTATAGATGGAAGCAGTCTTGAATAGCTTCGGATACCTAAATATGTATGTACAGACGCCAGCACATCAAGCTACCCGAAACTGTCAGATTTTCGCAATCAACTTTGAACCTTATGCTTTAGCGATAAAGTTGAAAATCTATTAAAGAAATCTGACAGATTGTAGTAGCTTGATGTGCTGGCGTCTGTACATAGGTTCGTATTGCCTTATTAGCAAAACTTTACTACATACCTGCTAAACTAAATCATTACCTAGGTACAGTTTCGCAGCAAAAATTTACAAAATTCTCAAATCTTTTTCAAGGAAAATGACGCAAATTTTCACGAGTGTAGAATAACGAGATATTTCATAACATCCACCCTAAATTCAAATAACAAGTCATAATCATAAACCCAGCCAGACAGGAAAAAGTAATTGCTTGGCTTACAATTATACAATAAATGTCTAGAGGGCGCTTAGAAAGGGACATCATGACTGCGGGTCAAGTGGCTTGATTGTCAGGATTAACTCCTGGGTCCGACTTGAGAGATATTGCTACACTTGTATATACTTATGATTGTGAGCGTCGCGAATGTTGTCACTCAAGATGATTGCTTAGGGCCCCGGCTGTAGCGAAGAATAATGATTTAGGCCTTGTGTGGTGTGACGGGAAACGTCTTAGGGAAGGCATCCTAGACTTTATGCTGAGCCATAAGCAGCAGCCACATTGGGACAAGTACAAGCTAGATATTAATTTAAGGTTTATATTTAATGTATGTGTAAGTTAAACCACTTAAGGCTGATTTTCCCATCACCATATAACTTTTATTCGAGGAACAAAATAAACGTTTCAGTTTTTGTATGAAATAACTGTTAATATTCCAAAATTATTCTTCGAATAAAGTTATCAGATGATTGAACAATCAGCCCTTCGTTGCAATACTAAGTCAGTACATGACGTCATCGGATAAAATGAGACAAATTTTTCTTAATGATGTCATGTTCCATAAGACAAATGGGAACTATCGTACTAAGTTGCCTCTTACTTCTCCTCGTCTATGACGAGTAGCTACCCGGAGTTGGCACTCAATAGATCATGTTGAGAGCAAGCTTTCTTGTGTACTTACAAATACTTCATGTATTTATTATAGACTGCCTACTGCACAACATTACATAACAAAACATCACGCTGTTTTACGCAAGAAAACGGCGTCGCTACTGAGCAGAGTGAGGGGCATTCGAAACAGCATCCTGAAAACTGTAGCTGGGAGCCTCGGCTCTCCAATTGTATAGCAGTTTGTGCGGAGGTTGATTTGTACTAACACTAGGCAATAAGTTATTTTTTGTATTTTACTAACACTATATGGATACTTGTGTCCGAAATAAAGTATTTCTATTTCTATTCTATTTACCCAAAGGGTTAAGCAGAGTTGTACCTGTATGTTTAAGTCCCATGTCCCAGAGGGGGCAAGCCTATTGGGTAGAAATCCAGACTCCGGGCTGCTACTGAGGAATTCTTGGTGAAAATACCCATCATCGCATCATCTACCTAGCCTTTTCCCAACTACGTTGGGTTCGGCTTCCAATCTAACCGGGTTCAGCTGAATACCAGTATTTTAAATGGAGTGACTGCCTATCTGACCTCCACAACCCAGTTACTGGGTAATAAGATACCCTTTGGTAAGACTGGTTGTCAGACTTTCGGGATTCTGACTACCCGTAACGACTGTCAAAGATCCACGAACGACAGCCGGGACCAACGGCTTAACGTGCTTTCCGAGGCACGGAGGGGTCTCGGTATGTAAAGATGGTCACCCATCCACAGACGAACCACGGCAAGCGTAGCTTAACCTGATCGATCGACCTGTGCGGCTGTTATTATTTAGCCCAGGCTGTTATTAAATACCCAATAGCACTATTCCCAACCTGAGAATCGAACCCGTCCTCCAGCTCAGCAGTAGCTCTTGCGACCAACGAAGCAGACCTAGTATTATGTACCTATCAAAAGGTGGAGATTTATGATGCAGCTTGAGGTTGTTCTAGATTTCTAGAAGCTTTGACGTCATAACGTAGGTACCTACATAGATTTTGGGTCGGAGGCTTTGGTAAGCGTTTAAAAATTTATCGACATCGAAGTTTGTCTCCCAGGCCGGTTAGTTGCCGTTCGAAACTGTCGTAAGTATTGGCGCCGATTCATTTGTCCACAAACTAAACTAAATTTAAGTATGTTAATTTAATTAGTCAGCGCTTGACGTAAATTGACGTATTTTTAGTAGCCAATTTTTTAATCACGTCTAAACTTGTCTATGAAGTATCTTAATATGACAGAACTGCCGTGCGATTCTGTAAACATCTCACCGTGAAAGCTTGGATGAAGTGAGCGTGGAGTGAGCTGTCATTCGCTAGGGATTAATACTATTAAGTGCTCACTTCACTTATGATTTCACGGTGAGATTTTTACAGAGTCGACCGGCTGAACTAATATTTATCTTCTGCCCTTTCTTCATGAAATAAAGAAAAAGATGCACTGAACTTTGTTTTGTTTAGTTTGTGAACAAGGGAATGTGCCCCATTGTCTATAAATTGTTACTGACCTAGCCGAGCTGCGTCACTCACCAGGGGTCTAAGATTACAAGATTACTGATTTAAAAACGTTGCAATGGTCTCATCATTGTGAGTTTTTGACAGATTTTGTAGGGACCCTTGAAATATTTGTAAATAAGTAGAATTGGACTCCAGGTAAGTAACACTTAAAATCTAGGAGCCCGTGACCTGACCCGTTCAGTCCTGGGTTATTAAAAGATTTATACGGCAACCCGGCCATTCCTGCTTTTTGTGAAAATGCGGATGAATTTAAAAAGTAAGGCTAATATTCACGAAGATACCATTACATATATAACCCTTTTGTTAACCGTATAAAGCTTCAAGCCCCTACAAATGTTAAATTGAACCCGTTTAAAGTTTCGACAATCCCATAAGTGAATATACCATCACCGTCAGCAATACAATACTGGAATACAAAATAGATAGGAATTTAGCGGCTAACAGTATTACGTATTTAGGTACCTAGGTTATGTGTGTTGTGGTATGCATCCTTTGCGGTTGACCTATTCGGCACTGGGCCAAACACGTACACAATTTACTTAGCCACGGTCCCACTTACACCGTGATTTGAATACACTTTAAACTTTAAAATATGTCTACGTGTTCTGTAACAGAATTGCACTCACCACTTTTTGAAAAAATACGTCTGCTTCGATGTAAGTGGTGAGTGTGTGGCTTACCTACATATCAATTTCAGTTACTTTTCGTTCAAGATGATTTGGAAAATAAAATGTTTATGTTTTATTATTCTGTTTGTAGTACAGAAATAGGTTGCATGTGAACATGAAGTTTTATTTGGATAAAAGCAACACATAATTCTAGCTAACTGAACAGTCAGCTGTGCTGCTGTCGCACCGCTTCTTCTTCCCAACTAAAGCACTATGAAATGGTGATAGGCGGGCGTTTTGGGAGACTGCCTGTAATTTTGACGTTCAAAACGTGCTGATTCTCAGCCTACTTTGAATAAATGACTTCTGATTGATAGCAAATATATACAGGTGGCAGGGCATCAAAACGTGAACTGTTTTCGTCGATTATCAAAAAAAAAACCTGCGCGGTCAAAATGTATGGAACCGATTTTTTTTTATAATACCTATGAAAAATTTCAACGCGTTGAACTTTTTTTTCAGAATCAAGTAGGTACTGTAGGTATCATGTATGTTTTGTAGTAACAATTGTATTTTTTTAATGTATTTTCTGGTGTACAATAAAGTATATATTGTAAATACTAAATCTCTGGTAACAATCCTGTATATACTGAGTTTGCTATGTAAATGCCAATGACTATTATTTTACCACATTAAATATTTATCCAGGTTAAACAATATTCCTCTATCGTTCAACTAAAACACTTCACGGCTGGTAATAGGTTCCACGTTAAAGAAAAAGATCATCCTTTCATGATTTATCGGGTACGATTAAAACATTCAACAGAGTTTTTCCCATAATAAAATCAAAATAAACTTTTGCCGATCTTTTTTTGCAAGCCCGAAATCGCAGATTAGTAAAGTTATCCTTCAAGGAGTACGCATACAGAGATCCGAACTCATGATATGAAACTTAGTTCGATACAATTTATAAGGTGTTATAAATATCTAAGTAAAATCCTTGCGTGTTAGTTTTCAACTCCTGCAGCGATGCCGTGAAAGTAAAAGTAAGGGGACATTTAGTTTTTCTTCCTTTTAAATACTTTTTGCTTTTACACCCGTTAGGAAAAGTTTGAGGGGTGATGACACTCGTTATATCATAACATGGCAACCCTGCTGAGCATTGGGGTTGCCATAAACGGTCCCTGAATGCAACCCTATAATTAAAGGTTATAGGGTAAATTGTCGTGCTCGTTATACCTATTTATTTAAAGCCTTATGCTAAAGTTTTTGAATACTTAGGTTCGGTCTGTTCACATTGACATCTGTTCACACATCATTACGATTTTTTTTGCAAAACAATAATCTTTTTCATTTCTTAAAATTACTCAAAAATATTAGGTGTAAGATTAATCGTATTATGGGTCATGTTTATTTGCACAGCGTGTCAGTATATTTTGAAGCCGCATTAGTCTAACGCGCGAAGGGTTGCAGTAAGCGACCCGAGTCGTTATAATGAGATGCAACTAGAATTAAGTACAAAAATAAACATGTAGCTTGCATGTAGAATAACCTATTAAAACTTATTAGGTTCTTACAGTTTTCCAGCTGAACTTGGTAAGTAGTTAGGTAAGTAAAGTGTATGGCAGTGAATGCAGGGAAGTAGCGACTTCGAGAAAATTACAGATTAAAAGTAATAACATGTTGAAAGTGTTATTACGAGTAAGATCCATTTTAATTAAATTCAGATATACAACATTATTTTTAGCACAGAGGCCAGCACACCAAGCTACTACAATCTGTCAAATTTCTTGAATAGGTTTTCAGCTTTATAGCTAAAGCATAAGGTTTAATGTTGATTGGGAAAATTCAACAGTTTCGGGTAGGTTGATGTCTGTACATTGCAAACCTGAATATAGTTTGTTCATAATCGAACTGAATTGATTCCAATATTTTTTACACCATGTTATATTTTATCCCAAAAATATTTAAAAAAGGTTACAAGTTGGAAAACGAGCGACACTACGTAGGTACATGTCCGAACCATATGCGCACAACACAGGTCACGGCCGGTCGGCCGGTGGCGCGTGGTAAGTGGTAATAATTTTTTTGTACGCACAAGCAGGTAACATAACAAGCTTAAAACTTTGTGATTTTTCATGATACAGTTTTTAATACATAGATTCTTTACATAAAAATATTAGACACGTGTTTTGGGTTTCGCATATACTAAAACTAATGTTGTATATTGAGGTACTGTGAAGGGCTGATGAGCTCTTCTAAGAAATCAAACAACGTAACGATTTCTTTAAGTTTATTTTGAGTGAACGTCTTTACATATTCTCGATTAAAAATGTCACTGTAATTTTATTAACAACAAAAAAAAACCTAATATAAAATATTTGATACATCGTTTTAAACTTGCTTGACTATTCAAATGCGACCAGAATAATAATTGCGTAATACACTATCATAATTTTGAAGGATATTGCTAATCCATTGCTTGATATGTTCGAAAAATTTGTCTGCTCAGCAACGTAAATAACGCAATGAATTTTGTTGAACTGTCTGTGTGTGTGTGTTTTGTGTGTTACGCAATTATCCTGCTGGGCTAATTTAATGCCAGCCTGCACTACATAAGGTCGACTTTAGCAGACAACCTTTACAGTCTTTACTTGTACATAATTCTTATAAGTAAGTAAATTTTTATAAGTAAGAAAATTAAATAAGGATTATAAACATAACATTTTTCATTGTAAACAATTTTCCATGTACGTATTATGAATCCGAAACGGCAGGATACCCAAAATTATTCCTGATTCAGCTCAAACAATGAAATTTGAAGGGTTGAAATCATTTAATAAGGCAAATATTTTACTTAAGTCAGGCGATGCTGCGTCGGGCGGAGCATGGAGTTATGCTAACGAACTGCTATTATGTTTCACCCTCGTGTCACTGTGTGAAGGTTTTACACTCTCGACCGAGTTACTGCGGGGGTTGTTTCAGAAAATCATGTGTTGCTTTGGGGAAAAGCGGGCAGTTGAAACACGCGCGGCGGCGGGAACAGACGCGTCGGGCTCGCGGGCGGGTCAACTACGAACAATATTCCGATATCACCGCGCCAATATTATCGGCTTATCTAGGTCGATGAATAATAACGGGGAGTAAATTATAAAAAAAAAAAATATACAACGTGTCGTCATCAATTGTACATAGAAACTCAGTGATCGGCTAAAGTTTATGGACGTTTCCTCTTTGTTAATGGATAGTAATGTTTTTCTGATATTTGGAATGACTAAAATAAGTAAGTTTATGTATTAATTAGTAGTTACGACGCCATTAGGAAGTAAAAACTTTTTATGATTGACGAAAATGGAAAACTTTCCTGATGAGATTTGTTGTTGGCGAATTTGTTAATTAAAGTTGACTGTCTGGTTCCGTTTGTTTCTTTAGCAAGGTTTGTATTATCAGGTTGTTTATAAATACAACCTATAGGTAATTATACCTAGGCATAATTTACTTCGATTGTAAATACGCCCATATAATAAATTAATAATACTCTTCAATAGCAATAAGGCAATTTTTATATGAAACACCTTAACGAAACCACAACATTTACTTTTAACTTTAATCAGTTAATCTATTTAGGATAATAATTACACTAACTGATGAATTGGCATTGCATTTATAAGTATTGTGGAAATATAATAAAAAAATATTCAAAGTATATAAATAGTAAGTAGAAAGTTGTATATAAATACGATAAATAACCAGCAACTACTTTATTATCATGTCATTACCTAGGTATTAGGTATCTACTGCACTCGTTAAGTAGACGTCAAACACGTTACTGAGGCACATGGCCTCAGATTCTACCACCACGTTTTATTACCCCTTTCGAGCTTTTTCCTTATTGAAAATATTGATGGGAAACCTCAGTAAGCAATCAAATGAAAATATTTTATTTTTTACACTGTATATTTCAATTGTTTTCTGTATATTTCAATTGTTCAATTGTTTCTCTGTATATTTCAACAACTTCCCATGGGGATAGGCAGAAACTACAGAATGCCACCTGCTACGATCATTACATACTCCTTTTGCCTTGTTTACATTAATGCATCTGGTCATACAAGCACGCCGGTGGGGAGTACTACGCATCTGACCTTTCTGAAGAACATCACCAATAAGGTCACTATATGTCCTCCTAGGGCGTCACCTCCCGTCGTTTCCACTCACACCGGCCTTGTACATACATTTTAGGGTTCCGTAGTCAACAAGGAACCCTTTTAGTTTCGCCATGTCCGTCTGTCCGTCCGTCCGTCCGCAGCCTAACTGAGAAGATTTTAGTTACTAGAAAGCTACAATTTGGCATGGATATACATATTAACCACGCCGACAAAGTGGTAAAATAAAATCATGAAAATTTTTTTTAGGGTAGGTACCTCTTTTGCACGTTAAGGGGGGTTTTTTTTTTTTCTCGTCTACCACATGGTGTGGGGTTTCGTTGGATAGGTCTTTCAAAAATATTGCGGGTTTCTGAAAATAATTTTTCGATTTAGGGATCCTTTTGTAAAATATTAAGTTTTAAAGTGCTTATTTTTGTTAGTCAAGTATCCCCCCCCCCCCCCCCGCCTGCTAAATGGTTATATCTGGGTATGTTAAAAAATTCACGTTATTAGTATATATAATGAAGTTAAAAGGAAAACTATCACACCTAATTAGACTTTACAAGTTTACGAGTAATAATCGACCACCTTAAATTTGCAGTTGCAATGTATCGGAGAACATGATTTCCAACTACAGTGTTAAGTTTGTTCTTGGGATAAATTCATTTCAACTAAGGAACCCTTCATTGTGCGTGGTCCGACACGCACCTGGCCAGTTTAAAAAAAATAAAATAATAGATTAACCTACAACTATTGGTCATTGCGACATTGACACATAGAAGTAAAAATTATTAGTTGTTCAACATCATGCAAGTGTATTTTTGACATGTAAAAGTGTTTTTTTTAAATCAATTTACAGACATAAATATCATGCTATATTATTGACTGATTAGCTAAACCCAGCGGTTTCACCCGCATAAGTCTCTCCATGACAATATTGGGATGAAAAGTATTATATGTCCTTATCCAGGTCATGGTCTACCCATGTGCCAAATTTCATCTAAATCTGTACAGCCGTTTTAGCGTGAAAGCGTAACAAATAAACATACAAAAAAATCAAATCTTTTCTCCTTACCAAAAAAAAGGCAAATAACCATAATCATCATTTCTATCAGATTTATGACCGGTTCCGGTTAATTTAGTATAGAGCCTATAATGTGTATACCGTGAAAGCTTTTAGGTATACACGATGACATATCAAGCTATACATTTCCAGTATAAACTGACTTCTCACTGTACGAAAAGCCTAACAATGCGAGGTCAGCTAATACTGGAATGTATAACTTGATATGTCGTCATTAGTGCGTTTTGGTAAGTTACTTGGTGTTATTGGTCAAACTGCACCCAAAAAGGCCATTTAATAGTAAAAACAGAAAACTTATAAAACAAAACAGTAACTTATCCCCAGATATGGCTACTGTGCACACTAACAAATACTGTCCAGAGATTCTAGAGCAATTAAACTGATTTAGCGCTTGGATTGCTTCGCCCGCCACAGTTGACAAGGAATTTTAACTTGAAAAGTGTATCAGACGGAATTGCGAGCCAAATTGCTGCAAGTATCCAGTCCGATGCCTCAATTAACAAAACCCCGTGTATTTGGTAGATTTACCGTTTAATTATAGCATGTTTTAGGAATTAGAAGACGATTAGAAGTCTGGTGAACTGGCAGTTTGTGTTTTAGTTGTGTTTTGTTTTAAAACTTGAGCTGATTTCGTGTTTTTTGAATTGCCTATTAGATACGTAATCTTATACGTATCGTCCTACCTAGATTGAAACTTTATTTTTATTTAATATATAAATAATGTCAGGGGGTGCCGTGGCTAAATAATAACAGCCGCACAGGTCGATCGATCAGGTTAAGCTACGCTTGCCGCGGTTGGTCTGTGGATGGGTGACCATCTTTACATACCGAGACCCCTCCGTGCTTCGGAAAGCACGTTAAGCCGTTGGTCCCGGCTGTCATCCGTGGATCTTTGACAGTCGTTACGGGTAGTCAGAAGCCCGAAAGTCTGACAACCAGTCTTACCTAGGGGTATCGTATAACCCAGTAACTGGGTTGTGGAGGTCAGATAGGCAGTCGCTCCATGTAAAATACTGGTATTCAGCTGCATCCGGTTAGACTGGAAGCCGACCCCAACATAGTTGGGAAAAGGCTAGGCAGATGATGATGAAATAATGTCAGGGTTCATATACAGGGCAGGGACGTCGACGAACTGTAGCCACGAATTTAATTTAAATAACTGACGCAAAGTTTCGACGCAGAGGTTGAAACGTTTAGTCAGATATTAAAAAAAAAATGCTGTTCCATACATTTTGACCACGTAGTTATTGCACTTTTCTATTAATAAAGCAGCAGTTTTTGTTTTTTTTTTTTGATAACCGACGAAATATTTCTACGGGGTCCTATAATCATGTGCTGAATATAATTATAGTTACAATTTTCACGTTGATGTACCTGCCACCCTGTATACAAAATTAGATATCCCAACACATCCAATACTGTAACAAAACAACATCGGGGCTATTTAAGTTTCGCAAACTACTTGTCCATACGTTGATTGAGTATATCGGAAGGTGAAACATGCGAGTCCTGTATTAAACCTCACGAACAACTTTGACAACGGACGGACTCGGTCGCAATTAGAGAGGACTCGCCCTCCCAACATTTACATTTTAATTTAAATTTCAAACTGACGAGATTCAAGATAAATTGGGCTACGTATTTAGCGCAATAATTCGAGCCCGGCGCCGACTCGCGGTCTCCAAATTAAGGAGCAGGATAATTGTTTGCGTTATAATTAATAATTGACATTAATATTATGAACTCGCAACGGGTTCGGGTAAACGTTGGATTATACAGTCGGCCTGCGCTGCAGTTAAACTTATTTAGGTGCGTAATTGTATAAACGTATACTCGTACAACATCGAAAGCGGCATGCTGCCAAAATGCTTCACTATAATTTTTCATGAATTTCTGACTGGACCTTCCTCAAACAAATGCTGCTAGATTATAATTACCATTCAGTATTCAAAGTGACTGTATTTTGAACCCATACACAGTCTGGTGAACAAATGAAAACGTACTTTAACAGTCAGTCGAAAATATCCTCTTGTTGTTTGAATGAAAAAGCTTTTTGGTCAGAACAAACATTCCAATTTATAGCGGTTTGCGATAAAGTGTAGTATTCATAATTTAAGTAAAATATGTTGCAATTGGTGGATTTATCATATATTGCACGTGTACCACATTGTGGCTGCATCGGATGTCAAAGGTGACCGCGATGATCGACATTCAATTATAAACTGCGGTACTCTTGTCGAATAAATTTTACCATATACTATAGAATGATTGATTTACTGCCGTCATGGGGCTGTAAATCTTGTAAAACTGAGCAAAATGATTTTGAGATAATAAATAGCACTAGGCAAAAGTATCTGTCTAGCCATAAAAACAAAACCTGATGAAAGTAATAACCATAATTCACCGATAAAAAGTATCAAAAAATCACGAACAAACTCCGATTGCGCTTCAGCATCGACGTTGATATACGAATGAAACATTCGATTCGTTAGTGGAAAAAGGAAAATAATGCAAAATGCGGAGGATTGGAGGAAATGGTTCTCATAGGCGGATAACAAAAGGAATGCAATGGGGATATCGTTTGATGGTCGTAGCGACTCGTAGCGGCTCGTAGCGCGTAGCACGGCTCCGAACACGCTCCAACTATTGTGTTTTGATTGCTTGCCGGCGGCCTTTTATTGATTAGGCCGTAGAACGTGAACATTAAAGAACATATTTGTAAAGAAGATCTTTTAATTACCACCCATTTTGTATGTTAAAAACATACAGAATTAACGTAGCGTATTTTGGTGTAGAGCTTCTCCGAAGGCATAGATTTCATGAATTTAATTTCACTTACCTCTTGTGAAAATATTCAAATGTTAATTGCGGCAGTACCCTTTGATCTCGTTTATCCAAACTTTGTAAGGGGATTTGTTTACAATGTCCTTAATGATGCTCTGTGTCGGGATAAAAGCTTTGTAATAGCCGTTTAATTCATAATTTCTATTATCTATTTCATACTGATTACAGTTCATATTTCGCGATGGAACTTAATAATAAAAGCGTATATTTCTTGAGGTTAAAGGCGACGGAAGCGGGCTCAATAAATTACTATGTGTCGCCTTTTGAACGCGTACTAAAATATAGCTTCCATTATCAGAAGTTATTGTAATTTTTTTATCCGTTCGCTTTATCTTATTTGCATTTTAACACATAGGCTTTGAATTAACATTCGTAGCATATTATTGGTACAGTATGTTTTGTTACGAAGTGTTCGTTGAGAGAAAATACAAACGTCTAATGTATTTGTTTCAATGTTCATTGTATGGCGATGTAGACAAGAGTAAATCATAATATTAGCTTGTGTGTTATTCACATTAATATTAAATATTTACCTGGGAAATCCTAATACTTTCCTACTGTTACGAAAATATTTTGTTATAATATTTATTACAATGAAATACGGGATTCGGATGTATCGGAAGCCGGTAAATTACAAAATAAGTCTACAGTTTCGACTGAGCTTGGACAAAAAAATTGGATATTAATATACAATTATCGGTCGGAACATAAAACGCTTGAGCGCGGCGCGTGCCCGCATAGATTCCGGTTCGTTTTGATCCCTTCTTGAATATTAAGTTTGCCCATTACGCCACTCGGTAATTCGAAAGCGTTTAGAGCGCTCCCCACAACGAATTTATTACTCAATATCACTTTGACCCGACGCCTGGCATTATGAATCTACTGAAAGTAGCAAATACATATATGTATATATATTGGAATTTTGAAATGAAAGTTTGATTAAATTTATATTTAAGCAACATTTTATGAAATGCTACCTCAGGCTCCGTCTGCGGAATATTTTAAGTATTGGGTGGTAGCACCCTCTGCGATCATCACTTGTCTAGTCTTCAGCTATCAGGTTTGCTAATGATAATGATGTCAATTTTGAAAAGTGTGTTTCGAACAGAGTAAATTGTTATCTGGTAATAATTTACTGTGTTTGAAACAGATTTTCACCTTACTTATGATAATATTTCTACGCAAAAACTGTCTACCTTCTCAAATATTTTTTTTCTTGTTTATATGCTTTTCTGTCTGTGAAAACTTGTAATTGGCCTTATTTCTGTTACTCTTAATCGTGCAAAAGTGTTTAGCTGTAAGTTTTCCAAAAACTGTAAAATAAAATAAAATAAATAAACTACTCAATTTTTGCGTATTGGCTCTGAGATATTTATTATTGGTAGGTATGCAGACATGGAGACACACTACATACACAATATTAAGGTGGATAATTTAATTTATATTGCTTTGATACAGTAAACAGCTCCCATATCCCGCTGTGTTTACTTGTCTACGTAAATATTGCAATACAAGATGGTTATGGATCGATACGAGATATACATACAAGTATATTGGGAGAAAATATTGAATTCAAACGTTACTGAATCTTTAGTGAGATTTCTAATACCTTTATGGGCACATAACGTATACATAACTCATATATTATGTACACGTGTAACCATGTTTCTTTTTTGTATTCCCGGAAAAGTTTTCTCTCACTTTTTCGCTCTCATTGATGGAATTTGATGAAGTCTTTACGAGGATAACGGAATGGAAGTGGAATAGTTTCTTTATTGTTTCCTCACATTGTTGGAATCCGAACATCTGTGAGCTTTCAAATATTTTATCTCTGAATTTCAGCGCAAAAGAAAGAAAGTATGAACAGTTAATTATTCAATCGCGGTTCAACCACACGAGTGACATTTAGAAACACCTGTCTGTTCTCCGAGGCTGAATACATGGCGTTATTATTTAATGAAGTTTCAAATGGAAAGGATATTCTCGAAATCATTTGGAAAGCAATCTCAAAGTGTGCGGTAGAGCTAGCTTTTATATATTATTTTTTTGAAAAATATAGCTTTAATATGAAGATTCGGTGAATATCTTTTTACATACGAACATTAAAATGAGAAAATATACATTCAAATGAAACATTATTACTTGATGACTGACTGATATTATTACTAAAATATATTGTCTAGTATTTTTTGCTGTAGGGTTAAAGCCTCTTCTTACGACTTTATTACAACTATTTATTTAATCTTCTCGCACACAAAAAAGTTACAAAGGCGGACGCAATTCCTTAGGCATTCCGTACCAGTTAACCAAGGGTAATGCTAATGATTTATCTAGATAAATCATTAGCATTACCCTTGGTTAACTGGTACGGAATACGACGAAATTACTTTCGTCTTATTGTTTCAAAAGATTTCATCAAAGAATTCCCAGAAAACGCCACCTAACAGGCGTACTTAATGATCAAGGGATACCCTTCCGAGCTGGCGAAAACTCAAAACACAAACGAATAAGGCCGAACAAAGAAATCGCTTTTACTCCGTTTTCCTTAAATATTTCCGTATATCGTGTAGACATTACCTATGTATGGGTATGTAAACCCGTATAAATTCCTTTAACGGTGTATGAATCAAGTGTTTTTACTTTCGACGGAAAGGCACATGCGTGTTGGCTTGAGAAATATTTGATTGTGAACTTTCCCTACCTGTCCCTTTATACATGTGAGATTTATTTAATGGAGAAGTCATTCGTTCTATAACTTTCAACGTTATAATATAATTTATAATAATATAATTAATAATAATATAACTAATTTATAATAATATAATATATAATAATATAATTTATAATTCCTCACATTTTTATAATCAATAAAAATGTGAGGAATATGGGTTGAATGTTTGAACCCTTGTCCGTTGTAATTGATAAATGTTTAATTAACTTTTAGGGTGGTTGCCAACCTGCCTCGTGCTAATCAGCGGCATTGATGTGTACTGTCACGTTCATTACACTTATGGGATTTTCGATGAAATTCACTATTTAAATTTTCAAAGTTTGTTGACGATATGTCCCATGAGCTTATGGACGTGACAATGTGAAAATAATATGTGCGTTTTATGTTTATGTTTTATTTCTACTCAGCTTACGTTATCGTGACGAGATTCCTAAATAGTCTACTCGGACTAGTAATAAGTCCGAGTGTCGAAGGACAGTGATTAGTGTTTATACTTTGTTTAAATGTGTTCTCATGTAAGTGAAATGTAAATTTCTTTATGAGAATTAAATGTCTTTAACCAGAAATGTTATGCGAAGCAGTGAAAAATTGTTTATATGCCAAATGACTTTCAGCAGTATCAAGCTGCGTTGGTTACGTCCTTTTGCGCCACATTACCCGCACACATAGGGCGATGTGTTAGTGCCCGTACTCTGTGTTTAGTTTACAAGAGCAAGTTTCACGATAAAAGTCTATCGCTGACGGTAAAGTTTGCGCTCGCAGCAGGCCGGTCGCGCCGCCACAAGTAATCCACAAACGACGCCCAGGGGATAACAACTCCAAAAATAAATTATGTCGGATTTAATTGCAATTATGCTCAGTGACCGCAATGATCATCTGATGAAATCAGCCTATAATATATATTACGAAACTTTTAACAAGTTCTGTTGTATTATAATATCGTCGCGACAGCTTTCTTATAATTGTTTTTTCTGCTCTGTTACTCGTGAACTCGTGCAGAAACAGAATCGCGAAGTCGAATTCCAGCCTAGTAGGTATTTGTAGAACTATGTAGATAATGCATTATAAACCATTCAGCGAGATTTATTTGCTTCGAAGGGAAAACACTGAAGTGTTTTCCAATAGAATTTAATTAAACTAACAACCATTTACAAAATAACATGACACGGTAAAAGTTTTGATAGTAACTCCGACTATTGATTTTTCAAAGGCTATCGCGGGCTGGAGCTTCGCGCCTGGATTTGATAAACTGAGGATTTATTAATGAAACAGAAAGCACGTTAATCTCTGTCCAGAGCACGGATCTGCTAAATGGGCCTTGAAATTTTAGCTCCGCGTTTTTTACGTGGATAGAGAACTGGCAAAATAAAGATAATGGCTTTTGTTTTAGTTATTATACAGATTTATGTGGGCTTATACTTTAATTTCTTTAAAAGGTATCGGTGTCGTTGGCTTTTCTTTTATGAAAATCTTATACTGTTTTCGCTGTTATTGATAGGACCTTCTTCTTTGAAGAGCATACTTTGTTTGTTCTTTATACGTAGCTATTTCGAATATTAAAATCTTGCCGATCTTATAAAATTGTGTGTAATATATAAGCAAAACTTCTTACTCTCGATACAGTAAGAATGAAACGCTGTATAACGCATATCTATAAACTTTGCAATATCGATAATGCCGCGATACAAACAATATTTAACAAACTGCAAACAGTTTTAAATTAAATTGAGTTTAATGGCAAGAATTGTATAAATGCACATACATTTTCAGTACCTTCTTTAGTTTTTATATTTCACTTCGTTCAGTATTAATTCATCGGCATAAAATAGTAAAGAAATACGTGAAAAACAAATTTTCGTTGATTAAAGTGAATATTTTCACTATATTGTTCGTTTGTCGGGCACTGTCGGGCACTTGTAGGCGTGCTTCACGTCGCCCGTCTGACATTTCAATTATCGGCAGATGTTTCAGCTGTCTGTCATGTACTACGTCAAGCGACGGTGACACTATCATCATAATAATCTGTATTCTTTAGAAGGGCTTATGATCAAAAATGTATGGAAGAAAAATTGTGAGGCCTAAACATATCAGCGTAGTTTGTAAAATTGACGTAAGTTCCATTCACATAATGTTCAAATTCATAATCTTAACAACTGTCACACGTTAATGTTTCGCTCGTTCTGTTATATTAGATAGACGTCGAAAGAAACATTCTGATTTAGGGCTTAATATTTGCTCGTCCGCGTCGATTTCCTACTTTTTCCTATCCCGTAAATTTAGAGGAGATACGGAATTTTCAAAAATCCTTCTTTAGTGCTTACCTTCTTTGTACATTTAAAGAATTTTTGTGCCAAATTTCAAGCTTCTCGATCCTTCTAGACCTAGCGACTGAAGCTGTGCGTTGTATATCAGTGATTGAATGAATTTTGTACTAGATGTCTTTTTTTGTCTTTTTTCTTTTTTTTTGTGTTGTCTTTTGTTCTTTGTGTTTTCTTTTTGTCTTTTTTTTGTCTTTATCGAGAATGATAATTCGAAAATAGTTTTCATATCAATATTGTAGTAACGTGACTATTGTTATCGAAACAATCTGCATACGAATATCGATAAACGTGAAACAGCTTTCTGTGGTTTGTTTATCTCGAATATTAAAAATCAACTTGCATACATATGTTGCTATTACATAACACTCCCCGGCCTATATCTCAGAGTGACTGAGTATTGTTATAATGACGAATACAATCGTTTTGATGTGAACATAAAAATATTTTTACCCTCAAAATCTGTTACGTAGAAACCAAGTTTGAGATATTTGCCGCCCTACATTCGAATTATGTAGAACTATTCTCATATACAATATAAGCCACTTTCACCTGTAAACAGACGAATGGGGTCAATATGGCCTGTTTAATTCAATGTTCCGTAGTTACGTTACCGAGAACACACTCCGGTATCCGTGGTACGTAGACTTAGATAATACCTGCTTACCTATCCCGCGTCAGGACTAATTAATAATGGAACGTTGTACAGTGTAAAAGCCTGTTTAATTAAATTTGTCTGCGTCGTATGTTTGAAAGGAGAACGATTAACATCTTGAAAGCGTGCGGTGACGAACACGGTTCACATCAGCATAATCTGAGCGCGCTTCGACACCAATATTCGAGAGAGGATAGTATATAGTTTATGGATGGTTAATCGAGTGAGAAGCTATATATTTGAAAACCGATAAAATAAAACTGCTTAGAAGATAGTCATTAAATACTCGTAAGAGCGAAGTTATACGATGTCGAAGTTATGGTTAGTGGAAGCTTTCTGTACTCAATGTGGAATTCCAGAAGCACTTTAAGCAGCATGCTTGATGGATAGTAGACGAACTTGATATCAAGTCAATAAGATATACTCCAAATAAGTCTAACACAACTTTCTATCATAAGCATAACTAGTTACCAAGATTGATAGTTCAACGTAAACTTGAACACAAAACGAGCTACCACCGTTACCATTATGCTATAAATAGCATAATGGTAACGGTTTTGAATTTGAAGACGACACCGGTTTTACCAGATCCGTCGGCATTGGGCCGGGTACACATCAGTCACACTAAGCCTCACTTGTACGATGCTATCACTACAATCCCTTACCTACTATGTGCCGACAGCCCATATGTTCACGTAATTTGTCTTACGCAAGCAACTGTCTCCCTTTTGTATTCCATTCTTAATGGGTTTTGATAATGGTTTCATTAAAATGTCTATAGAATTATTGGTTGTGTCGAGTTCTTTAATTAGATTTTAATGTTTTTGTTCTGTTGGGGATCGATCACGTCAAACGCAGAACATGATTTGGCATTATAATTTTATGAAAGAAACCTTATTGTTTAGCTGTCAAAGTTCACAGTTTCATAAAATACTAACTGTTGCCAAGCAAGACGGTTTGTCGGTAAGCGTAGTGTGGGCGCCCCCCAGCTAGATGGACGGACGACCTAAAGAAGGTAGCTGGGTAGACTGGATGCGGAAGGCGGAGGACAGGGTGTTGTGGCGCAGTCTGGGAGAGGCCTATGTCCAGCAGTGGACTGCGATATGCTGAGTTGATTGATTGATTGAACTGTTGCCCACGATTTCGTCTGAATCTAGGATAAAAAGTAGCTGTCCTTCTCCAACAAGGTAATTGCGTGACACACTATCAGTAGCAATGGGTTTCATTTTGACAGTCAACAACATTCATTGCGTTTTTTACGTTGGTGAGCAGACACATTTTTCCAACATATGGAGCAATGGATTAGCAATATGGTTCAAAATTATTCAAATTGAGAGTAATAGTGTGTTACGCAATTAGGGTGCTGGTCATATGCCAAATTTCAACGAAATCCATTCAGCCGTAATAGCGTGAAAGCGTAACAAACAAACACACTTACTTTCGCATTTATAAGTTAGGATAGTTAGGATTAGGAAGTTAGCGATCTGCCCCTGCTTTGCACGTTTTTACGACTTCACAAAACGTCGAGATTTCTTTAATATTTACACTAGGTAGGAACCTACTTCAAAAAATATACTTGAGTTTATAAATACAGTACCTACCTATTTCATCTAGGAAATTCGATTGGCTGTAGTCTGTACAGTTTGAGATTAAGAAAGTCTGTTTCCCGTCTGTATAAAATCTCGTAAGCTCATAAAACAGTACATAATGCAGACAGACAGAAGGTTTCCTACACTTACGAGACATTATCGCATCATAAATTCTTTCACGAGGCAGGCGGAAAGAAAACGAGCCACTTTGACATGTTGCCGTCCATTCCACCAGTTTTATGCTATAAAACAATTCTCAAAAGAAAATATAAATACGAAGTTGGCTTGAGTGGCAACTGAACCGTGAAGCGAGTGGCACACGATTCCTTGAGACTTCAAAGTTCGACGAAATATTAAATTGACGTCGCCTTTCATATTCAGTCCTGTAAGTAAACATTTGTACGTAACAGAGTCTCCACTTCATTTGCACGAACGGTAAGTCTCTGGAAGTGTCTCGGGCGTATTTTATTTTTCTCAGTGAATGCGCCATCGCCAGGAGGCAGTGTTTTGTTTTCTAGAGCGTCCTCCGCTCGATTAGTCGTTTCCTTTTTATTCACAGACACGTGCGGAAACCAGATGCTATCGATGTACTTCGACTGTTTATTTACAGTTCCTATTGCTTTTTGTCTTCGTTTGAATTTGTATTTGCACTCGAAATAAAACCTTTAGTTGAATTGAATATATTTGAAAGTGCTTTCAAGCTTATAAGAAAGTTTAAAACACTTCAATATTTTAACGAAATTAATTTAAACTCGGTTTCACTTAACATTTAGCAAATTTACATTTTCATTAAAGTTTAATTACAATTTACAATAATATGAGAAATTAGGGCAAACAAAAAATTAGAAAATGAAAACCAATGAATGTGGAGCAGTAGGAATGAAAAAGTGAACCACTTTACTAGTTTGAACTAGTTCCTAGAAATATTAAGCCCATTGAGTGTGGAGACGCGAGTAGTTTACAGGAGCGTACGAAAGGGTTAACCACGTCAAAGAGTCGTGTCCACAACTTATATTAGACAAGTTTCAAGGCGCACTCTCGTGATAAATATACTCTAAATATTTTTAATGGACAAGTATTTGTAAACTAATCATCGGTCTGGCATTTGTGGTGATGTCCACATATTTGCTGTTTAACTTTCAAATAGGTAGGTAGTAGGTACTTACTATCAAACCTTTCATAGGCTACACAAAAAAGGCTTTTATTATAGCTTGTTTTTAAACAGATTTCTAAAAATAAGTAACCTATTAAAAATACATAGGTAAGTACACACAAATCCATAACATACCAAAGTACCTATCTACACCAAACTTAATTGACTAAATTGCTTTGTCATTCCATCGGTCGTTCGGAACGTTTTGTCAATAATCGTTTACGTCATTAGAGACTGTATTTTATATTCAAAACGTTCCCTCCGTCAAAGAAAATGGCCTGCGAAATACTGGCCATCGTTCCGATCGATGTATACTCACAATGGAATCTTTTTAATATAAAAATGGGAGTATTTTAAAACAGTTTTCATATCGAAGCATTCACTGGAAGAGATATTAAATGTTTTCAGTGCGCATTCACATATTATAGACATTTATCGGTACGTATTTATTTTTTCGTAGCACTTTCGTAGACCCTGCTACAAAATTAGCTACCGGTTCAATCCCCTGTATTGTTTTCCTGTCAAACAACTACGTAGGTGTTAATATAGATCCTGTTTAAGTATGCTGATAAAATATACTAGATGATACGTAGTTTTAAACCAGTCGTTACGGGTATTCAGAAGCCCGAAAGTCTGACAACCAGTCTTACCAAGGAGTATCGTATTACCCAGTAACTGGGTTGTGGAGGTCAGATAAGCAGTCGCTCCATGTAAAATACTGGTATTCAGCTGCATCCGGTTAGACTGGAAGCTGACCCCAACATACTCGTAGTTGGGAAAAGGCTAGGCAGATGATGATGATTTATTTTTTCGTAGCACTTTCGTAGACCCTGCTACAAAATTAGCTACCGGATCCATTCCCTGTATTGTTTTCCTGTCAAACAACTACGTAGGTGTTAATATACGAGTAGATCCTGTTTAATTATACGGATAAAACATACAAGATAATACGTAATTTTAAACTAACAGTTGAGGTCAGGCGGCTGCTGCTACGTCTGAAACCGCAGAATCAGCATAATCGTAGATTTCGGAATTGGCAAACTCGAGAGGGAACCGTGAAGAAGAAATTTTAATAACTATGTATGTTTATGAGATTCTCTGATACTAACATAATTAAACCTCTTCAGTGTTACTTACCTCATAATCAGAGAGTTATTCACAAAGTATACGCATTGTCTGCTCAATAGAGAACAATTAGGATTCCCTTGCCACCCTCCCTGTTTCCACACCCCACACGTCGGGCGGAAAAGGGACTTTTTCTTTTTATTGTCCGTTAATTGCTCTGATTGGTGCGACGGAACGAAATAAAGCCGCATTCGTGGGGATTTGTAGGCTCGCCCGCGTTCAGACGTAGCGGCCTCTAATTTAGACTTGATTGTAAAACGGCTCCGAGCACTTTTGCTGTTTGTATTTTCTGTTTTATTTAGTTTTTATTTTTATTGAAATTACAGTATTCTTAAACTTTATCGAAGAAGCAGACGAAAGAGGAATCGAAAAGTTATTTCATTGTGATCGAATTCAGAATTGGGTGTTCTTTTTACTCTGGACAAAATGGTAAATAGGGGAACGCTGACAGGATAAATAAAAGTTATCCATATGTATTGCATTCGGTTCTTCTGTAATTTATCAACTTGAACATTCATCAAGTGACCGCAGGAGCACTAAACTAATTAAGAGTATTGCTCCAGAATGAATCTTCTCACTTCACTCAGAATTAATCGTTTAGGGAGCGGCTCTCTCATCGCATTGCGGAGGAGACAAGAACAACTACAAGAACTCTAATCTATTGTAGTTGAAACTGAGGAACAAAGCGCCGCGACAAAGCGACAATGCGAGCGAGTTATTCCGATCTAAGGTTGTTAGTTCATTGCAAGTGGTTAATGGCTGAGGTGAGTGCCTACAACTACCTACACGTAGGTACTCGTAATTCAGTTTCCTGCTGACGTAATATTCATGTATGTGAGCGGGTCTGCGGCGATGAATTTATTACTAGGGTCGATACCGAGTATATCATCTAAGAGTTATTACTCTTGAGAGAGCTGTAAACATAATAGTACAGATATCTTTGGAAAGGAAAGCAATCGCTGGGTATTAAAAGATTTATATCCGATGTGAGTTTTATCGAAAAAGCCGGGGATTAGAAGCTGACGTGTGTTGGTGGGCTTATACGAGTAATACTTACTGAATAAAAATGAGATTAGGCCCCAGTATCCGAGTTATGTATCGGGTGTTGAGGGGCTTGTGGCTAAGTAATAACAGCCACACGGGTCGATCGATCAGGTTAAGCTATGCTTGCCGCGGTTGGTCTGTGGACCATCTTTACATATCAAGACCCCTCCGTGCCTCGGAAAGCACGTTAAGCTGTTGGTCCCGGCTATCATTCTTAGATCTTTGACAGTCGTTACGGGTCGTCAGGAGCCCGAAAGTCTGACAACCGTCTTACCAAGGGGTATCGTATTACCCAGTAACTGGGTTGTGGAGGTCAGATAGGCAGTCGCTCCATGTAAAATACTGGTATTCAGCTGCATCCGGTTAGACTGGAAGCCGACCCCAACATAGTTGGGAAAAGGCTAGGCAGATGGTGATGATGATCCGAGTTATGTATCCTTCCGATACAAAATAAAATCGTTATTTGAAGAAATGCTTTATCTTCATCAATTTCGCATTTATAATATTAATTCGTAAATATATAACATTAATTATTATGTATAATAATAAATAAAAAAAAAAGTTTTTTATACACAAGACGTAGCTCCTTTTTTGTACTTACATATATATAGACTTGATTACATATATATATATTTTGTAATGACACTTTTTCACACAAAGATTAATATAACTATTCCTTCATTTCTTAAATTTAAAAAACAGACATACAATTTTTTTTTAGATTTTCTGTACAGTGAGGCTTTAACAAAAAATAATAAAGAGGTAGAAGTAGTTTTCTCTGTATAAATCGGGCATTGGCGCGTACTTAGAAACTGATACTCTCTCTAAGCTCAATCCTAGAAACGTATCCTACGTTACGTAAAGGTAAAGTTATAAAACTGACTGGCTGTCACCTGGGAGACGATAGTAAGAATAAAGACACTCCCTGCCTTGTGTTTGTACAAGTACAGTACAAGTACAGGTGGCTCTAATGATCAGTGTGTTTGCGCTAGGGAATGTGTTTCCAGGACATTCATTTTTCTCTGATAATTTCCTCAGAATTTTTATCTTTTGTTTGACTAATTGCTTAGTATACGGTTTGTCTAGTCAAACTATTTAGGCAAAAACACGTAGGTAGGTACATACTACATAATACATTACATATAAGGATGTAGGTACCTTGAAGCATTCTTGTAAATACACAATATGTAAGTTTTCTCATTCGACTGAGTAATCGAACGATTGAGAAGAAACATTATCGACGGAGACCCATAAGTCGCAATCCTTTGAACGTAAAAGTTTTTTATTCCATTACTAAAACGCTGTAACTCTATCGTCGACTGGATTTATTGAAAAGAAAGCGACAATGTCGTGCAGAATTCTTGAACATTCATGGATATGTGAAGTTTTTATGAATAAGGTGTGTAGGATTGAAAGAAACTGACATAAGTAGCAAAATATGGGCATACTGTAGGCACATCTCTGGCCATCCATTTGGCAAAAATGGGAGTGATAATGAAGAAAAACAAGAAGCTTGTGCTACCTAGGCGCGCACTGAAAGAAGATGAATAAGCGTAAAGGGTATGGCCAATCTCGGCTTAACGTGGACAAGCTGTTCAGTAAAAAGTATTTCATCAAATAAATATAATTAATTCTAAAATAAATATTTTTGCAAACCTCGTCGCAGGAAAGTCTTCTGTAAAAAAACTTGTAATAAAAGTATTCACGCTGATTGCACGCAGAAAGCAACGCCATTTTTTGGTTACAGGCTCTCGGTGACTTAGATTCTGGGTTACCACGTAAAAAAGTTATGACATTTCAGATTTTATTCGATAAAAAATCGATTCCTAGTATTTGAGTAAAAAATGTGGATCTTTCTTGAGCACCTTTACTACATAAGTGATTTGGGCCATTTTTTATTCTTATTTATCTGTGATTAGATGAAAACAATCAAAATATTTATATTTCTCTATGTAAATCAATTTACATCTGATTATGGACTCGATTATCAAATCCTTACATCGATATTTATTAAACATATATTATTTTTTATTACTTGGTAGCACCAACTGCATCGTCTGTCAACAACGAGGTCAACGAAAAAAAAACTATTCGCTTTGCTTCTTTCTTTGGTGTTGTGAATGTTATCTTGTTTTTTGTTCGAGCGTTTGTTTTTGTTATAATGAACTCCGGTACCGCACCTTAACCCGGCCTTACTTTTGGACACCGAATCTGTTTCTAACGTCGCCTCTGGCATTATTTTGGACATTGAACCTGCTGTAAACGACAACCTTGGCACGAACTCGGACACTCCTGCGCATCGTCTTGTTTCCTCACATGGGAATGAGGATTATGAGGAAGAACTGCGATGTGTTAATTGTGGCATCTATATTACGCATCGAAGAAGACGTACTCTGGAGCTCGTTGAAGTACAATCAACTATTCGACAATGGACTGCTCCTCAAATCGTAAGTCTATTTTCAAAACTCAAACAGGTCTAATACAAATAGGTTTTCACAAACTCTATTACTATTTCAGTAAGTACTTATATAAAAAAATAGCCCAGACTAGAAAGACCGACATTGATTGACTTGAGAAGCATCTGAAACAAACTCAGTTGTCTTGTTTAATATAATTTCTGTTTCTGAATGTTTTTGAGATAGTATTATGTCTATTGTAACAAACTGCATTTATAAATATTTGTCTTATTTACAGGTTACAGCCCATAGCTTGGTCTATCATTCATGCTGGATGTTGGCATTTAATTACTCAACGGACAAAGAAAATGAACAAAGCACAAGTAGTGGTCATCGTCAACAACCATTTGTCAACTGTCATTGTTCTGTATTACGTACCAGATCCCATGTTATGCATGCAAATACAGAAAGAGAAATTCACATAAGAAATGTGATTAGCGAGTGGATAGCACCACAGCAGGTGAGCACAGATTAACTTTTATGTGTAATGGACAGGTTATATTATTTAGGGCTCGTGGCTAAGTAATAACAGCTGCACGGGTTGATCGATCAGGTTTAGCTGCGCTTGCCGCGGTTAGTGCGTAGATTGGTGACCGCCTATACATACCAAGACCCCTCCATGTCTTGGAAAGCATGTTAAGCCATTGGTCATGGCTGTAATTTGTGTAACTTTCACAGTCATTACGGGTCATTAGAAACCTGAAAGTCTGACAACCAGCCTCACCAAGGGGTACTGTATTACCCAGTAACTGGGTTGTGGAGGTCTGATACATAGTCAATCCGTGTAAAATACTGGTATTCAGCTGCATCCAGTTGAGACTGGAAGCTGACCCCAGCATAGTTGGAAAAGGCTAAGCTGATGATGGATAGGATATATTATTTGAAATTAACTTAATTATGTGTATAGAAAGAAGTAATTTATATATTGAAATGCCACTAACTTAGAATTATTTTGTTTAGGTTCATGGATCCGTGTTGGCAGTGAGCTGACAGAGTTCCCGTTCTTGCTCCAGTAGCTGTTAAAGTACCAGCAGCAGCAGCATCAACAGAAACCATTAACATACCGGATTATTCATGAGCACCAGATACACAAAGCCATTGTTTTTCAGATTCAGATTAAAACCATTATGTGAAATAATAGCTGCTTGTTTTATTTTATACACTAATATTCCCCTAAAATGTAACCATTGCACAAATGACTGACAGGCCTGTTGGTCTAGTGGTCAGTGGCCCTGACTGCTATGCGCAAGGTCGTGGGTTCGATTCCCACTCAGGACAAATGTTTGTGTGATGAGCATGATCATTTGTTCTTTGTCTGGTTGTAATTTATCTATGATATGTATGTATTTAGAGAGGGGCCCGTGGCTAAATAAGAACAGCCGCACAGGTCGATCGATCAGGTTAAGCTACGCTTGCCGCGGTTGGTCTGTGAATGGGTGACCATCTTTACATACCGAGACCCCTCCGTGCCTCGGAAAGCACGTTAAGCCGTTGGTCCCGGCTGTCATTCGTAGATCTTTGACAGTCGTTACGGGTACTCAGAAGCCCGAAAGTCTGACAACCAGTCTTACCTGGGGGTATCGTATTACCCAGTAACTGGGTTGTGGAGGTCAGCTGCATCCGGTTAGACTGGAAGCCGACCCCAACATAGTTGGGAAAAGGCTAGGCAGATGATGATGCATGTATTTAGAAAAATATATGTATGTTTACCAGTTGTCTAGTACTCATAGCACAAGCTCTGCTTAGTTTGGGACTAGATGGCGTTGTGTGAAAGTTGTGGAATATTATTATTATTATTATTAAATATATACAAACGAGAATAATTTATAATAGAAAAGAAACACTCATTTTTACTATTTTTATTATTAATTTGTAAAATACATACTGTTATTAGATGTTGATTGTGATCTTGTCGCTGAGAACAGCGACAAGATCACAATATTGCACATGCTAAATATGGTACATTTTTCAAACTTCCTGCAACTTTATTATAATATTTCGTTTCTACTAGGAATGAAATATTAAAAACGCAACTTATTTATTATAATACTTACTGTCCACGTCAAGCCAGAGCACCCTAACAAACTGAGCCATTCCCTTTGTAAAAAAAACTTAATTAAAGCTTCTTGGAACATTTACCAACCTAATTAAAAACAATTTAAGAAACCGTTGACATCTCAGGGCCTCTCGGTTTCATGGCTAACCACAGGAGATTTAAAATGTAAATTAAAAAAAAATGTGAGTCTCCGATTTCCTGTAATATTTAATTATTTCCCAAGCACGAAAAGGATCTTCCTTCTTAGTTTTATAATTGATTTAATGTTGTTTTTTTTACTAGTTTTTATAAAATACCGGAGACTGTTAGGAATAAGAATAAGCAGGAATCCAAGATCGAAATACGTGAATTTTATTAATATAGAGTTTTACAAAGGATGACAAAAAAGAGAAGACAGATATTGAGTGACACTTAAAACAATTTTTTTTTTTTTTTTTTTTTTTAAATGTTGTTTCTTTTAAATTCTCATTTATCCTCTTTCAACACTCCTCCTTAAATGAGATCCTAGAGCCAGTCCAACTCCTCCTCAAACTTGCATTCCTTTCATACATCTTTCATGCTTTTCTCTGCAAAGTCCTTTCGTAAAAACATCTGCAGGCATCTCGTTCGTCGGAAGATAACTTAGCCTTACCTTGCCCATTCTCACCATTTCCCGAATGTAGTGATGCCTCACATCTATATGTTTTGTTCTTCGATGATGCATTGGATTCTCAGCAATTTGAATCGCAGACTGACTATCACTTAATAATTCTACGACTTCATTAATTCCAGTCAACTCGGCTAGAAGTGCAGTTAAGAATGCAGACTCTCTACATCCCTCTGAAAGTGCCACATATTCAGATTCTGCACTTGAGAGTGCCACTGTCGTTTGTTTACGACTTTCCCATGCTATGGGACCACCTCCAAATGTGAATACAAAACCAGTGTATGATTGTCGATCACACACATCGCCTGCGTGATCAGCATCTATATATCCAACAAGCTTATTCCCCGTCTTTTTAAATGTTAGTCCGAATTCTTTGGTTGCATTCAAGTATCTTAGCACACGCTTTGCAGCTGCCCAATGTGTTTTGTCGTAACAGCTGTTAAACTGGCTCAAATAGCTTACTGCGTATGAGATATCAGGTCTTGAACATACGGCTAAGTACATTAACGAACCAATTAGTTCTCTGTATGGCAGTTCCATTGGTGGAATGTAATTTCTATCCTGTGGTTTTACAAGTTTAATCCCACTTTCAACAGGAGTCTTTACACTCTTACAGGAACTCATTCCAAATTTCTTCAGAATTCTCTCAAGATACTCAGTTTGGTTGAGTTGTATAGAGTTGTCCTGACATTTGATTTTCATTCCAAGAAAGACATCTACCTCACCTAGATCTTTCATTTCAAACTTTCTTTGTAGTTCTGTTTTCAATTTTATTCTCTCCTTCTCATTGTTCCAAAAAATTAGAATATCATCTACATAAACTGCTATAATCATCATACAGTCATGTTTCTTTCTTCTGTAAACACATGGTTCAGTTTCACATCTCTTGAAACCTATGTTTAACAACACCTTGTTCAATTTCTCGTACCATGCTCTGGGGGCTTGCTTTAGACCGTAAATAGCTTTCTTCAGTAAACAGACATGTCCTTCTTTACCTTTTTCTTCAAAACCTTTCGGTTGTTTTAAATAAACCTTCTCTTTTAAGTCTCCGTTTAAGAACGCGGTAACGACATCCATCTGATCAACTTTTAGATTATTTTCAACACCTAGAGCCAAAAGTAGCCTCAAAGTACTGTGGCGTATTACAGGTGCAAATGTTTCGTTGTAGTTTACCCCCTTTATTTGGGAAAATCCTCTGGCTACGAGTCTCGCCTTGTACCTTATCTTCCCCGGCTCTTTTTTTATTCTAAAAATCCATTTAGAATCTACACAGTAGCCATCAGCTTTTTCTACTAACTCCCATGTATTGTTTTTCTTCAACGCATTAAGCTCTTCTTGAATAGCTTTATGCCACTTATCCTTATCAACTCTTGATAAAGCTTCTTCTATAGTTATAGGGTCTTCCTTTATATCTTCTTCTGCATAATAGAGAATGTAATCATCGAAATTTCTCAATTTCCTTTCCCTAAGAGGATATCTTCTTTCAGGAATATCGTGCGTGTTTTCACATTCCAGTACAGGACTTTCACTGCCTTGCACTTCAGTTTCAGAAACATCCATTCCTTCAACTGTATTTTCCACACACTGCTGTTCACAAGTGTTTTCCAATCTATGTTCAGAACTATTACCGTCCTGCAGTTCAGATTCAGGAACTTCCACTTCTTCACATTCAAAAAATTCGTCATTTTCTTCTCGATGTCGTTCTTCATGTTGTTCTACTTGACGAGCTTCATTAGGAGCATTCACTTCTTGGATCATTAAAGGTCTCTCCCAGACGTCATCTGATGGCATCATTTGTACAATTTCATCAGTATCGTTTGCATGAATCTTGATTTGATTTTCAAAGAAAACTACATCTCTTGCTTTGTATAAGCGATGTGTCTCAGGGTCTAAAAGTCGATAACCCTTAGTTGTTTCACAATAGCCGACAAACAGTAGTTCTTTAGTCTTTGAGTCAAACTTCTTCCGTTTCTGTTTCGGAACATGCATAAACGCCCGGCAACCAAATACCTTTAAATGCCTCAGGTCAACCTTTCTTTTAGACCATGCTTCTTCAGGCGTCATCCCTTTAACAGCACGTGTAGGACATCTGTTTTTCAGATAAACCGAAGTATTGACCGCTTCAGCCCAATACTTCTTGTCAAGTTTCGCTTCTTCAAGCATGCTTCTGGCTCGTTCTACAATTGAACGATTTGCCCTCTCACTCACTCCATTCTGTTGCGGTGTGTATTCCACTGTCAGCTGGTGGGTAATACCATTACTACGCAGAAAATTATTTACACGTTCATTGACGTAGTCGGTTGCGTTGTCCGTCCTAATCGCCTTGAGTTTTTTACTAGTCTGATTTTCAACAAGTGTTTTAAACTCTACCAACTTCGAGAAGACCTCACTTTTGTTTCGCAAAAAATAAACAAATGTTTTTCTCGATTTGTCGTCAATAAACGTCAGAAAATATTTATACCCCGCAAATGAAGCAGTTTCTATTGGCCCACAAACATCGCTATGTACTAATTCAAGAAGTTCAGTAGCACGCGTACTCTTCTGTTTCGGAAAAGGTAATGTGGTTTGCTTACCTTTTAAGCACGACACACATTGTACTGAGTCTGGATCCTTAAAACTAATACCTCTAGCCTGTTTGTCACGTAGTATCTTCATGTTGGCAAGTCCCAAATGTCCAAGTCTGCGATGCCATAGCTGGACTTCATCATCAACTTTTGTTTTTAAAGCTGAAAACATGTGAGGATTAGAATTAGACTTTACTACATAAATCCCTTTCTCTTCCTTACATACCAACTCAACCTTGCCATTCACTTGACATTCTTCTGACTTATACAACTCACAACCTCTTTTCGAAAATACTACCACAAAATTTCGATTCACTAATGTACTAACACTTAATAGATTCGTAGCTAACTTGGGCACAAAGACAGCTCCCTTTACACTAACGTTCAATTCATCTGAACAAACATCACCTCGGCCTTCACCTTCCACTCTGTTCCCATTCGCGCATGATATTTGAACTGGCTCATTCAACCTTTCATAGTTGTTCAGCCAATCTTTCCTGTTGGTCATATGAAATGACGCTCCAGAATCCAAAATCCACTCTTGCGAAACGTTTCTATAAGTATGGAGTGCCGTATGTGTGGTGTTTGCATGATTGTAATGCTTCTTGGGGCAAAAACGAGCTTTATGTCCTTCCCCGCACACATAGCATTCAATCTTCTTATTTGCTATCTTTCCTTTACCCTTTTCATTTGCTTTCCAATAGCTTTTCTTTTTAGCAGCACTCAAAGCATTCTGCGACGAATCCTCATGTGTTGATGTAACATCTATCTGTAGCAATTTGGTTTTAACGTAGTCTGTTGTTAACGTTATATTGCTATTTTCGATAGCCATCCTCATCGGCTCATACTGTTCTCCTAGTCCTTGTAGCATAAGTGCAGCCAGTAACTCATCATCTACTTCTTTGCCCATATCTGCTAGCTGATTGGCTAGCGACAGTATCTCAGTGACGTAGACTCGTGGGCTACTATACACGCTCAGCTTCTGACTAACTAGTCGTCCTAGCAATCGACATCTATTATTAATTCCCTGGTCTTCGAAGGCAGCTTTTAAAGCATCCCAGCTCTTCTTGGCTGTAGTTGCTTTCTTCACATGTACCAAACAATGCGGTTTAACCATTAACAGCATCTTTGCACGTACCTTTTTATCCATCTTAAGACCAACAGCAGTTGATGGTGTTTCTTCTATAAAATCCCAGAGATCTTCCATTACTAGATAAAGTTCTACTTGCACCTTCCAAGTAGCGTAGTTCGACGCTCCATCCAGCTTTTCGATGCTTTCGACTAATCTCCCAGATCGGTGCGGCGCACCGCCACCATCACCAACTGCTCCACGTACGTCTTCCATTATTAACAATTTTTCAAATGTTAATATTTAAACGCTCATGCTACCATGTTAGGAATAAGAATAAGCAGGAATCCAAGATCGAAATACGTGAATTTTATTAATATAGAGTTTTACAAAGGATGACAAAAAAAGAAGACAGATATTGAGTGACACTTAAAAGGAACAACTTGTTTTTTTTTTTATTAAAATGTTGTTTCTTTTAAATTCTCATTTATCCTCTTTCAACACTCCTCCTTAAATGAGATCCTAGAGCCAGTCCAACTCCTCCTCAAACTTGCATTCCTTTCATACATCTTTCATGCTTTTCTCTGCAAAGTCCTTTCGCAAAAACATCTGCAGGCATCTCGTTCGTCGGAAGATAACTTAGCCTTACCTTGCCCATTCTCACCATTTCCCGAATGTAGTGATGCCTCACAGAGACACCCTGTAGACCATACTATTCGAGCTGTACCGACAAGGGAGTTGGATTTACGGTCGGGATGCAATGAGCCGACCATTCAGAGTGGCGTGGCCAGCCTTCATTTTGCATGATATTAAACTGGAAAAATAAAAAAGTTGATATAAAGGGAAACTTGGTCGGGGAATTATCATGAAAAGCGGAGGTGCTGCAACGATGCCTAGGTAACTTCGAGAGACGCTTTTTAGTTTGTTTTCCCGGTGTAATATTTGGTACATGATATATTTTTTTGATGGAACCATTTAGTCACTTTTAGTATCCCCTTAAAATAAGAGGTACTTTCACGGAATACTTTTCTCGGGGAGTGAAATATGTGACGTTGACGTCTTAGGTCTGACATTTTTTTACTCGTCATCATCAATAGATTGTTCTGGTTGCGTGTAAACAAAATCAAGAGACACCAGGTTTGGCTATTACTTCTATTCTATTTTTCTCTATGGCAATGGTAACGCTGTCGACCGTTCTACCAGTGTCAGATGTGCTATGAGAAAATGTGCAATACCCACTCTAGAAACTTCTTTGCACACCCTAGAAAAATCGACAATATTGAAGTACTTATAGTTTAATTGCTTTTAGGGTTCCGTATATCAAAAGGAAAAGACAGAACTCTTATAAGTCGTGCATTTTGTCCAAGATGTAAGGTTTGTAGAGTTGGGCTCTTTAAATTAATTGACTGTGGTTAGATTAGCAGGATAGCTGCCCCCCCTTGACAAAATCCCTCGCCACGCCAATGCACACATCACAATATTCAAACAAGCAAAATATTCCAGCTGAAAACTGCCATTTAAATTGACATGTAATTACTTCGTTAGGTCCCTACTAATGGTCCATTTTCTCATTTAAAATCTGAATTCGTCCCTGTTTCCCATCCGGACAGTGGCATTTCAATAGACGATATTACGTACGGATACAAGTAAGTAGAACTATCCGTTCATGTTGTAGAATTAATCAGTGGTCGCGTCGAGTCTGCTCTATTTTTCTCCTCGTCACCCCTTGCATTGTACCGATATAACATTTTATTAGGTGAATCAAATATAAACAGGACTTTTTTTATTACTGGTCGCTGAGTGAAGTGACGTGCTTGGTGCTGTTGTATGTGTTAGGAGGGATCATCTAGGGGAGGGGGGTATACTGCTCCAGCTCACTTTAGTCTATTGCGCGCCAGTAGCATCATGTATGAGCAGGAGGTATATAAGTCTGTTGAGCAATGACTTATCATAATTTTTTTAACATGGGAGGGCATAAAACCTTCCGAAATTTTGCATCCATTGACTCTACAGTTCGATAAGAATACGCTTTCAAGAACTCAAGTGTAGGAATAGCACAAAAAGAAAAAAATCAAGCGGAGGACGCCGTTTTCACACTGATCAGATAGTGGAATCATTTGTGTGGAATTGGCTAAAGGCACGACCGACTACATTCTTCGATAATGGTATCAAGAAACATCCCCTGCGCTGGGAAAAATGTGTTAATAGAAGAGGAGATTATGTAGAAAAATAAAATATATTCCTCTTTTTTACGAATATAATAATACATGCGTATTTTTTTTTACTTACGTCCGGTTTATATTTGATCCACCCACGTAATTACCTATACAGTGTGTCCGGACATGGACTAGCGATATTCTAAACACTTAAATATAAGCTATTTTAAAGTACTATTACACTATAGGCTTGGGTCCAATACACTTCCCCGCTATGTGGCAGCCATTTTGTTTTTTTTGTTGAAATATGCTCTATGCGAGTACAAAAAAAATCATATATCTCAAAGTTTTAGTCATACTGAGATAAAAATAGGCTTATTCGGAAGGCAATAATATTGTCTACCGTCTGCATTACAAAGCAATGTGTTCACAATTCCATAACTTTTGAAAAAAAATGTGAAAGTCGAAAAAAAAATCAAAAAATTATGCAATTCAACCAATAATGGTTAATTACTACAAAAACAACCCCGAGAACTTTTTTATTTTTTATACTAGATCGACAGTTTTTGAGCTACGCTACAATGCGACATAAAATTCACAACTGTATGTTTAATACTTTAAGAGTTATTGTTGTTTGAACATAGCGTATGCGCAAGCACAAAACGTCTTTGTTAACCGCCAGAGTGTCATTTATGGCATTCACTGTATTCCATCTGAGAGCAGGCGAGAAATACTGTTCGTTACTACCGTGAGTAAGCGAGATAGAACGTATTAGTCCACTACCTGAAACAAAATCAGTTTTAAGGACAAATTATTAGTTGGGTTAGTTTAGTTGTCCCTCGCCCTGCGTTGTGATCGCTATCGCTACTTTCACTTACCGTCCGTGCTGTTTACGTGCTGCGTTAGTGTTTTGTATTTAAAAGTGTGATAAAGTATGGCACAGCGTCAATATTCATCGCAACATATTGCTGACATACACTTTGTGTATGGCTTTTGCAATGGAAGTGCAAATTTGGCTGTACAAGAATATCGACGAAGGTACCCTAACAGGCCTACACCGAGTCGCCAAACTTTTATCGACGTGCATTCAAGATTAGCGGAAAGAGGTATTCAAAGAGCTGTTAATGAACGCAATCGCTTGGTATCGCCCGAAGATGAAGAAGAAGTGCTTAGACTAATAACCAATGATCCTAGACTAAGCGTTAGACGGATTTCAGTGCAACTTCGAATGTCTAAGTGGCATGTATGGAGAATTTTGAAAAGAGAAGGGTTACACCCTTATCATTTTCGACGGGTTCAAGACGTGATCGAACCAGATTTTGCTGCGAGATCTGTGTTTTGTTCGTGGATAAATAGAAATTTGAGACAGAACCGTAATTTTTTACAAAGAATACTGTGGACTGATGAAGCCAAATTTACAAGAGCTGGGATTACAAACCACAGAAACGACCATCTCTGGTGCTCCGCAAATCCAAGGGCGGTGCGCCCAAGCTCATTTCAACATGAATTCTCAGTAAATGTGTGGGCCGGCATAATCAACGATAGGCTGATAGGGCCATTGGAATTGCCACCTACATTAAACGGCGCTAGATTTTTAGAATTCTTACAGACACAGTTTGCGGACAGCCTCATGGACCTACCTCTATCATACCGTCGGCGTATGTGGTTCCAGCTCGATGGTGCACCCGCGCATTTTTCTCGAGCAGTGAGAGAATATTTAAATAATAATCTACAGCCGTGGATCGGTCGTGGTGGTGTAGTAGCGTGGCCGCCTCGCTCACCCGATTTGACACCCTTGGATTATTTTTTGTGGGGTCATATGAAACAAAAAGTATACGCTACAGTTCCAAATACCAGGGAAGAACTCGTCGCAAAAATTATGGCAGCCGCCGAAGAAATTAGATCCGATTTGGATTTAATTAGGCGCTCATCAACCCAGGTGGCACAGAGAGCCGTAGTGTGTCTACAAGCTGGAGGTGGCCACTTTGAGCAACTGCTTTAGATATTTTAATCTTCATTTAATATTGGAAAAAACATTAAATAAAATTCAATATGAATGTTATGTTTTTTTAATGATTTCCTGTTTAGGGTTCCGACAAAGGCCTTTTGTGCTTGCGCATACGCTATGTTCATACAACAATAACTCTTAAAGTATTAGACATACAGTTGTGAATTTTATGTTGTATTGTAGCTTAGCTCAAAAACTGTCGATCTAGTATAAAAAATAAAAAAGCTCTCGGGGTTGTTTTTGTAGTAATTAACAATTATTGGTTGAATTGCATAATTTTTTGTTTTTTTTTTCGACTTTCACATTTTTTTTCAAAAGTTATGGAATTGTGAACATATTGCTTTGTAGTGCAGACGGTAGACAATATTATTGCCTTTCGAATAAGCCTATTTTTATCTCAGTATGACTAAAACTTTGAGATATATGATTTTTTTTGTACTCGCATAGAGCATACTTCAACAAAAAAAACAAAATGGCTGCCACATAGCGGGGAAGTATATTGGACCTAAGCCTATAGTGTAATTGTACTTTAAAATAGCTTATATTTAAGTATTTAGAATATCGCTAGTCCATGTCCGGACACACTGTATAATCACGCCTGGTTATTAAACGAGTAGTTGTAGCCCGGTGGCACAGTATTACAAAATACTGTGCCGGTGGTATCAGCCCCAGAGTTGTAGGTAGAGTTTATTAAATAATTTAATTTTTTTATCGCAGGCATTTTACTTTGAGTATTTAATTTCATCACCACTGCTCTCGAAACGGTATATCCTAAGACCAAAAATAAAACACACAATGTAATAATTTTTTTTTTTTTTTAACGTTGCCCCACACTAGGAATTTCTCCTGTATTGTGGGTGCATGTACAAACATTTAAAGTCACATACACAAACAGCCAGACCCGGAACAACTACTTGTAGGTCATACAAATATTTGTTCCGTGCGGGAATCGAACCCGCGACACGTAGCGCAGTCAATCGCTTAACCACTGCGTCAACCGTGGCGTCAAATAAGAAGACATGTGACATCCACCAACCCGCACCGGGCCTGGGAGGTGGATTATGGATGTGGCCTCTCACAGAGAGGAGGTCTGTGTCCCCGCATTGGAAACATTGTAGATTGATTACACTGTTCAACAAAGGTGCGCAGACAGTATGACACTACGAAACGTAGCGTTTTTGTAGTTTTTTTCTGCTGATAACCTTACACATGAATTCTAGGTACGATAGGCCGCAGCTCAGCGGTAACAAAACCAGTTTAAGCTGGCTTCTTATACTAACTCCGTCCTACGCTAGGCCAGCTCAAAGTCAAAAAGCTACTCGTACCACTGAGTTACGGCCTATTGTACAACATCCGTGCAATTTTTTTTTTAAACGAAAACAGTTTATTGAGGCCGTCCCTCGATTTTCTCTTTTACGTTGAGGTAAATAAACTCCAGAATTCCAGAAAGGTATCATCAGAAATTGCAGGAATTTCAGTTAAGTTAGTCAAGCTATTTGTTGTTACCTGAAGTAACAAACTAACCACAAATAATTTAGCAAGGATTATAATACTCCTTGACGTTCCTTCGGCAACCATCGTCGATCCTTACAAACCGAACTGTTTGCTTTTCTAGTTAATCTTCTGTGAACACTGACTTTACATAAACGGCTTTCGGTACAAAATCGATTTGTTTGGTATAGGTACAGACGCACATCAAGCTCCCCGAAACTGTCAAATTTTCCCAATCAACTTTGAGCCTTATGCTTTAGCGATAAAGTTGAAAATCTATTAAAGAAATTTGACAGATTTTAGTAGCTTGATGTGCTGGCGTCTGTACGTGGGTTAATTCGATAACGAAAATATATCGTGAGGGAATAATCACTCGGTCGGACGTATCGATACGTCTATGTGTTGCCTGCTACTTTGGCCGCGTCTGATTAGAACTGCACATCAGTTTTTTTTTTTTTTTAAATTTACGTAAGTGATGTATTAAAGAGGAAGTGTCAGGGTAGCCCAAGAAATTCAACTTCGCGACAGTACCAGGATTAATTAACGAAACAGTCATTCAATATGGTTATATGAACTTAGAGGGTTGTGTTGATGATTTGATAACTCGTATAATTATTACTCGTATAATTTTGCAAATACGTACTTGTTACAGTCGTAAATCATATTTCTTTCAACATACAAACTGGCACTGATTTGCAAGTTGCAAAAAGTGAAGCGATTTACTGCTACGCTGCGTGTCGCGAGTTCGATTCCCGCACGGAACTAATATTTGTATGACCTACAATTAATTGTTCCGGGTCTTGCTGTTTGTGTATGTGACTTTAAATGTTTGTAAACGCATCCACAATACAGGAGAACTTCCTGGGGTAGGGGCAACGTTTTTTTTTTTAAAAAAATTTCATGTTTACCCCTTAAGGACTTGATTGTAATGCATTTCGGCGCTAGTCTATTGCCATTTGTTCGGTGCAATTTGATGATTGAAATTAAGGCATTTGATTTTTCATCATCAAATCATATTGAACACAGAAGCTTGGATTAATATCCCATTACTTTATTACATCAAGGTGTCCTTAATGAGCGAGTATCAAAGTTACGAAGCTTCTAAAGTAAAACATAGACCGGGCGGCAACACTAATGAACTATGAAGTTCGTTCATAATGTACACAAGAAAACACAACATGAAAGAAGATGATATACTTTACTATGAGCTTGTAGAAAGGGCTTTAAATCTTTCCTATATTGCACATAACAGTTTAGGTACTTTTCTATTTACAAATCACTTCATAGAGAAAAGTATTTATATCATTAGTTAAAAAACAAAAAGCAAAAGAAAAATTGTTTAATCTATAAGACGCACATTATAAAGTATTCCGTTCACACTTATTTTACCTTTGACAGCAGCAACCAAACAACAACCTTATTGTAACGAGAATAAAGATCACTGTAGCATTGACATACTTGTTTATAGCAGTAACCCAATAGCCACCATATTGTAACGAGGATAAAGTTATCTGTGATTTTGACAGTGATGCAAAATTAGAGGTAAAATAACTATGAATGGGCAAAACACAAAGCAGCCAAAAGCTAACACAAGACGCACAAACTATCTTTAGACAACCAAAAATAATAAAAACAAAATTATTCACAAAAAAAAAAAAAAAAAAAACAACTGACTTCCAAAAAATCACCACAAAGTGAAAAATAACTTTAATGTCGGAAGTCGGTGTCTTTGGATCTGTATTTTAGTGTTTTGCCACATACTTCCGAAATTAAAATGGAAGTCGGCTGTTTTTGTTTTTTTGTAAAAAAGTTTTTTATTTTTCACTTTTCAGTGGGTCAGTTTGTAATTTATCTAAGTTACAATAGCCTAATGTCAACTGCTCATCACCTTTTACAAAATATTGCTTTTACCGATGCATGGACTTCAATTGTTGAGGAGTTCTCCTAGTAAGAACCGGGAGAACTGGAGCTGATTGCGAAGTCACCATCAGCTCCACTTCACCATACGCATTGTGAGGAGTATAAATTGCTTAACAACCACATTCAAGTGCCTAATGGAATCGCAACCCGTAAAATACTTATTATTGAGTAGTTTAGATGGCCATCGGTGGTCTTCATCATCAGTTCCATTTCATCAAATGGTGCTTTCCGAGAGCAAATGCACGAGTTACTATAAAAAATACCCAAATCGCTATAGATATGCCTATAAAATTTGAGGGTTTCCCTCGATTTCCATGGGATTGCCACATCAGATTCCGACTTGGTGACAATGAGACCAGCTCGAGAGCACACTATTCAAACAAAAAATAAAATTTTAAAATAGGTCCACAATTGACGGAGAAATCGGTGAACATAAACAAAAAAAAAAAAAAAACATACATAAAGTCGAACATATTAACCTCATCCTTTTTGGGAGTCCGTTAAAAAGGAGAAATTGAAAGGTTTATTAAAGATTCATAATATTGCAGAAGAAGATATTAAAGTCTTACTGAATTTTAATTTAATTAATTAATCTGAACTATCCTTTTTGGGAGTCCGTTAAAAAGGAGAAATTGAAAGGTTTATTAAAAATTCACAATATTGCAGAAGAAGATATTAAAGACTTACTGAATGTTAATTTAATTAATAAATCTGAACTAACAAAATTGTCTGGAGAGGAAAAAAATATTAAGGAAATAAAATCCTCGTAATAAGTAGGTTATAGAGTCCATAATCCGGGAGCCCGATTCACTCTACTCTAATTTGAAGATAGTAATCGCGTTTAAGATACGAGTCGAGTAGCGCTGCGTGATTTACTAGTGTTGTCGCCTTAGTTAACGAGGGGAACTTTTTGCGCGCAGACTACACGAGAATAAATTAGCTAAATTGTACTGTCAACTGATCTGCCTGTTAGTACGCGCATTTTTAATGGTCTTTATAACTTACCAATGTTAGAAGTTGATCAAATTAACTACAGAGACTGGATACTATTTTATAAATTGAAACGCGTTTTTGTTTTAACAAAAGTTTGGAATAGAGTTACAGTAGGAACAGAAAATTGAAGTGGATTTTCGATTAAGTTTCAAGTTTTTTTAATCTTTTCGCTGAATACTTTAGGTTCCAGTAAACGATTACGTCACCAGCAAGTCGTACTTTCAATGTTTTCAACGCAATTGGAGTGATTTCACTTGAAGCTGTATTCATACTGTAAGGAAAAAACCGGGCAAGTTAGAGTTGGATTCGTACACGAAGGGTTCCCTACGACAAGACAAAAACGCCGAGAAAACACGTTTCTTGTATGGAGACTCCTTTAATTTTTAATTTTATTATTTCTGTTATAGTGGCAATAGAAATACACACTATATGAAAATATCGACTGTCTACAGACAGACGGACGGACAGCGCAGGCTTAGTAATATGGTTCCGTCGGCATCCTTTGGATACGGAACCCTAAAAACGAACCAGCCGGTCGATTCTGGAAAAATCTCACCGTGATAGCTAAGGTGAAGTGAGCTTAGAGTGAGCTGTGAGTCATTCTGATGCTAGGGATTGACACTATTGACGACTCACTCCACGCTCACTTTTCACGGTGAGATGGTTACAGAATCGCACGGCAGAAACTGAAAACACCCCATGGCTCCACACTCCGCCAAATAAAATTAGCTGTTTAGGTACTATCGAGCCTTCACAATTCACAACTCAAAACAAAGGTACTCAAAGTAATACAAACATGCTTTCCGGAAATATGAAAAAACTTTACAATTCCGTATTGGCAATAACGTCTAACTTGGCGCACGGTTCACAGAATCAGACACGTTTAATCGCTCAACTATCAAAAGCTTGTTCAGGTCACTAACTCCTCGTTCTGAATTGAAGACGTTCGAACTGAAATCGAGGGTAAAAGCGGCACTGGGGAGCTCAAGATGGCGAACTGGTTGACCTAATAGTGAATGGATGAACGAACGAAGGAGCGATGCGACGTTCAGACCGATGTTATATCCATTCGTGAATGTCAAATTGAATTTGGATACAAGCTAGTAAATTAGCTTCATTTTGATTAACGTCAGCATTTAAACTAATCTTGCGATTTGTTATATTAGTGAGTGTTTTAATTATTTAGTTAGATAGTATGATACTATTTAGCTTCGTAGATACTTTGAAGCTGAGCTGCTTAAAAATCTAAAGTTCTGTACAATATCTGCCGTGTCAGAAAGGGGAATGATACAACGTGTAACGTTAAATGCGCAAAACCTGAGACACCCCAACTGATTTTTAATTCAATTGACCTATTTCAGAGAGAAAATAAGTCATTAAAAAAATTGTAAAGGTTTTATTTGCTGTTTTAGTTTTACTGGCCATTCTGATCGTTTCTTGCGTCTGCGACGACGCTTAACGAGGGAGGAGTCATCACCGGGACACTGCCCCGCGCTGAAATTGGCTTGCTTGACCTATTAATAAATAGACACGGCAACGTCTTTAATGAAGATTTTTTGAAAAATGTGATTTATATAAAAAGTGGTTCAATTAATTCTGCTCCTTATTCTGATGAAACTATTTTCAGGTTTTGCGCATTTAACGTTACACGTTGTATAAAATCTAATTAGTATACGTGTACGACAAAGATGTGAAAGAGCGGAGCCTTCTAAAACAGGCATTGTTGCCTAACTAGAGGCTCCGAACACGTTTAAATATAATGTATTTCCTAATTTACACAATCAACTATTTTGTATTTGTATACCAGCTTAATTAGCAAGCTTTGAGTGTCAGATTGGTTACTAGTTATCACTGTGTATGAAATATCTATCAACATGGTGTGTAAGGAAAGGGTTTTATGAAGAAAATAACAGAAAGACAAGACTAGGCATTTATTTCAATTACGCTTGTCAGTTAAATAGATACGTTAATGAGAAAACTAGTTGTCCGTTTCAAAACTAGGTCATCATGGAGAAGGAAGGACAAGGAAACTCCTTGGCAGCTCGTTTTAATGTATTGTAGCAACACATTTTTACATTTGCATAAACAATTATTGTTATCGCATTAATCTCTTGGACCATTTCTCAAAGCTATAGCAACTTATCAACAGAATGTGAATATTCCTTAATTCGATTTAACACAAAAGCATTATTAGAATATTATATTATATCACATATAGAACAACATAGTTAACTTTAAATATCTATTAACTTACGTGAACGGTAGTCCATCTTTCCCCACAGTTGAATCAAAGAGTTCCCATCATTGGTGGGTACACATATTTTTATAGTCTCCCCATATTACCCAAGTACATCCCATATTACCGCCATTTTTAAACAATCATACATTTTGACCAAATAACTTTTAATATTGACATTCTTAAGTAAATCTAATTTAGCAGAACTGTTTTGAAACGATATAAGATATTCAATTTATTTTTATAACAATTTAACCGACTAGAATTAGGTAAATGAAGTCCCTTTAACACACATTCCACTGAGTTTATTACGTTTATTATTTATAACCTGTATATCCAACCTATACATAACCTATATATAACTTATATATCCAAAATAGCACATAAAATTAAGAAAATATTTCAAATACCTACAATGTTTAATTCTGCTATCCTTAAATTTTAGGTGAAAGTAAAATAAGTTTTTGTATTTACTTAGACCGACTCACAAATCACCGGTTTCGTTCGGAATTCGTTGATTATTGTCTATACATATTAAGAACATGCAATTAAAGAACTCAAGATTATATTCTATATATTCCGACACCCGCATTAAGTCTGCCTCTGTACATTTATGTGCTTGAAGTATTAAAAATAAATAATCAGCCTATAATGTTCCCACTAACCGGTAGGTGGCGGTAATCCACCACACAGGCCCAGTGCGGGATGACAGATGTCACATCTCGTCGAATTTTTGGTTCTAGGACATGCCGGTTTTCTCACGATGTTTTCCTTCACCGCTTTGTGAGCAGTGGTGATGAAATAATTTGCATAAAGTAAAGCGCCTGTCTGGGTTCGAAACTACGACCTACAACTCGCAAGTAGCGGGTGTTACCACTTGGCCAGCACTGCTCCTCTGGCTACCACTGCTCCTCATGTTGCGCCGACCCCAAATAGATTGGGGGACGGGCAGGAGGAAATAATTTACATAAAGCCGCCTGTCTGGGTTATGTCACGGCCGCTACCACTGGGATACCACTGCTCTGGGCATAGCTTGACTATTGGATGAAATGTTTTAGAAACATACACATGCAGCATGCTGTTAAGAATCACTTTATAAAACAGTTAGTTGTTTAGTCAAAGTTAAAAAAGAACCCGGTATATACCAACGCCAAAACTCGGACAGTAAACAAGTTCAGTCCAAAGCAAACTTACACCAACTAGGTACTTTTCATAATATCGTGGCACACTAGCTATAAATTTTGATATAACTTCTTATGCTAGAAACAGACCATTTATTTCACGAAAGAATACGGCCAAAGCAAACTTGTGTGAGTATAATCATTAATTCAAGTCCCCAACTGTGCTAAAGTTGGTAGGTACAAGTGAAGCTTGCCAATACAATTTGTAAGTCGTGTCAGGTGCTAAAAACTCCGGAGCACCGGGGTGAAACGAACTAGACAGTAAATCTGGATAAATTCAATCTGAGCAAGTTCTGCTGCAGTAAGCTTGCTCTAACTTTTATGCTTGGATTTGTATCTACTTCGTAATTAATACTAAAGTACTGTAATTATGACTGTAACTAACTTGCTAAATATTATATTTGCTCCTACAACTTGCTAATTGAGTTCCGAGATGGAGCTTGGAATATGAACACGATAAACGTAGGAAGGTACGTTTCCGGGAAAAAATGAAAACGTTTTGGTGTAGAGTATTTATTTACCGATGTGTTAAATGAAACTTCAATTAGTTTAACTAAATCGAAACTGGTTTTGTAATTGAAATAAAGTTTTATTTATTTACGCTACAAAATAATTTTAACGGTTCAGGAATAAGTGAATGTTACGTAAATGCGGTACTTTGGTATTTTATGGACATAATACTCGTAATTTATATTTACATATTTCTATTCTAGAGTTATTGTCCGTTTCATCTGTAGTAAAGTTTAACTAACGCCTACTTTCATAGTACGGCACAGCACTATTGAGCGCCTTGTGAATAACTGCGAGCAATTTGGTAACATTAATAAAGCTACAGGCGTTCTTCATGTAAGTCCATTAATTTGGGACGTTATAAAGAAAAGTTTCAAGTTCATTTTACACAAAGGACCCATTTTTTTGTTGCGACTTTTATATTTTTTGGAAATTCATGACACTTATTTTCTTAAGTTTTTTATTTTATGGGTCAACTTATTAATACCCGAAGGTATTGTGACAAGCCATTAAAGAATTTATGAGAATGTTAGATGAGTCATAGAATACAAATAAATAAGTGGTTAGTTAAACTCGTAATGCCTTACTTAATTAATTTGCCTTACCTAGTTAATTAGTCAAGCGAGCAAAGTAAGAGAAAGGACTACCCATTACAAAAATAACTGTGCACAAATTTACCACTGGTAGTTGCTTGCGGTTTCACTTGCGTCTTTAGGGGTAAGTATCATGTAAACAGATAGGTAAAAGTAACATGTTTTGGTAAGGTTAGAAATCCATCATGTTCATTTGTGTGATTTAGTAACATATTCCGGCTGACTTTTTTATAGTCTGGACGAAAACAGCTTACAAAAGGTAAACGGAGTAGAAGCCTATGGTACAGAAATCTATTTTTTTTTTCAACCAGAAATAAAAGGAACCTATTAATAAATACTATTACTTATTTGAAGTAAACATTTCGTTGTAAAAAAAATACAAATAAATAGACAAATATTTAACAATTTAACTTAGGCACCCTACTCTACGCGCGGTTTGATTGAAGCCATCAGACGGACGACTTCAAGCAAAGGATTCAAAGTAAAAAAAAAAAAAAATGGATTAGAGGTTTTTGTGCCGTAGGCTTCTACTCCGGAAAAAAAACAGCTGGTATATTTTAACAAACTTTCACATTATACTACATTTATACGGAAGGAGTTATTTAATATATTAGCCTATAAATTCATTGAGTGTATAGTAGTAGTGATTTACAAAATAGGGAAGTATTTCTATTATTTCTGCCGTCTTGCAGCCCCTCTTTACTTTCTCTCATCTCGCCTTGTACAGACGCCAGCACATCAAGCTACTACAATCTGTCAAATTTCTTTAATAGATTTTCAACTTTATCGCTAAACCATAAGGTTCAAGGTTGATTGGGAAAATTTGACAGTTTCGGGTAGCTGGATGTGCTGGCGTCTGTACATCATAATACTTTGCTCCGGCTTTTACTCAACACGTAGGAAGTATTACAAAACCCTTTCCTGTTTCTTTTCACGTTGACCTTGGGTCGAGAACAGTTCCTGTTCTAAATTGGGTTACTACGGGGTCGGTTAAAATGGCTGGCAATTTGTTTAAAAAAAAAGGTGAGCGTATCCTGCCTCACAGGTTCGAAGGGATTCTGGGTTGTTTACCGGAATTCATACGTAGATAAATATCTCCACCACTAAATAAAGGATTTGTCGTTATCACCGTAATTGGCAGACCACCAGGTCTGTTATTAACATAGACTCATCATAATCAGTCAATAATGTTCCCACTGCTGTTACACAGGTCTCCTCTCTGTGAGAGGGAGTCGGCCATAAACCACCACTTGGGCCCAGTGCAGTTTGCTGGATATCACGTCTTCGAATTTTTTGGTTCTCGGACATACCGGTTTCCTCACCATGTTTTCCTTCACCGTTTTGAGAGCAGAGGTGATTAAATTAAATACACAATAATGTGCCTGCCTGGGTTCGAACTCACGACCTGCAACTCGTAAGTCGGGGCCAGCACTGCTCAACAGTGCTTTTGATGTTATACCTAATCTTCCACGACGTCTGAGGATTCCTTGATTCCTTGATAATTTACTTGATTCCTTGATAATTTACTCACAGGCCGGGGTAATTAAAAATCATCACTTCAGTATGTCCCAAATTTATGTTGTCTCATTGAGTAGGTAAGATACATTCATGTATGCCTCTAACTCTGTGTATATCGAGTAGACATGGAGGATTTTGATTGAAAAGGGTTATGTAAACAATTTGAAGCCTACCCGGGTCTTGTCAGTGTCCACTTTTTGTTTTCGTAAATGCCACAAGATATTTTGTTAGGTACATAAACATTATTCTCGTCATATCTCTTTTATTGCGTCAGTGGTATTTTTGATAACTTTATTGTATAAATAATCTTTTCAATTTACAACCACGCAGTTGTTTTTACTTACATTGCTCATTTTCACTACTGTCAATTCTCAGAATAGAATAGAATACTCTTTATTATGTACACCATATAAATTATAGACATAAATATAGAAACTTAACAAAGGGTGACACAATGGGCGGTCGTATCGCTAAGAGCGATCTTTTAAAGACAACCTTTGGATGGATTGAAAAGGGAAGGAGAGACAAATACTGTAGGTAGTCTGTGGTGTAATATTTACACGATAGAATGAATACATACATAAAGTATATTATTCTAATCTAAATAAATATATATATAATAAACATGAAACAGGAGCAAAGAAAATATAATGATGATGTTTAAGGAGAGAGGAAGCTCTTTTTTTATCATAATCTTAAAAGTGGACCAAGATTGAGCGCGTTTTACCGACGGGCAAGTTATTCCATAGCCGTACTGCTTGAACAGTAAAAGATTTGTCATAGAAACTGATGGAATGCATTGGCATCTCTAGTCTCAGTTACCTAGGCTACCTTTTAAGCGCGACACGGCTAAGTATAAGTATATAGGCATAAATGAAGGGTTAGCCTAAGACTATTGTGAAGATATAAGCCTACCCATGCCAACCACACTGTACAATTATTTAGAATATGATGGCCTTCATTATTTTCCCATATAGGTAGTTACTCCATTAACATTGGTACTTTTAGCATAACTACAAAGCACATACTTGATCGATATCAACGCGGGTGGTTGAAATACGAATCTCGGAACGGAACGCTTTCATTTTTTTTTTTTGCCAGCGTCACAAGGAACGATGTCTACAGCTTTATTCGTCACTCATTTCTTTAAAAGTCTGATAGCTACCACAAAGGCAGAGATAAAATCGGCAGCCAGTTATCGGTTCAGAGGCGTGCGATCTTTTGTACCCTCGAAAAGGATTTGTAAAGCCGTCGAACCGTATTGCACCTATAGACGGTCCTTTCAGGTAATTCGATCGGCTTATTGCTTATTTTAGAAAATTATTTCGCTTGTCTCTGGTTTTCTTTGAAATATATGGTTAGAATATATGGATAGCTTTAAGCTGGATTAGAAAATGAATTAAATTTTGATTCTTGGCAACGAAAAACCATTTATAGAAAAAAAATCCTACAATATTGCAGTAAATTATATTTTTGTTTATTCGATTTCCCACATCTGTAAAATCATTTCACTGCTGAATATGGGTGGTCCCATAGAAAGCTACAACATGGGATGGTGCCCCAAATCACTGAACTACACAGGCGAAAGGAGATCGTGTTATAACGTTTGCGTTATCTGTTGGATGTTACTGCCCATAATCTATCTGGCAACACAATTATATGAGACGGCTTGACCCATGGGATAAGAGGGGTGAAACATTCGTAGTTAGAAGCGATGCGAAACGAAGTTACAATATTAAAATAACTGTATTAATGAAGAAACTGGCTGGGGGATTGATGGAAGAAAACCATTGACGAAAACAATGAGCAATAGAGACAGAGACAGGCCTTTGGCAAGCAGGCAATGAAGATAAAAAAAAGCTTTAAAATAAATGTAAAGTTTGTCTTTCATGGTCTAACATTTAACTTAGCAGATACATAATATATCTACTATTTGTTCATACGATAAACACAAGAAAAATGCTTTTACTATTTTCTGAGCGGATTGCCAGTTGTTTTTGCCGCGAAAGAAAGGTAGAGAATTAGGAGCAAAGGGATGTGGGACGGCGGTTGTAAATCCCGAAGGGTCTACTTTAGTGAGCGTCTTTAGCCATACCGGCTCGTTCTTACTCGCAGATGAATTTAGAGACCTCGGTTTTCTCTCGTAGATCTCAGGGAAAATCATGCTTAAAGCGTCTTTGTTATTATTTTTAAACGGATTCTGTTTAACCCGGCTAAAGGAATATGAAATAGGAGCCGTAATTGGCTCACTACAGCTCGTAGGTCTCTTGTCGTACAAAAATATTTTGTGATGCTAACCTAGTGCTGTTGTTGCAAATATTTTAAAATGAATAAAACTTTTGCATTGCAGATTTTGAAACCGAATTTATTATGTTTCATTGATTTTTATATCTCCAATGGACTCGTTAGTAGTTTATTCATTCAGCCCACATCCACTGGTGTCCAATAGTCGAAGTGGGTCGTCGTTTTATTTATCCACCTTTTTCAATCTATGGCTATCTTAGCTGGAGCAGTAACTCTTATACGAGTACAGCAGGGTAATTGCGTAACACACTATCAGTAGCAATGGGTTTCATTTTGACAGTTCAACAACATTCCTTGTGTTATTTACGTTACTGAGCAGACACTTTTGTTGAACATATGGAGCAATGAATCAGCAATATGCTTCAAAATTATTCAAATTGAGAGTAATAGCGTCTTACGCAATTAGGGTGCTATTTTTGCGTCTTGGCTGTTGGCACAATGTCACTGCAAGCCTTGAGAAGTGTCCAGCTTTTGTTACTGATTATTATTATAGTGCTAAAGTTAAAGTTATCATTTGTTTCTCCCTCAATTGTTTCGTCGCTTTACTGTTTGAACAAATCCGGAGCGGACTAATATGGAAGTTTGCTAATAATAAACTAATTTCTTGTCACGTTGTCTTTGTATACAGAGAGAACTTGAAGAAAATTGTTTGTGTACGTAATTACCCTTGCGCATTGTACGTAATTACGGCTGATCTGCGAAATGGAAACGGAAACCCATTTACGTAACGAAACGACTGCTCCTACAACTTCCCCTGAATTTTGGAAGACTACCGGAGTTTACTTACGTCACAACTTTAACGAACAAGTTTGGGTATTATTGTGTTTTGTAGCAAACCCCGTGATATAATTAGAATGTTATTGCTATTGTTTTGTCGTGAATTAGTCATGCAATCCAAGTCAAAGACGCCATCCATGGATGTTTGAACTTTGTCGTTTTTGGTTTTTGCGGTTATTGTGGATGAACAAGGCATGCCATGATATCATTGTGTTTAATATTACTAGGGGCTGATTTTTCAATCAACAGATAATTTTTTAAATTTATTTTTTTATTTAAAGAGACATACTGTCCGCGCGCGAGCTCCGAGGAATGCTAAGGAATGTTGACGTAATGAGCTAGAGTTGTGATTTAGTCGATATTGCACTGTCGATACTAATACATCTTGAGCCTCCGCGCGAGTGTACTTCATGAAATCATTTTATGAGGGTATTATGTACTTGAAATAAAAAAAAAATATGAAAATAAACTCTCCTCACGCACTTCAATAATAAAAGAGTCGACAACATTCTCCATTAAGCCATCCCTTTGACAGTAATGTTCCTCTAATGCTAAAACATGTTTATCATATCCACATCAATCTTCTTTTGTGACATGCGTGATAGCTTTTTCGGTGATCTCCTTCAGTCTCGTCAGAGAAAAATCTGAAGTAATGTTGTGTTCCCTCACGAGCCTTTTAACTTTTGCCCATGCGAGCTCTATTGGCTTCAAGTCGCACATATAAGGCGGTAATCGCATTACATCGTGATAAAACAACATAATTATAAATGCAGTACTATTTATAGTAGAAAATAACACTACCTACTATCGCAAAATTAAAAATGACTCGATAAGCGTGTTCTCGCATCAAGGTCAACACTAGTACTGGGAGAGTGCGGGGGATGGAGCGACGGTCGGGCGCGGCGCACACCCGCCCGCTTCCTCAGCCACCGATTCCTCGGAGCTCGCGCGCGGACTGTAGACATAAGTTACAAGATATTTTAACAAAATAATTTAGGTCGACAGATAATTTTTAAAATTTATTTTTTTATTTAAAGAGACATAGACATAAGTTACAAGATATTTTAACAAAATAATTTAGGTCAATATAAGTGGTGTAGTCATCTGTAGTCGAACTAGGCAGAGCCTGTATTTCGACTATCAGCGCCAAACGTATTCGTGGAATAAAATTGTCGTCTGCCAGATTTTGTATGGAAGAACTATCAAAAATACAAAATTATTGCTTGGATAAAATTATCTGGCGTTGGAAAGATCAGCCTTTAAATGAATCACTGCTACATTACTTAAATAATACTGCCTCGTTGGTCTAATGTCACAAGTGCTACTGTGAGATCCTGGGTTTGATTCCCAAGTTGGGCAAAGTGTTATTGGGTTTTCCCATTAAGAATTTCTCAGTAGCAGCCATGAGTCTGGATTTGTGCCCTGTTGAGGGCAATAGGCATGCCCCCTATTACATTGGATTAATCTGACGAAATGTTGGTATAGTATAGGTCTGCCTAAACCTTCGGGGATTAAAGGCGTGATGTCACGTATATGTAAATGATTAACAACAAAATGGCGTATTATTATCGTTGGTTGACTCTTCACGTGACCAGAGCGCTGGCCTATTTTTTGCCCAAAGAATCAGCATTGCCATCCAACGTGGTAATGCTGCCAGCCTTTTGGACACTTATCCCATTGACAGCGATGCAGACGAATTTTTTGATGCCCAATGAGCTCCTGCCTTTTTCTTTATTATAATTATTAAATACTTTTTGTTAAAAACTTGTATATAATGTATGTATATTGTAATTGTTGTGTTTTTGTGAATATTTGCGGAATAAGTTGTTTGTGAAATAAATACTACCTAACTTGTAATAAGTGGGTAGTTACAAGAATAAAAAAAAAAAAAAATAAACACAAATGGCGTACACATCTTTTCAATATTATTCTATTTGTACAACGCGAGGCCATCCACTAAAATCTCATTTCGCTTAAAGCTATCCTGGCTGTCCTATACACCTACGTACCAGGCTTACAGCTGCATCTGTAATTCAACTTTAAATTCCTCGGATACACAGTTAAACCTGGAAAATATAAATGGAATGCAAAACTAATATGGAATAAGTGCCGGAGATAACAAGTTTCTCATTTCTTCTCCGACGTGCACTGTATACTGTAACTTGTACTCAACTTTTAATACATCTTCCGTGAAGGTTTAGATCGCATTGTATATTATTTATTTATTAGTTTCAGGCTTTTAAAACCAATAGGATGTATTCGATTACAAACCGCCTTATCTGGCAAGTCTCCGAATAGCTATATCATTCAGTCGATTCTGTAAAAATCTCACCGTGAAATCATAAGTGAAGTGAGCTTGAAGTGAGCAGTGTCAATAGTTTTAATCCCTAATGAGAGCTCACTCCACGCTCACTTCAGCCAAGTTTTCACGGTGAGATGGTTACAGAATCGCACGGTTGAAGATCTATTCTGAAGATTCTGATAGAAACTGTCACTTTTCATAATATTTAACCGACTTCAAAAAAAGGAGGAGGTTATCAATTCGACTGTATTTTTTTTTTTAACCGACTTCAAAAAAAGGAGGAGGTTATCAATTCGACTGTATTTTTTTTTTTTTTTATTTTTTTTTTTTTTTTATGTTTGTTACCTCATAATAACCGACTGGGTGAACCGATTTTCATGATTCTTTTTTTATTTGAAAGCTGGTGCTTCCCGTGTGGTCCCATTGTCACCATTTCAATATCTGATGATGGGATCTTGTAGAAATCGGGGGAACTCTTCAATAAATAACAGCAGATTAACCGCGATTGTTGCTATAGCATATCTAAGCATTGTTTACACCACCACACAACATAATATCACGCCTGTACTCACTACAAAGGTTATAATTTTTTTTTATGATAATAATAATTACGCAATCGCACAACATAACATCACGTCTGTACCCTATAAACGCAGATGCAGCTTCCTGTCACTGATATTTACATAGCAAGTAGTGTTTATAGGAATTTGATTGGGGTAGATATAACTAAAAAGTGAAAAATAAAAAATTTTATATAAAAAAAAACAACCGACTTCCAAAAAAACACTACAAAGTGAAAAATAATTTTAATTTCGGAAGTCGGTGTCAAAAAACCAAAATGCGGAACCAACGACACCGACTTCCGAAATTAAAATTATTTTTCACTTTGTAGTGTTTTTTTGGAAGTCGGTTGTTTTTTTTTATATAAAATTTTTTTTTTTTATTTTTTTTTTTTTTATGTTTGTTACCTCATAATAACCGACTGGGTGAACCGATTTTCATGATTCTTTTTTTATTTGAAAGCTGGTGCTTCCCGTGTGGTCCCATTGTCACCATTTCAATATCTGATGATGGGATCTTGTAGAAATCGGGGGAACTCTTCAATAAATAACAGCAGATTAACCGCGATTGTTGCCATAGCATATCTAAGCATTGTTTACACCACCACACAACATAATATCACGCCTGTACTCACTACAAAGGTTATAATTTTTTTTTATGATAATAATAATTACGCAATCGCACAACATAACATCACGTCTGTACCCTATAAACGCAGATGCAGCTTCCTGTCACTGATATTTACATAGCAAGTAGTGTTTATATGAATTTGATTGGGGTAGATATAACTAAAAAGTGAAAAATAAAAAATTTTATATAAAAAAAAACAACCGACTTCCAAAAAAACACTACAAAGTGAAAAATAATTTTAATTTCGGAAGTCGGTGTCAAAAAACCAAAATGCGGAACCAACGACACCGACTTCCGAAATTAAAATTATTTTTCACTTTGTAGTGTTTTTTTGGAAGTCGGTTGTTTTTTTTTATATAAAATTTTTTTATCGGATGTAAAACTTAACCCTACAGTGCATGATTTTTCTTATCGGCTTAAAAAAATACATAAGCCTGCAAATATGATGCTATTTCTCGAAAAATATTTAGAAAAATCATAACTCAATAGAAACGTATATTTTTGTGCATGGCACATCATGCACTATAATGTTAATATGTGTTACGTAGTATCAATGAAATTACAAGATTACACGTAAAATGACAAATATGAACATGAACTTACCTATAGTAATTATTTCGACCCTGAAAATTCTATCATTTTAATTTTATAATTTTTTTTGCGATTATTATACGCTGCTCGTTAATCGTATTCAAAGTACCCACCGATTTGAAGAAAACATACATATATGTTTATCTACAGATCTATCCAAAATATATGGTACTAAATTCGAAACACAAATACATAATAGTTAATCTTGTCAACACTAGATCACGCTACTTGGATCGATTTTTAAAATATAAGACATTTTTCGGTATGTGCCATATGTGGGACACTATGCGCTGTAGGGTTAAATCCCAAAATGCCGTTTAGCAGCATCGTTGCACTACCGGAAATAAAGTAAATGGCTAGATTAGACTACGTGCAATGTAGTCTAGTGACGTGGATGCATTATACAACGTGTAACGTTAAATGCGCAAAACCTCAGACACCCCAACTGATTTTTAATTCAATTGACCTATTTCAGAGAGAAAATAAGTCATTAAAAAATTGTAAAGGTTTTATGTGCTATTTTAGTTTTGCTGGCCATCCTGATCGTTTCTTGCGTCTGCGACTTTATCGAGGGAGGAGTCGTCACCGGGCCGCTGCGCCGCGCTGACGTTGGCTTGCTGGACCTATTAATAAATAGACAAGGCAACGTTTTTAATGAAGATTTTTTGAAAAATGTGACCTATATATTAAACAGTGGTTTAATTAATTCTGCTCGTTATTCTGATCAAACTATTTTCAGGTTTTGCGCAATTAACGTTACACGTTGTATTTATCATGTTATGTAGTCTACTAAGTCACTGCCGCAGCCGCACAGTCAAAGCCTGGGCAGTTTCGCTAGATCTAGCTATTTTGAATACACATATACTGGATGATTTTTTCACCCCCTAAAAATTTAGGGACGGTAAAAAAAATCATGCAGTATATTTTATAAATCTATGCATCAAAAGGTCACTGCAAAAATATACTAGGTATTCTTTTTTTTTTTCTTTAGTTCTCATGGTTCGGGTTACTTATGATTAAAAAACCAGTCAAGTGCGAGGCGGACTCGCACACCGAGGGTTCCGAACAAATTTGTAGGTATGTAACTACAAATTGACTACGGATGGGACGGGATTTCCCTACAGTGCATCAGTAGAGTACCTACCCTATAGGTTTTGATTCTCTTGCAATTGTGTCAAAATATGCGGCATAAACGGAACATAAACGCCCGTGTCTTTTGATTGCGTTGACTTAGAAGTTTGATTTTTTCACTGCTTGAAGGGATTGCAGGCCTGAGTATTTGGTATTAATTTTAAATGGATACTTCCACACGTTCCTGAGAAGAAGGATCTTGACAAACGAACAGACAGACGGACTACGAAGTGATCTTATAAGGGTTCCGTTTTGCTTTTTGAGGTACGGAACCCTAAAAATTATTAATAATTTAAGATGTTGGATCTTGAGTTAAGCATCAATTTTGATTTCAGTTCTTTAATCAAGATTCCGGCCGATGGTTTCCTTCTAACAAAACAACAAAGACCACTATCGACTCAAAAGCTTAGTGGAAGAGCATTCGAAGGACAAACAGGAAAATTGTTGGAAAAATAGAATTGCTCTCTTTTCATGATCGGTACGATCCGTTTCGAGAGAACTGTCCATTCGATCAAAGTGTACCATCGAAAATCGAAGAAAACCGTCTAATAGACAATGGAGTAATCGTTTCTTCCGCCCTAAAGGGACACTCGGTGTGATTCCGGTTTCGGCACCGCCGGCCCGGACAGCTCAATGCGGTAGCTGAGCGGCTTCTGTTGTCGACTGTTTATCTTTATAAATGTTGCATGATATTGTTTGCATTTGTATCGGGCCCGCGGTCGACGACCCTGATATCCGTTTAATATGATAATCCGCATGCAAACAAGCGGCGGATTGCCCGGCTAAATTATTTATGCACCCCGGCCTGCGGGTGATGGCTTCACTTGTTGGCGACGACTCGGATTTTATTGAACGCCCGAGCTTCGGACAGGTGAGACCGTCCGTGACAAACTTTTTTCACAAGTAATCCTGCACATAAATAATTTACGAGTTCGCTGAACAAACGTTGGCGCCTGTGTGCGGTGCGTACCGTGCGTACTGCGTACATGTACACGGTCGCTGCAAATGTCCCATACGGTTGAATTAGTGATGAGCGAAAAAATGTGATTGTGTAATTTTTTTACTGCTTGGATTTCCATGTTTTATGTGGACGTGAAAGCTACTGTAAAAAAATAGTTTATTACGGTCAAACATTTTGAAAGCCAGTAGCAACTTAATGGTAACAAGTATCTAGGGTAATGTAGCTTTAGATCGTTGAGGCAGCAAATTGCTAAAGCCTGATAAAACACTCGAAAATAAAGAGAGTTTTTTCGTCCTACATCTTCCTCCTACACAATAAAAACAAGAACTTCATTACTTACGGACAAATCAGAACACAGACGAGGTGAAACCATTTAGCCATTGAGGCAAATACGTTTCCGTAAGGGACGCGTAGGCAGATGCTAGCCTCGGCTTAGACAGATGGTAATCAATTTCGTAGTAATTGAATCTGGTCAGGCGTGCACGTATCATCCGAGATCTAGACGAGGCAGCGATAGTCTTGATGAAATAATGCTGGATGTAATTCAATGTACCTATACACAAACACTAATTCATTGTAATAAGGACGTGGATCATGTCCGTAATGAATTTATCGGCTCGTGAGTATCATACGTTAATTTGGATACCTAAGTGTTGAGCTGTAGTAATTGTTACATGAAAGCGATGTACTTTCAAGTGCTACATGAAATGTCGAGTGGATATCATACCTGCATGGATGTTTTTATTGTTGATATTACAGTCACAGTTTTTAGTTGTTTGTTCGGTACAATTCTTGCAGTTGATTCTGCGCAGGATAAGGCACTGTAGATTTTGAATAATAGTTGCAAGTGCTAAAGAGTTTTTGATTTACACGACCTAATTGCTAATCCTATATTGATGGGAGCAACTTATAAGCAGAGATACTAACGCACCTGAACAATTGTAAAGGTTATTGTGGTACTCGTCAAAAACGTAGCTGAATCGCAATCACAGTTGGTTTTTCAATCTAAACTCATTCGCAAAGTAATAATGCTACCAATGCAATGAAGATTACAAGTAGGTTCGTACTATAAAACAGCAAAAGCAATAAATCACGTACAACATTTCGCTCGGTGAAGGGCAGAAAGCAATAAGTCGTAATCAACTGATCGCCTAATCTCTCTGCGGTCAACTTTGATAGCACTGTCGTCATTACATCAGCTCCTACTGTCACATCACAGTAAACTATAGAAGGTCGGCTCCATGCAGCCGCATATGCGGCGATCTCAATCTATCTCAAATCTTAAGTTCTAAATTAGAGAAGTACCTACCTACCGACTAGTCAGGAAAGCCGAATATTCGGCCATATTTGTAGTCGGCGACTAGTCGGCAACTTTGCTCATATTTCAATACTTAAAAACACGGTCATTGAAATCTCATGACTTTTACTGTAACTACTAACTAGTATTTTTTTTTTACTTTAGAATCAGCCTTATAATAAATTTGCAATATAATCTAGGTATATAATATAAGTGATGATGATGACGTCACACTGAAGTAGATGCAGGAAAGCTGCGCTGACTGTGATACTTCTTAGTTGTTTATCATCATCACGTATATAATATACTCTTCCTTAGGGTGTCAATAATTTAACTTTAAACAAAAAAAAATATAATTTTAACAAATACATGAATATTGCACGTGAATAATCTATTGTTTATTTTAGAATCATAGTTCCGGTTTGGAACATCCAAACTCCAGAAGCAATGAGCGGGTTGCGACTAGTCGGTTGCAAAAAGCCCGAATATTCGGCCAGTCGGCCAGGCATTCTTAGTCGGCCCATATTCTAAACTGAATGTCAGTTGTAAGCACCATGTCGCAGTTTCGCAAGTGCACTTGCTGTTCGTGAAGCGTGTCTATATGTGTCTACGTGTGTCTATTCGTGTGCGTGTGGTTGTGCTCGTTGTATAGAGCTAACCTTCTGTAATTACTGTGCTACTGCTGTCTGTTGTTCTGGTTCTGTTGCGGTCGATAGCGCTGTGCCACTGAATCTGAACTGATTTGCGTTAAATTGAGATAATTTTGCTAAAGTCTGGCGTGGTTTAGGTACTATTTGTATGTGTATTGTGCATTTGATAGTGATTTGATGATTATGTAGAACGACAACTGAATATAAACTAACAGTAGGCTATTACAATTAAAGGAGTTGTAGGATAGTATTAATTTTAAACTAGATTTGAGTCTTGATGGGTTTTACATGAAACTGAAACTTAGTTTTTGTCGCAGAGTAATGGTCGTTACAGATTTACTAATTATTCAAAATGCAAGCCCATCTAGCATTGTGAAATTGCTACTTTTGGTATCGCACCTGTTAAGACCTTAACCCTTTATGGGGCTCTGTCCATAGGTATATTGGACACCATACATTTTGAATCTTCGCCGCTAAACTGAACGTTAGACAAATACAGCAGTAAAGCTCTTGGAAAAAGGAGCAAGATAGTGTGTCAAATGCAAAGTACCATTAAAATTTCAATAAATACCACCTGTTAAGACCTTAACCGTAATTCCCAAATGTCTAGCTTAGTCTACTACGCGGCATCTACATTGCCACATGCGAACTACGCGTAACACTGACGTCTCGCAAAATCCTGCATCACGTAAGCAGAGTTTGCCACGCAACTAGATTAGCACAGCGCGCGCGCGCAGCACCAATGTCCGAACATAAATCGTGGGGCATTAGCCCAACGGACACAACACCCGTCGGGTCGGAGGATTCTGCCCTTTCCATAGAGGATGCGTGAACTTTCCACCATATTCCTCATACCTTTATACCTCCCGTGACCCCATGTATCACAGTCAGCGCAGCCTTCCTGCACCTACTTCAGTGTGACATCATCGTCATCACTTCTTCAAACTTCCGAGCGGCGAGTCACACAGCCAGAACCCATGGTTTCATCGGGTATCCTTACCACCTGTATGCATTGAACACGCATTTCTGGTCACCCACTCTGAGCTTCATCAACAACCTTGGCACATGATACCTACTGCGCTTTCGGCCGGTTAACAAAAAAAGCTGTCAATACCTCCCCTGATCGACGTCACCAGTCAGCCTCAACCCGGCGCTGTGCCACACCCGACTCACTGGAACATAATGCAGCACCACCCTGACTCGCTGGGGCATGACTCACCGTGAACTATGCGGCACTCGATTTCGACTCACTGGGACTCCAACTCAAAATCAAAAGTCATTTATTCAAACTAGGCTGAGAATCAGCACTTTTCGAACGTCAAAATTACAAAAGTCAGTCCCCCTAAAACGCCCGCCCTCACCACTTCCTAGTGCTTTCTCTGAGGAGAAGAAGCGGCGCAACAAACTCCCCAGCAGCACAGCTGTCTGTTCAGTTAGAAAATACTTGAATGAATACAATACAAGGTATGCCAAGTAATTAACATTAGAAGACACAGAACACTAAATTAAATTATTTGCTGTATGTCAGCTAGCCACGCCAATATACCAACAAATACAAGAAAAACTATACGTACTCAAGCAAAAAAATAATACAACGTGTAACGTTAAATGCGCAAAACCTGAAAATAGTTTGATCAGAATAACGAGCAGAATTCATTTAACCACTTTTTAATATAGGTCACATATTTCAAAAAATCTTCATTAAAAACGTTGTGTTTATTTATTAATAGGTCAAGCAAGCCAATGTCAGCGCGGCGCAGCGGCCCGGTGACGACGCCTCTCTCGGTAAAGCGTCGTCGCAGATGCAAGAAACGATCAGAATGGCCAGTAAAACTAAAACAGCACATAAAACCTTTATATTTTTTTTAATGACTTATTTCCTCTGAAATAGGTCAATTGAATTAAAAATCAGTTGGGGTATCTGAGGTTTTGCGCATTTAATGTTACACGTTGTATATCAAAATTAAAAATGTAAACAAAAACTTACTATCTAAATAAAAGCCTCCAGGTATAAAGGGCGTGACCGCTTACATATTTATGCAATACTGGGTTCTGTTTACATAGCTGTCACTTGAATTCACAAATTATAAACTAGGACCATCGATGTAAACTAAATAAACAAGTTATTACTAATGACAACAATAAAACCATGGTCAGCAAGACGACCAGTCACCACAAGCAGCACCCGTTCACGAGCAAGGACTGGTCCTGGCAAGCATCGCAAGATACACCACTCAGCCCACTTTGGACTTCCTATCGATGCTATGTAAAATTGAACGAGTTTTTATTCTGGTTCGGCTAGTAAAATTGTATTGATATTCATATTCATGTAGTTGCACGGAAACTACTTATAAGCTTTTCGGCCAGTCCGAAAGTTTAGCAAGATTTATTGGTGAGATATGTATGTAAAATGTTTTATCAAGAGACTCCATCGAATACTTTTGACCACAAGATTTCTCTTGGTTAGCATCAAAATAACACTCTCGTATACACAGTTACACAAATTAAATCAGTCAGAATTGGAATTAAATGACTTTCCAAACGCGGAACATATTGAACTATTATTGACTATACAAGGTCAAATTAAATTAGCTAGCGAAACTGCAGATATGATGGGTCACGTCTGCAGATTTTCTCAGAGAGTTTTCTCAACCTTATACTTCAAGTAACAACACTACCTACCAACGGTCGTAGACCCCAAAAAAACATCAATTTTTTTTATTTTATCTAGTTTATATATCGATGCCCAGCACGTCTGGTGAGTTTTCCTAGCTAATTTAATTTGAACCTTTGTAGCGCAAAGCATATAATTAATTTCTAGTTTTACAAAATGTTATTGCGTTAGCTAACCCAATGACCTTTTTTTCATAGGAAGCTTCCTATAAAACCCATTGGAAAACCCTAAACCCTGGAATAAAATACCGAGGTACAATAAAAAATAATATTTGTCACTCCTGTATTCACCAACGTATTGCTTTAACAATTTCGACCGGTTTACCGGTAATCGTCAAGTAAACTTCGATTACCCTGGATTGTTACCTACTGCTTAAAAACCTTTGCTTTTAAACTTTCCTTTTAAAGTTCAGCTGGCGTAGAGCTTTTGGTCGGTTTACCCTGGGGTACCTAGGTACACACGGGTGATAAGCCTCTAATATTTTTAATGTGAAAAGTTCTTTTGGCACGTTGAGGTATTTTTGATAGGGGAAAATGTTATTATCTCGACATGTGAATGTTAGCAGTATAATATACAACACGTCATAGCAATGCTTATGACATGTTGCGCTTGTGATTGGAGTGCCGATTGATACAATTTATTTGAAAATCACACAAATATTATAGAGGTTGGTGAGTGTGCGTGTGTGTGTGTGTGCATGTTTGTTACTTCTCCACGCTCAAACGGCTAAACGGATTTGGATGAAATTTTGTACACAGATAGTTTGTAGCCGGGATTAACACATAGGATGCTTTTTATTTCGATATTCCTACGGGATCGACACTTATGCGGGCGAAACCGCGGGGCGCAGCTAGTTAAAAAATAAAACACTGTTATTTCATACTTATACGTTTTCACTTCTGTCGGCAGTCCCCATGACTGCCTATGTTTTTATAATGTTATTCATACCTTACAGTTGTGTAAATACAGTACCTAACTAGCGTATTCATAATAAGCCTATAAAACCACTGCTGGGAGACCTCCTTTCTTCGAGAGTGAATGGGCTGTTATCTATTACGCGGGCTCAGTGTGGGTTGGTGGAAGTCACACGTCTTCGAATTCTTGGTTCTAGGACATGCCGGTTTCCTCACGATGTATTCCTTCACCGTTTTGAGAGCAGTGGTGATGAAATGATTTACACAAAGTAAAGCGTCTGCCCGGGTTCGAACCCACGACCGACAACGCGTAAATCGGGGCCGCAACCACTGTGCCACCACTGCGCCCCACTACCTACCTATCCAGCCGTAAATTTGGCTTTGTTAAGCTTCTATTTTTTCACCCTACCTACCTGTACGACATTCTTATAAATCTCAATTTGTCATAACATTTACGCCCGGATGCTGTAGTTCCATGTAAAAGTCCCATATTCATTAGTAATAAACAATTTCCGTGCTCGATCTCGAATGAATATTATTATTATTCATAAACAGAGTCCGTAATAGACCGGTTGACCGATTGACCGAATCTTAGCTAAAGAAAGTCCAACTCATTTGTTTTTATAATCGCCGTAGAATAACAACATGGTTGCCTAGATACCGATGCACTGTTAATTTATTCAGGTATTAATAATTCGATATAAATTGATATTATACCTAACGATGTTATCGACATGTCAGAAGTACCTACTGTGAGAGGGATTTATCAAAGTGCTGCCGTGTGCTTCTGTAACCATCTCACCGTGAAAACTTGGGTGAAGTGAGCGCGGAGTGAGTCGTCAATAGTGTCAATCCCTAGCATTAGCATGACTCACAGCTCACTCTAAGCTCACTTCACCTTAGTTATCACGGTGAGATTTTTCCAGAATCGACCGGCTGTTAACTTTTTACCTGAACTTGATGATTTTATATTTTATATGCATGTTTAATTTTCGTTTTTCCTAATTATGTTTATTTATTCATTTAAGGTTACACCAACGAGATACATTACAATTATCTTTTACCATTATAGAACTTGTGTGATATACATTTTCCTGTAATTTACACTCAATTACAGGTAACCACAGCTTATACATTATCGAGTACACATGCTCTGAATATATAATTAAATTATAAATATATTTAAAAAAAAACAATTAACACATTTACATGATTAGGTATACAAACGTGTCGTTTGTTTTTGTAATTGTTTTAAGCCCTCTAAATTAAGGAACATATAAGTGAGATAAGATCATAATTCAGAATCATCATAATTTTTATGAATATCTTTCATAAAAATTATGATGATTATATTAATTATAGGCTCACTAACTAAGTAATTGCAGACAGTGATAAATAATGAAAACACGATAAGCGTGGAGTATTCACCATTCTTCTGCTATCTTTTGTTAGCTAGTACCTACCACCACTTGACTGTTGTCATATACAAGGTGACAGGGACATCGACGTGCAACCTGCATGTCGAATCTGTAAAAATCTCAACGTAAAAACTTCCGTGAAGTGAGCTGTCAGTGTCATCCCAGTGGATTAAGTACCCCATTCTGAATCCCATAATGCGTTGAAATTTTTCGTCGGTCATTAAAAAGAATCTACCACCCAGTATGTGATGACTTTTCTGCCTTAACAGCGGAAAAATCCATGTCTTATCACAGCCAAAGTTAGTTGTTTGACGTAGGAAAAGTGTGGGCACAACGTTAAACTTTAGCCTAAGAAAGTAATTAAAGAAACCACCGAATGAAAACTTTAAAGCTACCTTTATACATCTTTAACTTTAAGTTATTCTGCTAATGACAGACTCTTTTCGGAATTAATTACTACCTGATACCTATTCGATTTCTCTTGAGAGTATCCTTAGCGGCTCACAGGGTAAAATAAATAAAACACTTGCTTTTAAAAAGAAAGTAAGTACATTAACGCTTTTATTTTATACCACAGTATGGTACATTATGTTAATTTGTTTCAAAAAACCTGTCAACTCCAATTATGTGACGTGTCCAAAAGTAGGCAATTGGATTTGGCACATATTTTGAAGCCGAAAGCGAGTTTTCGTAAATCGTGTTAAGAGTTTAGCCGTACGACCGCGGACACTACCGACGTATGCTAATAAGCCAACCAAATGAAACAAGAACAAGATTGTCGGGTTTATAAAAATAACAGGCGAATCCACTTTCATTTTTATACCAAGTTCCGGCGCCACGCCATTGTTGTTGGACCACTACAAAGGGAACGCATTCTATTTTATTTCTCAAATGCGATTTTGGAGAAAGCATTACATAAGAGTCACACCGAATCTTCCTCGCTTGTCTTTATAACACGTCTGTTCTCGATGTTCTCATAAACTTTTAAGTGTTCTTTACGTAATACTTATTATAATAATACATTGTTAAGCTCAATGTGTTTTCACAGATCCCTCGTTATTATTCATCAAGTAACAAAAAGCCAAAGTAAATATAATTTATTTGGTAGCTAATTCCAAAAGTTTCGCTTTGTGTAGGTGCTCTCTGTTGTTTATAAGTTATTTTAGTTAAAGTTGGGTATGATTTTGTTGTTGATTACTGTCGGAATTAATGATCTGTTTTTTTTGAGGGTTTTATTTGTATTACTCTGCAGTAATAAATTGGTAGTTTTCATGTATTGTTACGATGATCCGAAATGAAAATGTTTCGTGTGTTGTTCGGTAGAAAAAGCAAAAACAGCAAAATGTTTCGGGAGCGTTAGACTCTCACTTGAAACATTTTCATTTCGGTTTTGTTGTATTTAGAGTAAAAACTCATCAAATAACATAATAACAGGCCTGATTTCCTCGAAGGGTAGAGCCTTCTTTCAAAAACTAATCACTAAGCTTTATTTACAATCATAGAAGCGCTACATCACTGTAAAGTGTAAAATCCATTGAGCAGTTTACCTATAATTCTGCAAAACCCGTCAGGCATTCTCAATGTAAAACATCATATCATAGGAATATAACACAATCAAGTTCAGAATGTCATTATACAGCTACCTCCGAGAGAAATCGTAAATTGATGTGAAAAGCTTGATGAAATTCCATAATCGTCATGATATAACGCTTTTATTGTATCTAATATTTTATCGCGCTTTGGTTTAACGAGTGAGTAGTGGATGGGTGACTATCTTCAAATACCAAGACCACTCCATGCCTCGGAAAGCACGCTAAGCCGTTGGTCCCGTCTGTAATTCGTGGCTCTTTGACAGTCGTTACAGGTCGTCAGTAGCCCGAAAGTCTGACAAACAGTCTTACTAAGGGGTATCGTATTACCCAGTAACTGGGTTGTGGAGGTATGATAGGCAGTCGCTCCATGTAAAATACTGGTATTCAGCTGCATCCGGTTAGAGTGGAAGCAGACGCCAACATCGTTGAGAAAAAGCTAGGCAGATGATAATGATTTTATCGCGCTTTGTTTTACAGAGTGAGTAGAGCTGTCTTCAATATATATCGATACCAAAATGTATTCTAATGGAGATCGTACTCGGTCGATATCGATTTTAAGGTCATACATATGCTTTAGTTGTATCAGGTTACTGGTGCATCGGGCGGCACAATAACCAGCGAGATCCTTTTGTTGATACTCCACTGCGGCTTAGGGGATTGATATCAGAACATCAAGCGATGTAGGTAAGTTACGGTTATCTTAATATAGTTTTTAGACGATAGACTTTTTGTAGAGATATCGTTTGCCGACTTTCTTGAAGGACTTCGAGGATGAGGTCTGCAGGCTTCTTGTCTATGTTAAACCTTTAAGTCAAGGTACCTGTAGGTCGACTTAATGTGAGTGTCTGTCTGCGTCAGTTCTCCTGTAACTTTGTGCTTGGTAAAACAACAGCATTTTGCTGATTTTATTCATAAAACAACTTTTTGGTAGCATTTCATAATATCTGGTAAAAATCGGGCTCCAATTAATAGTTGGTAGGCGCACTGATTAATCCGAAATCAACGCAAGAATTAATAGAATATGTCGGCAGAAGAAAAAAAATTACAAAGTGAGAGTTTGTGAAAAATTGACGAGGATTAAGTTACCGGTTTGTGGGCGCTTCTGCAGTCGTCCGCTTATGAGGATGGATTACGATGGGAACGTCAGCGGCTCCTGATAAATTACTTCATAATGCGCTTGCGTACGTCCCATCGACGAACGTAAATGAAAATTAATTTATCGGAAACCGTTTTTGCGAAATTATTTCTTCATTAACATTACATTTAAGTAGTATTTAGCGGCACATTCACATTTATATACAACTAGCTGCTGCGTGCGACTTCGTTTGCGTGACATTAATACGTTTTCACGTTATTTCTTTTTCTAAAATAAGTAAGTTACTCCTTATAACGTCACCTATCTGCCAGTAAAAGTCCCGTCATAATCGGTCCAGCAGTTTCGGAGATTAGCCGGAACAAACAGACAGATAGACAGACAAAATTAAAAAAGTCATTATGTACTTACGCAATATAGGTACTTTCATATTAGTAAAACGCTATTTTTTTTAAATTACAAACGGACACTTCAATTTTATTTATTTGTATAGAGTAAATCAAAATATAACTTCCAAAATACAAACGGTGATAGTTACAAAGTTACATCCGACATTAAAATCTAAGATGTTTACCAGCTCTGACGTATATTCAAGGTGTCGACGACTCGAAGTGTTCGTGGATTAGTGTCTCCTCCAATTATAAGCGAGAGAAACTTCAAAGCCATGGGGCAAGACGCCGTGGGCAATCAAGTTTGCTTTCCGTCAAATGACCTTCAGAGAAAGCGTAACATTTGACCGATCTAATACTTACTTTAAAACGATTATTTAGATGAAACCGGTTATAACAGATTTCTATTCGGTAATAAGATTGCGATCAGTATTATTGCGCGTAATTATTCATTTTTATAGGCAATAGCTTCCAAGCTCTGACACACGAGCGGCATGTTGCCAACGGCAGCGATACCTGCAGCCGTCGACGCGTCGGCGGCTGCCTTTGACTTGTCGACGGTAGCCGTCGAAATGACAACTTCAAAGATCAGCGGCCGTATACATGCCAACTTTAAAAATGGCCGACGCGGCACGCTACATAACTGGTGACTGGTGACGGAAACAAGTGTTGCTATAGGTCGACGGCTGCCGCTGACGCGTGTCGACGGCTGCAGTTATCCTACCGTCGGCAACATGCCGCTCGTTTTTAAGAGCTCTAAATGAAATGGGCTGCCTCGTTGGTCCAGCGGTCGCAAGCTCTACTGCTGAGGTCTTTAGTTCGGGTCTCAGGTCGGACAAAGTGTTATTGGGTTTTTATGTCGGGAATTTCTCAGTTGCAGCCCTGAGTTTTGATTCGTTCCCGGTTCATGGCAATAGGCTCACCCCTATTACATGGACTTAAACATATCTGGCGAAATCTGGGTGTAGTATAGGTCTGCCCAAGTCCCTGGTCCTGTGTGTGGTGGTGGGTGCCCGGTCTGCCCTCCGGGGAAACCAGCCGTTATGTTATGTTATGTAAATTAAATTCCATCTTCCACAATGCATATAAAATGCCCTTCATGCATATAAGAGAACATCTCAACTTCATGCTTGAGACTAGAGAGCATATAATTATTAGGATACTCGTGTAGTACATAAACCTTACATAGTATAAAACAAAGTCGCATAGCTTCCGAATGACTGCACCAAATTGAATAATTCTTTTTTTGTTGTATTCGGTATTGCCTGGACAAGACTTGTATTAAAGAAAATTTCGGAAATGCGAAAACATCATCAACATTGCACCCGTGCGAAGCTGGGGCGGGCCGCTAGTTGAGGTATAATAAAACTTTCCTGATCACTTTTAGAGTTGCGGATGTCCTGCGGTAGACACTTCCCGCAAGCACAGAATTTCATGTTATTACAAAATACTGTATCTAACAAGACAATAATTTCCTTTAAGCTAGCTTTCACTGTTGAAAGCTAGCTTAAAGGAAATTATTGTCTTGTCATCCTCTGAATATTGACACCTATCTGAATATTGATCCAGGATCGGATGATGATGTGAACTGATATGAAAAACCAAGAATACGACTTACATTCACTTAGTTCTTATGTATAATGATTATACAATTATAGTCTGTTCCGTAAGTATCTGATGAAAGTGTAAACATATCCTGTTCAGATTAAATTCTTATGAAATCACACATTCATCTGTATTTAGTAGGTTTCAATTTTATATATCACCACTTCTTCCAACAAAAATTGTTTGAATAATTTTATTAAATTGTAATTTAGGAAACGTCGATGAAAATTGAGGTTATAAAATTAATCTTAGTTGTCAAATGAAAAACATCTATAAGGCGATGTTAATCCGAAATTCGGGATGACGTATTCAAATAATAAAATCAAAGCACTCAATTTGTAAGCGGCTCTACATATTAGAATCCACAGGATCGTTTTCTGATCCATTTGTTTACATTTTCATCAAATTTTTTTGGAACAGACTATACAAATACAATGACAAAAAAAGAACACTATACGGCAGCTTTTCCGTTGCTGGAACATTACGAAAAGAAGTACGTACTTAGCAGGTACTTAATCCAATATGCTACGACCTCATTTTGGCTTAAACTCACGTAACGCTGTAAGTAATTCCTTTTATAATAATTATATGTACAGCAATGTAGGACAAACATCTTAATCCTCGTCTAATTAGTTTCATAATACAATCAGATAAATGCAACACTAAACGGAAGACGTTTGTAAATTAGTGTCAACGGTAAACGAAAGTTATGATTATTAGTGTAGAATAATAGTATGTGATGTAACAGTATCCGTGTATTTTGTTTTCAGCTACATTTTTGCTATGGATATGCTTGAGAAAACTTTCCATTTATATATTGATAAAAGCTGAAATTTATACATAGGAAAGACCAAGTTTCGCTTAGTATACATACAGCGTATACGAACTTCAGTTAATTTTATGTATGGAAATAAAGCAGCATATTTCAATTCAATTGAATTAATTCATAGCCTGTCCCCGTCTTTTGCTTCAAATCTGCCTAAGATGCAGCAAGAAAGTTTCTCTTAAACTACTCAGCAGTTTCGACCATCATTGGGATAGATAGACGGACGTATTGGGGGCTTTATATGTATATCATCAAAGCGGTCGTAGTGGGAGGCGCCGGCGCCGCCGCGGCCTTGGAGAAAGTGTATGAGTGCGGTTTCACCTCGGATCTCGGATCTCGGGTCTCAGCTACCGGGCTCAGCTGATCTCCCTCCGATATACACGTAACGGACGATATCTCCTTCGAAGTTCAATGATTTGTTGTGTTTTGATGACGTTGAAGTACAGTATGAGGCTTCGATGATATTTTACATGAAAAAGGAAAAGAAAGAAAGATACGTTTCCAATATATACATAGATAGGTACGATTTGTATGTTTGTTTGTACAATTGGTAGGTAATTATGTTTACTTCCATAGAGACCAAAGCTGTGTTTTCCCTAAGCTTTCCGCGTGGACAGTACCAACCAATTCTCCGTCTCATTGTAATAGAGGAAGCCATTCGTTTATTACGTAGTTTCACTATAATTAATATTGTTGTCGACCGTAGCATTATGTCGACCAAGTTTCTATTAGGATGGTACATTGTCAGAATTATTAAGTTACTCGACTTTTTCCAGCTGGAATATTAAAATTTCATAAAGTTTCCCCGCTGTCTAGGGCTTATTCTTACATAAGAGCTTTGCTGCATATTATTAAGCTCAGTCCTGGTAAATCTCTATTTTTCTGGAGAGTTAGTACGAAGGGATTAAAGAAACCGACGTAGGCAGTGAATTATTTATGCAAACGTCCGATTCTCCGCAACGGACGGATGTTTTCTTATGGAAAATTGAGTGCGTCTATTCATTGAATGAGAACTTTGTTGGGAGTTCTAAAAAAGGAATTTATTGTTGTAAAACGAAGGATTTAGCTGAAAAAAATTATGTAGCGAATTTTATCTTGAAGGACTATACAACAATAAAAATGTAAGGAGGATAAAAGTTTCGGAAGAAATGTAAAAGTACAATGGTAAGGAGACGTCTGAGTAGTGTAACTGAAGCGAACAGAAAGTTACGTAAGGGAAGGGGCAGTGGAACGGACACAACTCCAAACATACTTTTCACAGATTTAAAGATAGTACACATGTAGATACATACGATCATACACAAATAACGTGTAAGAGGAATTAGCGAACATACATAATTATGAACACGTTGTATTATATTATGTATGAGCAGCTAAGTAGGAAGTTCTTAATAACTTCCTCAATTTGGATTAGTTTATTCTCAAGTGTAATTTCAATTGAAGCTAATTTCTCAGAGTTCGAATAATAGCCAAGAAATCACTAAATAGTTCATGTCTATTCATGTCTGTCATAGCATTTTCATGCAGCAATTTGTTTGTATTACTGTTGTCATAACAGCCGGTCGATTCTGTAAAAATCTCACTGTGAAATCATAAGTGAAGTGAGCATTTAATAGTGTTAATCCCTAGCGAATGACAGCTGACTCCACGCTCACTTCACCCAAGCTTTCACGGTGAGATGGTTTCAGAATCGCACGGCAGTTTTAACATCGACGTGCAACTCGTTACCATGGATGATTCTAGACCCCCTGGAGTAGAGAAGTAGAGTATTTTTTAGGAGTAGAGAGGAGTAGAGTAGGTATTGCAATTTTCTATGAAACAGTTAATTTCCCTGCCATCTATCATATAGTTAAAAACTCATAGTACAACATATAACTCTGGCTGTGAAACGATTCATGACTAAAGAGACAATCTAAAATTTGGCACATTAAAAGATTAATAAATCAATGACAGACTAAAATGATGCCCAGCAATGTCATGCTCCTGTGCTGGTTGTCTTTATACAGACACATAATGATTCCAAGTTCAGGCAGTCGAAGGAGAGAAAGATGTATGTATTCACTTGTTTCCAACAAACGAAGCGGCAGCCCTATTGCGCGTCAAACTCAAGCGTTTACCACCCAAAACATGGCTCAGTTATTGCGGTCAAGTAAAATGACAACATTGCTTTGTGTTCCGTAATTTCTGGCAGATGTAACTAAGCAGTTGTTCGTTGTTTTTTAGACTTTATTCTTGATCTATCATCATTACGTATGGTCTGAAAATTCTGTTGGGAATGAAAGCTTATCAGCCTCTTGTGTGGTAATATTATCCGATGTATGTTCTTTGTACTCACTCGTTTAGATTGACCTTCCTAGCAGTAACTTTGAATATTGTTCACTTACTTTTAGGATTTTTGCATTTAGCCTAGCATAGATTAAGGCTTCATGTTCTTCGTACCTTTCAGGAATTTTAAGGGATTTCCTAACTTTGTTGTTAGGCTGCCTGTCCATTAACGCGGAACGAGGCTGCGGAGCGGAGAAACGGAGAAATATTAACCAATAGAAAAATGACATTTTGATTTTATGCAATCCTATTGGTTAATATTTCTCCGTTTCTCCGCTCCGCAGCCTCTCTCCGCGTCAATGGATAGGCAGCCTTATTGACGCTGTCGGCATGGAATAAAGGCAATGTTTTGTTAACAGGTGTCGGCGGCGGCGGGTGGCGGGTGACGGCGCTGGCGCGGCAGCGGAGCGCGGTCGCGAGATGAGCGTGGTCGGCGCGCCGCCGCCGCCTTCCGCCGCCGAGGCGCTGTCCGCGCTGCTGTGGCAGCCCTACGAGTGTCGCTCGCCGCCCCTCGCGCGCTCGCGCACCGACAGCGCGCTGCACCGCGCGGGGGGCGCAGACCAGTCGCCAAACGGCGGTCGACATGCGCGCGCGTCAACCCGCGCTTATACCGATATGCGGCTGCCCGTGCCCGCGCCCGGCCTGCGCAAGTCGGACTCGGTCTCGGTGCGCGTCCCGGGCGAGCCGAGCCGACAGAACGTGTCCAGTGTGAACGTGAACGTGAACATAGTGGAGGTGCAGGATGCGCCCGTGAATGTGAACAGTGCGGTGCAGACGGAGAGGGAGCGGAGTGTGGCGAGTGCCGAGTGTCAGACGGAGGAGCCAGCGCGGCGGCGGCGCCTGCGGCGTGCGCGGGCGCCGCGGGTGCCGGAGCTGGAGAATGTACCCCCGCCTCCGTACAGCACGTTGCCGCCGCCGCCGCTGCCGCACCCGGTGCCGGTGCACCCGCCGGCGCCCATACTGGCCCCGCACCCGCCCGTGCATCCACCCGTGCATCCGCCTGCACATCGCTTCCCCTTCCAGCCAATTCCTCTCAGGTGAATACAATATTGAAACAATGGTGGTAAAAGATGTTTCGGCTTCTGCGTTTGCACACTTGACCTACTTGAGGATCACCTAAGTGAATATTCAGAGCTAGACACAGCTTTTCTTTCACACGATCTCTCTTGCGTGACACAGAAAGTTAAACAAATAACCACAAAGCATATTAATGGCTTGGATATTGTTCAGAATAGATAAATGAAAGAATAGTACACACAAATAACTTACGGCTATCACCTAAGTTATCCCCCTAAGCATAAACCATCGGTAAACATCAGTAAACGATCTTAAGTTGAAATATCTGGGCAAATTGTCTGTTCGACTACAAAATCTATATGACAATAAAGACGCCACGTAAATTCATCTTGCCTGACACCTGAATATAGCCCTTCTCTCTTTTGACCAACTATGTATATCCAAATAAAAAAGGATATTAAACAAACTTCATGTTAACCCATGGGTTGGTGCGTTGAAGTCTTTTGTTTCAATTTATTTACGTAACTGAGTTCATTATTAGAAATCATTAGTGATTATACAATCTCATATATTATGATGTGAATGGACGTGCAATAACAGTAAATGCCTATTACATAGACTGAATTGAAATTAAAGTCATTGTTTTAAACCGCTGTTACGTAAAAGATCTTAGTAATTGCATTCACGTCGTAAAGATACTAGCTCGGTAAATATCGCATCGCATACAAAAATGAATGCAGTTTCCATTTCTTGTAACTCAGATTTTGTAGGATTAAGTCGCAAACAGAAAGTTTTAACGAAAAGTGGAGCGAATCAGCGTCGACGATGGCCTTGCAAATGAAAACCGAGAATTATTTTCTATTCAACATGTTGCAAACGGTATAATAAATAATGAAGGACATGAAGATTTTAGTAGGTAATTAATTCCTCTAATCTGCTCTATCTATGAGAACAATATACAACGTGTAACGTTAAATGCGCAAAACCTCTTAAGGGGTCATTGTACTCATCATTATGAACAACTTTTACTATGGGATCAAACCGGAAATCGCGAAAAAAAAATCAGCTGTTCCCTACATTTTGACGAGTTATGCGAACATAAATGTAGGGAACAGCTGATTTTTTTTTCGCGATTTCAGGTTTGGTCCCATAGTAAAAGTTGTTCATAATGATGAGTACAATGACCCCTTAAGAGGTTTTGCGCATTTAACGTTACACGTTGTATACGTCCCAATTTATAAAGAGGCAGAGAAAATGAAAGCTTGAAATAATAATTAATAATACTTTAAAATAACATTAGTAAACCAGTCTAAATATTTGATGATGTTGAAGAATGAGATGAACCCACAGCGTATAGATATGGTTATGGGTTCTACTCAATTGCACTAACAACAGACCTGCTAGAAAAAATAATATTATTTGATCTCCTGACCTCTCTATTTTGAGTTATATCAAGCCCTATTATTGACTACCCACTCTTTCCTCTGAAATGATTTATACACACATATCAACCTGGTTTTAACGATTATGACGATGTTACACGATGAGACTAAATTGGATCAATATATAGAACTTCCCCACAAATTGGATAAACTGTTTTACATGTACGATAAAGTAATTAATAGAAAACGTGTCGGACAGATCAACCGCTCTAGGGTGAATTCGTCAGTATACACTCTTTTTTATTACCTATTGATTCAAATAAAATTAATACATGTATCTAAGTACATCAGAAAGGTCAACAAGTAAAATATTTTTTAAAACACATTGAAACAACCTGGAAGTAAGATCACTTTCAAATATATAATTAATGATGGGTTTAAGAAGTATGAAGCTTAAATATAAACCCACCCATTGTTTAGCAACTTTTAATAGAATCCAGAAAGACAAACGACTTGACCTTCGATATACGTTGTTGATGTGCTCATCAATTAAAATATGACCTAGAATCGAAATCTTTCTGTCGTGTTGGTAAAGTTTTGCTGAAGCAATATTCATTTAAAACTACTCATTTAATACTTACAGGTGAATTGTTCATTCAAATCTTAACAATCGAAACGAATATAGAATATGCATTTACATAATGTATTCTTATTCATAATTTAAACGGAAATTAGCACGATTCTTGGGATATATCACTCATATACTGCCTTGGAAATTCATTTAAGGAAAAGCCCTAAGAAACTACCAATGAGGTGATAGAATAAATATATCATCTCTTACAAGAAAAACTCTGTTTTTATAAGCAGTAAGCTGCACAATGCTTCCTACACGGGAGTCAAGAGCTCCTCAATTATCAAATGGACATCCCTTTATAAAGTGCCTGTTTGCTATAGCACCTTCTTTAGTCTCTACCAATATCTCCACTGCCATCATTTCGATTGGATCTACCAAATATGACAAAACAAATATTTTATTATGTATAAATGTGCACATTGTATATGTATTCGTTACACATCAGGCGTGCGCAGTTCTTTTTTGTAATTGAAATTGTTTCGGTCATGCAACGCCAAACGCTCAGCCGCTCAGTAATGGACGCTAACTAGGGTGGCCTCGTTATGTAAGCGGATTGTTTACACATATCAGACAAGGTCGAGCTACAGTTTTAAGGATTCAGTGTTGGCACAATAATTGATTGTCTGGAATGTTTTCTTTCAATACAATTTTACTGGAATTTCAACTTTAACACCTCATGTTGGTAAACGTTTTGATTTCACTGTAATATACGACGTGACAATCTCTTAGAAGTCAGAAGCGATACCGAAACAAACCCGGGGTTAGGTTTGCTTGATCTACAATCGAAGAAAGCAAAGTTGCTTCTCGACGAGAAATCTTAGAAGCATTAGAGATTGGTTTAATGACTTACTGCGGTTAGAGAGATATTTATTAAAACGTGACTTAACACGTGGGCTCAAGGCTTTTGATAAAGCAACTGTCGTGATATTTGGAAACTGCATATTTTAAGCGGCTCTTATTGAAATGAATGACGCAGTCAAAAGATTGAAAAAAAAGGGATAAAAAAGCAGGTTAGCCATACAAGGACATTACGCCCAAAAACAAATGGTCAATTTAAACAAAGAATTCCTCGAAGATGATTAAACAAACGAAGATAAAGATAACACACCCAAAATATTCTTAAGAAGTTTAAGGAAATTGAGCTAAGGAAGCATAACATTCATTAGCATTGGAAACTAAAAAAGTAGCAAGACCTGCTTATTGAGTTAGAAACACTAGTACTAGTACTCATTGTGGCAGCAGAAACAGGTTTGGGGCACATGGTGGAAAGTGGCGGCATCGAGGCTGCAGCTAACACAAGTCAGATCGTGTTCAACACAACATAGCGAGGTTTTAGTGCACCGTGCACTTGCCTTGATAGTACATATAGTATAATATTTTGTTTCAACTAGATAAATAATTGGCGATCATTAATATTTTGAACTGTCACACCCTTTTCAAGTAAAATTACATTTAGTTTAATTGAATTGAATAAGTCCTAATACGTACAATCCATTTGGCAAATTTTTTGAAATCAAAACAGTTGGATGATCCAATAAACGATGGAAATCATTTAATCAACGAAGGACTGTGAAAAAACGACAGTATAATTGTGTTACTTTTTCATCTTGAAAAAGTTGGTACTAAATACAATATTCTAGTTAATAGTGTGATATTTACTCACATACTTTTTTAAAGTTATATAATTTATTTATTCATCACGTTTGTTGTAATAAAACACAAGATATGGATTTAGAAGTAGTCATACCTCCGACTATGTCCTCACATCATTACTTTCATAACAAGTAAACATTCCAATAGAATCCTTACATCAGAAGATAATTTCGCTAAAGTTTTTTTTTATCGGTAGCCACAAACATCAATAAAACAGCACTTAATAGAAACATCTATTACGTAAATGTCAACAAGTAACATTAATAAAAGCACTAAAATACTCGTTACAATCGATTAGAGAACGTTCACCGATAAACTAATACATCGATATTGATGGCTTCCAATCGAGATGTTGATTGCATACATTGCGCCCCAGTTGCGAGATAGCGATGTGAGTGGTACGAATAACCGCTTAATTATATCAATGTATTGGGAACTTGAACATTTGTTCGACGACGATAAGGAGTTTAATGCCATTTAAAAAATGTTCGTACGGGTTCACGTTCTTGAGAACTGTTTTAGAATCACCTTTTGCCCGTATGCCAATATATTTGGGGTCGATGCAGCATGTCTTCTCCGATATACCTATTTTGTGCATGCCTACGAGTATAAGTGATTTGTTTATACAGTTTTGAAAATTTGTGATTACTTTGTTGTTGTATTATTTTGTAAATATCGTCGACCGTAGGTTCAATTGAGGTAAGGGACAAAATACGATTTTTCAGGAGAGGCCGACAAATTTTTTTGTCGGACTAAATCGCCCATAACTTTTTTTGTTATTAACCTTTTTCGGGTGCGATTTCACACATAAACTTGTATTTTAGTGCTCTATCTACATGTGTAACATTTATTTAAATGAGTTAGCTATTTAAGAAAATAGATGTCCCTTACAACAACGTATTTTGTTAGTAATGTCCCTTACTGACCAAGTATCTTGTAGTTCCGTCCCTTACATTAAACTGACCTCTACGTTGGATCCAATCTATTAATGAAAAAATAGTGTAAAGGACTTGTTGAAAAAAAATATGAAAAAAATACAGTGTAAAGAGATTTTTGACAGAAAATGAAGTACACACGTTTGATGTACGTAATGGTAATTCGTTGATTGGGAAGACCCTTACCTTATTTGAAGTGGATTGGCGACGATAATTACACCATTTCAAGTTCCTATATTGCATAGTTTTTCAGATACATTGTTATTATGGGGCTGATTCAAAATTTGGATCCAAAAATCATTAGAGTAAGGGACATTTTTCTTAAGCTAGAATTTTTCATATTCACCATTCGATAGAGCGAAAAATTCTGAACAAAACTGTATACTCAACTCATTTTGGGTATTTTGTCCCTTACCTCAATTGAACCTACGGTCGACGATATGTCGTTGGTGTGCCTTGCATAAATAAATAAATAAATGTATGTCTGTCTGTCAGTTGTCATCTCCGAACGTATTCGCCCCCTTTCTGTTAATATCAATTTTCACAAAATCCATCTATCGTTTATTTGATTTTTCAAATAGAATAGAATACTCTTTATTATGTAGGTACAACATATAACAACTAACACAAATAACATCTTCTTCAAATAATTTTGTGTTTCTTCATCCTGTAGTTTTCTATAATCATGTTTTATTACGCCTATAAGTTTGGTTCTGAAAGGTTTTTCAAAAAACATCTGTAACTACTTACGAGTAGCTGATATTAAAGTATTTTAAACAACTTCGACTTACGTATTTCTACTTCAAATTGATTTATCCAATGTTATTGGAATTTCAAATGAGTAAATAACAGCAAAGGTCAGACTCAGGACTCAGACGGTTATATATCTTATTTAGATTTCTGTACTGATTTTGAAGTCTGTTTAGACCATACATTCTCATGGGACTTATGAATTGAAGTTTCATATTTGTAAACAGTTGGATATAAAAACGAGTGCCGTCGTTTAAAGGAAATCCTATTTCGAGAGAACTATTTTATGTCGGGGATATTAATGTGGGTTTTCAACAATCGAGTATAAATGAGTTGTAATGTCTGAGTTCGTGGTGCGTGTGTGTGTGTGTCCCACATCGTATCAAGGTCCGTGTAGGTCGCCTACGGGCACGCCGATGTGGGCCGATGCATCTCAGCACCGCACTACTGCGATATATTTATATATCTACTTACGGTATTTATCATTGTTCTCAGCCAATTGCTTAATTATACGACCGGTTCTTTAAATATAAATGCAACGACTTCTGTTAACAACTCGTCTAACTGTACTCGTTAATTATCTGTATCACTTACGCTCGTTTTTGTTTGACTTACCATAGTTTAAATATTGTTTAAATCTCTTTTAAACAGTGTGTATCTACGGCATGTTTTCAATTATTCCAATTACACACAGATAGATTAACCATCTACCGGCGTCCATTGTTTTGTGCAGTTTTTTATTAAATACGTTATAGGAAACGGTTTCCCGTCGTAGTCACTGTTGTCAACAGTAAACATCTGGTGATAATGAGCTATTGTAATAACAGGAAAATGAAGGAACTGACGACAAAGTGCACCATATTAACATGACCAACATTACAGACCATTTCTATATTGTCTGCAAGTTTTGGATTGTCTTCTAAATTATGTGAAGCCAGCCAACAAAAATAAACAAGGCAGTAAATAAAGCAATTAATTAGCGCACTGTGTTTATTTAAGCTTGGATCAATTTATATTGTCTCTTAGTTTAGAAGGGATGTGTTATTTACTCAGCTGCCACATAAATGAAAGTCTACTCGTATATCTTTATAGGTACATTACATTGCCAGGTTGTGGATTTTATGTGTTAGCGTTCTTAATGGAAGCGTTTTATTTTGAATCTTGGGACATATAAATGCTTGTTGTTACATTTTATCGCTTCTAGTATTTTCTTGTGTCGCAAGCGAAATTTACTTGTGATCGAGTAGTAAACAGTACTGTTCTCCAAGCGTGGTTTGTCGGTCAATATCGTTGGCCATTGCGAAACCGCCGCGCGTACGCAGTTGCGCGAATTGTGCTTCTTCGCCACATCCGTGAATAATGCGTATTTTATATTATATTAACACATTAAAATTACCCAACACCATAAAACTAAGGTCGTTAAAAATATGATAGACGAGTTATATAATTTTCCATAAATCTGCTGTTCTATATTCAGCCATAGAAAGTTCCATGGTAACTTTGCCAAAACTGATTAATCATTTTGGATAAAGAATTCCCTCGCACTATTTCTAGTGAGTCGACACTCCACGTGGCTTCTATTCCAAGATTCCACACTTCCTTGAATGTTGAGCTTACAAATAAATTCTTGCACCTCGAGCGATGTTGGCGCTCTGCCAACATCCTAATGGCTCGGGCCTTGCGCCAAAGCCGCCAGAAAATCATCGGTATTGGAAACTAAACTTGCGACTCGAAGTGGATTTACTTAATGTTCATGTCGGCCGTCTAACAATAACGTTTACAAGGTTAGCGCTCTTTTTGTTGGGAGAGTGTAAAGGCTTTCTGTTCGTTTTTCAAATCGTAATTCAATTTCTTTGATTGTATCACAATAGCCGGTGTGTTTGCGCTGGTGTGTTTGTGGCTCGAGTGAGCTCAAGATTGTTCGCTCGGCTCGTGACTGAGGCAAGCCGAACGGCCAATTACGAGTCGACTTCGGACGGTGCTCGGCCCAGAGGCAATCCAATTTCCGAGTGCATTGTCCGTCTGTCTACACAAATCTTATGCCATCTTTAATGTTTATTTGTAAGCCTCTGTAATATTGAAATAAGGACATCATTTTCTCCTAGTTTACCACCAGGGCAGTTAAAATGGAAAATAACTACTATCTATTAGGTTCCGCTATTACATACACCTATAAAGTTCAAGCATCCTCCCTCATCAGTTGGTTAGTCAGTTACCTAAGGTCCGAGATGATCTCTCAGAACAATAAATTGTAATAATAGTTTACTTAACAAACGGACCTTGACTAAAATAGTAATTAAAGCGAATATAATTGCTCAGTTAACTTCATATTGAGGATGCGATATGTTTTCCTACAAGATTATTAAAATGTATGAAGGACTTAACTTATAATATGCTATTTTACACGGTGTAGTAGACACTGTGGCCAGTTTGTGGAGTAATCTTGCGAAATCATTATACGTGTGTATTGTATTAAACAACGCATAGATCATAACGCAATTCAGGTCTAGTTTCATTTATGAAATAGATTATAAAAGTGATAGTAAATGCGTTTTGAATACGCTTGTTAATACTGATGAAACAATGGTTACTGATATTTCAGATAGTAGCGTTATTTAATTCTTAAAAAAATTAAAAAAAGAATGGATGTAAAATTATTGTATTAATTATAGGTAATTGAAGTTGAAACGATGTTTTAGAACTCAATTGAAGCAAATAGTGTGAAGGACAAGTAGTTAGCGATAGAGCCATTTAACTAAAGACAGCACTAATAGAAGTAGGTGACAGTGTATGTTAGCATTAATTCAAAATAAACCAGTCTGTAGGTACTTACATCATTGCAAATAACTCTGATCTCTTAAAGCAGTGTCTAGGTGTACGTTTCTATACTTTGACACAATAGAAGATTTTAAAACTAAAACTATTGTAATCTTGGACAAAACCACTGGATAGTTATCTATGAAGGATGTTGTTGATAAAACAATTCAGCAGTGCGATTCTGTAATCATCTCACCGTGAAAACTTAGGTGAAGTGAGTGTGGAGTGAGCTGTCAGTGTCATCCCACCTGATGCTAGAGATTGACCAAGCATACATTTACAATTAATATCGAGATTCTTAATAATATTTTTTATGCCTAATTCGATTGATAATTTTATATACCTTTTTTTTGGGGGGTTTTAAAATAAAATAGCAAAACAGAATCACAATGTTGTTTTTTTTTTCTTTTATGTTCCTACTAGTCCTAACGAGTCGGCGTGATCATTTGACCCAATTCACGATATTTCGTGAATCAGGTAAAGTGATTACGCCACACAAACTATGTGGGATTAAACGTGGGTTTTGAGAACTAAAATACTAGCTTTGAAATTATATAAAATTATCAATAGAATTAGCATAAAAATATGATTAAAATCTCCATTATGATTGTAAATGTTTGATTGGTCAATCCCTAGCATCAGTGGAATGACACTGACAGCTCACTCCACTCAAGTTTTCACGGTGAGATTTTTACAGAATCGACCAGCAGATTCTAGATAATCTAGCCATCAACCCTTACTACACTGAAATAACAAACATCGACCGGTCCTTGACTCAAATAACCTAACAATCGTTATATCTGTTAGATAGATCATGAGCCTACAAATCAAAGCTGCAACATTCGAAGAGTTTCTGCCGGTGCTAGTACTAGCACAAGTCGACACGGCTCGGTGAAAGTGCTCGGTGTCGAATGTCTTACTATCCAAGGCGAGTAAGTTAACGCTTTGTCAACTGTAATTGAATTTACAGATGGAATTCGACGTCAAGCGAAGTGAATGTTCTCTGTACCTACCCTGATACCTACAGCTGAATTTATGTTTACTTCATTAAAATGTTCAATGAACTTGGTGCGCGCATTCTTGTGTTCAAGTGCTTGATATACAGGTTGTTTTCGTTCTATTGCTTCCTATAAGGGTTACCTTAGGTTAATATCAGAAGTATGGCCATTGACTAATGTACATAGTGGATTTGATAAAAAAAAAAATGCCATGTGGTGGTTATTTACGACAATTTTATATAATGATTAAATGTTTTCGTCTACGTAACATCGCGCATTTTCAATTCATTATCTAACTCATGATTTGGAAAGTTATGGTTAGAGATGGTTTACGATTTGTTTCATGGTAAAATAATTGCTTCAGAAACTCATTTGTGGCAGTGCACGAACTCTTGCAATATGTACATTGCGAGCAGAGTAGAGTCTGAATAGTGGAACAGTTTAACGTGATGCCACGAACGACGTACTAAGATTCTAATGAAGCATACGACTGTATATTGGCTGTTCTGAAACATATGGATGGGCCCTTAAATAAGCCTTTTTGGTTTATGGTGAGTAGCGATGAAACGTTATAACCGACTTAAAAAAAGAAGGTGTTTATGCAATCGGCGACTTTTTCGTGTATGTACACGGATTTCTCCGTCATTTCTGAGCTGATTTACGTGATTCTTTTTTTATTTGCAAGAGGAATCTCACAAGATGGTCATAATATAAATGTTATTAACTTTGCTTGGGTAGTTTTTATTTTATTTATTTGATAATTTAAGCACACAAATGTATAGAGGAGGACTTAATTATAAATTTTATACCAGTCAACCTTTGGGTGATGCAGACGCAAACAGCGGTAGGTGCTATTATGAAAAATTGAGGAATACCTAAATCTTAATAAAATATCTTAATTAAAATTTTTGCCTTGTCTATTTATTAATAGGTCAAGCAACCCAATGTCAGCGCGGCGCAGCGGCCCGGTGACGTTTCCTCCCTCGATAAAGCGTCGTCGCAGACGCAAGAAACGATCAGAATGGCCAGTAAAACTAAAACAGCACATAAAACCTTTACAATTTTTTTAATGACTTATTTTCTCTCTGAAATAGGTCAATTGAATTAAAAATCAGTTGGGGTGTTTGAGGTTTTGCGCATTTAACGTTATACGTTGTATATAAATATAAGTATAAATAAATATGCTTATATAAATACACGGATATACTAAAAACAAATAAGACAAACAATGAGAAAACATTACTCTTGTGATGATACTGCCAGCTTCTTGCGAATGTGCTCGCAAACTTTAACTTTAAAGAATAATCGGTTGGTTGCCATCCTGATTTCCTGGGGGAGCGCATTCCACAAAGAGATAGACTGAACGAAGAAGGAAGAGTGAATGAAGTCTGTGCGGTGACTGGGACATTGAAGAAGACGATTGTTTCTGTTGTGGTTGGCGCAAATGTACTGAAAGCGGGGGGCTAGATAACCAGGGAAAGAGGGAGAATCAAGAAATGAAAACTAGGTGGTCGGGGCCCTTTGCTCTCTGCGCTGGCGTATGGGCAACCACTTTAGAAGCGACCAATGCGCAGAGACATGATCATGTTTACGGAGATTGAAAATGAATCGAGTGCAGTTATTGAGAAGACGGTCAAGTTTATCGAGGAGATCTGCATTCAGGTCATAGTAGCACACATCACCATAGTCGATGATAGGGAAAATTAAGGGCACAACACAAGCATTGTCTTCGTACTTGAAGGTAACAGATTTCTCAATCGGTACAGAGCCCGTAGCGTTCCAGTAACCTTCTGGCTTACCCAAGAGACTTGAGTACGCCAGTTCAGGGCAAGGCATCGATGTGCAAGCCTAGGTCCTTCACGTCAGTACCAAAAATAACGATCGCACCAATGAAGAGAACTGGTGGAAAGGTTGTACAATCCTCCTTGCTGACACTACGAGGATACTGATAGGATACTGCTGCTTGGTTAGACGATCCATGCTAAAAAGAGTGGAGAAATGCCGGTTAAGATCGTCTAAGTCAATTGAACTAGGAAGATCTAAATGTCGCGATTTGTCAATACCAAGAGTTCCAAGAAATTTCCAAATATCGGCAGAAGAGGAGAAATTGATAGCATCAAGAATGTGGCGGCGTTTAGCATTGCGTATCATCTGATTACATTTATTCCTTGCAGCTTTGAATAATGGACCCGCACCCTAATTGCGTAACACTCATTTTAAAGCATTTGCCATTGCTCCATATATTCGAAAAATGTGTCTGCTCAAAAACGTAAATAACGCCGTGAATGTTGATCATCACCGACAGTGTTATGATGAGTAGGTAGGTTTAAGCGGCAACACGTGCAGACTAGCTGACTCGATGATATGGAGGATGGATGGACCGAGGGGAGTTGTGGGCAAGGAGGTTTGTGGTGAAATCACCCATGTGCATACTCTGAACCCAAAGTAGTAGTAGTAGTTTATGAGTAAGCTTCAATAACGACAACCACTGTGTGTATGATAATGATGTTTAATAACTTCCTGTCACCGTTACTTACATAGCAAATAGTGGTATTCAAATTATTGTGTCAGGTAGTTTCTACAATTATTATTAAAAAGTTAAGTTAAGTTAAGAAACACTTTGAAAATAAAATCGATTATACTGTCCAAAATATTTTTAGATATTAAATGTGAGTGTGTGTGTGTGATCAATATGATTTTAATAACAGATAGATTATATAAACATTAATCAATGAGCGACCTTACTAACATTGCCACCCGCATTTAGATCCGTTTGCATAATAGCAATACAAGTTGAGGTTATTTATTATGTATATAAAAACATGCATAAAACAGTATAAAGAGCAATTGAAAAGTCGACCTTGCTTGCTTATAATGTGATAAAGCATCGTAACATCCTTTATGGACTCAATTCAAGAAAGCTTTTATAATTAATGTGGTACACACGTCCCATGCATATCAAGTGTTTATTAGTTTTGTGTATTACGGCCATGTTACTTTAGATCTGAATAGTTTGGAGCACGCACCGATCTATCAACTCCTGACTAATTGTACTGTGTCATTGTACCGATGCACGCGATCCTAACATTTACATGAAAATTGTCATAACACGGAACGTCCGATGCTAATGTTTTGTAATTTAATGATTCGTTGTAATAAACACTTCTTTGTTTTACTATGCGTAGGTATACGCTTATTCTTACATTTTTTAGATTTGGTTTTTCTAAGTTTCCAATTTCTTTGTTCCAAATCCATTAAATAAATGACTCAGATTCACGTTGGAAAAATAGACCTGTTCTAGTTTTGTGTAACATAATGATGAACAAAGCAATCGTATTTGTTGCGCAAACGCTGCCGTTGACTGAATAGAGATAGGTAGAGCACGTAAGTATGTACGTAACGTAACGTTTTTGGTGTTATTCAGTCGCACTTAAATAGCGTTGCACAATATCACATTTGAACACTTTCGTCGTTATCTAAGTGTGGTGACGGACAACCATGGGATCGTGACATACATTCTTAACTAACAAATGTTTTAGTAACCGATTAGTAATATTTACTCATTTTGTAACAAACCAGTATCTACATACAAAGGTGTAACGAACGCTATTAAAGTAGCTGAAACTGTAACATGTTACAAAAATTGTTTCGACAGTCAATAAATATTACGAATATCGGACAACAGCAGTGCTATTCTGTAAAAATCTCACAGTGAGAACTTAGGTGAAGTGAGTGGGAAGTGAGCTCTGTCATGCCCTAATGGTAGGGATTGACACTATTAAGTGCTCACTTCACTTATGATTTCACGGAGAGATTTTTACAGAATCGACCGGCTTGAATTTAAGTCAGATGATTGATACATTGTTCCATTCTACACAGTCTATTGTTAGAACAATATTTCTAAATAAGTTCGAGGACGAGACCAGCAGGGTAGTTGCATAACGTACTATTGCTAGTAATGGCTTTTATTTTGACAGTTCAACAACATTCATTGCGTTATTTACGTTGTTGAGCAGACAAATTTTTCGAACATATGAAGCAATAGATTAGCAATATCCTTCAAAATGATTCAAATTGATAGTGTGGTACGCAATTAGGGTGCTGGCTAGTTATTCAAATGAAATATCTATTGTTGTATCACAGACCTCATTAGTGATCAATCGGTCAGTGGATTAGGCACTCGGAAGTATTCTATGTCTGTCTACAGGTTACAGTACGTTGTATGCAGTCTTTTCTGTCATCATTCACGTGTCTGTCATCATTACACTTTTAGCTTTTATCTCTGTTGAAGTAATTGTAGGCTAAAGTCTGAGGCCCCAGTAGGTATGCACGCGCGACGTAATCGAAACGTAAACTCGACATAACATAACGCCTCGTTTCCCCAAATGGTTAGGCAGAAGTGCTTCGCCAGTTGTGTTTAAGTACCATGTAATAGGGTCGTCCCTATTACATTGGCTCGCGCCTGTTGCCATTAACCGGGCACAAATCCAGACTCCAAGCTCCTACTGAGAAATTCCAGATAGAAAGACCCAATAACACTTTACCCAACCTGGGAATCGAACCCAAGACCTCATGCTCGGCAGTAGCACTTGCGACTACTAGACGAGCGAGGCAGTCAGTAGTAAAAAAGGTACAGACACCAGCACATCAAGCTACCCGAAACTGTCAAATTTTCTCAATTAACTTTGAACTTTATGCTGTAGCGATAGAGTTGAAAATCTATTAATGATATTTGACAGATTGTAGTAGCTTGATGTGCTGGCGTCTGTATTATTTTCATTTTTGAAATCGTTCTAATTTACGTTACGTACTCCGCGACTTTGTGCTAGGCCCACAGAACATCGGCCCACGACTATTAATGTAATGTAAAAGTGACAGACATTATTGAGGCGTATGCACAATGTCTTTCATTGTCATTTGCTGCAGTCATTATGTAAATTATCATTCGTTCGCAATGACGATCAGACCCCATCACAGATTCTATGTACCAGGTTATAATGATTGTGACCTCTGACCTTTAGGTTTTTAATGAGGTTAGAAGCCTTCATTTCTCTCAATTGATTGATCGCTGTTTTTATTTTCGTGTAGTAACGCCTTTATGATGGATGGGTCGGATTTGATTTTATAAGAATATTTTTATACTTCTCCGGTCTCCCTATTATTATGGAGTAGGTGCGGGTAAAGTCAGATGTCCCTAAGTGAAGTGAAAAGGAGGAGGGTAATTTTCTAGCACGTGTACTGATTTAGTTGTTTTAATGAGTGGATAGGTACAACCTACCCACTTGATTTACAGTAACGTTTAAGCAACTCAAAGTATTTTAGAGGTGAGTCTTAAGTTTATGAAACTCTGTATGCCTAGTAAGCAAGGTAATAGGCCGGTTCCGTGCCTTGAATGTTTAGGTAGATAATAATGTTTTGTAGCCACAGTGATTCACTAGAAAGTATGTTTGTTTTAAATGATTGATAATTGTCTTTCCTTATTTGGTAGTGGGCAATAAGCGAAGGTATGAGTTACTCAGTAAATATTGCCACGTCTAGTGATTGTGACTTATTTTTAACAAAAGAGTTTTGTACGCAATGTTGAAAAATTAAAAACTCATTGCTTTCCTACGATATAGAATATGCGTCACACTATAGTATTATAAAGGCGAAAGTTTGTGTGTGTGTGTATGTTTGTTACTTCTTCACGCTCAAACGGATGTACCTACCAATTTTGATGAAATTTGGCACACAGATAGTTTGTAACCAGGAATAACACACAGTATACTAATTATCCCGATATTCCCACGGGATTGAGACTTATGCGGGTGAAACCGCGGGGCGCAGCTAGTGTTCAATAAAGGAAATATCGAGAGTTTAGAGGATGGAGCCTTTAGGTACCCATTTACGGAGTATTTACGAATGACTCCTTGTTGGGAAAAGCCCGCAAAATTCAAATTTTCTTACGTTTTTTGCAATTTGCAGGTCAGGTTGTATGTTGATAAAAAAAGGTGTGATCGCAAGTTAAAAAATTAAGTTTGCTATTGCTCGTAACATAAGTACCTGCTTACCTACCATTTTGCCCGTAGCAAAACCCCTGTGCTCGTACCCGACTATTTTCCAATCATAAAAAAAGATAATAATTATGATGTCAGAAATTAGATTTTGTTATAACTTTCTATCTTGAATTTTAGTTTTAAAGACAACTTATTTGATTAGTTCAGTCAAACAGTGCGACAATGACACGGATCCTGTCTGGCTGACATTTGGTAACGACCTCGGTGCGACTGACCCACACGCTTGCACTTTACATTCTAACTCTAATCTTCATAACTCTTATGCACAACATAATAGAGCCCAAATTCATATGACATGCGACTCGTGGTAGACCGCACCTTGTACCAAACACCACTTATCGTGTGCAATTTGTTTCTATGACGAAATCAGGTAGGTACCTGGTTTTCTTGATAGTAATGAACGGTAATGATGTATGTTATTACTATGATATAAGCCGGTTTTCAAACAATCTGGTGGTTAATTTTCTTTCTGACAATAGTCGATAATTTGATATCACAAAGCGTAAAAATATACATCTGTGACCGCGGTGTTTGGTACCTATAAGCTTTATTATTGCTTTATAAGCTTTATTAAAATAAACATAATTTCTATGACCTTATTTTGTTTAACTAGCTACGTTTTATAAAATATTATTTGGTGGCATAAATATATGTAGAGCTACGCCTACAACCTAAAATGTGGAATGAATACGATCAGCATATTAATCAATTTATTAGGTATACGCTTGTGAATAATAAAATTGTTTATTCTTATTCACCATTCAGTTATCCAAACAAACATTCATATTTGTAAACTTTAAAGAAAATAAATAAACATAAACGAAATAAACACCGACTCAAAAATAGTTCAAAGCTTGAATAAAATGAAAAGAATATCTAGGTAAACTCCGCTACGAAGCAACGCAAATAAATCGTAAACGGAAAAATAGCGGAGAGCCGAGAGCTTCATAAAGCGAGACGTATCAAAAGACATTATTCAGTATCGAATCACATCGATCCGTGAATCGAAACGTTTTGAAAACGGAATAAAACATGGCGGAGCGTCCGGACTTCTAGTGTTGTGAAAATACCATACTACCGTACCGTAATACTTTGTTACCGTTATGATGTTTACGACTATATGTTTATGACTTTTTGAAGTGAAAACTTCTTTAGGCTAGGGCCGCCATTAGTCCGGTTTGCCACGGATTTGTCCTTAGGTTGGAAATCCAGGTTTTTCCCTTCGTGATTCCCTGTTTGGCAGATCTTAAAGAGGTGTTACTCAGTAAAGCTGATTTGATCATGTTGGTGTTACGATCTTTCATCTTTTCTCATGCTTCGTTTAATCAATGTATCTATTTTATAATATTCTACTTGATTATGCTTTAAAAATTCTCTATTCTCTATTAATGATACCGTTTTATTGCTTAATTTGTTATTGTTTCTTCTTGCACATTTATTTTCCTTAGTTGCTGTTGAAATATTTTCTATTATATTACTATATTGACTCTGTGGGTTTTGGTTTATATCAATCGGAGTACCTGGAATGATTTTTAAATTCTAAATTATATTTCTCCATATTGCTTATAAAAACATCTTTCATTGCAGGCGAGCACTAAGTCGATTTCGTTTTTTGTCCTCCCATTTGGTGAGAGCCATGCCCATCGAAGTTGTGGCTTTTTAGGGAAAAAATTGTTCATTATTCTGAATCCTTGTCCAAATACAAACTGGATAAGTGCGTTCCTCGATTATTTCTAGTTCCTAGGCCATGTGGACCGAGAATTTCTAGGCTATTTAGTTCTTGTCTTGCCCCGATCTTAGCAATAAAGTCACCAGTTATGACGTTCCATGTACTACGGTTTTCTTTGCACGCTTTGTTGAGTACGTCATAAAAGTCATCCAGTTCATCATGTGTGTGTGACGATGTAGGTGCGAAAGCTTGGACAATGGTGAAACTATGTTGGTCTGTGATGCTTAATTTGAGAACCACTACCCTCTCCGAGTATACGAGAAATTCTATGATATGGTTCTTTCACTTTTTAGCCACCAAGAAACCAATTCCATAAAGGCCTCTGGTGGCTCCAAAGTGGTAGAATATAGAATCCCTTTCCCTTTCCTCTGTGTTCTCTCCCATTCTCCTCACTTCTGATATCCCTATCACATCCCAACTTATTTCTTTTAAAGCATTTTCTAACTTAAGTAAACGTTCATCTTGCATTAATGTGCGTACATTATAAGTCTTAATATTCAGGTTAGTATCGGAGTCCATTTTCGTAGTTGCTTGGTTTCGTTGACGGAGGATCGATCTCACCTGGGGATTCTTTGCACCCCGTGCTCCGGGAACACGTTGACTGCCGTCATGGTCGCGAGGTTCTCCAGAGCTGCTGGGCACTTGGGACATGAGGTTATTTTGTTCTGTCATGGTTTGAAAGCTTATAAAGGGGAATTTTGACCATAGTCCACCACGCTAGTCCAGTGCGGGTTAGTGGACGTTTCGCCAGAGCCTTGTTCGTTGTAATTTTTTTTTCGTGGGAGTCCGGGGAATAATCTTTATAACCCCCAAATGTCCGGGATGTTTGAAGTTTTTATCGAGGGTCCGTAATTTAGGTGATGGCACCCCTACTGTACGCGCGCTTTGCAATCTCGTTGAACAGTTAGCGAAACTGAAGCGTTACGTTAGAGTCGGTTAAGCTGAATCGGCTATATTCGGCTCCAGTAGGTCGGTGACGCTGAATCGTGTATACTGGACTCCAGCCGGTCGGTGACGGTGAATCATATATTCTCGACGCTGATTCGCGTATACTCGGCTCTAGTCGTAAGTTTTCACTTCGATGTCGTTTGCTCATAAGCACACATCCTCTTTTTACATTTCAAGTAACTTCTTCAGAAAGCTTTACAAATCTGAATTCATGATAACTAAATCTACATATTTAGATATTATGAAGTCCTATTTGACATATCCCAGTAGCCCGATAAGGTCGTACACTAGCATCGCGCTAAAATCTTAACGCTTTTTAATATTAGCAAAGAATTCATAAAGTAACACTGTTCTGAGCTTTCAAAGTCGTTTCTCCTTGTTTATACAAACTTTTTCAACTAAACTTTGATTCCCTAGTCAAATCATGAAATCACACCGCTACTTTATTTGCTTGCGTAACTTTTGCATTCTTTTAGGAGAATAAGAATTCGAAAATCATAACATAGTTGTGTATGAAAGCCATTACACGATTCTTGAAATCAATTATCTTTGTCCTACCCACGTATTCTATTGTTCTGTGGAACGTGGAGTCTGTCATTCCGTCGTGGGAATGTGTGTCTATGATTGCAGGGCATTGACAGCCCGCCGGGACTCGACCCGACCCCGTACTATCCCACCGTTGTTTTGAACCCTCCCAAATATGAAATGAGCTTCGCTGTGACAGTCATGATTGCAATGCATTCGCAATTACTGCCTATTGTTGGCTTAATCGTAGTTTTAATTAAGCTAGTTGCGTAGTTACTGTTGTATGTGAATAAGTCTATCGGATATCTGTTTTGTCTATTGGTTTACTATTAACGAAAATCAGTCAATCTATGAGAAACTTTCTCCATTGCCAATGTTTAATTTCCAAAACATAGGTATACTTATTACAAAAGTTTCCCAAAATACAGATTTTAGTCCAGAAGGGAGTTTTTAATTAATTGTTATTTATTTCTAGATTTATATAGTGTTTATGTGTATCACATTTTTAATTTCGACTTCTAAGCGCAAGATTTGGGGGTTGTTCTGTAGGAAGAATAACCATCGTGTGCTTTAAGTATGGAAATATAGATAACTCCTATTAATAATTGTTATTTATTGCATACAAATTGTGTTTAAGTTCTCCTTCGTCCATATACATATATATGTATTTAACTGAGGCAGGCATTTCGAAACAGGATAAGTAGTATGCAAGGCGAATAGGTACGCACGACGACATCAAGTTAAACATTTCCAGTATAATCTGATTTATCATTGAACAAAAACCCTCTTATGCGAGGTCAGCTAAAACTGGTAATAAGCTTGATATGTCATTGTGTTTACCACAATAGTCTGCCACTTGTCCTGAAAAGTCATACCAAAAGTAGCTTCTAAATGCATAGGTAATGCTTGATTAGTCACCGACTATAGTGCTGTAGGCACAACATACAAAGTTTCCTTTTAATGCAAATAATAATGTTTTTGTTATATTTCCAGTAAACACAATGTTTTCCTTGTAATTGATAAGTACACAGTCATGTTTATTGTGTTGAACAGGAAAATTATTTTTCAAGAAGTCCACTTAATCAGTTTTTTGTTACATAATACCGAGTATTAATTAAATTTGCGGTCGTATGTGTGCGTTGTTATTAATTTAAATGTAAATACTAAAACCTAAAATGTAATAGATAACGTTTAATAAGTACCGACTATTTAAAATCCAACGCGGCTTTACCATTTTTTTCCATAATATTTGTACCTAATGGTTTTGTACCCTGCTGTGTACCGAACATAATGTTTCCCTATAGATACAATAATGTGTCGTGCTTCGATAAATTTATGGCCATATTAATTGTAGGGGTCCGATAGAATTATAGACGATGTCCTGGTTTTGGATTGTTTTCATTGTTTCCTATTTTAAAAATAAGAGTAATGATGAAGGGTGGTTTTCGATTATAATGTAACAAACGAAATAAAAAGCTGTTTATAAAAGTTAACGCTTTTCTAATAACACCAAACTTATCAAAAAACCAATCAAAGCTTACATCTTTATTATTTTTGTTCCATAGATTTCACGTAGTCACAGTACACATTGGTGTTGAAGAAGACTACATGGAACCTATTGTTAGACAATTATTTGCCAAATCACATCACTTGGCTACCAATTTGGTAATATAACAAACCAACATTGGTCCCACGTAACTCTTTAAGTACATTCAACCGACCTGACCTAAAGAACAAAATTTAAATTTATTGCGATCCAATGCGAACTACTTACAAATCCATGGCGCTATTGTCGCATCCTGTTGGTATTTATCGATGCCGGCCGCGAGTCCACCCGAACGATTTAAATTCATTTACTTAAATCCACAACTCGAGTGTACTGAAGTTTGTAATTCAATTAAGAGGTAATTTTTTAATTTAACCTCTTTCTTATTTGTTTCCTGCCAGTACTGGCGTTTTTGACAGTTTGAACAGTTATTAATGAGGAAAACGATATTTTTATTGCAATAGCAACTTCCTAAATAAAACACTGTGTTGAAAAAGAACCAATAAGTCCAGTGGAAGTTATTTTCTCTACACAGTTCTATAAGCAGATTGTAGAGATCAATCGGATCAACGGTCGCTGTACCAACCCTAAACACACTTACAAAACTTTCCTCTTTGTTATATTAGTCCAGTATTAATAACCTTGCCACAGAAAAAAGTAGGAACTCTAGGAAGAAAACAACTCTCAAAAAAAAATATTATTTACAGCGGTAATATACCATACTACTGTCCAATTTCGTCCAAAGGATTATTCACATAAATTCTCCAACATTTATTCGGAGTTTGGAGGAGAAAATTCTAAAATCTGTTTTACATGTAGCAGTTTGGTTATTGCTGGTGACACGAGTTCGGTCTTAATAAATAATGTCGCGTGCCCGCCCAGCGGTCGGGGTCGGGATTAACAACTATATTTTAGCTACATTGTGTGTGCTCTTGGCTGTATTCGTATCGTCCGTGGACGTTTATTTGAATAAAATAAAATTGGGAACGTTTCTGATGAAGTTATGTCTCGTGATACAGAAGAAATGGGATTGGTAACGCAGAAAAACAAAGTAGTTGAAAGCTTATGTCATATTTATTTATTTATTTAACATTTTCGCACAAAAAAAGGTACAAAGTCGAAGTATTAAGCATTCTCTACCAGTCAACCAAGGGTGGTGAAGAATTTAGATAGCAGGTGCTTTAGTTGAGAGGAACAATGATATAAAAACTGCTAAAGATATATCAATAAATTGTTACTAAAGAAATAAATATAAGACATAAACATGAAACAAAGTTAATGCTCTATATAAAACTCGGAACAGTAATCAATTGAAATGAAGATGGACTAGTTCCGACCATTGCTTTTTTTTTCTAATTAAATACGCAGCTGGGACTACATAGCTCTTGATGGTATGCGTAAAAAACTGGACTTCAATGATTTTAAAACTACTCAGTAAACGCAGGACGCAGGTGTGGAAACTAGTTTCGTCGTCATATTTGGTTTGTATCCCAAACATCCCCTACATATATCATCCAAGTCTGTATCAATGGACTCTAATGGCACGGACACAGCCCCTTATATCCCACGCTCCAGTACACCCTCTGGCAATTTAGACTCAAGGTTGGAATTAAGACCGGTGCGCCCTAAATTCACACCTCCGCTAAATTATCTCTATTCTTTCACTTGACTGTTTTATCTTGTAATTAGGTCTTTCAGCTTTCTTTTATAATTTTCTGATTTATTCTCTTTTTAGGTAAGCTGAATGAAAAAGTTTTATACATGTACCTATAGTTTTATTATCTTGACCGAAATCTTTAAAAGTATATGCGCACGATCTGATTATTTTTAGATGTTCTCTGACATCTAATCTGAGTGTATGATTATCAATTAATTCAAGGTTTGCGATGAATAATTATTATAATATCAAGGTGCTAATAAAGTGCTAATAGAGGGATTATCTTTTACCAATATTATTCACAGAAAGGAAGATGTGACTTACAAATAAATGTTAATGGGTTAGCTGCCAAACAAAGTGAGCGATATTAATGATAAACTTGTTATAATGAATTTGTTAACACTTAGTTGTAAGATTGTGCCAAATACTCGTATCAATTTGAAAGATATAGCGTTCTCAGAAACACGAAATAGCGTCAAAATATTGGAATAAATAACCAAGCTCCAAATATTGTCAATAGAACTCGAAGGGCTTTGTTAACGCTTGAAAAGGAAGAAAGAACTCTAATGTATCAAACGAGGACAAGTTTGAGTCGCGTTCCATTTCTTCGAATAAGGTCCAATAACTGCTATTATTCCATGTCGGATGTGTTCAAACTTGTTATGACCTGATTGGGTTATCCGGACCAGGAAATAAGTTATAGTTTATTTACCCATCAAACGTATTCCTAATCTTCATACGAAACAAGATTTTTTTTTTAGGTTAGGTATTATGAGAGTAAGACTCGTGTATTATGAAACATGCTTTTATTTGTACAAAGGTAAAACATAGGAGATTGAATATGAAATTTAATTTGAGGTCACGCGCTACTAAAATAAAAAATGGAAAGCTTCACGAAGCGTGTACAAACTTTTCTAATTGAATACATAAAATCAACTCCGAAAATGTCAGTGTTGTAACACAAAACGGCCTCGCTGATAACGAAATAACTTTCGAACGTGATATTACAATAAAACGACTCGCATAAATAAAAATATAGGGCAATAGGTAGATTTAGTTCTAATTCTATTATACAAATGTGACCAAAAATCAAGAAACCGGATTATAATCAAAACGGAATTAGGTTTTAAAGTGGATACCGTAGAATTCGGTAAACATCGCTGTCACGTGGTGCGCGCGTCGACTGACCGGTAGAAAGTAGCGTACCTCCTGTGCCACTCTTCATTCAACCACATTGAACAGGTTACAACTCGTTAAACGCACACAAACGCAGATCTTGCAGCTTCTAAGGGTATGCGCGCACTACGGAAATAAATCGTTGCGACTTTTAAAGTGCGAAATAAAATCGCAAACGACAATGATTCCTACGCGCACTACGATTTATCATCGCAAAGATCGTCATCGTCAAAGATCACAAGTCAACTGACCTCTGCGCTTGCGATTTTTTCCGCAATGCGCGAATCCAGTACCGCTTCATAGGGTACAAAATATACGTACGATTTCGCATCTGCGAAAAGAAAATAAAATTCGCAGTGCGCGGATTGTTCATTTCTGTTGTTCACAGATTGACAAATTTTCTTCTCAACGATTTATTTTCGTAGTGCGCGCATACCCTAAAGTGAACTACACAAGCGCTTTCACTCACACACTGGCGCTTTGTATATGTATTCAGTTGCGGGAGCGCAGGTCAACTTGGCATATCTTTTTTTCGGAACTGGTTTCTAGAGCTAGAGCGATAAAAGGATGACTCAGGTGTATCAGGTAAGGATATAGTTACATTGAATTGGTTGTCCTCATGACATCGTTGTATAACATAATTCAACAACGTCCAAATTTTGAACGGCTAGTGTGTCGAAAATTATAAACTGGAATACTTAACATTTGACGCAAAGTGTCTAGGGAATTTTGGGCTACAATGAACAAAATGGAACAAATTTTGGATTTTATGCAAATGATAAAGTTAATTTGTTGCTCTTTTCTACGTCCATAGGGAACAATCGGGTTGATATTTGAAAATAAATGTGTCTGTTTAATCAAGACACAAGCAAGCAAGCAACATTGAAATAATCGATACTGGAAATATGAAATAACGTAAGGGACACTTTGTCGAAAATTAGTTATGCTATTTAAAACTGGCCACTGACTGATTTTTTGCTAAGAATGAAGAAATCTAAGAAACTTTGTCCTAGACACTTTTTTACATAAAACATATAGTTAAAAAAATACAGTCAGTTTTGTAAGAAAAATATCTTATTTTTGCTCTCCTGAAAACCTTAGTTTTGACCCTTACGTTATTTCATATTTCCAGTGCCGAATATGTCAGATTGTATATGTCTAGAAATCGGTATATAAGTTTTGCGTATTTTGGATAACGCTAATTGATTTAGATATGTTCACATTTGTCTCTTTTCTAATTTATCTCCGAAGTAATAATATTCTATCTACACAGTGACATTGTGAGCTAGCAGTGATTTATTGTGTGAGCGCACGTGTGGTTGGGAGAAACATTCATGTGACAAGGGATGCCTTTACCTGCTATACTCTATAGGAATGGCCCCCGCCCGGGAATGTATATATTGATAACCTTTATTCAACTCTATTCATGTTACGTTGGACCTTTCTATGCTTGGTTAGTTGGTTTAGAAAATGTGACTCAAATTACGCCAGTTGTAAAAATCGTTCGAGCGGAGTTATATGAATACTATGGCAGTTAGTAAGTAATAGTAAAGTGAAAAGGTTTCAGACATAAACAAACGATACGTTTTATGTAACTTTAGATTACTGATTTATGAATTAAAAATAAGTTTTTTATTTAATATGTAAAAACTTGTAATACTAAATAAAATAAAAATATAATATTCTAACCTAACTAAAACTAAAATATTGCGTCGAAATGTTCCTCCGCATCGCTGTCGACTGGTAATGTACCCAAGAGACTGGCGGCATCGGCAATGCTTAGCCTCTGCCAAGGTAAAACCCCGCCTTTGGGTCACGGGAAGTGTCAAGCAGCCGTGTAGAGTTTTCATTGAACAAGCCATGAGAAGTCGGACCCCATGGCCCGAGGGTTTCAACCCCAAACAGCTCGAAAATATTTGCGATAAGGTATAATACTACTATACTTTCGCCAGGGGCCTGTGGCTAAATAATAACAGCCGCACAGGTCTATCGATCAGGTTAAGCTACGCTTGCTGCGGTTGGTCTGTGGATGGGTGACCATCTTTACATACCGAGACCCCTCCGTGCCTCGGAAAGCACGTTAGGCCATTGGTCCCGGCTGTCATTCGTAGATCTTTGACAGTCGTTACGGGTAGTCAGAAGCCCGAAAGTCTGACAACCAGTCTTACCTAGGGGTATCGTATTACCCAGTAACTGGGTTGTGGAGGTCAGATAGGCAATCGCTCCATGTAAAATACTGGTATTCAGCTGCATCCGGTTAGACTGGAAGCCGACCGCAACATAGTTGGGAAAAGGCTAGGCAGATGATGATGACTTTCGCCACTTGAGGTTTTCGCTTAGGTATATTCAATAATTATGTTAATAAACATTTAACTCTCGACAAACGAAACAAGTCGCTAACTTAGAGTTAGAATAACATTTGAATCGACTAAATCAAATTTGATTTTGCCTTATAAATTTACATTCGATTGAACTTTGATTGGAGATAAAACACCCTCGAACTCTGTTACACTGCTTAAATCTCTGATTACGCTAAAGTTTACGGTAACGTCAATAGCAGTTTGGCTTAACAAAACACTTGGGGAAACAGATTTGTATCAGTTTTGGCGATTTGCGTTGTGTCATCCCCATCCGGCGGGTGTTTACCTTACAATAGCTCTCTACCTGCTGTGGCCGATTTATTTTAACAATACGTAAGCACTCTGCGACTCATAATGGATGCTTTCAGTCCCCCTGGTTTATTGTGAGGCTCGCTTCTCACTTGACAATCTTCATAGATCTTTCAAGGTTATCTTGGACAAAGCAAAATGCAACCATTATGGGTATCTGCTACGCTCATTTGTTGTAAAATTTCAATTGTCCGCTATTGTATTAAGTTGCTTACCGAATCGAATTTCTTGTGATCTTTTTGGATTATCTTGGACAAGTAAGATTGCTGAGAGGTTAGACGTAATCCTTGACCCTGATTTTTAGTTTTATCAAGAAACCTGTTCCTCCAGGACGCCTTTCTTTCTGGTTTCAACATGTCGATACGTGAATATTCTCTCTCACTCGCACACTTACCAAACTTGGTCCTGAAACGAGACGAAATACCGTGAGCCTACGCACGCGAGTATCGTGGGAAACCAATGGAATCAAGGTGTCTGTCCTTCCTTTCATTTTATAGCTTATATGATTGGCCTTTGTTTCCAACCTGATGTGTATTTGTTCTTAATTTTGAATGATTATAAAGCAAAGATCAAAATACCATTTTATTTTCTTATATTCCTTTTAATACAAAGCTTTTTATATCGTGATGTAACGTGAATCACGTTATGTAAATCGTTTTTCTCAGCGATTTCGTAACAGCACTGTCGGCGAATAACTAGGAACAAGTCTGTGGAACGATCACGCCTCGGTAGCCATGGATACCATTCAACACCAAATAATGAATACCTATGGCCTTTGTTCGGTTATTCATCTTTGATGTTTAAGAAAAAAAAAAATGTTCAGCTTTTGCGTCACCCCGGAACTTTTGTCAAGTTTAGTCATAATCATAATAAAGAAAGGCTTGTTGTTTTTTTTAATGATCTAATGGTGACAAATCAGAGTCAATTCATGTATTACTAGCTGCGCCCCGCGGTGTCACGCGCATAAGTCTCGATCCCCTAGGAATATCGAGATAAAAGTATTCTGTGTTAATCCTGGTTATAAACTATCTGTGTGCCAAATTTCACCAAAATTTCTCCAGCCGTTTGAGCGTGAAGAACTAACAAACACACACACACACACACACACACACACACACACACACACACACACACACACACACACACACACACACACACACACACACACACAAAACACACACACACACACACACACAAACTTTCGCCTTTATAATATTAGTGTGATTACAATAATTTTAATTGTTTTCTGAATTCTTCGAAATGCATTGGAAAAATCATTGAAAACATTAAAAAACAATAAAAATCAATGACTGTAATTGTCAGTAAATCAAGCTATTCTTCACTAACAAAAACTAACTTAGCAAAAAATTAAACTACAACAGTATACCTATAATCTAATCTCGTAGTAAATAGTTGCCACGCTCACGTAAACAATTGAATCACAGTGTGCATACATTGAGAAGTAGTAGCTACTATAAGATGCTAAGTGAATGCGCGGGCGCAGACTGCAGCGAGTCTTCTAAACCGGTACCGGTGTATGGTGAGGTCGATGCTCGCCCGCCAGATGTCGCTCTGTTCGTTTGGACCACACCGGCGGCGTGGCGGCGCTCACGCACGTTGGTTAGTGCCTAGTGGACCATACAACTAAAGGTCCGACTCACAACACTGTGCTAATAGATGCTTCCTTTATACGTTGAAAATTATGAAATATTTTCTTTTCATGAAAGATAAAGGTCATGTTTATGAGTTTTTAAAAGGCTGAGTGGCGTATTTTAGTTGCACCATTTTGGCATTTCAATCAGTAACTTTTTTGATTGCGCCTTAGCGAAGTTTATTTGCTGAGTAAAATACAATATTAAACAACGCTGTGTTACTTACTAAATGAACAAAAGGTTTAGGACTTTATAAAGTCTTGTTTATCTTCTAAAATGCTTAAAACTTGCCTCATCGATCCGTCAACTAACAGATAGTAAAGTTGGCGACCACCAAACTGTCCTGTGCCCGTATCCGCACTGTCAATGAACCCCTTGTGTTCTACAAGCTTTTATTTCTCTTACTGCAGTAACCCAGTTTGCTTTATTAAGACATTAACTTCGTCTTGCGAAACACTTTCAACGCTGTCGTATTTCACAAATCTTTTCAGCTAGCCTGATGGCAAACCTGTGTTCGTATTCCAAATAGATCGTATTCTTTCTATTGTTATGCGGCTTTTCTAAGTTTTCTATCGCGTTTAGAAACAGCGCGGGTAGCGGTAAAGTGTATCGCGACACGACGCCCGACGGAGCTTCGATTTGCTTGAAACCCGTGGGAAAGTTGGAAAGAATGTCATGTCAAGAAGCGGCGCAACGAAAAACGAGAGCCTTCAACCACGTTGCGAGCATATAAAAATCGATTAACATAAACACAACCAAAATTTTCATAATTTGTCTGGTCGTTATGAGTTCGTGAAACTCTACTGCAGTTTTTTTTTTTTTCAAACTGGCCCCTAAAAAAGTAGAAGGTGAACGTGATTTGAATAATTCTCGATAGCTCAGCTTAATTAATTATTTTTCTTGTTTCTGCAAACGGCACATTTTGTGATTTACAACAGATGCGGTTAATTATTATACACAAACGAAATGAAGAATAATAGAATGCTGTAGTATTTTTTCTCAATTCGCAATACCATTACTTACTTTTGTATCTATAGACATGTGTTAATCCGGCTTGGTGCAGGTGCACTCGTAAAACATTATTTTTAACGTGTAAACAGTAAGCAATTTTAAAATTTTTGCGGAATACAAGCCGCGATTTGTGTGCTATTTCAACAGTGGCACGTATGCCAGATATTTTTCAATACTATGCGCTCACTGTGCGTATACATTTTAATTATAAAATATCGACCATAGTCATTGTATTACAACGTTTGGTTTATTTGTTTCAGGTATGTGATCGTGCTAAGTAAATACCAATTTAATTGGAGAGAAGAGTACAAAATAAAAATGATTGGTTAGTATGTTAATAATAATTGGTTTGTATTCGTATGGCATTTTGATAACTAATCCATAGGTAATATTGGTTTGTTGGAAAAAACGTTTATTTAGCTTAGTTATTAAAGTTTTTATCGGTAACCTGTTAACAATGGTTGTTTTCGTTAGCATGAATTTTCTCCGCGAGCGTGGCGAAGGCCGGTTAAAGGTCGTGTAGCGCTACAGCGCTGCTGTAGCGCACATGTGGCGCTCTGACTTAGTTTACTGCAAAAAGGCCTTCGAGTTTGCTTTCGCGAGCTTTTAAAAATCGGACGTTTATTCACTCTCGAATAAATTTACTAGAGGCAATTATATGTCGAAATTGAAAATACTATTATGACAAACTTATGAACGCTTAGACGTAACGAACGCTACCTTGTATTTGTGGAATACTTTGATGGATGAATTTAATTATTGGTACCTATAGCAATAAAATTGTGTAGAATATTTAAAATGCTTCTAATATTATGCATTTTCAACAACAGAAAATGCAAACATATTTTTATTTTAGTCTCTGAGAAGTATACGAGGTAGCAAAAATAACAAGAATCTATTCACTAAAATGTTAGTGACAGTCGAAAATCTGCATAGTTGCAGAAAAAAGTAAAACATAAGTACCGAGGAACTTTTTTTGTAAAACAACAGACTTGGAGTTGAAAAGTTGAAAAATTCGACCGTTGTTCTTCGGAACAGTATTCCTCTTGCCGGATTTTATTTCGCTACTTACTTTTTGTTACCGAAAATACGTAGCATGCAATTTCAACTATCCCATAGTAATAAAAAAAAACCTAGATATTTTAGACGTAGCTCATACTTTTCAACGAGTGAACTTTGACGAGCACTTTGAATAAACTACGCTGGCTTACTAGCAAATCCATCAGAAAGGTCAAGTGCGGAACCGTCACACCCGGTACGCATGTATGAAAATGATAAACATAATAATATGACAATAAAACTAGCGTGTGGTCGTCCCAGAGCGTAGCAAATTTGCTACGCCGTAGCTTCGGTCAACCCCGGTGCTACGCAAGACCATGTTACGTAGCTTTTCGACTAATAATATTTTATTTTATAGATTAATTTATTTAAGAGAGTTTGACACGCAATAAGCCCTTTAATTAATACGTTATTTGAAAGGATTTAAATTTTAAACGTTAATCCTCTCAGTCAGAATTAATTTCATTTCAATACGCTATCATCCAAAATAATTGATATACAAATACAAACAAACATTAATTATTGAGAATATTAAAGTTTTGCTATAGATTTCTATAACATTCAATAATCTGGAGTCCGAACTTTACCCATTTATTAAGTTAGTTATTTATTAAGGTCAAGTTGGAGATAATAACAGTTATAGTTATGAATTCGGCGGAACTAACGGAAACTAATATAGCTATAAAATATAATATCACGCTGGAATGGAAAATAGAGTCAGCACATATACACGATATTCCCGTACATAGACCCGTATCAAATCTTCAATATAGCAAATAAAATTGTAAACGGATACTGCTGTAAATTGCCTCTTCAATAGACCACTGCACAAACAATTTTGGCATTGGCATTGGTGATCACAGTGATATTACTATCTTGGTATATTATGTTCCTTTTCCCCGAATATTTGAATGGTATCCTCTATTCGAGGAAGGCCGAGAGTTGTGTCAGTCTCACTAAACCCACAAACACAATAAGTTAGTGGTTCTCAGCTTTAGAGGTTACTAGTACTTACCTTTTTTGTGTTAGGCCTTCACCAGGTGATCGATACCTCTAAATACTTTCAATATCCGCGAAACGTGGAAACGCCCCCCAGCTAGATGGACGGACGACCTAAAGAAGGTGGCTGGGGTGGACTGGATGCGGAAGGCGGAGGACAGGGTGTTGTGGCGCAGTCTGGGAGAGGCCTATGTCCATGTCTATGAGCAGTGGACTGCGATAGGCTGAGTTGATTGATCCGCGAAACAGACACAAAAGTTAAACAATCATGTTGAAACAGGACATGGGTTGAAGAAAAAGCAAATATTAAACAAAAAAACCACAGAAAATCCCCAACAAAAATTATGAAAAATACAGTAAACCTCATGCGCTTACATACAAGGAAACGAATAAACAAATTCTGTAACAAATCATCTTTCTATCTATCAGCGCCACAATATTCCCGACTTATTGTCAGTTTTTGGTCTAGAGGACACCGTTTCTCCTCCTTCGTCCTTTCTGGGAAAAGGTGTGAGAATCCGTCCTATATAATATATGTATATATATACCTAGTTGTGAAAAGTGCAATAAAAAGTTCTTGCCTAAACTCCTGGAATTCTTTGTGCCGGAAACGGTGACTACACTCCCCTACAACTCTTATTTTACGACATCTCTACACTATTAGCATACTTGCATGTTGAACAGTCGTTTATTCGCTACAATTTGCTTAAACTCTTGCGCCATACAATTAGAGGAGTTTTGTTCATAGATCGTTCGGTTAAGCAACGTTGGTTGCGACTGTACTTTGCCATTTGACCTCTGGCTGTCTCAAAAAGCACGAACCCGTCAGTCGCTAAATGATGAACGAGAGTAATTGAAGACTTTAAGAGGAAGATCTTATCTCGTATGTAGAACACGACCAAATAAGTGATCATAAAAGTGAGATATTTATCTTAGTAGAACAATAAAAAACTGTTGAAGATGTAGCACGGTATCTGATTTATACTGAACAAAACAAAGGAAAAATACAAATATCTAGCGCATTCTTACATAAGACGGAGCGGTGGGCAATGGCAGTGATCACAACAAGAAGAAAGCATAAAGCGGTTGCGATGAGACGCGGCTGCCAAGAGAAGTCACGTACAACTTCGTATATATCCCACTTTCCAGCAGATGAATAATAAATGACAAAATATACTCACATCTTGCATGTCTCCTCGAATGTGTCCCGTCAGCGACTGCGTTGTGCTGACTGTTAACGTGACGTCACAGCGCAAATCGCTCGAAAATGCAAACTCTTGTGAACGCCTGCAATATTACTATCGACATACTTTTGTGTTATTATCACTGGAACAGTGGAAACATGTGTGATTTTATCGTCTCTTTCTCATAGTCACTGAAAGTATTATTTGTCTATTTTATGTGTATTTGGTCATTGTTTTCTTTGAAAAACGTACTCTACAGCAGCTCATTTTTATGGTAGCTACCGATACATAATTTGTAAATTTTCAAGCCCTTAAACTTTTTTCACTCTATTACCAACGATCAGTTTCTAAGGAGGCACAAAAAGCTCGCAACATATGCGTCATTAAAGTAATCCGGACCCACGTTAAGGATTTGAAATGGGTGCCCTGCGGGAGGCGGGCCCAATTACTAGCCCGTGTACCTGCGCTCTTACAATGTGCTGCGTTCAATTCTGATAGTATTTGTATTTTATGACGATAAACACGTTTATTGACTAGAAAAGATGATATAGAAGTGCATGCTAGGTCGTAAAAGGGGCAATTATTTCTAAGGTACAGACGCCAGCACATCAAGCTACTACAATCTGTCAGATTTCTTTAATAGATTTTCAACTTTGTCGCTAAAGCTAAGATTCAAAGTTGATTGGGAAAATCTGACAGGTTCGGGTAGCTTGATGTGCTGGCGTCTGTACCTAATAAATATACAGGCCTCATAACAACGTGGGATGGAAAGGCATTAGTCTGTGTACCCACATCTACCTTCATCCTTAAAGATTTGTCGCCAAACAAGGGAATAAACAATTAGCATAGCTCACATTGTCTATGGCTGTAGTCTAAACATCTACGTAAGGACTAATCCCGAACCCACGTTATTAGAGGCACGCTCTCCGGTTGTGTTTAGTATACGTGTACTCGTTAATACTGTTTAATACTACAATTTGAGCGTCCCAGCTTCGTGTAAAATGCTAAATATTCTTATCTCTCCAAGAAGCGTCTTATAAATAACATCGACAAAGACGTTGAATATTTGACGCGCCAACGTAAGCATTGAAGGCTGGAGCACGGAACGTTTGCGAGGCGTCAGTAAATCCCGAGGGATCCAATTTACCCCGTCGACTTGTAAACGCTACGCCTACCGCGCTAAGCCTGCACGCCACACGTTTTGTACCCCTGAAATTTCACTCAACTTTGTGTTCGATAAAGAAAAAGTTACAAGAAAAAGATTTAACACGAAACAGTAAGCATTTCTCCTCATCACAGCATTATGTAGATCAGATTTCAAGTTTTATTTTGTTTGATGTTCAATACGTTATTTTCTCTTACATATTGTGGTGTTTGCTCTGTGGCCGTTTGTGAATGTATACCATTCTTTGAATGGTTGAACTCATGTAAACACGAATCCATGGTTTCCGTATCACCAGCTGTTTAAATAACATCGGAAGCGACCTTCATTGTAGCTGCTGCATCAAATTACCCGCTATGTTGATGATTGAAATCTGAGCGAACATATTGTTGAGTAACCGACAATTTTTTTGTTTGATCGTTCCACACGATATTTATTATAGTGGTTGTATGAAGGCGGTATTGCCTATAAATATTACGGTTGGGTTTTTTCGCCGGTATCTGGCGAAGTTTGGAGCTTGGCGAATTAATCTGTCTCCTTGATCTATAAACGTACACGCGTACGCTACAAAGGAAAAACCGTGATTGCTTTATTTGATCTGGGTCGACACGGATTGCTTGTAACATAGTTAGATACTTTATTAAACAAATTATGCACAATATCAGCATTATTTTAAACTGTGAGTTTTTTGTTAGTTAGACTAATTTGGGAATGTAAACTTTATCGAAATGATACATCATTCTAAGTGCTTACCTACATAATAAAAACAACGTTTGATAAGTAGGTACGCACTTAGTGACAAAGCTAACTATTAGAGATGAGTGTATAATGTATATAGGACAGCCGCTTTCGAGGAGTATGCCAACTGAATAGGTAATGATGTTGGATGCAGTTAGCAAACCCTAACTACATGGAACCACACAATCATTCGTTTTGCTAAGTTGTCATACAGTTTCGTGCATTGTGTCGCTGATTTCTAACCGATTGTTCCTTAAGTAAGTACCAGCCATTACGAGTAGAACTGTATGGGTAGTATAGTATATTCTAATAAAATATTGTCAATTTGCATTCATTTATTGGATCTCCAACACAGGCTACACAATTACATGCAATTATACTGGGTGACCGGAAAGTCATGGATTACCTTTTACCTGCTGATGGGCCACATTGGGATCTACGAATAAAAAAAAATGACCATGGTGAAAGTCTTATGGTTTCCGAGTTTTTTGAAGTTTAATGAAATTTTGGAAAATCTCTACCTTTGATCAGTTTTTTCAATGCCATTTCTACGAATGAAAACTTTTTCGAATTTTTCATCTTACTATCGATTGATTACAAGAAAGTTACAGGTATCATCTTTTAAATACCTAAAATTTAGGTTCAAACTTAAAATTTTCACCAAAAAAAATTTTACCTTATTTTTGATCGGCCCTGGTGAAAAAAAAGTTTTATTGGTAGTCATTTTTTTATGGATAGAGCTCAATGTGGCCCATCAGCAGGTAAAAGGTAATTCATGACTTTTCGGACACCCCGTATATAAAACAGGGATAAATACAAGTGCGCGCTTCCCATTATAGTAGACCACATCATTTACTTATAATCTAGGTACAGTAAGTTTGACAAGGTAAACACATTAAAATAAATCAAAAAAACGCAACACGAACATCATACAAAGGTCACGAAGTAAATTACTTAAGAAATGAATAATAATAAAACATGAATAATAAGAAATAAAGAATAACCATAAAATACAGACAAAAATAACTAAATATTACGACTTAGAAACTAAGTATTGCAAGTAATATCCAATTCATTACGCTTCGATACTTTGTATACGAGGTTTGTTTTGGATCCCCGCACATAGAAAAGGTTATACTTAATTAAATTTCCGCGGCAATATTCAACAGTTTCCAGTATCGTAACGTAAAAAGAATCGTACATTATTGCTATTGATGTAATGATTATTGTTTCATCAAACGCATTATAAAAAGCGAGCTACACAAGAAAGTTTTGTTCTATAGTGTAGATATGAAACGTTTCATTGGTCGTAAACTAACAAGTCTGCAAGGAACCTTATGTTGACTTGACCGTTTTACGGCATTTTAATTATTCAGGCGACCTAAAAAGAAGTAGAAATAAAGATGTCTACATATACGCCAGTCATAAATAAAAAAGACGATATATCCAATGTTTTAGTAGCTGTTGGTGTATTTATTTTCAAAGTAAAAGTTTTGCTTGGTTCACGTGTGAAGTTTAGTAAAACTTTCATAATATTACGGCGGCTTCTATTCTCCCTTTTGTTGCGATATTTAATTTTTCAATATTTCTCAAAGCTAGGATATGCCTAAGTAGATTTATTTTTAAATTGCTGCCCGTGAAGCTCAGATGTTTGGACCAATTTTGATTAATGAGGCATCATTCTTTTGGAAAAAAAACTTTTAACGAGGCAAAAAGAATCCAAATTAGAACAGCTCAATCAATTTTTCTTCCTTATTTTTCGTCGTTTGTGTCGTTATGTAGGTATAAAATTTTATTTTCCTTCAAGTTTACGTAAGTGAATCATTTAAGTAGAAAAAAAGTTCAACTTAATACTTTTTAACCACCGACGCACACAAAGGGGATTTGCGTCGGTGGTTAAAAAGTATTAAGTGTTATAAGTTTAACGTGTGTATGTGTGTGTTTGTCTGTGCCATCGTAACTCCCAAACGGTTCACCCGATTTTTTTTCATCTGTTCTGTTGTATTTAGATTACCTTATTTAGGTACTAACTTTTGCCCGTAGCTCCGCTGGTGCAGAGATTATCCTAATACGGGTATAAAAGGTATCATAATTATGGCCTTTTTTTTTTTTTTTTTTTGTTTCGGGGTGGAAAATCCTCATGGATGTCCGCCGCCCTGGGGCGGGCGGCGGGGTCTGTCAGACTCTTACTGACTAAAAACCACCCCGGTGTTCCCTCTCTCACCTACGCCGGGGGTCGCGGGAACGAACGATACTTCCGCAACCCCCGGCTGGTGCTGGCCCGCTCCTGCGATCCTCGTGTCAGGGGGGGGAGTGAGGTGTTAAACTCCCCCCGCGACGTCTAAGTGGGGGCGCGCGTGGAACACTACGCGCCGCCGCGTCGGGTCCTGATGTGTGGGAGGCGCATCAGGCCCTCCGCCGACGCCCGGTGCGTCTGCTGCGGGCCGGGTGAGGGGACGAGATCTCCCTCTCCCTTTCCGCAGCCTCCTTCTGCGAGACGACTGTTTCGCAGAAGGAAACCACCGCGTCCCAGGACTCCTCGCTGCCGACCATAGACTCCACCACGGCCGGCAGCGACAGGTCACTGCCTACTCCTGAGATGAGGGCACGGCGTGGCTCCTCCCAAGCGGCACACTCTGCCAGCGTGTGCCGCGCCGTGTCCTCCCGGCAGTCAACGCAGTGGTGACACCGGGCGTCCGGCTCCCTGTTTATGCGACACAGATACTTCCCGAAGCAACCATGCCCCGAGAGCACCTGCGTCGCACGAAACGACAGGGAGCCGTGCCTCCTCCCGAGCCAGCGCTCGAGCACCGGCCGGACCGCCTCGATGGTGACGAGGCCGGCGGTAGGGCGCAAAAGCCTGTCCCGCCATTCCGCCACCAGGACCTCGCGGAGCTGAGACCGACGCAGCTCCAAGTGTCGCTGCATCGGTTGCTCGCCCCGCGCCCTCGCTTCCTCGCGCTACCGATACAGTGACGCGAGTACTTTCGCCTCGAGGTCCCAGGGCGGGGATCCGGCCAGTACGCAAGCCGCCTCGTAGGAGATCGTGCGATACCCCCTGATGACTCTGACAGCCATCGCTCTTTGCGGTTTTCGTAAAACCGCAATGCTGCCGGCCGTCAGGTCAGAAGCCCACACCGGGGCCCCGTACAGGGCCATGGATCGCACGATCCCCATGTAGAGCCGCCTACAGGCGGCGCTCGGGCCCCCCAGATTGGGAAGCAGCGTTGATAGCGCCCCAGCAGCGCCCAACAACTTGGGCGCCAGCCGCCAGAAGTGGGGCTCGAAATTCCACCAGCTGTCGAGCACCAATCCCAGGTACTTCATGGTGGACTCGACAGCAATCCGAGCCCCCCCGACCACGATGTGTGAGCCGGGCGGCGGCGCCCGCCGGGGGCCATGAAACACCATGGCCTCCGACTTGTTGAGGGCCACCTCCAGGCCCAGGCGACGTATGCGGCCCACCACCTGTGAGACCGCAGCCGTCGCCAGCAACGCTGCCTCCCTGTGCGAGCTCCCCCGGGCGGTGACCAGCGTGTCATCAGCATAACACGTCAGGTCCACGCCCGGTTGGAGCTCGCCCCTCAGCACCCAGTCGTACCCGATGTTCCACAGGAGCCGGCCCAGGACCGAGCCCTGTGGAACACCGCACGACATGCGGTGCTGGTTTTCGCCATCACGTCCCACGTAGGTGACACACCTCTCGGACAAATAAGCCCCAACCACGCGGCGGAGGTAGGGAGGCACCCGATGATACCGCAGTGCCTCCCGAATACAACTCCAGGGCAGGGTGTTGAAGGCGTTGGAAATGTCCAAGGACACCGCCAACATCACCCCACCCCGGGACACCGCTTCCTCCGCCAGGACTCTCACCCGCGACACAGCGTGTATGGTGGAGCGCCCATGCCGAAAGCCGAACTGGCTCTCGTCCAGGGCCGGCCCCTCTCTGCACAATCATAATTATGTCCTAACCCAGGTTATGGTCTATCCATGTGGCTTTCATCTGAATCCGCGTGAAACAGACAGAGATATGCAGAGTTACTTTCGCATTTAAAATATTAATAATATAAAATATGATCGCTGGTTTCTTTAAAAGCATGCATTATCCACATAAATTAGTAACTTAACACCTAAAATTAATTAGTACATAAATTTAATAGTTTACAATGTACACAATGACGCCGATTCCCTCGTTTACAAACTAAACTAAATTTAAGTTCAGTGCATCTTTTCCTTTCTATTTCGTTAAGAAAAAGACAAGATAAATATTAGTTTAGTTTTGTCAAATTAAGATACTGCATAGACAAGTTTAGACGCGATTAAAAAATTGGCTAATAAAAATACGTCAATTTATGTCAGGCGCTGAGTAATTTGACCGTCCTAAGTGAGCGTCAAGAGCGATGCGATGCGATACGAAACAATGACGTAACCGTACATGACGCAGTCAAATCGTGCTGTATCCATATATTTTCGCGAATATCTAAGCCGCTGAAGAAAGGTGTGCAGCGATGGAAACTTTATGATTACACTGTGACTAGATAACAAGGCCTACATCCATTATATCTACAACAATGAACGATCGTGAGGGAAACATTCCATTGCAGTAGATCGCATCGCCTCGCCTCCTGTGGCAGTACCACATAGGACGTTGTATAACAACCTGTGTACGCTAATATAACATAAAATTGTTGACGCTATGTTATTCGTCATGATTGTTTAACTAATCTGTTTATTATACGCAGAACTAAAATACAAGCTCGTCAGTTTATCATTAGTTCGGAACATTAAACATATTGTCTATCTAGATATTGTGCGAACAAACTAATTTGGAACTAGTTCATGTGAGTATTAAATATGTACAGGTGATCATCGGTGCTGATGTGTTTAATTTAACAAAAAAAAAAAAAAAACCTAGAATTTCCTTCACTTCACTCCTTTTCACTTCCATGGCTGGCAGTAGCTGTTCGAGCTGGCTGTTAGTTTCTTTGATTTTTTATTCAAATTCAAACTCATTTATTCACATTTAAATAAAATTTTATGAATAAATCAAAAACATTTAAATGGAGTAAATATAATCGGTGGTTCCATATGTTACATTATTTGGTCTTATATTCTATTTAGCCTTAGTATGGCCTGTGAAGCTTAGTAATGGAAGATACCTACTGAATTAATGTAATACATAAAAATAAAAAAAAGTATAGGAATTTAATCAAAATCACAACATGTCTTTGAGATTCATAGGGCCTAATCTCAAACAGTCCCTGGCTAACTACAGTGTCTAGTGCCAGTAAACTGTTAGTTTTTTACGTTAACTATAATTATAATACTCCATTTCAAATAACATTAGACATTTACATAATCCTTTTTTACAGTCCGTTTAACCGATTTTGACCTCTATACCGTAGTCATAAGAATGGCATTAACGCAAAAAAATGGTTACAATACCAACTGTTAACTGCAGTTGCCATGTGTCATGCCGTCAACGAAATAGAATTCAAAATCGGTTGAACGGACTGTAAAAAAAGGTTTATTTAAATGTCTAATCTTATTTGAAATGGAGTATAATGACACATTATTCCTGTAACCACTCTTTTTATTGCAATAAAAGCTTTAGCTTTTGAGTTAATTCCAATAGAAGTCGTTATCAGCAGATAAATTGCTAAAGGGGGAGGTTGCATTTAAACTTTATAGTTATATTGAGCTTGCAAGTGTCATAAATCGTTGGTTCACCTCTTTATTCATAGGTGCTGTGCATATGCTAAGTACCTAAGCTTAAAGCGCTGCCCAAACGTAGGACACCGTAAAGCGTTCTCGGCTGACTAACAAAAATCAGCAATTTAAAGCGTAATATATTTATTTATTTAATTTTAAAGAAAGCTTACACGGGTATTTCTCAGCAAATTTCGAAACTTGATTCCCGAGTTATTAGTGCTGATTAATATGCATTAACCAGATAAGTCTTTCTTTTATTTCAATGCACGCTGTCTATACTACTATTATTTAAAAAGAAAACGTATTACCTCTAAAGAAAAAAAAGATATGGCTACTTTTTTACCGTGAAAGTCATTCCCTCACCTTGTCCCTTAGTTCAAAAATATTATTAAAATACCTATTAATCTCAAATATATCAATATTCTTAATAATAAAATTATGCTAATATATTAGAAAGATGTTCGTTATTGTCTATAAAAGCTTCCATCTTACAACAACGAATTTATAAAAACGATAATTCGATTTTAAATATGTCCCGCCAAATAAAATCATTCCCTCACCCTATTACGAATATTCGATTTCTGAACGTATCGAACGATATTTAGGAACGCAACCTTAAGTTTTTAGTACCTTTTTACCGTTTTAAAAATTTGAATTTCGTACATAAATAGTGACATTTGCTAATTACAAGCTTCCACATATTTATATCTAGTTAGTTACGCGTTTTTAGTTGACTTGCGTTGACCAGTTACAGCGGTTTGCGCAAGCAATATTAACAAAAGTTAACTAGTGTAGACTTAGTAAAATCGAAAAACAATTTTTCGATTCAAGGGTAGATACCCTTGAATCGAAAAATTGTTTTCACAAACGCACAAATATTTTTGAAAGAACTATCCAACGATACCCCACAGAGCCGTGCATATTATATTTTAATTTAAATAAAACTGCAAAAAATACTATTATTTTGGTTGTCATTCGTTTCAACTCAAGAGGGGCCCGTGGCTAAATAATAACAGCCGCACAGGTCGATCGATCAGGTTAAGCTACGCTTGCTGCGGTTGGTCTGTGGATGGGTGACCATCTTTACATACCGAGACCCCTCCGTTCCTCGGAAAGCACGTTAAGCCTTTGATCCCGGCTGTCATTCGTGGATCTTTGACAGTCGTTACGGGTAGTCAGAAGCCCGAAAGTCTGACAACCAGTCTTACCAAGGGGTATTGTATTACCCAGTAACTGGGTTGTGGATGTCAGATAGGCAGTCGCTACGTGTAAAATACTGGTATTCAGCTGCAACCGGTTAGACTGGAAGCCGACCCCAACGTAGTTGGGAAAAGGCTGGGCACATGATGATTCGTTTGAACTAAGATCGAACGCATCGCTGCAGCTGTTTTGAACCTTATTTGTTGCCGCGATGCGCTGTTGCCAATTGCTTGAAAATTTGCTTCTTACCGCGCCTTAAGCGTAAGTTAAGCCGCAAAGTAGTTTTATTGCAGATTTTATGATGCCATATAGCCAATGCGTGTATTCAAAGCAAACTAATTACCAGATCAACCTCAATAGAAACATCAAAAGTTTATGCACCACAAAGCGAACAAAACTGTCTCGTTTTGATGTCTAACCGTCTAACGGTCTCCACAACGAAAGTGAGGTCAACCGGAATCGACAGATTCGCACGGTGCACTGTGGACATGAACCGAGTTGAAACTTTGACCTATTTCGCCGGTGAGCTAACAGAACCGCAACTGCACTAATCGAACGATCCCCGCGGCTCAGGTTCATACCTTATAATGTCTATACCTAAGCCCGTATATAACAATAAATAGCGGAGTGAAAGGCAAACTACTGCCCACGAAGTGAGCGACTCAGATCACGAGAAGCTGAAAGAATTTGAACTTTACTCTGTTCCTGATACGGTTCATTTCGATCGAGCCTTCTTTTTTGTGTGCTGGAAAATGGCATTGCTCGGTCGGTTACTCTTTTGTTTAGCAGTTGGATCCTGCTTCGTATTATTTATAGAAGTGCTCTGGTACTTGAATCCTAATATATTACAAAATACGTTCACTAATGTAGAATGAACTTATTGTAGTGACTCGTTCATATGGTTTCTCAACAAGGATTATCTATGTAGTTAACAAAGGTACTTTACGTGTCACGAAATTTAAGTGGCTAGTTTTGACTGGATCCAGTGAAAACTATGTTGGGTTGTTAGTTCTTTGATGTAATACATCTAAACTTTAAATTATTCAGGGCCTGTTAAGGTGAATGGTGCTCACATTAACTTTACTTAAGTATGAAACATACTCGTAATATTATATGCGTAGTAACAGGTCGGTATCATGTCAGTGTCAGTTGAGTATTTTAGATAACACCACAGCTCTGCAGGGTAATTGCGTAACACACTATCAGTAGCAATGGGTTTCATTTTGACAGTTCAACAACATCCATTGTGTTATTTACGTTGTTGAGCAGACATTTTTGTCGAACATATGGAAGCAATGGATTAGCAATATGCTTTAAAATGATTCAAATTGAGAGAAATAGTGTGTTACGCAATTAGGGTGCAGGTTGATAAAGTTCCTCATTCCGCCTCTGAACTTAATAGGTCACACGTGGAATTTTGCGCTTATTATTGTTCATGGAAATAAAGAAAGAATAATTAATTGATCAGCGGTGTAATTGCGTAACTAACGTAATTGAGGGGCTTGTGGCTAAGTAATAACAGCCGCACGGGTCGATCGATCAGTTTAAGCTACGCTTGCCGCGGTTGGTCCGTGGATGGGTGACAATCTTCACATACCAAGAGGGTATGTGAAGATTGTCACCCAACTGGGTTGTGGAGGTCAGTTAGGCAGTTGCTCCATGTAAAATACTGGTATTCACCTGCATCTGGTTAGACTGGACGCTGACCCCAACATAGTTGGGAAATGGCTCGGCAGATAATGGTGTAACTGCGTAACACACTAACACAAGCAATGGCTTTCTGTTTGACAGTTCAACAACATTAATTGCGTTATTTACGTTGTTAAGCAGATTTTATTTTCGAGCATATGAAGCAATGGATTAGCAATATCCTTCAAAATTATTTAGATTGTGATTTATTGTGAATAATCGCTGTAGGAATTAGACTTCACAAAATGGAAAAGTTAGGTCAGTGGGCTTTAGATACATATGTTATCTGAATTTACAAGAAATGATATTTACTTTTCGCTAATTTAAACTGATTACTTAATGATCTGAACATCATGAATATTTTGTGCATTTTTCGCGTAAGTTTTCTTTTTCTATTAACGTCGAATATTGCGAATCGTAACCAGTAACCTTTCAGAAGAAATTATTATTACGATTGTTGTTGGTTTTTTCTTTAAAATACTTGTTTCTTTTTTTCAAAAAGGGCTCAGTTTCACAACACTTTAGTGCAGATTAACTTGGCTACAGCCTGTAGTTTTAATAATTACAATAGTTGCAAAATATTGTAATAGGTTATTCAAAATATCACTCATTATAATATTGAAATAATTACGCGTACTTGGGCATTTATAGTCCCCCATTTTAATGAGATTACGTCATGAATAACGTATTGATAGTAAATTAACAATTGCTAGCTCAGTGCCTAAACGTAAACAAAGGTAATAAAAGGAATACCTAATTAGATCTTAGAACGTTACTAGTTATAGGTACAAACACCAGCACATCAAGCTACAAGAATCTGTCAAATTTCTTTAATAGATTTTCAACTTTATTGCTAAAGCGTAAGGTTCAAAGTTTATTGGGAAAAAATGACTGTTTCGGGTAGCTTGATGTGCTGGCGCCTGTACCTACGTACGGCTAACTTAGTGATAAGTATGACAAAACAATACAGATGGATAGTTAGTGATATATTAATATCACTAACTATCCATCTGTACTAATTCATACTAATATTAAAAAAGCGGAAACTCTTTCTGACTGCCTGTCTGTGCTTTGCCTTTTAGCGCCTAAACGGCTGCACGGATTTGAATAAAATTTGGCGCAAGGATAGACCATGCCCTGGGTAGGATATAGGATACTTTGTATCCTACTAGTAGGTAAGTTCTCGTGGGATACTTTCCGACCTCCTGGCTAAGCCACGTGCAGAAGCTCGATCATTGGGACGGTAGATTACTTAACTGAAACATGAGTCAATTATGTTATTGAGAAGGTACACACGACGATATATCAAGCTATACATTGCCAGTTTTAGCTGACCTTGCATTGTATAGGCTTTTCATACAATGAGAAGTCAGCTTATACTGGAAACGTGTAGCTTGATACATATGTCGTCGGTGGTACGTAAGAAACACACTTTATTATTTTTGTTGTTTGTATACAAAAAGCATGTAATTGAACTTTATTATCGGTCGAATTATAAGACGCATAAAACGTGAGTTCACCGAATAACTGTCTCCAAACAAAATTGTGTCATGATGGAATGAATTCGGATGTCAACGAGGCTTTTTGTTTTAAGAGAGTTCGCGGAAATGAAAATCCATTTGGTATTTACCTATTTGTATTATACACACAACTTTCATGCAAAAAATGTATATTGCAAACGATGCGCAAATAAATTGTTTTATGTATTTCTAACATTGTTCTATATCCGCCGTTGAAATTCAAAGTTTGTGCAATACTGTCCGGTAATGTTAACATTTCACACCGGGCGGCTTTTCCCGCAGCCTATACGCTCTACTTACTTTCACACTGACCGCCCCAAATTCTTGGTCGGAGCGTTTGAAATGATTTGTTAGCTCCTGCCCGCTCCACACAATACGCCATTCTTTTATAACTCGCTCCGTAAGTCACAAAAGTATTTCTCAACGAGCATTGCAGTGGGGGAAGTTTTAGCTGAAAATACGAGCCAAGTTTTCTCCTTTACCTTGGATGGCAAAAAATCCGTGCCTGTCCCGGCGGCCGTGCCCAGACATGATAAAATTTACATGTTTCGCTTTCAGCCTTTATTTTATTTTAAAGGGTGAAATAAGACGGCATTACGCAAAGAGAATATTCAATTAGAGACTGCTTTAAGATTTATGCAATAGGAAAGCGAAGCGCCATTCGAACTTATTTTCTGCTTTTCGGTGTCTTTCGTTTTTTCTAGATCTTATTTATGGGTCGATTTTAAAGGCGTTGACTTGTGTAAAGAAATTACGCATTTTATTAGATAAGCCGTGCGATTCTGTAACCATCTCACCGTGAAAGCTTGGGTGAAGTGAGAGTGAAGTGAGCTGTCATTCGCTAGGGATTAACACTATTAAGTGCTCACTTCACTTATGATTTCACGGTGAGATTTTTACAGAATCAACCGGCTGGTTTTAATATTTTTTATTTTTAATTTTGCTAGGTAGGTACGTTTCTCAGTGGAAATGCTAGAATAATTTAATTTATTAAAAGCTTTATCGTTATGGGAGGTAAAATTTATGGTCATAAGTGGTTTGTTCGTTTTTGATGTCTAGTCTGGTGTAGCTATTAAATGGTTTACCGCCAGTTAGACAACGCGGGTGGCTCAGGAGGCAGTTAATATTTTAACAACTTGAAATGATCTGGAATTGATTTCTGTATTATTACTCATCTTTTATGTTTCTTAATTAAATTCTGTAATTTTGTTGAAGGTAAGCGCTGTGATTACAGCTGTAAAATAAAGTAGGTAACTATCTCATAAAACTCGCTTCTAATGTAAACATTGAGTGCAGAAAACGCAGAATATAACTACGAGAGCCCTGTGAAATCAGGTTGGCACTACCTTTTTAATATTCAGAAGAATGATAAGAAAACGTAATGATATACCTACCACGCTCATCAATTGCAAACACAGCCAGCTATGTAATTGAATTTCCATCAATTTATAAGTACCCCCGACCTGAATATAAAATTATGACAAGGAATGGTATACTAAGTTTATTTCTATGGTAATGATATTTATTAGAAGCAGATGTGTCAGTCAGTCTCAGCAACTGTTCAAATAAGTGAGTTTTATCGAGATCCTTTGATGTCTTCTGAAAGCAATTTTCTCGTGTTTATGTTCTAAATAAAGACGCGTTTTTGTACTTAGGACAGATAACGTGATTATGAAGCGGCGGTATTTCTGTGACATGTGTGAGCAATCAAAAATACATAAAGTTTAATAGTAGAATGTTACAATTTACAATAAATCGTGGGCGATAACGGGCTTTAGCAACCTACGACGATAAAGTAGAAATTATTATGATGGATATTTTGATTGTTAGAAATCACTTAGTGAAGACTTTTCAGTGCCTAGCTCTTATCTAAGCTCAGGGGTAATTTTGTTAGACGAGCTTAATATAATATGAAAATTAAATGAAAAAGGAATGGAATTTAACCGATTTACCCGAGTTTACGTTGCTTTTCATCACCGAAGTGAATAAAAACACAGAAAACATACCTTCATATCCGCGGCTTAAGGGACATCTATCATAATGACATCTAGAGAACTACACAGTATTCATATAAATCGTCGGCTTGATCCTACAATATAAATATTATGGAGCTCGCATGTACAAGGCGAGGAGCGTGGCGTACCGCGACGTGCAAACAAATTATCGTCGTCATTGCTTCCCAAACTTCCAATCGCGTGTTTGTGTAAGCTCCAAGTTTGTTTTCCAATTATTGAAATTAGACTGGCAGCTATGAAGGCTCCCTATGATTCATGAATTCGTATGCGAATCAATATCTCAGTGAAGTTAAACGGATCTCGACGTAACGATTAAACTGTCATTTTTCTTTTGATTTTAATTCAAAAGAATGTAAATTCTGAAACTGAAACTGCCTCCTAGGTGTAGTGGTCGCAAGCGCTACTGCTGAACGTGAGGTCGTGAGTTCGATTACTGTGTCGGGCAAAGTGTTATTGGGTTTTTCCATCTGGAATTTGTCAGTAGCAGCCCGGGAACTGGACTTGTGCCCGGATGATGGCAATAGCCCCCCCCCCCCCTACTTATTACACGAGACTTAAACATTACTGTGAAATGTGGCATCTCTGCTTAATCCTTCGGAAATTCAGGCGTGATGTCATGTTATGTGTTAAAACTGAAGAATTGTTCACAATTCGTGAGCTTTTTATCATAATAACAAAACAATTTGTCAATTTAACACGAACAGTAATGTTGTCATTCAAAATTTTATATTTTCGCCTCTAACAAAATGAACGAAAGAATTTATTAATACCGACTTTTCTGACATAATTCGGTCGCTTACGGTATTCATTAAGTCATAATGAAAAATTACATTCTTCCTGCCTAATGAAATATGCAGCCGATCGTCATTTATTAATCAAGATGGCTGGGATTTTTGTAACCTAATATCTTCTTCGTTATATTTTCTTCAGAGAATATTTATTTTTGGGCCGTGCTTTGCAGCTAAATAACGGATGTGGTTATGAAATTGCCAGGCTGAAAAATAAAACTGTAAAATTACGTCACCACGACTTACTTCTTCTTCTTACTTACTTACTTACTACCACGACTCGTGAGTTTTGATTGATTGAACGTAGTCTTGCAGGTGCTTGCTAGATTAGAATGGAAGGGAATAATTCATATTGTAGGTATGCAGATACAATCGATTTGTTTTACAAATATGGTCCGGATTTTACCTTACGCATTTTACCTTACGGCATGCAAAATGTTCAAATAATATAATTTAATTAATTTTACCTTTAACTCTTCTCCAACTACTGCCTGAAAGCTGACATTTCAATATAACAAATTGTTTTCACAATAGCCTGTAAATTCACGAGGACATTGGTACGATTAACCAAAACAATCAAATTCAATAATTATTCTAAAAAAAAAACTTGGGGTGCAATTCACACTCATATATGCATTATAAACACACATCAAATTAACTCAACACAGAAATAATAATGGCTAAAACCTCTGTATCAACCTATCAACCGTCTTCGGTATTAAAACGTAACTCAAGCAATATTGAGAACCGTTGGCCCCGAGACATGAGCTGACGTCTAGCACATGTGGTTTTAATGGGGTGCACTCTAATGCAGAGATGCTCTATTTCGCCTTTATACGACACCATTGAGCTAAGTATCTTGGGAATCTCAAATGGTTTCACGTCTTACGGGTAATATTAAGGAATTTCAATGGAGTGGTCGGAACTTTGATTCAATTAATAACACGGTTATTCACGAGGGAGGTGATACGTAAATGTCCTTTATTTTATTTTTTTGTAAGGTAAAACAAACTGTATATATTAAAAAAAAAACTTTTTTTTACAAAAAACAACAACCGATTTTCAAAACAAAAAACACTACAAAGTGAAAAATAACTTTAATTTCGGAAGTTGGTGTCGTTGGTTCCGCATTTTAGTTTTTTGACACCAACTCCGAAATTAAAGTTAATTTTCACTTTGTAGTGTTTTTTTTGGAAGTCGGTTGTTTTGAAGCATACCCTATCGATTAAAGAATATTGCGAATCCGTATATATGTACATATATGACGGAGTTATACCCGAACATAAATAAAATAAAATATACTATAAACATCCGATTTGTGAACCTCCTCCTTTTTTGAAGTCTAACTTACAAATATAATATATTACCCATTACATTTTCCACAGATTACAACTTAGTATTTACAATCTAATGGCAAACGTATCTGTGGTCAGGGCAAAATGAATTATATGAACAAAGGAAACTAAAAATAATCTCTAAATACAATAAATAGTTCTTTGTATTTTGGAGGCGAAAAAAGAAAAATATTCTCAGGTGTAGGAAATGGTCGTGAACAGTGATTCACGTTGTGTAATCAAACCACCTGACGCCTATTGTTGAAAAACGTCAGCAACATCGATTAGTGCACGAACGTAAGTTCTATAAAGCGGAAAAATAAAGAGCACCCGAAACTAATCCAGTCACACGACCTGGCGGAGTGGTGGCTACGCTACGTATTTTAATCAGACATTCCTAAATAGATTTTTTCATTAAGTGCCCGCTCCGGGTGGAATTGTACCTTTTAACTTTTTTTACGGTGAACTGATATTCATCTAAACAACTGTAGTGTTGTACCTGTTTAAGAATGCGCGGAATGTTTCCTTCTATGTGCATTACGTAACTAGCATTCAAATGGACTGAATGAAGATGCACGTGCTATACTTATTGTTGTTTGTACGAGTAATTACAAGAATATTCTTTATTAATCACTGGAGTTATACACTATATACCTAAGTGTAATTATAGGAATCTACAGAATATACAATTACATACATACCTACAACACTGCATAAAGACTTTCTTTTTTTGTTTAGCCTTTTTTCATACTTCTGGGCAAAGTCCTCCCCAAGTCCCAGAAATCTTTTTCCGCGCCACCTCGAACCAGCCCCCACGGTACGTGTCCAGGTGATAACCGTTTATATATAAGGTCCCATTAAAATAGATGGACAAACTTTTAGAAAACATTCAGACCACCAAAATAAGGGCAACGGTAAAAAATGTATATTAAAAAATGCATTAGATACTTACAAGAAAAATAATCAGCTGACGAAAATACACTAATTTGCCGGCAATTTATTAACTTTAGGTCAAAATAAAAACACTTTAAACAGTGTTTTTTTTTGCTTGGATATCTTTGGTTAGAGGTATAGAGCGCTGTGTTAAAATTTGTCCATCTATTTTAATGGGACCCTGTATAAAAAAACAAACTGATCAGGAGGACGCGCGGTCTCCCAAAAGATGGAAGGAGTGGAGGGAAGCCTTTGCCCAGTAGTGAAAAAAAATGTTCAAGTGAGCAGTAACTTGGTATGGAAAGGAATTTTTCAAAATCATCAAAAGTTGATTTTTGTAAAGAGCACATTCATTCCAAAAACATTATATTTATCTAACTAATAAAATCACGCTGTAAATTCTATATTGAGAAGTCTCGGAATACGGTATAACTAAGCAAGTCCGTCGTAACTCTTATCTGTCATCACGCTTCATTGCCTTTATTGCATCGCAACGTTAAACGTTTATAATGGGCAGGCGACGATAGCGCCAATGTCGCCAATGGCCGCTCAAATACAATCCATTGTCTACAGTTACGCCGCTCTTGATAATAATTTGCTTTTCGTAATTACAGTAACACTAATTGTACTGTCATTTTGCTGAAGGAAAATAAGAGAGGTAAAGTAGGACTGGCTAGATTGCTTTTCGAGTTTGAGAGTTAGATATTGAAGTTCAAACGTGTTTGGGTGGGTTAAAAATGATACTAATGGCCATAGCAGGAGAAATCTATTAAAATCAAAAGTCATTCATTCAAACTAGACTGACAATCAGCACTTTTTGAACGTCAAAATTACATAAGACAGTCCCGCAAAAGCTCGACTTTCACCACTTCCTAGTGCTTTAAGTGGGAAAAAGAAGTAATGCCTAGCAGCCCAGCTATCTGTTCAGTTAGACGAACTTGATTCTATATTATACTAGCTTTTGCCCGCGGCTTCCCCCGCGTGGATATCGAAAAATACCAGACGGAAACGTACTACCGGGATTAAAAAGTAACCAATAGGTTAATCCAGGTTATGAACTATCTGTGCCAAATTTCATCCAAATCAATTCAGCCGTTTTTGTCTCTCTCGCATAACCGCTCCATCGGTTTGCCTTTAATGTTTTTAACATCAACATTTTATCCTCCTTTTCACCCCCCTTAAGGGTTGAAATTCTAATGACACCGTTGCGTTAGCTTCCAACCATAAGCCGAGATAGTAAATTTAGTGATTTTTACTTCGAAAATTAAAGACTTTCCGTACACAACTTTATCCCCCTTTTTAACCCTTCGGAGGTGGAATTATCAAAATTAAATATCATAATAACAAAATTTAAAGATCCTAACTTCAAAACTGACGGACTTTCATATAAATTTCCATTCCCTATTTTACCCCTTTAGGGGTGGAATTCCCAAAAATCCTTTCTTAGTGGATACTTAATCTTTACAAAGAACACACCCTCCAAGTTTCATGTCTCTAGGACTACCGGTTTGGGCTACGTGTTGATATATCAACCAGTCAGTCAGTCAGTTTACCATTTTAGATATAATATCGACGGGGAAGTGCTATAACAACTCCTAACTTACATTTTTTACGAAAACGACTTATGAATGTAGTTTGATAGAGAATTGAATTGCGCGTCTACTGTTATTATGAATTCAGTTGAATTTCGCAAAATTGACGTAGCTAGGCACCGAAGAAATATCTCCTATGTTAAGGTCCATTACACCCTGATTAATTTTGGCAGGAAATGTATTCTGTATGTATTTATTGATAAATGTTACAGTAATTAAAGGATTATAATTTAAAAGCGTAAACATAAAAATTGCAATGAATAAACATTGATTTCTCAGAATTATAACAGTGTTTAATTTTGTAAATACCTCCTATCTTAACCGATATGGTGATCATGATGGTGATATAGAAAGGCAATAACTCCTATCTTCAAAAAAATCGCCTGTTTTGCATATTTGGTCTATTTTTAGTAATTTTAGATTCCATTGTGGTTTTATCGCCGAATATAATTGAAAACTTCAACGAGAAATAATAATTTTCAAAGATTTCTGTAACTTGTTTGAAATGTGGAAATTACCCCTATCTTCAAATTTTCAGCCACACCAGCTTGGTGATACCTCCTATCTTACATTATCTCGCTAAATACTTATTCCAAGCAAATTTTTATTATTACCTTACAAGCGGTCCATTTAAGTATAAAAATGCCATTTACACATTTTTTCTTAAACTTCTGGGAAAAATTAAAAACGGTTTTTATCGTCTCCTGTAAAATTGGGTTTTTGTAAGTTAGGAGTTGTTAGCACTTCCCCGTCGATATATAGATTAAATAATTAACATTACGAAACACAAAACATTAAATTAAATTATTTCCCATATGTCAGCTAGCACACATTGGACGATTTTAATATCATCCTACGAGTATTATCGTCCTAATGCAGGGCAAATGTCTCTTCTCGTACAGTGAAGGAACTAGCATTGATCACCACGCTTGCTCAAGATGGGTTGGCGATAAACTGCACCCTAATTACGTAACACAATATTACTCTAAATTTGAATAATTTTGAAGCATATTGCCAATCCATTGCTCCACATGTTGGAAAAATGTGTCTGCTCAACAACGTAAAGAACGTAATGAATGTTGTTGAACAGTCAAAATGAAACCCATTGCTACTGATAGTGTGTTGCGCAATCACCCTGCTGAAAGCAACATCAACTTCAAGAAAAGGCTTATGGTGATGAAACAGCGTTTAACGAATCAGATGATAACTGAATGAAATTTGCTTGTAATGCATCTTATTTATTTTTGCCTGGTTATGTCATGTTTATCTGTTTATATAATTTATTTGTCGAGAGATTTACTGTTAAAGTAAGAATAAAGGCAGCTGTAAATTAATTTCTGATCGCTTATTCAACGGCTCAAATGGCTCCTTTGTGTGCGTTTGGGACCCTTTTGGGTTAGTTGGTGAAAGTGTAAAGTTCTTTAGTAAACAACGTGAGTACATAGTACCATAGAGACCATAGAGTCCATAGTATTAGTACATTTATACCAACACGGTGGGCATTTTTCATTTGATCATTAATTAATTAGCTGTGCCCGCGAATTGATTTGTGTCTTTACTAATTATTTTTCTTAAATAAAATATAGCCTAAGTTACTCCTTATAACTTTTGCTATTTGCCAGTGAAAGTCCTGTCAAAATCGATCCAGCCGTTTCGGATATTAGCCGGAACAAACAAACAGAGAGACGAAAATTTTGAAAATTGTTTTATTTTTATAATAATTTTACTTCTGTTTTATTGTTTTTTTATCAACACTTTTATATGTATTTAATAAAAGCTGTTATTTTGACATAACAATCCGACACTTCAATTTATTCAACTTTATAGAAGTACTAGCTGCACCCCGCGGTTTCAATCGCATAAGTCTTGAACCCGTAAGAATATCGGGATAAAAAGTAATCGTTAATCCTGGTTATAAACTATCTGCTAAATTTCATTAAAATTGGTCCAGCCGTTTGAGCGTGAAGAAGTAACAAACATACACACGCACACTCACAAACTTTCACCTTTTTTTTTTTAAACCTTTATTTTCACAAAACTTACATAGATAAAAGAAAAGAAAAACATATACATATGTGTGGAACTTAAATCAAGATAACTTATATCTATGCGCAGACAATGTAAACCCTGCCTCTTACACTAGGGAAACCTGTATTATAAGAGACAGTGGTTCGGCCATATTATGACTTAAGTGACAAGGGAAGCGTGACGAAATACATCAGGGGGCGAGGTCTACGAGTACTATTTCACTTAATTTGCTATAATTTCATATTTTGTAATATTACAACAATTACATTTGTAGAACCAAAGCCCAGGGTAACAGAAAGGTATAATTTCAAGTTGTGTGTGTGTGTGTTTGTGAGTGAGTGCGTGTGTGTGTGTGTGGTGTGGTGTGTGTTGTGTGGGGGGGGAGGGGTGTATATGGGTGTGCATTTTTTGTTTATTAATTGTTTATTAATATTTTACGCGATGTAGGTTAGTAAAGACTCAGTGTGTCCTTTATAATATTAGTGTGATAGTCAGCAGTTACATTCTACTGTCTTTAAAACACAAACTAAACAGAACACAACTGAGACTGAGATAGAATTAGATTAGCGCAGAAGTGTAAATGGGATTTAATTTGTTGGCGCTCACGTTAAAGGAAGTCTCTTCCTAAACAGGGTTGGCGCTGTTAACTAATTTTAATCTTGGAGCGAGTCGACTAACGACCGGATATTTTTAGTAGACGCCGTTCGGACGCGTCTAAAAAAAATAAACTAAGCTCTCTGCTCTTATTTATGAACACCCAACTTTATCGGCCCACTAAATTATGCCCGCTCTTAAATTAATTCCTATTTTTCTATTCCTGTTCCGTTCACATTTGATTTGTTAATCGTTAAAATGTTACGAGTACTTATAGTGCGTTGTTCCTTATTGTTTGGGGAAGAAATTTCTGTGTTCTAATTATATTTTGCTTTATTTTGGAGATTTTGTTTGGAAGCGCTTCCTGCATGGTTCCTATGAACAAAAACCGGCCAAACGCGAGGCAGATTCGCGCACGAAGGGTTCCGTACCATTATCTATAAAAACGGCAAAAAAAACAACTCTGTTGTATGGGAGCCCCCTTAAATATTTATTTTATTCTGTTTTTAGTATTTGTTGTTATAGCGGCAATAGAAATACATCGTCTGTGAAAATTTCAACTGTCTAACTATCACGGTTCATGAGACAGACAGACGGATGGACAGCGGATCGAGAGTAATAGGGTTCCTTTTTACCCTTTGGGTACGGAACCCTAAAAATGGATCCTTTTACTTACCAATGGTAGTATTTTTTACTGCCAAACTGGGCATATAGTATATAGATTCGTATGCTAATTTTATCTGTGATAGCTACTTTCATATGGGAGCGTATACTATGCAAAGCTACGAGGTATTTACCAATAACGGTCCGTAAATTATAGGAATCGACCATTAGCATTATTAGCATTAACTTCATAAAAGTATCTTCTCTACTCAATCAATTGGCTGAGCGATTTTTTTATTTATTCTAACTCAGTACAGCTAGAATAGAACGTTATAGAAGGTTTTATTTATTCTACTTCAGTAGAGTTAGAATAAATAAAAGAATCGCTCAGCCAATTGATTGGTGGAGTTACTACTCCACCTTTAATACAATTTGCTTGATCGAACTTTGTACTGTGTGTGTTTCCATTAGCAAACGAGCACAAGTATTTATTCAAAGAATTACTTTACCAGATGATGAATGTAACTAATTGAAAAACAACGAATCGTAAGTGTGCAAGATGACAGAGGTTTTACAAAAAAAAAAAAATGTTCTTTCCATTTTAGTGTAACTCTCTAATAAATATGTAAACAGTAGTATAATCAAACTTATCAATATGTACAAAAAATAAATAAATTTTATTTTTAATTAAGTACACGTTTCACAATCTCACGAACTAATACGAACGACGAACAATCGCAGGTATAATTAATTACATTATATTAATTATATAATACTTTATAATTACAACTAGGGTGTCGGAAATTACCCCACGAGAACGTACAACTGGGACAAAAAGTGGCCTATCTAAGGACATATGCCACTTTTTGCCATCTATATCTTTGCCAAATTTTATCGAAATCCATTCAGTGCTTTAGGCGTGAAAAGATTCATACAAAGTTACTTTCGAATTTATAATATTAGTATGGATGTATATTAGGTGAGAAATAAAGAGAGAGAGAAAGGAGGAAAGAGGAAGGCGCTTGTGGCTAAGTAATAACAGCCGCACGGGTCGATCGATCAGGTTAAGCTACGCTAGCCGCGGTTGGTCCCTGGATGGGTGACCATCTTTACATACCAAGACCCTTCCGTGCCTCGGAAAGCACGTTAAGCCGTTATTCCCGGCGTGTCATTCGTGGATCTTTGACAGCCGTTACGGGACGTCCGAAGCCCGAAAGTCTAATAACCAGTCTTACCAAGGCGTATCGTATTACCCAGTACCTGGGTTGTGGAGGTCAGATAGGCAGTCGTTTTAAGTAAAATACTGGTACTCCATGTACTCCACTCCACTGGAAGCCGACCCCAACATAGATGAGAAAAGGCTAGAGGCAGATGATATGAGAAAAAAGGAGAATTAATAGCAGTTGACCCAACGGTATCGAGCAGGTACCGGGACCGAAGTACCGAACATTAATAATTTAAACTAATCATTAATGGTTATAGCGATGGGACAGTATCGCGATATTATTTATTCACTATCGAGATACTTAGGGGACATGCTCCCAGTTAGAATTACGAATTATGTTAGGGACACGTTGTTTATTGGTTTGTTTGGGGAAGGCTGGTCTTATGATATGGTGTAAAACACCATAAGGTCCCTAATTCTATATGCCTATCGTAAAAAATAGGTTGACATACGAGTATAAATATACAGTCTCAAATTATATTACCTAGCGAAACTCACATCGATATCTCAACACGATAAAATAAAAAAAAAATATTTGATGTTTTTTTAGGGGTCAACAACCGCTTGTTTTTTATAGTACCTGATTGAAGTATGAGTTGAGAAAATATGTTTCATCGTGTTTAGGTATCGATACCAATAACTCTGTGAATTATACAAAAAAAAAAAAACTGATTTTCTTAACTGATATTTCAAACGAATTCACTAATTTCATCAAATTAATCTCTTTTTGTTTTGTCATGTTTTTTTATTACTGAAAAGGTCCCCTCTTGACCTCGATCACGCCTGATGGAAAGCGATGGATGAGGTCTATGATGGAACGAGCGTGCCCAGAGGATGCCTAAGGAACTGGAACTCCCACGCATAGACGAAAAACAGCAGGCTGCTTGACGCCGAACTCCGGTGGGAGGATGGTCGCAAACCAGGCGGGCGTTAGCCCTACCACCGCAAGGGAAGAATTGGCCAGTCAAAGAAGGTGTTGGGTGTGACTGTCCAGGATATGCCGAGCACTCGGTTCAGTTGCGGAACAAACTGCGCTACACGAGGAGGCTTCTTCATGCATCCCAAAAATGTTAAGATATCGACTCATCACGTCTGCGGAGTTTTGCTAGCTAATTTAAATTGACCCTAGATTGATATGGTATGCGTCTTAACCTGCTGCAGTCCAAAGACAAAGTATTTTGTTTCTAGGTGGCGTTAACTTCGAAAACATTAAGAATATTTTCAAACAGATTTATGGATAAACACTAGGATATCTCAACGGGATTTCTCATGGCGTTGACTTGTCACATACACGTTAGTAGATAACGGTTTCTGGCTTTGATGCCACAGTAACTGATCTAAGAACAATGTTTTTCTTAGCGTGATGGTGGCAGCCTATATACAGTCAGCCCAGAATTTGGCTACAAGCTATGTTGTTTGGCACCTAGCGTCAATCAACTCCTGTAGCGTGCAGACAACGTTTGGTTTCGTTTCGTTTTTTATCATTAGCGTTAAGCAGCGGCGGGTAAAATGGCCTTCAATTTCATATTGTTTAAGAACAATGTATAAGTAAGCTGTAAGTTTTCCGAAATGAATTATATGAAATCACAAATAAAACTCGCATACCTACAAACAAAACAAATAAACAGCACTTAGCATTGCATATTCCGGTAAAAGAGGAAGTTCTCCCTGTACTCCCTACTCGCTGCGTGTAAAACGTCACTTGACTGTTCAATTAAGCTAACTTCCCCAGTTGAAAACGATCGCATTGTTTGAAGCATACTGCCATTTTTCACATGGGCTTACACTAGCCGGCTAGGTTTTGTGTAGTTCTGGGAGTAAAGTGTTTGTGTGACGTCGGTTGTTTTTTTTTTTTTATAAAAAAGCTTTTTTGTATGTATCTTTGTAACGAATAAACTCAAAAACTACTGGACCGAATTGCCATTAGAATGCTACACTATCCTTGAGTAACGTAGGCTATATTTATTACTAGAAAAAATTAAGGGTCCCTACTAAAACTTCAATTATGTAACCCAAAGTGTAAAAAAAATTGCCATAAATTGTTTTTCATAGCATGCGCTGCAGAAACTATTGATGATAGAACAAAAAAAATGTTCTACAATATTAAAGAACATATCAATGTCTACAAAAAACTTTGCAATGCCATATGTCCAACTATTGTAGTTATGTCACTATAGCTACATTTTTACATTTTAATAGTTGATAGTGATGACGACCAAAATCGGGCCATGTTATCCATACCTTTGTATTAATCCTTATACAAATAAATATCATTTCAAGACTGTTTCAATACCTGTAGATTACTTTTTGAATTATTCGAATCGGTCATTCCATTCAAAAGATATTACGAATTTAAAAATGTCAATCTAAGCAAAAGTGGCCGGCGTGACCCCACGCAGCGCAGCGGGCAATATGTTTCATGTCATATAATATATAATATGTTGGTTACTTCTTCACGCAAAAACTTATGAACCGATTGCGATGAAACTTGATATCTGTTACTTAAAGCTCTTACTTTTTATCCCGATATTCCCACTGCGGTGCGCAGATAGTTTTTTTTAGATAAATTGGTTGCGTTATTCTCAACTTTTTTTTGTTAATTTACTTTTGTTTTTTTTTAAGCGTTTTTAATCAACTAAGGAACTGAACAGACTTAATAAATATTGAATTGATTTTTTTTGAATTCGTATACAAAGTTAGGCTAGGTTTTTGTAAGTGAAAAATTCCGGCGCTGATATAGTTTTTTTGAACCCATTCAAGCAAAAACACGTCGTAAGTACCTATATACAGTTTCTATAGCAAGTTATATTTTGTAAGGAAGTGAAGTTATAACAAATTGTCTGGTATCAGTATCAGAGTAGTTGAGCCAAGTGAAGCATGAACTAACTTTTCATTCTGTTAAATTGCTTTCGTGGCGGTTGTAACTAAACTATTAAGTTATTAGGAAAGCCGATATATAACCACGGTGAGTCTAGCAAACAACCTACCAACTAGTTATCTGAAAGCTAATATACGATAGACATTTATCAGCCGTGTAAACTGGTGCCATATTTACGATACAGCGTAATTAATAGATAGTATAAACAACGATGACAGAATTATTTATACTTGTAATAAATTTCATATTGGGTCGGACAGCGTTTGGTCTTTGCTATTAATATCTTCCCGATAATTTTCAGTAGATGTTGCAATATTCCGTTCATGAAGAGATAGGCAACATCCTACTATTGCATGTATTTGGTTTTTAAAGCAATTCCATTCAGCATTAAAGGGGTTAGCCACCCCTTAAAGGAGGGGCTTGTGGTTAAGTAATAACACGGGTCGATCGATCAGGTAAAGCTGCCGCATGCCGAGGTTGGTCCATAGGTGGGTGACCATCTTTACATACGAAAACCTCTCCGTGCCTCGGAAAGCACGTGTTCGAGGATATTTGACAGACGTTACAGAATGTCAGAAGCCCGATAGTTGGGCAACCAGACTTACCAAGGGCTATCGTATTACTCAATAACTGGGTTTTGGAGGTCAGATAGGCAGTCGCTCCATGTAAGATTAGTATTCAGCTGCATCAGGTTAGATTGGAAACCAACCCCAACATATGTACTTGGGAGAAAGCTAGGCAGATGATGATTTAAGGGCGTGGAGATTTTTTTTTTGTGTAACTGAATAAATTCATACTAAAGTCTGAAGAAGTATTCACCATATAATCCGTCCTACGGTAAGCCCACGGTTGAACGAACAAGCATAATATACTCAGCTTGGCTCTTAGATTGTGATCGTAGAATGTTGCTGTTATGTACACATGAGGATACTGCTGCAGGTACTTACTTCCTTAAGGTAACTGACATCCTTATCCTTAAGTATTTTAGTATGACTTATTACGAGATCCACGGCAAAAAGTGGTCAGTCCGTGTTAAGTCTGTAACAGCACGAAGTTCTTCTGTAGACTATGTACTTATTTCTGCGCTGAATATTCCAGATTTTATTTGATTAAGTTACTTTTGTCAGTAAAATAATAAAAATGATGAAAATGTCGTGAGGAAACTTTATTGTAGGAATTTGGATGGCTATAAGACGAGGGGTGGACCGGAGAAACGGTGGATGGACTGAGTGAAAGATAATAAGGCTAAAAAAGGGGTTGACTACTGGGATGACGACTAATAGAGAAGTATCGAAGAAGATGACATGCTGCGCCGTCCCCAAATGAATTGGTAGGTATAAGGGCAAGAGAATTATGAGTATTCTAAATATCTAAGTACAGCCAGTTGAAAAAAAAACCCATGACGTAAAGCTCACAAGTCACAATATGAAATTTTCCCTGACATCTGTTGCTCCATTTAGTAGTTGAGTACCAAACAGTCGTCGGGTAACAAAAGTGGAGTTTTTCATTTACATACAAGTTAGGGCATGAATGGAGGAGTTGTGAAGGCTTTTTATGGACGCGGTAGTGAAGTTTATTATTTGCGGATTCACTGTGTAATTTACGTTGCTGGACAGACAAATTTTTCGAACATATGAATCAATGGATTAGCCTTCACTTTAATATCCTTCAAAATGATTCAAATTGAGGTTAATAGTGTGTTACGCAAATGGGGCGCCGATCTTCGTATTTTCGATAGGTATCTACTATAAAGCGAATGTGTAACACCACTGTAAGCAAAACAATAGGTAAGTTATCGCAAAGTAGACCCAGCAGTACCTACGTTGGTTATAATTATGATTGAAAAGAAAGAGATTTAGGAAAGGTACAAATTTAAATGTATTTGTCGAAAAGCAATGTAAGTACGGCCAGAAACGTTGATTTATTTATCAAATTGACACACTGTAATACACACGTGTAATAGTGATTTTATACAACTATCAATCAATGACAGTTGTGATTTGAATATATAGATAATTTAAGCTCGTAGTTAAATTGATGAATAATTAATTTCCCGTACTTTACAATTAACGCATTATTACAACACAAAAAGGTTCAATAGGTAGGTAGATGACAACCCAATCGTGCATAAAACTATCCTTGAATTAGAGTCAACAAGCGCATCTTGGTAAATAACACTGGAGGTCTTAGTTTTATTGTACGCGGTTTTTACTGGTCCCAAAAAATATATTTACTCAAGGTAGCCGGAAGTATTTAGTTTTTAATTAAAAAAAAAATAAGGCTTTGCCATTGCTGTAAATATTAACGCTAAACAACGCCATTGTCGTCTCCGTCGTTAAATAAAACTGGATAAGTTTCAATATAGCACGGGTCGATCGAAGGTAAGCTACGTTTGACGCGGCCTGTTCGTAAATCTGGGGTGATCTGACCCTTCATTACACATATCGAGACGCCTCCGTGCTTTGGAAAGCACGTTAAGCCGTTGGTCCCCGCTGTCATTTGACCTCAACATAGTTGGGAGAGGCCGAGCCAGATTGAAATTTCAATATAACCAGCAATCTACGAAAAAAATGCGTAGGTACCATAAAGTACCAAATACATTCGCGAATTTTACGCAAATTACAAACTTAACCCTCTATTGGAAGCGCCTTACACTCCTGATGAAACAACTTCACTTTAACTTTCCATAAACTTAAATTTTATCATGAATTGCAACGTGGCTTATCCAGTTAGCATATGATATGCATGCATGTAAAGGCGTTTCCTGAATAGAATCTGACTTATACAGCTGACTTTATCGTAAAGAAAATAGCTATCCATTTTTTGCATAGGCAGAGAGCCAAGTAGCCAACACTCTCTCTTTGCACCTGTTTTGTGCCTGACTCGAAATTTTGCTTTGCAATTCTATATCGGAGGGTGAGGTAGTTTCTAATATATTTAACAGCCCATTTGTATATTTAGAGTATTTTATAGGAGACGATGTGATATTTTTTTTTCTGGTGGGAAATTATCAAATGATTTCTCCCGCTCTGGGCGGAGCCGGAGGGTGTGTCACTTTTAATGACTAAAACCCACCCGTGTTCTTTCAGTTGCGTGTGCCAAGGGCCACGGTAACTCTTTCGAACAATTCGCGACCCTGGCAGGCATCGGCCCTAGCGGACCCCGTCAGTTACTGCTGACAACTCTTTGAGGCGCGCGTGATCACAACGCGCCGTCGACCCGGGCCTGGTCCTTACCGGACGGCGAACTGCCCATTGCTCGCCGTCCGCAAGCCCAGACGATGTGATATCTAATTTCTGTGGTTGCTTTGTAATTTCAGTGCAAATTTATTTATTATTTATTTTACCATTTATGTATAAACAGACAAGAAAAAAACAGAACAGAAAAAATAGGTATAAAGGTGATGCTTATTTCATAAGAAATGTCTTCCAGCATACCTGCGATAGGACAATAGATAGAGATGTAGACAGCGTGTGAAAAAGGAGACAAAAAAAAAACATAAAATCGTAAACAATTATTCACTTAATAAAACTAAACAATTTAATTGAATGCCTCTGTTCTAGTGGTCGCGAGCGCTACCGCTGATGTGCATGGGTCCTGGGTTCGATTCCCAGGTCGGGCAACGAGTTATTGGGTGTTTCGATCTATGAACTTCTCAGTAGCAGCACGGAGTTTGGAATTGTGCCCTGCAATATGCTCGCCCCCTAATACATTTAAAAATATCTGGCGAATTTTGGGAATGCTACAGGCACACCTCTGCCCAACGCTCCGGAGAAACAAGGCCTGATATTATGATGTTACTTTTAATTTAATACAGTTTCTAAAACACTTCAGGTAATGAAATAGCTTGGCTGTAGCACTGTAGCACGGGGCATAAAAGCTCATAAGTAGATTAATATGCGCGGGGCTTGTGGCGAAGTAATAACAGCCGCACGGGTCGATCGATCAGGTTAAGCTACGCTTGCCGAGGTTGGTCCGTGGATGGGTGACCATCTTCACATACCGAGACCCCTCCGTGCCTCGGAAAGCACGTTAAGCCGTTGGTTGTCATTCGTGGACCTTTGACAGTCGTTACGGGTCGTCAGTAGCCTGAAAGTCTGACAACCAGTATTACCAAGGGGTATCGTGTTACCCAGTAACTGGGTTGTGGAGGTCAGATAGGCAGTCGCTCCCTGTAAAATACTGGTATTCAGCTGCATCCGGTTAGACTGGAAGCCGACCCCAACATAGTTGGGAAAAGGCAGGCAGATGATGAAGTAGATTAATTATGTTGTATCACATAAGTACAGCAACATCTATCTGAGTAGTAGGCCAACATTGGCACAACTTCCATAACACAAGTTCAACCATAATCGTGCAATATGGCCAACATTGGCCAAACTTTAACAGCACTAATATAAAAGCCCAACCAGCCAGCTTTTCAGTACCAACAAAAAAGTAATTAAGTTATGAACATTATCACGCCTTCTTAACAGCCCAATCGTCTTAAAAAGTAGCGAACAGGCGCGAATTGTAAGTCAATTTATTAAACGGGCCAGTGCGACCTGCATACATATTGCGAGCTAGCACTTCGTTAACAGGATACAAAGTAATTAACTGTGAAGTCGTGTTCCTTACACAAGTCCCGGGAAACTCCGGGAACTCTCCCGGAAAATTTATTACTCTTATTCTTTTACGAGCAAAGTAAAAAAAATCTATTTAATTATGGCGAAACGATTTTCTTAGCGGGTTAACGCTGTAGTGTTAAAGTATCGCGGGACATTAACGGCAACGAAGTCTTTACAAATATCTTTATTGAATTTTATGTTGCAAGTTTTGGTAAATAAAGTTGTAATAAAATTAATCTTGAAAAGTGCTTTTCATTTCTCTAAGCTTTGGCCCTTAACGCATTAAGTTGAGTAATACTGAAACTTTTAGATAAATTAGTTTAGCGCTAAAAAGCACTTGTGATTGGTTAATCTATGCAGTCTATGAATGTATTATCTATTATGCTTTGAAGATGAAAATCGGTCATTACCAAAATTTAAATATTGTTGTTGAAAACTTCAAACAGTCTGTGGGTTTAACAGACGTAATTAATTCTATTTGCATTGATTCAACCCAAGTTAGGATCACTTTCACTATCATTTACTCCCCGTAACAAGTACCAAATTCGAAATCTATAGACCACAAACAAACTGAAGGGACATAACCATAGAGGTTGAACGTTTGTCTCTTTATGGTAACAGTAATGAGCGCTCAAGATTCGTGATCGCGAGCTGCCCGTACTCGGTATATGTGTCAGGGCGATGTGGAGGCTATCCACTGTCCAAGTACTTTTGTACCATTAATATTTATTTGTTTAAGTTGTTCTTGACTAGGCAATACTACTTGGGACTGTTTATATTAATTTTATGTATTTTATGATCAAAAAATATTTTAGATCCAGATTAGATATAAGATCCAGATAAATATTTTAGATCCAGATTGGATATAAGATCCAGATAGATATTTTAGATGAATGAGTGGTGGTCATTGGATTTTAAATAGCAGGAAACGTCTACGCGGCAGGCCCAGAAGGGGATATCGGGATGAGGTAGACTCCTTCGCAAGGGCCTACAATCGCAATAGTCCGGGAAAAGTGGAATAAGGAAAGAGGGAAGTTCCTTTGCCTGCAGTGGGACATCACACGGTTATAATAGTTATTATTTTGTTTGAAAGACGAATAAATTTTTTTTTGCTATTATATTCACAGTGCTCATTCAATACTAATGTCCCAAAATTATAAGGCTCCGATTGACTTAAAATTTCCATTTTTAGGTCAAAGTAAAACCTCTTAGTGACTAAAAGTACAGACGCTACTACAATCTGTCTTTCTTTAATAGATTTTCGACTTAAACACTAGAACATTAGGTTCAAAGTTGATTGGGGAAATTTGAATTATTTTTGTTGTTTTTGATTTTCTTTTTGTTTTTTTTTGTTTCGGGTAACTTGATGTGCTGGCGTCTGTACCTACCTATGTTATGAGTGTAAATATACTCAGCCTATTCCGATCACAGGTTATGACATAGGCATTCTGAATTTATTTAGATAAATTCGTCTATTACTTTAGTAGTTTCGGACCAAGCAGGATTTGCTTCAAAGATGTCGCTTGAAGCTATATCATAAAAAAAGTGGCTGAGCCGATTTTTATGATCATTGATTTGTTGGATTTGTCTCCGCCCGAATAGAAGAATAACTATTAAAACATAGGATAAAGATAATTCATTTTCTCATACATTAGTTCTTATTGATTCTGAGGCGGTACGAAGTTCGCAAGGTCAGCTAGTACGGGTATACAAATAGATGTTGGTTTAGGAGACTGATAAACTCCAATACCATTTGACCGATCACTATGAAAGGTGGCACATATACATATACAACGTGTAACGTTAAATGCGCAAAACCTGAAAATAGTTTGATCAGAATAACGAGCAGAATTAATTAAACCAATTTTTTTAATATAGGTTATATTTTTCAAAAAATCTTCATTCAAAACGTTGCCGTGTCTATTTATTAATAGGTCAAGCAAGCCAATGTTAGCGCGGCGCAGCGGCCCGGTGACGACTCCTCCCTCGATAAAGCGTCTTCACAGACGCAAGAAACGATCAGAATGGCCAGTAAAACTAAAACAGCACATAAAACCTTTACAATTTTTTTAATGACTTATTTTCTCTCTGAAATAGGTCAATTGAATTAAAAATCAGTTGGGGGGTCTGAGGTTTTGCGCATTTAACGTTACACGTTGTATATTTATGCAAGCAGACGACGACATCCACGCGAGCGAACCCACGAGTAAAAGCTGGTACAATATTATAATACATCAACGACATTGAGTCCGCGGGCCCATTTTGATCGCGCATCAATAGATACTTATCTGTACGCATATTGAATTAAGAGCAATATACACTAGTACACACAGTACTCAGTACAGTGTGTACTAGTGTATGTTGTGTTGTGTATGGTACAGTGACTCATCGCTCTAACACCCAGTTTCCCACGCACGGTGCACCGAGCAACACCGTGTTCAGAACTAGTTTACAGTGTAATTGCGTTGACGGGTATGGTACTTTACTGCGTCCCTTTTACCCAACTGAGTGCGAAAAGGAGGGTAATGTTTTTGTAAATCGTGTATTTGTAATGTATCTGAGAATATATCAATTTAAACGTCTTTTACCTGTGTTTACGTTTCATGATGCGCTTTGTGATTTTTGTGATCGTATGTTGAAAATGGATGGAATAGAAGACACATTGAATAGGTAGATACACAAGCACGTATAAATATCTCGGCTAATTTGGAAATACTTTGAATGCTGTAACTGGACAAAATAAAATGGAGCAGAACACAATGTTGTCACCATTAAAAAATATTGCGATTTTAGCCGGGAATTTGAAGCGGAATTTTAATGCGGGCCATATCTATAACGTATCTCATTTTTGTCTATCGTGCTTTTTTATCATAGTCATCATCATTTCAGCTGAAAGACGTCCACTGCTCGACATGGGCATCCCCCAAGCCGAGTCAGTGCCAAGTTTTTGTTTATCATATTCCCTGTAAATTATGAGGTCCGGCTCTTGTGAAACAGGATCTCCTAGTACAAGAGCCAGGACAACACTGATATTTGTGTCTTGAACTGCGCCGAACTTTCCCCGACATACCCTACGATATGTTATTGAGACGGACCGTTCATTTTACCATTTTATGATGTCATGTAACTTAAGAAGTCATCCGGCTGCCGTTATTATCCTTACTAACCTAATAATGTAAGGTTGATAGGTTCTTCGGCAAATTTGTTTTTAGTCGAAAGAGTATTTGCGACATATGATGGAGGCTGTCCAAGTGTCCATACCAATTCTACCGGTAAACTTCGCGCAATTTTGACTATCACAAAGCACGAAATATCGAGAAAGCTGATAGTATTCAGCTTTCAGACGTCCTTGTCCAAGATGTAGATAGGGTAATATAAAGGCTTTCGCAGACAGCCGCGACGCTGCTCTGGTGGAACAATTTCTATGAAAACTTCGTGGAAATTGTTCTATCGGGAGTCGCGTCGAGCGGCTATCTACGGGAGCCTTTACGCGCAACAGCGGTAACAAAGTCAAGGCAAAATACGATAGCTTGAACTCAAGGAAGAAACTCATTCCTCATGCAACGACCGGTCGAACGGGTCTTCAGAACTGCTCATTGTTTCCAATAATTGTTCGCTCTCACACGACCATTTAATATACACGTACAACTAAATTATACGTTAGAATGCAACGAATTAAATACTATTTTATTGTTCATTTAATATCACCAACATTTTGTAGGTAATATAACTGCTCATAATAATTTCGAAAGCAGAAAGCTGAAAACCAATTACTTTCAATTACATCATTATTGTTCAATGCTTATTATTTCAACAGGTGGCGTTTAGCGTAACATTTCTAACACGGTATTGTTTTGAATGTTTAAGAGAAAACTATTGACATTTTTGGAGAAAACTATTGGAAAAAGTATGAGATGCAATATCATGCAATGCAAAGTAATGTATTACGATACAATATACTGCGATGCGACAAAACCAGATAAATCATTCAGTTAGGGTCACAAAAGTTCACAGTAGATCCTGATCAGAAAATTTAAAAGTAATATTTATTTATACAATCTAGAATGCCCTAGAATGTTAAACAGAGACTTTTGCATTGATAGTGTTTTCACTACGTCAATAAAAACTAATTTAAGTCCCATTATTCAGGCCGAGATCATAGAATAAACATTCAGCATTTATTCTGTACGATTTAAATACTTGGAAATTTTATTTGTTTGTTCAGGCTATTGTCCAAAACTTTCCTTTCCGTTGAGAAGTCTAAATACACAAGTTTTGAATAAGAATGATTAAACAGGATACTATTATGTGTGTGTTGGCTAAACGCCAGTTTCAGTCACTATGAAGGCTGAGAGGATATTTTGTAAATAAATCATCTTACTGTTCGGAAGAATACATTCTATTTTAGTTTCAGTTTGGCTTTGATTGTTGTTGGTCGTTAGGGTCATAATTAATGTGATTGTTGGTTTATATTAACATAAAAAGTAGGAAATTAGTGAACCGCCCCTGCTTCTCACGTTTTAGGACTTGACAAAACATAGAGATTTCTTTATTAAATCTAAGTTAAATATTGTTGTATTATAACCTTCCGAAAGTAATTCTCTATGTGATAGTGAAAACCGCATCAAAATGTGTTGCGCAGTTTATAAGAGGTCAAACATACAACTTTGTATTCATATTATTTCATTTTCCATGATAGATACATCATTATATATTTAAAATAAAAAATATGTAAAGAATCTTCTAAAAAAAAAAAAACAAATCTAACTGAAAATGGAAGTCTTATAAGGAGTCTTTCATCATAACAGATGTCTCTCAAAGAAATTAATTCTTGATATTCCAAAGATCCTCCGTCCTTGCAAATGGTTTTACCCAGAAGAGTTTGTTTCTTCCAAGAAAGGTAAAAGGAATCTGCTCTATATAAAATCAAAGCCATAATTTATTTTACAGTACGCATCAATATACCTATATTTTATTACTACTACGTTTAAATAGTTATTTTTACTTCATTTGTAAGTAGGTGTGTCAGACAGGTAATTGTAAGTATCAAGAATTAGTTTGAGTACATTATTATTCAGGGTTTTTTAAATATTTTTTTTATATTATTTCTACCTTTATACCTGTTTGTATGGTGTACTTATACAACGTGTAACGTTAAATGCGCAAAACCTGAAAATAGTTTGATCAGGATAACGAGCAGAATTAATTGAACCACTTTTTAATATAGGTCACATTTTTCAAAAAATCTTCATTAAAAACGTTGCCGTGTCTATTTATTACCAGGTCAAGCAACCCAATGTCAGCGCAGTGCAGCGGCCCAGTGACGACTCCTCCATCGATAAAGCGTCGTCGCCGACGCAAGAAACGATCAGAATGGCCAGTAAAAATAAAACAGCACATAAAACCTTGACAATTTTTTAATGACTTATTTTCTCTCTGAAATAGATCAATTGAATTAAAAATCAGTTGGGGTGTCTGAGGTTTTGCGCATTTAACGTTACACGTTGTATAATAAAGAGTATTCCGTTTTATTATATTCTATTAGTTTCACTACAATAGAGATCAAAGTTTCAAAACCTGAAATCTTATTCTAAAGGTACTTACCTAATATTAATTATTCTGGTAAACAAAAAGTATTTTCTTTTGTAATTTATGTCTTGACACTGGGTGGTCAACATGACATATTTACATATGGGTTTAGTTAACTTTTTTTATCATTTCCTGCCTTGTATCATGAGCGCCACATTGTGTGGTTTGTTGCCCATCCATATGTCCGCAATCTTATGGATAAGATATATAGCTCTTTGACACTTCCTAAATAAACAATTTGTGTAAATAGTGAATTGGTTCTTACAAAATAGAGATATTTTACTGTTTACTTCTTGTTTATTTAAATCATTATGTCTTGATATTGATGCGAACGTAATTAAAAATATCCCCATTGTTTAAACGTTCTCATTCTGATCTCATTAGGTATTTGATATGTCTTTTAACCGTTGATTTCAAAATACTATGATATCTTCTGGTAAAACGGAGTATCCTAAAAGTAAAACAACTTTAAATAAAAACAAACAACACCTTCAAAGATTACGAAACATATAAACACAACGCACATTTAATTGGAGAGGATAATTATTCAAGCTATTCGTCCAAGACAAAAGAAAATAGAACAAAAATGTACGAATAGTTAATGCAAAAGGAAGGAGCTGGAGCATCACGGAACATGAGACAATGGCCACGGAACACAACACTGCAAAATGGATTCACCGCGAATGCGAAACGCGACCCAGTTTCACTAATACCAATTCTGTGTTGTACTTTTAGAGAGCTGATTTATAGAATCGAATGCAAACGTAAATGTGTGAAGAAGATTCTATGTATATATATATATCGCTTTAAATTGTAATACATTGTCACCTTAAAGCTTTAAAGCGCTTTAAAGCGTATTTCAAACTGGAATTGAATTTACTGTTGTTGCTTTTTATGTTTATTGCAAATATAAAATTCACAAAATCAATTTATTTTTAAAGCATGTAATCAAATAAATCGGCGAGAAAATAATTAATTTTAAAGTAAAAACATTACAAATAACTGGGTCGATAAAAGAAAAATTATATTCAATTATGAAAATCGGAGCTTACAGTTTCTTTCACAGAATCCTGAAGAAGACTCCTGTAAAAAATAACAGTTAGCAAATTAGTCTTGCCCAACTAAAAAAAAAAAATTACAAACCGTACATTTCCAAGAAAAAGAGATATCAAAAAGATACTTGTATTTAGGGCCAGCATTGACGTATGGCTAAAAACTGTACCAAGTGCAGTTGTTCCATATAACTGTGTGTGCGTAACACACAGTTCGCAGAGGTTAAATACAAGAAGTATCTTTACCGCGATTTTGTGTAAACCCGTTTATGTAATTGCTGGGTACCGTTCGGTGCTCGCACTTGACCTGGAAACATCTTGCTCGTCGACCAGATCAAACTTATGATGTATATGTATCTTGTTTGGTTATACCTGCTGTTTTGTTGATGTTGTAATAAAAAAAATAAGCTGTGAGCATGGTTTATTATTGTTCTATCGCAGGGATGTCGAAGCTTAACAGGCAGAAGTGCCTTTTTGGAACGTGGTTCTATAACGGAGCTTACAATAGGAGTAAACTGGTAGAAATCGACACAAATTTTTCGTCATGGGTGTCGTTTTCATACTTTACAAGGGTGCTGAAGCCGATAGTGAGGTCAAAATGAAAATCTAAGATGGCGGCTTAGAATTGAGGAGTGAAATCTGATTTTCATTTTAAACTTCGTTCCTGCCGGGGTACCCAGAACCCAATTGTTTTTTTTTTTAATTTTTGACTTGACATCGCGTCCAACACAAATGGTGTTAATATAGAATCATGAATTCGGGGGCTCGTGGCTAAGTTAAACGGTCGATCAATCAGAGTTTAAGCAACGCTCACGATAAACTTTGACCTCAAAATGTTAACGGAGAGAAATATTTCGACAGTGAAAGCCACTTTATTCTAGCAGTCAAAGTTATGCATCTAGCAGTTCAAATTATATCAGTTAGGAACTTAAATGTACTTACAATAATCTTTAACGTGAGTGATGTGTGAGTTTCTTGTTAACCATCATCATCATCTGCCTAGCATTTTCCTAACTATGTTGGGGTCGACTTCGAGTCTAACCGGATGCAGTATTTTACGAGGAGCGACTGCCTATCCGACCTCCACCACCCAGTTACTGGGTAATACGATACCCCTTGGTAAGACTGGTTGTCAGACTTTCGTGCTACTGACGATCCGTAACGACTCTCAAAGATCCACGAATGACCCTTTCTTGTTAACCATATAGGTAGGTATTATGGCACGTGCAGGCATAGATCACCGTCCCTGCGTTCTCTGCTCTATCATACTGTTAAAGATGAAAGGAAACACTTTACTCGCTAGTAAAATAGCCAGCTATAAACATTGTATGATGGATTGAATAAAGCTGATGCATTAAAGCAATCCGTTTGATGTGTTATATCAAATATTATGTTTCATAGTGATTCATATATGTCATCCTTGCTGGGAGGATTCCAAATATAGCAGTTATTTATATTTTATGTATGTCCTAATACGATGCACAGGTGTGTTAAGTATAACAATGCATATTTCTTGGATTAATTAATGATGACAGACACATAACATGTTGCCTCACACTTGTAATCCACGAAGGGACAGGCAGAAGTAAACATAATTATACTCCATTTGAAATAAGATTTGACATTTTAATTAACCTTTTTTAAAGTCCGTTCAACCAATTTTGAATTATATTGCGTTGGTAGCATGACAAATGATAGCTGCAGTAAACAGTTGTAATTGTAACCACTTTATTTGATTTTAATGCCATCCTTATGCCTACGGTATAGAAGTCAAAATCGGTTGAACGGACTGTAAAAAAAAGGTTTATTTATTCCAAATGGAGTATACAACGTGTGAAAATATTATTACTTCGAAGAATTTGTTAACGAGGGGTTTGTTAACGTAGTTTGATAGCGTGATATTCGTGATAGGTAACAATTAGCGATGTTGACTCTTAAATAGCAATGCGTGTCATTGTTTGACGACGAACTTGGTCATTTAATAGAGGTATAAAATGGGGCCTTTCCAATGCGCTAATACTAGGGATTTTAAAGATGTCCAGGTGTTATCAGGATACCTTAGTTGTTTAATGCAATTTTATATAGGACGGCAACCTTTTACCATAGATTTAATACGATAGATTTTGAAATTTTTCGTCTAAATGAAACGGCAGGTTTTTATTGTTAACTGACGAAAAATGTCTACGCTGAGGTTATCTACTGATATTTCTAATTACGAAACATAACTAATAAGAAAGACTACCTATTAGAACTGACACTGGTAACCTCGATTCATCATATTCAATGTATCTATGGAAATATAATAGCGAAACTAAATTATCTATAAGTAATCAGGAGGACAATTTATTCAAATGCTCGGTTGGTATTGGTGGCACGTAGAGCTGGGGACGTTTGTTGAATGAGCTGTCTGTCACAGCACAGGCAGGCTGACAATCAGATGACGATGATAGGTTAGTGGAAAAACAGTTACCTACTCGTTTCAAGAAAAAAATTATTTATAAAAAAAAAATCAGCTGTTCCCTACATTCATGTGCGCATAGCTCGACAAAACGTAGGGAATAGCTGATTTTTTTTCGCGATTTCTTTTTTGGTCCCATAGTAAAAGTTGTTCATAATGATGAGTACAATGATGATTTGTGCGTTATTTAAGTTACAACTTGTATATGCATATTGGTTTTATTTTTTTGCACGGTAGCCCAATTCTTCTGCTTAGGAGATACTCCTTATAACATCAGCTATGTGCCAGTGAAAGTCCCGTCAAAATCGGTCCAGCCGTTTCGGAGATTAGTCCTATAAAATTAAGACCTTTATTTTTGTGTGTAATCATAATACGGAGTTCTTTTGGCATAGAGTAGATAACTATTCTAAGGTGCCAACTCTACCTACCTCATTCGATTGTAAAGCTCGAATTGATCAGATGATCGATTGACGAGCTGTCAATAAATAACTTTAGTCAGTAAAAACTCGCACAAAACCAACTTGTGCTTTTAACGTAAGGCTCCTCAAGTTCTGAGTTGAGCTGCACGATTTTTGACAAATGCGTGCACTGACTGGACAGGTCCGCTCAATCTGTGTGGTTCTTTACTCAAAAGACTATTTCAGACACCAATCTACATGGTCTTCACATGATCTGACCAAGATTATGTCTGGACTTTAAAAGAGACTGTGACCTCTGAGTTTGTTTCGGCCTTTCTTCTCAGAGTAGTCAGATAGGAAACGCCGACCTCATCTAGTTTAAAAAAAATATGATTGACATGTAAAAGTGTTTGTACAAACCTAATTACAGAAAATAAATCATTTATCATTTATCATTTAACGAGACTGTGCGTCGATGAACAAAATAATAGCAAAATGCCACCTTCAAACAAAACCCTTTCCGCTACGTTAGGCTTTCGAGGTGATTCTTTTTTCCATAATCTTAACTGTCTTCCGCTTTAAATGGTCATGCTCTCAATACCATGTTCAACCAGGCCTAAATCTATCATCAGGCAAATTTTTCGTCACGTATTGAATAATAGTTCCGAAGTTAGTTACGTATGCTAATAATAGCATTATGTCATAAACTCAAACCGCAATGTCCGTATCCTATTCATAATGGACAGAAAGACAGACAGACAGATAAACAAAATATCACATGAAAGCAGTCACAGCGGAACTCAAGAACGTTTGAAAGGTAAAACCACCACGATGCCTAACAAAAGATAATGGAGCGGAACTAAACTCTCCATGAATGTTACATCAATTTATGTTATATACAAAACATATGGCTCGTTTTTGCGAAACAAGACAGCCATGCCTAATCTACACGAAACTTCGCATTTTTTCTACAGTTATTAATTACTTTGTTATCTACTTGAGCCCGCGGAACAAAGAATGCAACGAATTCGAGGAAAAACCTGAGTCAGTAACGTTTTTAGGCTTTAACGAGAGGTTATGTAATTATCGTTTCGATAATAATCGGTTTAGTTTAGAAATCTGTTTGTTTTCATTTAATTAATTGACTCATCTGCCTAGTTTTTTCCCAACTAGGTTGGGGTCGGCTTCCAGTCTTACCGGATGCAGCTAAATAAAATTTTCACGATATAACGAGCCATTCAAAATATTCATTATTTAAAATTGTTTCCAATTGAATTTATTTTCACATAAACAAATATAATCAACTTTAAAAGTGTAAATTAAGTTGATTTCAGAATGACTAGAACTATTTAACCGTCAAGCAGTCGCGCGGCGTCGAATCGACCGCGATTCGATCGATTTTCGATACATTTATGATGCCAAATTGCTTACAAATCCAAAGAAAATTAGAATATTATTTTGATTTTATAATTTTGTTTATGTCCTAATATAATGATAATGTGATAAATACAAAAAATATTAATTAATTCGTGTTTTAAATCTCTGAAATATCCTATAGGTCTTTTAGGTTACGCGCGACCGCTGGCGTTACAAATGACGGCGCGCCCGCTTGAAGGTTAAAAAGGCGTAAAAATGTTTGAAGATACAGTTACTCTTCCAAAAACACATAGGTATTTGTTTACACTTTTGAAAACAAAATTACGAAAGCAGTCTAGGTAGGCAGATAGATTGAAGAAATGAAAACAAACAATGAGTGTTCCCCAGTACAGCACGAGCTCTCGCGACAAGATATTATTCAAACATAACAAATGAAACTGGAACATTCTCTCCAAGTGATAGTGGTCTAATTAAATATTATACTTGGAACGAAGCGAAGCTCCTTTGTTGAAATTATAAGTTCAATAAAGGCTGTGATTGCGTTGCAGCTGTCTTCAAACTGTAGGTATAAGTGTAGGTGGAATAATTTAAACTGCGCGCAGGATATTGCACCTTATTTGCTGGAGCTACGAAATGATTAAGTTATTTGTTCTTATGACGAGTTAAAAGCTTCATTCAATTTGGCAAAGTCGCAGATTCTTGACCTAAGATGCGCATATTAGTACCAAAATAGTGTTCGAATAAGTTCTCTATTATGACTTCCTAATACACAACATACTGAATAATTGTCTTGTAGACTATACTATTATACAGCATGCTTTTTTTACCGTCTCCAAATTTTTACAGGATGTTCTACTCATGAATATGAACAACTTTCGCTATGGGCCCAACTCTGAAATCATGAAAACAAAATCAGCTGTTTAATACAAAAGTTCAATACCTACTTGACCAAAATGTATGAAACAGCTTTTTTTTCGTGATCTGAGCCTGAAAAAAAATAATCATGCAGTATATTTCGATGTAGGTATATATAAATTTTGTGAGTATGTATTTAGGGGAACTTATTGTATGTAATCTTTGGAACTACAGATCTGATTCTGAAAATTCTTTCACTAATAGAAAGCTACAGTACTGTTTAGTGTCATACGATATATTTAATGATAAAAAAAGGACGAAGACGCGGGAAGGAGCTAGCAAAAATAATAATTGAGTAAGCTAATAACGCGCCTGATTGAAACCTAATACATTCGACCCTCATAAAAAAATATTATAGATAACCCATCCTTTTAACTCCGCCGCCATAAACTAAAACAAAACTTGATCTACTTGCCGTTGTTGCCAATGAGTGATCACTAATAACTAAGTACGGTAATATTACGTAACTCACACCTACCAAGTTACGCCCTGCTGACTATACGTAATTATTGTTCGTACCATAAGGCTGTTATGACTCATAACTCATAATCATAACATAGAAGCAAACTAGATTGCTTTTGGGAGTTAGTTTTCGTAATATCAATGACTTCATTAAAGGAAATGGATTTTTGTCCCATACAAGCTTGGGCCAGAAATGGACAAAAATAAAACAAAATGTATTATGAAGCAATAATAGTGTTTCAAAACCCCGTATATTTTGAAACCAAAATTCGCATAGAAATGCCGGAGATGCAGTACATTTATGCATATAACTTCGTACATAAGAATAATTACCTAATTTATTATAGGCCGTATAGGCATGCGGCGCACAGGGCTGTCACCTGTGCACTCCATGATCTTATAACTGCGTCAGTGAGCAGAGTTCGCGTAGCTAAATTTTGGGCCGAACATGTTCGAACTTTTTGCCATCGATACGCTAAGAAAAACAAAAGTTTATCGTCGATTCAAACTTTCCTCATCAAAATCGACTGACAAAACTAAAGTCCAGCACCGGCCAACATGGAACCTTTTAGGTACAGACGCCAGCACATCAAGCTACCCGAAACTGTAAAATTTTCCCAATCACCTTTAAACCTTATGCTTTAGCGATAAAGTTGATAATCTATTAAAGAAATTTGACAGATTGTAGTAGCTTGATGTGCTGACGTCTGTACACTAATTATTGTTGTATTGAATATAAAGTTGTTTGTTACTCGTCTAGTTTCCGGTTTCAGGTGACATTTGAGCTTGTTGTTAAGTACCGACTTTTTAGTCTTTGAAACTTAGCTCGTTCTTGTGCATTATCGGCGTTCAGTTTGCCGACTGCCTTATCGGATTTCTCAGCACTTTTCGAACCCTTTGTGAATCACCTTAAGTTGCACTTAGCGCTGTTCATAATAATTAGAGCAAAACATAGTGTAAGATAGTTTTTGACGTCATATTCAGGATTCGATTCTCAAGTTGGAGAAGTGATGTTGAATTTTATTTGTTTCTAAATCCAAACTAATATCCTACTAAAATGTTAAAAACAAGAAAGTTTGTCAGGATGGATGTGTGTTCCTCTTTCACGAAAAAACTACTGAGCGGATTTGGATGAAATTTGGCACACATATAGTTTATAACCAGGATTAACATATAGGATTTTTATCGCGATATTCGCACGGGATCGAAACTTATACGGGTGAAACCGCGAGTCACTCCTAGTATTTTTATAAATGCGGAAGTAACTATCTGTTTGTGTGCTAAACCACCAAACCGATCGTTATGCAATTTGACGGATAGGTAGCAGACCTGAAGAATGACACGGGCTACGTTTCTTCCTCGATATTTTGTATAATAAATGAAGAAATAAAAATTAAGCACACCTGTAATCGCCGAAAACAGTTGGTAACATGCAAGAGTCGAGTTCTGATTTCGATTATACTACCAGGTTTTTATTGTCCCACTGCAGGGCAAAGGCGTCTTCCCATACACGGAAGGTTCGTGCCTTCCATTGATCACCACGCTTGCTCAAGACTGGTTGCCAATTTCAGACTTATATTAACTATAAGTCCAGGTTTCCTTACGATGTTTTTTCCTTCATCGATGTCAGTTATGTCCGTGACAAACTCGGAAAGTACATATGAATTGAAAAAGTCACCACAGGTACTTGCCCGGATTTGAAAACACATCCTCGTGCATGAGAGGCGAGGCCAAAAGCACGGGGCCATCATGACATTTTTCGACTAGCTTGATGACGTATCCAGAAAATTCTGAAATAATTTTACGTCATGAAAAATAATCAAGTGTCATTCCCACTCGCAATACCAGTTGCGTTTATGACTATTGAAAAACCTATTCCACGTTTTATGGGCAACATTAAAAGTATATTAACAACGTTTTTATTTGTTTCAGGTAACACATACGTTTTATCGCCTAATCATGGAAACACGTAACGTAACTGCTATAAAACGTAGGACCTACACGAGGTAATGCTATTTGCTGTTATTTGATTAACACAGACACACCCTGTACCTACGTAGGTATGTATTATTATTATTATTATTCTGAAAATATTTACGTACTGGTATTTTCAGAAGTAGTTTGTAGAGTAATTTATAGAGGGGCCCGTGGCTAAGTAATAACAGCCGCACAGGTCGATCTATCAGGTTAAGCTACGCTTGCCGCGGTTGGTCTGTGGATGGGTGACCATCTTTACATACCGAGACCCCTCCGTGCCTCGGAATGCACGTTAAGCCGTTGGTCCCGGCTGTAATTCGTAGATCTTTGACAGTCGTTACGGGTAGTCCCGAAAGTCTAACAACCAGTCTTACAGCTAGGGGTTTTACCCAGTAACTGGGTTATGGAGGTCAGATAGGCAGTCGCTCCGTGTAAAATACTGGTATTCAGCTGCATCCGGTTAGACTGGAAGCCGACCCCAACATAGTTGGGAAAAGGCCAGGCGGATGAAGACAGTCTTGGGCCCGCTTGCACCACAAATCACTAAATTCATTTAGCGCTAAACATTATTTAAAACATCACACTGTCTTTTTCATCTTTAAAAGATTTAACGACACAGGGCGATGCTTAAATATGTTACATGTACATATATAAAAACGAAGGTACTACATTATAGTACATACCTAAAGAATTGTCTGTTGTACAAACAAATACTCATAAACCCATAAAATAAAATTAGATAAAGAAACTCCAATCAGCTCGATATCTAGTGATATTACTTCTCTAAGGCAGGGTATTTTCCTTTTTTAAACTTAATAAACTTCCTTTCTTTGCTATTGGATTGTCTCCATAAGGGCCATGATATGCAAATTGCTGTATGGACACAAACTGTACCTCAATCATAGTAATATTATAACGTAGTGTACATATCCGTTGCCTAGCTTCTTTGCGGTTGGCATGACACGGGCATACCAACCTAACGGCATTACTCGGGATTGCTCATTAGGGACCACGGGAAGGCTTTATAATCACCATCAGGTATGAGGTGATGTTACAACCAATAAACTAATTGTTTTATTTGGTTTCTCTTTCTTCAGTAGAGAATAATTTTCTAATAATTGAGTATTTCATGTTAGTTTGTTTTAAAAATAAAAATCTGAAAACGCATTTCATAACCTAACAGGAGACTTTTCAGAAGTCCCCAAATAAATTAAAATTTTAAAAAGAATACTCTTTCATCCTCAATTATAACACTAAGTAGGTATTACGCTATGTCTTATCATGATTCATGAAACGCAATCGATTATTAAATACTTTGATGGAGTATCGATTAATATCCTTGTACCGCATTTCATATCACATTACAATGCAGCGTACACCTCCATCTGAATAAGGAAGTGTCATTTGACTCCGATTGTTATAGGTTAAGGTCGAATCGAATGGTTGTATCGTTATGATTGTTATTCTAATCGATATAAACATCAAGCGTTGTTGTTGTAATGATCGCACCGATTTAGGAACAGCTAATGGCATGATATTCAAATACCGATGCAAGATAGAGACGTGAAATAAATTTAGAATTTTATCTATAGATGATAATGATATTAGTTTTGACAATTATTTGTTAATTGGGTATTATAAAGTAGGCAAATACTTACCTAAGCGCTTGCTTGGTTACGAAGTAGGAGTTCATGAAATGCCTAGAAGTGCCTATCGATGTTCGTTTAAGAAATTGGTACAGTTTTCTGATGGTAGGTACGTAGTCTTTAAATACCGGAAGAACCATATTATTTAAAAACTCATACTACAATGAAACAATTAGCAATAGCAAAATAATTAATTAATCTAAATAAAATAGTTAACACGAGAGCTTACGTTATACTGTAACTAAAATTACTTCACATCCCCGCCTAACTTATGAATTAATCACGATAATGGTACGGACATACCAAAATAATGGTTTTACGCAAAACAAGATATTTGCACGGAATAAATCAAAAACAAAACACGTAATACCACATTTTACATATAAATTAAAATGCTGGTCAGATAATATTAGTGGAGGGGTCAGGTGACTGGCTGGATTTCATTCAGTTATAAGGGTTGAATTTACATAGGCTAGATAAGTCATGTAGGTATAAATTAAGATATTTTTTATCGTGGCTTCATGTATAATTTATGGGTATACAAAAAAACATTTGTTTAGGTTTTTTGTTTCTCCAATAGTTTTATTTACATTTAGGCCGTACACAGCACGGTTGCTGTACGGTACGACGTATAAACTGCGCCGTAAAGAAAAAAAAAACGTGCTTACACACGGCGAATAAACCGTAGTTTTTCACGGCAAGAAAAACGTGTGTGTGCAGAGGGCCTTAGTCGAAATTGTGGAAATTGTTGACAATCGTTAGTATCGTCTTATGTCATGTTTGTTTCAATTGAAGGTGAATTAAAGTAGCTTGTACTTGTGGCAGCAATCTACCATGTGAAAGTTACTATATAATAATAAAGGTATGTACTTATATTCTCAAACTATAATCTGGGTATGTTCAGTTTGTAGCTTTTCAGAATAATAGTAGGTGGTTAAGTTACCTACTTAACCACCTACTATTATTCTGAAAAGCTACAAGGTGTAAATTACATAACGCAAAACCTCTTAAGGGGTCATTGTACTCATCATTATGAACAACTTTTACTATAGGACCAAACTCGAAATCGTGAAAATAAATCAGCTGTTCTGTTCCCTACATTTATGTTCGCATAACTCGTCAAAGTGTAGGGAACAGCTGATTTTTTGTTTCGCGATTACGGGTTTGGCAAAAAAATAAAAATAACGTATATTTTGTAGTATTTGGTGTATTTTTTATATCATGTATTTTTGTGGTGTACAATAAAGTATATATAAATAATTATATAAATATTGTTTTAGTGAATACGAGTAAATAAGTTTAAATTAAAGTTTAATTTAGCGATTACTGCTTCGTTACCACAGAATAACAAACACACCAGTATAGTTACTCGCTTTATATAATTAATCCAATTAGAAGGCGACGACGTAATCTTCAATCCACTTACGATATTTGTTTAGGTAAAAGGCTCAGAAGAGAAACGTCAAAGCCTTTTCAATCGTGACTGTTACATCAAAAACATAGGTACATCTTTTCATCGGAAAACGGCTCTCACTTCAGGAAGTACTTCCGTGTACCATCAACGTGATCTGTTCTGTCCGTCTATTACGTAAGACAGAGAAGAAACAAAATAAGACGATGTTATGTCAGTACACCACTACATATATGCCCACACTCACACTCACACTGACATTATTTACAACTAATTTCTACCCGTGACTTCGTCCGCATAAAATTTCTTGTTCCCTCGACCCCCCCCCCGTCGCATCGCGCTATTAGTTCATTTTCGCTCGGCTCCTAAGACTCCTAGCGTAATGTTTTAAATTGGGTTATCAAATGCACAAATATTTTTTCAAATCCGACTGGTAGTTCCAGAGATTAGCGTGTTCAAACAAACAAACAAACTCTTCAGCTTATTATTAGTACATCCTGGATGATTTTTTTTTCAGGCTCCAAATTTTTAGAGGCTGGTCTACTCATGAATATGAACAAATTTCACTATGGGCCCAACTCTGAAATCACGAAAACAAATCAGCTGTTTAATACAAAAGTTCAATACCTACTTGACCAAAATGTATAAAACAGCAGATTTTTTCTTTCATGATCTCATAGTTGGTTCCATAGTGAAAGTTATTCATATTCATGGGTGGAACACCCTGTAAAAATTTGGAGCCGGTAAAAAAAAGCATGCTTTATATAGATTATTTTATTTTTCACAATTAAATATCTTAAAATAATAAATAAAATACATTTGTTTCGAGCAACCATAACTCATATGTAGAGTGCACACATACACAATAAAACATAACAGAAAGGATAATAAAACTAAAGTACCTAACAACAAAAATGAAAACAAACTAAAAGATTATACATATTTTTTTAAAATTCTTTATTTATAGTTCGCTACCCTTATTTATGTCCATTATCAAACATCCTGGAATCAAATTTAAGATAACGCAACTCAGATACAAGATACAGCCGCTGCCTAGTTTGGGACCACTGTTCAAATAACTATGTCAAATATTCTAGTTACAGTAAACATACTTTCATACTACCATCCACCACCACCACCACCATCTTGTTTTCATTTCTTCCCCTGGTTATCTAACCCCCCACTTTCAGTACATTTGCGCCAACCACAATAGAAATATACGTTCATCACACAATCATCTTCTCCAATGTCCCACTCACCGCACAGACTTCATTCACTCTTCCTTCTTCGTTCAGTCTATCTTTCTGTGGAATGCGCTCCTCCAGGAAATCAGGATGGCAACGTTTGTCTTATTTATTTTTAGTATATTCATGTATTAATGTATATTCATTTGTGCTTATATTTATATGTATTTAGGTATACATATTATATTTATATTTAAAATATTTATTCATCAATTTTCATGATTGCACCTACTACTCTCTGTCTCTGCATCGCCCAAAAGTTGACTGGTAGAAAATGCCTATGGCATTAAGTCCGCCTCTGTACATTTATGTGCTTGAAGCATTAAATAAATTATAATTATTTTTTAAATTTATTTTGCTACAATAGACCAATAAATTATTCTATTCTTACAGTCTTGTATAAACGCATTGTGGACTTACAAAACAGATGCGGACCTTAAAAAAACCTTATATGGACCTTGAGAGACACTTGCTCTACATCACCACTTTCTATCTCCTTTTTAGCTTATCTAAATATCGCGGAAAACTACAAACGAATTTAAAAGTTGTAGTGTATAAAAATATTTTAGAAAGCGACACAACGTGTTTTACGTGCAAGACATTCCCAAATTACCGATTCGTTTACGTGTTTCTTTCATTTGTTTTGAAACTTGATTCGTAAGCTTGTGCTATCGCCTGGCTATAAATGCTATAATTAACATTTATTTAAACAATTGTAAATGGAAATGTAAGATTTAAATATTCATGCTTTCTATGCATTTTGATGACATAAAATACGGGAAGGTGTGTGCAAGGCCTTTATGAACCTGGCCCTTATTTAAATGTATGTGATTTTGTAATAGAAACCGAGTACCTAATATTGACGTGTAATTGAAATACTGTGACATCGGAAATAAAATAACAAAATGATGTCATGTGTTAGCGGGAAAATTAAATATATTCCCATTTTCATGTCGATATCAGGGATGGGAGACGGCAAATACTTCCTGCTATCGATGTTATTGAAATAAGACGAAGCGGGTTTAACACAAAACTAGAGCAAAATGGAAGTGCACAAAACCTATTCAGAATAATAGTTAAGACAACCCGATGCCAACCACCTACGTACTCAATTAAACTAACACGTTCGTGTAACAACAGACAGCGCCGTGTGTGTTAAACCACCATTACCGTTAATCACAACACGCGTTTCGTTGCGTACTATAATTAAGGACACTTATGCAAATGTCGTGTTGTCAGTGAACACCGCGGATTTGTCAATGGGACATTATCCGTCCAAAGAGCGGCGCAACGACCCAGCGCGGAATCACGCTCGTGCTCGCACTGATTGCGAACCCGCATCATTTGCACCGACCGAACCTAATAGGAGCACTCATGTCTATGTCATGATAGCGCTGAACGTCCAAATGTCAGTTTAACACACACAGCACTCCAATTACTCTGATGCCGAAGCCGGTGTCAATCGATCTGCTCATCAGCTACGTTACAAATGCACTTTACAAATAGCCGTATGTTTCATTCAGTTCTATACCTATCCTGTTTATAAGGCACAAACAAGTCTAGGTATCCATATCGCTATGTAGCAACTCCGAGTGGAGCGCGCGCGCAGTTCAGTCACGAGCATGTCGCAACTATCACGTTCGAATAGTTCTCGCAATAATGCGTGGCGGACCTCCTTCGGAAATGGACAGCCTTTGTTCCAACGGTTGGGAAACATATGAGTGATGAGGCTTCCCTATCTACGCGTCTTCATTCAATTCCTGCGTTTACAAAATGGAAGAAACATAACCTCTCACTTCTTAGATTCGTAATTTATTTACAAAGGCTTAGCAAATTTTTTAGCGATACCGATAAAGAACGGTTTATTGTAGTGTGTTAAAAGAATTCCCTTTCACCCGAATTTTATGGACTCGTTTTATTTCTCCGTACAGGGTGCATTTACGATGTCATGCGCGAACCTAAATTTTATGAGATTTTGGACTCCGTTTTAATGGAGTTGGGTTGGCAACTGTCCATTTTGCGTATTGCTAATAAAATGTTGATTTTGGATATTTATCAGTAGATTTTTGATCGTGTGAATGGGCAGCTCGTCGGCAAGGTTAATTGGCGTGCGTGTGTGAGTTCGCTGGTCGGTCTGGGTCAAAGTTAATGCGTCAATTCGCATCCGAGTATGAGTATGTATATGAATATGTATATGTGTATGTATTTGTGCTGATTAACGACTATTATTGATGCTATCATAATGGCTTCAAGAACAATGGGTTGTAATAACTGAACAATTTAAGACAAGGTACGTTATTATCTCACATTCATTATTTGTAAGCAATGCCTATTAAGTACATTTGAAAGCCTTTCTTACTCTTCCTTGATAGAATATGCATCAATAGTATTAAACATCTTCTAGTCATAGTTGTAAGTAATGTATCTTTAGTTGCAACGTTAACTAAAAGAGATTTTCAACATTTATTTGCAAGGCTGTTTTCTGTAGTTCTTGTTAATGCATGTGCATGATGGCTAACTTACCTCAAATTTTATGGTTGTGAGCACTTACTTATACATGTTAATTTTGACCGCATTAAACGGCCTTAAAATCTTGTACAAAATGCAAATAAAAACCAAATATTGCTTGAGTAATTACAGCATAATAAAGCACGCAAGTTCTATGTAATTATGTATGTAACGTTTTGAACGATACTTCGTAAAAAAGTAAAGCAATATGTCGGAAACAATAAGCTCTTAACTAGAATTACGGAATTAGACGTTCTCATAGCATTACCCAAACTAGACGTCGAAATTCCAAATTCGGGAATATGAGTGACGAAAACTCCTATTGCGCGTTGAATGTATGTTAATAGCTTATAAAGATAAGTATCAGGGGGAAATAGCACAAAAACGTCTCGACACGTATCGTGACATCAAGGTCGGGGCGTTCACACGGCAGCAACGCCTGCGCAGCGCAAAGGTGGAGTTTTAAAATAAGCACCAGTCGGAACAACCATACAGTATGGGAATAGACTACGTAGCTAGGTTAAAGATTCACACGCTCGTCTAGACCTTTGACTGAGGTTTAATTGCGCTTTATTGTCGTTTCCTATTTGCGTTGGGTTTGGACTTGGTTTGGCATGTGAAGCTTTTTGTTTTTCGTTTTTTCAATATAAAAAATGGGAAAAAGCTCGAATTAGGGCTGATTTTTCAATAGACAGATATTTTTTATTCGTAGGATAAAATTGACGTTTGACAGATTTTGTATGGAAAAACTGTCAACAATTCAAAATTATTTAGTGTTTTCCAGCAAACAAAAATGTATATAAATTACGTTTTCGTCATAAATTTGTTTGTTGTTAAATTCATTGTGCATGTTGTGATCTCCTATAAGTGAAGGAGTACACTTACTTAATACCTGATGTTACCCTCTATTTATGTGTCATGAATTGTGTAGGTACATCTTTTGTTGGGAGATCCTAAACAAATAAATTAATTAAAGCAGGTAACCCAAAATGTGCGTAACCAAAATAAAAGCTCATTTGTCACCAATAAAACTAGTAGGTGTATAGTTAAATTAATTTTAAAACACGACATAAGTTGATCGTTTCAAATTGCCTTTCCACTGCAACAAAGAACCATCAAATTTTTTATTAGCTTTTGAATTACGTAGGCGAGCATTGTAGATGAAAACATTGGAATCGTAACTCATTTTTAGGGTTCCGTATCTCAAAAGGAAAAACGGAACCATCTGTCTGTCCGTCTGTCAAGACTCTTTTTCTCAGGAACACGTGGAGTTATCAAGTTGAAATTAAAAATGATAATAATAATATCAAATACTCAGGGCTGCAATCCTCTGACTGTTTAAGCCGCATATTTTGACACTCGCAAGGGAATAAAAACCTATAGGGTACTTCCCGTTGACCTGGAATCATGAAATTTGGCAAGAAGCAATGTCATGTAACACAAGTAAAGGAAAAAATCCGAAAACTGTAAAGGAGAATGCCGTCAAATATAAGGCGCCCTGTATCAAACGAAAAGTCCGCTGTCACAACCAAACCTAGTGTGCCTACTTCGAGGAGAATTTAATGCCCTTCCTATATTGCTAACTGTTTTTTACATGGATTCCCGCAATTCGTATTTATTTGCCATTTACCTACTTAATATTTTCAGGTTACGTTCGAGAAAATGACGAATGAACGATGACGATGAATGATGGAGGCACCGCTAAAAGGATTATGACACAAATACTACGTTATGGGAAAGCACCTGCATGTTTTCGTTAGTAAAGATTTTAATTATACGTATTTAAATAGTTCAAATGAAACCAATATTTAAAGTAACGTCATCCGTGACGGCGCAACAGAACAAATGCAATACGTCACAGTAAAAACTAAAAATTTTATTTTTTAATCGGTCCTCTTTTCTTTAAATGCTTAAAATGTATTCCAAAATAATAATTAAAATTAATACGACGCAACGCGTGACCTTAACATTTTTAAATCAGTGTCGGTAGGTACCTACTTACAAATTCTCGTACAAAAGTAAATAATAAAAATACTTTAATTTTTTATGCCCGAAATCCGGGAATCTTTTTCATAAAAAAAAACGTAAATCTATTTAAAAGAATAGGAGTAATTTTATGAACTACCTTTGGTTGTGACCCGCTCCCTCGCAAGTTGGTACGGTCCCATGGCATTCTCCTTTTTAGTTACCTACAAATTTGTACGGAACCCTCGGTGGGCGAAACCGACTCGCACTTGACCGGTTTTTTTTTCTCAAAAGAATCATTCCTCTGTAACGCAATAAAGGTACGGTACTTAGATTCACCTCGCTTATTGCTTTTTGGTCGCGACAAAAACAGAAGTTTGACAAAATCCGCGTTACAAAAAGTCGTGAGAAAAAATATCAAGATCACTGCCAGTGGCGAGCGAGGAATCTGTGACCACGACTAAGGTCAGCGGTTACGGGTGATACCCTGTATTGTGTTAACAAAAACTGTAATAATACGTGACATTGCATTTAATAGCTTCGTTAGAGATGCAAGCGTTTGTTGTTGCAATGCAATTACGTTATGTCGCTGAAGCTATTCGCTCCAGATTAGAGTTGACGTACCTAATGTGACGATATGCACTAATGTAGTCTAATGAAACATCTATGTATATTGAAATTGTGTGATATATTACAGTAATAATCATACGGATGTAATTTCGTTATAAAAAAAATCGCGGACGAACTTCTCGTAAAAGGCAAACAAGACTTGGAGTGATATTTCAGAATATCACGTTTAAAATGATATCCGTATTTCTTTGAATTTACCAATGTAAACAAAATTAATGAAATTCATCTCCAACCATCTGTCAACTGGAAATGAATAAAGTAACCTCCTTTACAGACTTCTATACAATTTTGTCTGTGCAACAAAGCAGTACAGACAAATGTCGGTGCGTTAGAAAAGAAAATTCTATAGAAGTCTGTATGAAGTCTGTATCGTGTGGACTCACCATAAGTTTCGGGTGTCGGAAAGCAACAGTCCCGTTAATAATAACATCGTAATCCGGTTTCCCAAGCGTGTTGATTATGACATTATCTACAAAGCTATTCATTGTACCGATCAAGGGCCTATCTTCAGCCGCCATGTGTCAATATCTAGACAGGCTTACCATGTACCCAATATATCAAAACATAGTACCTCCTTCAGCATATACTGTAGGTACCTACCCGGCTGAAATAAGAGCTTTTTGTTGAAACTTACAAATTTACCAAGACTTGTAACAAATCTTCGCCATTCATCAATATAATAGCGAATTTGAGTCTTAGTTCATTTTAGTGACGTAAGGGATGCCATAAATCGAAGCTATTGAACAATGTTAGTTATGTGGACAATAGCATATCGGTGTCAAGATCGTTAGCCCGGGACAGACCGCTTTTGTCTTCTTTTGAGGGCCGAATATCAGACACACGACGACAAAGAGGCGAGTAAAAATATTACTTTACCGAGGACAATGTGAACTTTAGTCAACAGGAAGTTATGTATATCTTATATAATTGGTCTAAAAATAGATTGTCTTATGTATGACAAAAAAGTTGTACATGTCACAATGGAGTTATGAATGACTCAGGTGGGTAAGGCTCAAAATATGCCTTCGTTGTGGAGCTAATATTTTTTGCTTGGGTATCTAAAGGTATACATACATGCGACCCATTCAATGTGGTAGGTATTTTGGTGAATAACTCATTTTGGGGAAATGTGTCTGCACACCCGGTGACCTAGTTGTACAACCGATTACAGAAATGAAGGTGATTTTATCTTTTACTCATAGAATCTATGTAGAAATGAGCTGAACTTCAACAAAAAATAGCTACCTACATACTTTATAAATTATGGTCCTGAGTAAACAGAGAGGACGGCACTAATTAGAGCAATCTTAGTAAAAATAAAACTCTTGTAACAGCTTCCATAGTCATTCGTTTCACAAATTAAATTATTTATCAAGCTACGGTTTCACGTGAAACTTTTTAACGTTGCTTTTATTAAAATTTTCAGTAGTTGGAAAAGTTGTAACAATATTTTATGTTCGTGCGGCATCAAGTATTTATTCACGGCTTAATTTCGAATCAAAACTCGGAGACGACAAATTGGTTGATGAAATAACCGAATTCAATCAATCAATCAATTTCATTTTCATGAATAGAACGCTAAATGAATGTCCTTGCTTCCTGTTCTTCCTGACTTGAATAACACCGAAGGCCGGTATCATTTCGATGTCACATAAAGACTGGTCTAAAAAGATAGATGTTCCTTCATAAAGTAAACCACTGGACAGGTTTTGACAAATGAGGTGTTCATCGATTGCCCGAAATGACGCGCGTGTGTTAGTGGTAGGAGGTTCCAGGAAGGGTATAGAAATAGACATCGAACTTTTCCTACCGGTTTCTAATAATTTATTATTCGTGCTAAGTATACCTAATGTTGTTTTAATGAAGTACTTGCAATTTTGTAGTAGTTTTAGTTTACTGTTTTTAGTTTTACTTCATTTACAATAGCTATGGGTACCCACTTCACTTATTTTCATCATAAGTGAAGTTAAGACATATGTAGAGTAGTTGCATAGTTTTTGAGTTAAATTTAGGAGGAATGAGTTGTTGTAGTATCACGTATTATTATACTGGATGATTTTTTACAGGCTCCAAATTTTTACAGGTTGTTCTACTCATGAATATAAACAACTTTCACTATGGGACCAACTTTGAAATCACGAAAACAAAATCAGCTGTTTAATACAAAAGTTAAATACCTACTTGACCAAAATGTATGAAACAGCTGATTTTTTTTCGTGATCTCAGAGTTGGTTCCATAGTTGTTCATATTCATGGGTGGAATACCCTGTAAAAATTTGGAGACCGTAAAAAAAATCATGCTGTATAATTTTCTCATAGAAAATACTAAGGTATAATTTTTTTTTTTGTCATAATTATCCATTCGGGCATACACCCACTTCCCATTCAAGTTTAAACCTATAATTACTATATACTCCTAAATGTTGCGAAATATAATGTGGGGAAGTTGGTTTGACATCCTTGTGGCCAGGTGGCGGGAAATGGCGACCCCGTTACCAGAAAGCAGGTGGTACAGAAGTGCAGAAGGCAAAGTCATTGAAATAATAGTAAGTGCACAGCACACTCATTAATGATACACCTACATACGCCAAACTAAACAAAAAAAAACTACAGGAGTGCAGGGACGCCCAAACTGCCGGTCGATTCTGTAAAAATGTCACCGTTAAATCATAAGTGAAGTGAGCACTTATTAGTGTTAATCCCTAGCGAATGACAGCTCACTCCACGCTCACTTCACCCAAGCTTTCACGGTGAGATGGTTACAGAATCGCACGGCAGAACCCATGAATTCTGTACATGATTCTAAACGCGTAGTATTATTTCTTCGGTTATTTAAACAAAAATCAGCTGTTTCATACAAAATTGCAATCCATACTCGGTCGCGGTCAAATTGTATGGAACCGCAATTTTTTTTCGCCGAAATTTTTTAAGAGCCTTTATGCCGTACGTCATTTCATACAAACTTTCAAGCCCTTGTTTTTCGAAATGAATGAACCGATTTTAATGAAACTTCGTACGTATAAGCAAGATACAAAGGTCTAAAAAGTTAATTAAGAACATTTTCGAAAAATAGTGTCACAGCCAAATTAGACTGATTTTAAATTTTCCATAGAAACGAGAAGAAAGAAAGAGATTTCCAGTTATCTTTTTTTAAATAAGACATTTCTAAAATGTTTTTTACTAACATTTTAGATCTTTGTATCCTGCTTAAGCGTACAAAGTTTAATCGGTATTTAATCGGTACGAATAAAATCGATACATTCATTTCGAAAAACAAGGGCTTGAAAGTTTGTATGAAATCCATGGTAGCAGTTTGCACCTCGATGTCCCTGCCTAACTGTGTATAGTATAGTCTATCGAATTGCGTTTTAGGGGGCTGTTTTTTGTAACTTATGACCTCACAACCTTCAATAAGTGCTGATTCTCAGCCAATTTTTTTTTTAATGCTTTTGGAATGGTCTAAAAGGCCAAATAATCCTCTAATGTTATGTTTTTTTAATAACGTGTGAATATCATTGTGATATTGTGCATCATTTCCAATATCATAATGCCATTCTGTGTCACAATGACGAAATAAAATATTTCTGTTGCCTACGAATTGTGTTGAAGTTTGTGTAACTTCGATTTGTTTCTTTGTGTCTTGACTTGTTAAGCTTAGCGTTATCGAGTCTATTTTCTCCGTTGGCCTTCTGAATCTTCTGAACATTATCTACCGACGTTAGTACGTAGACCACTAGCTATCCTGTTATAGTTCCGTACCGACCCTGGGGCAAATCACCTATTTCGCTGGATCAACGCACACGGTTCTAGCATGTCTGCGGTCTCTTGTCGATATTGGCTTAGCTTTCATATCTTGTACCTATATATGTATCTTCCCATCTATTTGCTGTTTGTTAGTAAACTAGCTTGTGTACTCGTAGCTAGGTGTTTTTGTGTTTCATAGAAAGAAAGGAAGTAAAGAAAAATTGGTATATTTGTCACAGAAACTCGTGCATATAAAACATATAACTTAAATAAAAACCAAACATAGCATTCATCATTTTTTAATTCAAACATACAGGGTCAAAAGTTGTCTCGTTGTCCAGGCCCCAGGATACCTACCTATCTGTCAATCGGTTCAGTGATTTTGGTGTGAAAAGGACACGTTACATTTACTTTCGCATTTATAATTTTATTATGAATGGAAGGATAGATGAGAAAACATATTGCTTATCAATATGGCTTTTAGAAAAACTGCTGTAGTACTACTAGGTACCGTTATAACAATGTTTCCCATACCTACATAAAAAGGTACCTAATGCATTAAAGTAGATGTATCTGGAATAAAATAAGAATGTTCATAATTAATCATGAATTATACTGGTACGAATTCTGCCCTATTACAGTTTTCAAACTCCATCTCTATCTTGATGAAGCACATTTAAGCCATCTAGGCCAAGCCTAGCCATGAAAACCTAGTGAGGGCCCTTTCCCAGTGCAAGATTCCGTTTTTGGCAGGTACGGTTTTTGGCAGGATCCCGTTTAGTAGTGTACGTGTTTAAATATGTATATTCCTGCTTGCTGTATCCGGCAAACAATATGCTTGTGTGAATATGTATATTTAAACACGTACACTACTAAACGGGATCCTGCCAAAAACCGTACCTGCAAAAAACGGGATCTTGCCGTGGGATAGAGCCCTGAGTATACTCCTAGGTGCCTCATAAAAATAAACAAATACCTACACCAACATCTTATTATCATTATTACTGTAGCATTACAGTCATCGGATATGGATTTATGTGCGGATATAATGTTTTTATTACCATTACTTCCAGAAAAATCTTTGCTCGTAAATATAACATTATTTTATTTGTGTTTTTATTACTTTTGTACAATAAGAGCATTTTTATTGACCATGGGCATTCGAATTACAACCCGAACATTGAGTGTAGGTATTTATTTTTCGCAGAAAACACGATTGGATTTTACGTAAACAGTAGTTTTCCGATGATGAAAAAAGGTTATAAAAGCTTTCTATGTTGAAAGCTTTGTAATAGGTACTAAATAAAAGTACTAGCAACTGAAAACGATGAATTCATCTGTATTGCGGATTGGCGATTTGCTTGTGTTTTGCAGTTGCGTTGCTTATAGAACACAAATGAAATGGAACGAATGTGGTGAATGAAAAACTTTATGCTATACTGTATTTTAAGGCCACGACACCTGAAGGCAAAAACCAGTAATTAAAAACGTTCAGAATCATTTCAGCGACAATCAAAGTCAAAAAATTGTCAAAAATGTATGAAAAGTAGTGGTAATTTTGACAGATTGAGACTGAGGTTAAAATGCGAACGTTCTTAAAAATCCAGGAATTGCCCGTCTGATCTCTTTGTGATCTTTGTTGATAACAGTTTTAACTCTGTTAGTAATTTTTTTCAGAGGAAATTAACAGCGACATACCTACACGAGAATTACATGCTAATCATACACCATGTTATAAATTTCATCATATTTTATTTACAATATGGGCACGAAAATCTTGCAATAATGCTATATTTTATTAAAAAAAATATTTCTCAATATTTTTTTGAATAATGAAATTAGTAGATAATCTGTCTTCAGAAGGCACGTTTATTTCAATCCAGAGACAAAGACAACGTCAGTCACTGCCAATCAATTTCCCTCCTTTTCCTCAACAGAAAGATTTCCTCATCAATCTCTTGTTACGGGTAATACTTTAATGTTCTAAATCTAAGCTGGTTTACTAATGGAGCTTCAGACGCGTCCCGCCTCGTTACAAACGGTAATGGCCGCTCTTTTATATGAGTTTTGTTTTGTGGCCCAAAACAATGCTGTTCAACCACGGAATGTGCCGCTTAATGACCAAGTGTTTATATTCATTAATATAATTTTATTCTGGCCTTTGCGTTGAGAAGTATTAAAAAAAAAACCTTTGAGTGTTTGACTTGCTTTTTGTTTTTATTATAATAATTTTCTATGAGATGACGAATTTTATCGGTATTATCATTAGCTCGCATTACCTACTTATTTAGATCGATTGTGGGAACTGATCAGTTAAAAAAAACGTGAAATATAAGAAATGTACCAAAATCGAAAGCTTGTGCCTAAATCATGATGTATTTTCTACTACAAATGTTGGCCAAAAAGTAGCCAATTTAATATTGTTACATAAATAAATAATGATAAACCGACACAGAAGCTAGCAAACATAAAAACCAGTCCAGCGTCCCCTACTCCCGTCCTTGGACAAAAACAACACAAGATTTTTCAATTTGGCAAAGAAGGTAGTCTCTAGAGGATTTTGTGGGTTTTAGCTTGGGGGATAACGGCATGGCTAGGTATAATCCTCGGCATCGGTAGGATTACAAACTCAGAGCCCGCCTAGTGCCGTACAGAGCGTCAATACCTAGCGGGATGATTAATAGCATACCGATAATCCCTTGGGTTGCTGATATCGTTTTGCTCAACGCTCCGAGTCGTCGCTCGTTTTCCTCATCGCGATACTAGAGTGCCCACAAACTCCACAAACATGGACTGTGACCTCCTCACTCAATTGAGGCCACCGCAGTCCGTCGCATTAATTGTTTTATATTTTAATTCAATAGCTCATTTGTATTCATATCTCGTTTCACTTTCTTTTTTGGAATGACAAATTAAACCACTTGTAAACGTTTTATGATCCTATCTGCCTGAACATGGATAAACGTCTCGTATCTTTTTTAGGGTTCCGTACCCATAGGGTAAAAAGAAACCCTATTACTCCCGCTCCGCTGTCCGTTCGTCCGTCCGTCCGTCTGTCACCAGGCTGTATTTCATGAACCGTGATAGTTAGACAGTTGAAATTTTCACAGATGATGTATTTCTGTTGCCGCTATAACAACAAACACTAAAAAACAGAATAAAATAAATATTTAAGGAGGCTCCCATACAATATACATGATTTTTTTGCCATTTTTATAGATAAGGGTACGGAACCCTTCGTGCGGGAATCCAACTCGCGCTTGGCCGGGTTTTATTTAAGGTAATGTTCTTGATGATGAAGCTATATAATGTTTTGATTAGGGTCTTGTTAAGGTAAAAGCGATTGCTTTGTCACCCTTTTGTTCTAAGTTCGAATCAGCACTATAGTGTGATCTCGCCACTGCCGCACCAATTAGTCTCTTGTCACCGGCTCTTTGAATCATTCACTGAGTTCATTCTCGCTGACATCACTATCCATCTCTGTTTTAAACTGGAATTAACAGAATGGGTGACAATTCTTCTTACCTGTCTAAAAAAGTTTTGGAACGCTATTTTCTTGGCGTTCATAATGAAATGATGATATTATTCATGACTGACAAACGAGAAGGCGATTTTAATAAGGCCCAAATAAATTCTTAGTCGTAATTAAATTGATGAAGGGCGTGACGGTGGTATCAAATTCATAATTTGGAAGGGAAATTTTTCATCACCCCGAAGCGTTATGCCAAATTGAATCGAGAGCCGCGAATATCCGGATGCCCCGACGACACCCGACTGCCGACGATGTTGATTCTCCCATTTCTCCCGACGCACTTTAAATACCTTCCATTTTGGGACATTGTCACAATTCGCTTCACGAAAATTGGGGATATCTAAACGTAGTATGAATTCCAATGAACTTTATTATTTCTATTACTGAGATTTTATGTTGCTGCTGTTTGATAATTTGGATTAATCCAATTTAAGCGATTGCTCAGTTTCGCTAAGCTGCTGATCTGATTTCTGGCTATTTTCCATTTTAATCTACGGATCTTGGTTTTATACATTTTTGTTTCAATTATTCTATTCTCGCTCACTAACTATTACATTTATTTTATTTATTTACTTAAGCATAACTGTCAAAATGTAGGTACTATAGTAAACGTTTTCACACAGAGGTGTACCACTATAGTACCTACATTTTTACAGTTCATTCATCAGTTCATCAGTTCAGTTCATTTTGACACCTCGAGGATAAATAACATTGCATAACGTAATAACACGCAGAGGCATGTTATTACGTTATGCAATGTTATTTATCCTCGAGGTGACTTCATTCAGACTAAAATTAGACCAAAACTTCACCTACCAAAATACTCCGCCAGTTTTATATGAAAACTATAATAACTCCGAGTGGAAAACTATACCGTCCGCTCCTTCATTTAATGCATGAATTACCAAATAACTGCCGCACGTGTTCACGATGTATAAAACTCCTGTAAACAGTAGTACCTTGCCAAGTTTTCGTATGCTCTATAAAATGTATGTTGTGCACGTTTAGAACTTGGTGTCATAAACGTCGGTGTGCACCCAGCATCTCAATCAAATGTGTCTGAGTGGCCGGAATTTGGGAACTGTTTCCTCTCAGCCGGTATTAGATCGAGGACGAGGGTCTGTCAATTTCTCGACAGTTATACGGACTACGGACTGCGACCGTCCATCGTAACGTAATTTACTTACTTTTAACTGTCTAAAAACCGTTTCATCTTTTTCTCCTCTTTTTGCTATTCATCTGTTTACTTTACGCGTCGGATATCGATTAAAGAGATTACCATCATAATGCTTTTGGCGTCATTCTCTGTTTTCTGTTAAAAAATCATACAGATTATATTATTAAAAGTTATACTTAACGTGCTAGAGCTTTGAAGAACTTGTGACGTCCCCAGCATGCCCTCCACTTACAAAGTTCTATCTCATTACTAACTTTTCACAATGTAGACGACAATAAATATTCTACATATAACCGAGATTTCGTAAACATAATAAATCTTTTGGACACATCTGGTTCAGTTCATTCAACAGCTAGGTTATGCGTGTAGATTTGTACAAAAACCAGCCACAGGGGCCGAGCGTACATCCCTAAAGGATCCCAATAGAACGCACCCCTCGGGTTCGATTTGAAAGGCATCGAAGCTATACCTTTTTTTCGTTGTCATGTACGCCCACAAAGACAGCTAATATAAAAGATTCTACCTGAACCACTCGAACGTACACGATACCTTAATAAAAGGTTAGCAAAATGATATGGGTAGACAAGGTTCTCAATGTTATGAATTATTAACATTGTTTATGCATGTTACAGTTTCTTTTACTTTTTGTTTTCTCTTTGTTTATTTCAATGATCTGTTTTAAATATTACATACCTTTAACCCCAACAGGTATGTTTTCTAAATATCTGTTCATAACTTTAAGAGTACCTATTACGAATGAATGGCTTCTTCTCTGTCTTTAATGCCTTGATCCGTTGCGACGACGCAATGCAACGCACTAATGAGGCATTTATTATTATAAGAATCACAAAACTAACCTTTGTCTTCAAACTTCAGTAACGACATACGTTTTGTTTACGTGGTCCCATCTATGTAAACCGATATAGTACCGCAAGAAAAAGGCGAGATAAACTCGTAAAGTCAACGAGATGTTTGTAAAATGTATCCCCAGTGATACTAGCACGGTGAATTGAGCAGAAAACAAATATTCGTATCAATAGCGAATATCTTCCGTAAGAAATTCAAATGTGTTTCACCCTTCCTATGAAAATTGACGCGAATGAATAATAGAACCAGTTCCACCCAACACTTTATTCGATACAATAATTTTAAGCTACCAACTACGTGTTTGAGGTTAAATTTTCAATTTGCATAAACATTTTATCATTAGAGTTAATGGCATCGGTTGATGCTAATTTGGATATCGTCCACTCATCGCTGTCATTGAATGAAACTGCATTATCAAGCCAATCGATTGGCGGGGATCAAGCTGCAATCATGCGATATGAGTTAATAAACCATAGAGCGTATATTGCAGTAAACAATTGCTTTTTTCGTGAGGCATTAGGTAGGTAGGTACAACCCAAAGATCATATGGTATTACCGATGCTTTGCTACACGATCAAGTAAAAAAGATAAACGTCCGTTTGTGTGCAATCTTGTCGGTGTCGTGTAAACGTGGATTGAAACCAAAATGAAGATTCACTCGAGTGGATGCTTCTGATATCAGCTTTAAGGTTTTGGGGCCCGACTTTGGTGCTAATTTGTATGAAAATGAATAGTTTATTCACACGGACCACATTTGGCCGTCAAAATGAACAGTGTGGGCATTACCGACCACATCAAGGCCACGTCGCAGCTACAACGCAACCACCAGCGAGACCGCACACTAGCAACCGGCCACATCGCAAACACAACGATCTGTCTGTCTGCATACACTAGCCACAACGTAGCCACATCGCAACTACGAGTACTAGTGACAACGCAGCCACTAGGCAACTGCAAGAAGTAGCAGCGACACTATTCACACGAAACCAGTGCTCGTCCTCACTATGTCGCTGCGATGTGGTGTGGTTGTGATATCGTGTGCCTTTAGAGAAGTGAATTATCGTATGTTTACATCATAGAAAAGTTGTTCACCCAAAGGTTGACTATTAAGTCCACCTCTGTCCATTTATGTGCTTGAAGTATTAAATAAATAAATAAACAGTACACGTTCTATGATGGTGAAGCAACAGTTTAACCATACATTTTGTCCAAAAGGGATTTTGCCACCCGGTACGCCAACTGAAGAGGTAAACAGTCGTGTATGTAAACATCCTGTGACTAATTGTGCGCGAACCCAAAAGTCGAGATGAAACAGATGTGCTTACTACATCCATCTAGTCTGTTTACAAGATATTTTACTCAACTTAGTTACCGAAATGCGTTCGGGAAACGAGACTGACGGTATGTTGCTTTCGTGGAATACAACTAGATTAACGTTTGTTTCTATCTTGGGAATGATGTGTATTACTTGGAAAATGTATTGTGATATTTTATAAGACGGAAAATGCTACAGTATCAAATACCTATAATAACCTATACGTATCTAGATAGGACGATGAACAATGAGAGCTACCTAGTTTTTCTATGGACTCCTGTTCCCCGATGCGATATTTTTAGGTAGGTACTGAATATGTACTGTTAATTATGCCGAATTTCTGCATACAAACCAATACTTTTCTGTTATTTTCGAATAAACGTCATGGCATTCAATTTCCATCTACTTTACGAAATTCCAAAACAGGACTACATGTTTAATTCAAAACAAAATAAATCATCATCATCATCATCATCTGCCTAGCCTTTTCCCAACTACGTTGGGGTCGGCTTCCAGTCTAACCGGATGCAGCCGAATACCAGTATTTTACATGAAGCGACAGCCTATCTGACCTCCACAACCCAGTTACTGGGTAATACGATACCCCTTGGTAAGACTGGTTGTCAGATTTAGGGCTTCTGACTACCCGTAACGACTGTCAAAGATCCACGAATGACAGCCGGGACCAACGGCTTAGCGTGCTTTCCGAGGTACTGAGGTGTCTCGGTATGTAAAGATGGTCACCTATCCACAGACCAACCGCGGCAAGCGTAGCTTAACTTGATCGATCGACCTGTGCGGCTGTTATTATTTAGCCACGAGCCCCTCCAAAGAAACAAAATAAATGAAACATGAAATATTTAAATATTAAAATACAAGTTGATACTTTAACATAACAATAAACATTGTGAAAAGAGTTCTAATAAGCGATTTTTGACATGTGTCACCCCAGTACACATCCACTCAGGGTTTTGGATGGATTTGGCCAAATAGGCACACGGCCGGCACGTGATTTAGCCAGGCTTTGTATTTTTATTTAGGTGCGACCCGACGTAAAAGCTCAAAAAGGTTACAATATTCGCACCGTCAAAATATATATTTTTTTGTTATTAATTTGTCACCCTCTGGCACTTTTTGCTTTTTTAGACGTGTTGCAAAACATGGGTTACGTACTTAGATAATTGTAAATATCAAAATTTTGTTTTCTGCGAAAAATTAATAGCGACATATGAAAGATACCTACTAAAAACTTCTGAAGAATAATCAACGTTATGAATTTGTTTATCGTCGAAGTTTTTACATAAGATACAGACGCTATCGCTGGAGCTTTGGCTTACATCAAATCTTTGAACGATGATCGGTTTTTTATTTTTACTGAGTCGAAAAGTGTTCTTCATCTGTTGAGATGTACGAGTACTCACCCGTTCAGGGGGCTTCCACTGGCATATAGTATCTTATGGGCCATCACTGGACTTGTTGCCAAACTTAAAACAGTTGTATTGCAGTGGATTCGTTCTCACGTTGGACTAGATGGTAATGAGATGGTTGATTGTTTGGCAAATGAAGCCGCGTCTGATGGAGTATTTTATGCTAGTCCTCCATGGCATACTGAACTTTTACCCCTAGCTAAAGACAGATGTATTCAATCCTGGTCAGAATGTTTTGATAAAAGATCTCTAACGAAGGGCATTTGGTACAGGACGATTCAGCCATCGCTTCCACGTATGCTTTGGTTCAGCGAGGGCAGAATGAATAGGCAAGGAGTTGTGATAGCTATGAGACTCCGATCCGGCCATGTTCCTCTCAACAGTTTTGGTTTTATGATGCGCAAAGTTGATTCACCTCATTGCGCTGTTTGTGGAGTCATAGAAGATGTTCATCACATTTTAACAGAATTGTCGTATTGGAGTCCAAAGACATCAAGTTTTTGACAATAATTTTAATGTAGGCTACTATGATAGCGTACTGGCCAATACATCACCATTGTCAGATGAGGCCAGAAAACTTTATCATATTATTATTATGGGTATAAGGTTGCGGATAGTTTAGTTTGTTATATTTATTGTACTCAATAATTGGGGTGACATATTCTTTATAGAAAAAACCCTGTAAATGTATACAGTTTAAAAAAAAAAAGACAGACAAACAAGCTTACAGTTCGATGGTATCCCAAAGAATGAGGAAGTAAGATATAAAAGAAGGTATCAAGATGAAGGGCATGTCACACACCTATTATCGTGTACATCACAAAATGTTCGCACTGTACCCGTCATTGCGTACCTAAGCTATCATTTTTCAAAGCCTAATCCGTACAGGGCTCGTCAAAGGGAGCGCTTATCGTGGCCCCAATTTATTTCCGAGGGATTGCCACGTAAACCTTGTCATAGACGTCGTATTTTCTTTGAATTACACGGTGATCAACAACCACAATAAAAATGTGGTTGTTATGAATAAATATTTATTGAGAAAGCAAAACAACGAGAAGCATTAATCACGGTGACGGGGCATGGCTTGGCGATTGCTGTCGGAATGCAGCGGTTTAAGATAGCCGCTGTAGGTGTTGATGTTTGTCTCCCATTCACGTTATTGGAAAACAAGGAATTTCTAAATAGTGCAACTGAAGAGCTCTGGGATATCTTGTTTCGTAAAGGGTTGCAAAAAACAGACTGTACCTACACCGTGTAGTCGTCCATTTACATATTTAGTAGGTAACTACACTGTGTACCTAGCCGTATATATGTACATTTAGTAATGGTGTTGGCTCCATCAAAAGTTTTGAGGAAATAAAGTTTTAAGCACTAATTATTCGTTTCTCCTCTACCTATCATTATTTCTCCTGACAATGTTTATTTTCATTAAATGTATGCTATATTACTATTTATTCTTTTTCAAGTTATACAGGGTGTTTGGCAGAACGTTGAACATACGAAAATGGTGGATAGGTGGGGTCATCTGCTACTTACTCAGCTCTAATTTATTTGGCTCTGGCCCGTTGATATTTAAAAAAAATTTTTTTTTGCTTTCTTCTAGTTTCACCACTTTCTTAACTTTAAAGTGAAGATGTACCTATAGATTAAAAAAAAATTGCCTGTTTTACACATTTTTAATAAAAATTACACTTTAAAGTTAAGAAAGTGGTGAAACTAGAAGAAAGCAAAAAAATTTTTTTTTTTATATTCACGGGCCAGGGACAAATAAATTAGGGCTGAGTAAGTAGCAGATGACCCCATCTATCCACCATTTTCGTATGTTCAACGTTCTGCCAAACACCCTGTATATCCCTTATGCTGTATCTGCCATGTTTTGTCTCTGCTCCCTAAGGTTGACTAGTAAAAAATGCCTTCGTTATAAATCCGCCTTCGAACAGTATTCTTTTACTTGTGCATACAGTTTTAATAAATAAATAAAATAAATAATTAGCGTTTGTACTTATAATTTTATAGGTTCCTGAGCCAAAGGCTATGCTGCTTTAGACGTTAAAATGTATACATATTTCCACTAGGAAATGTTTTCCAAGCGTCGTAAAAAGTCTTCTTCCTCTTAGCTTTCAGCTAAATAAACACTTTCAATTCACTTTCTGACATTTATGAACAATAAAAACGTTAGTGCCACATTCTAACAAATATTATTACTGTTCGATATACGAGAATAAAGCGAATAGGGCACAATAAAACTAGTGGCCTATTATAAAATAATAAATAAACTCTCTGGAGCGGAACGTGAAGCAGTGAAATCATAAATAACAGTTCATTGTTTTCCAGATATTTGTTTGACATGAACTATCGATTTGTATTGTAAAGTGTACGGTTGCATCGAAAAAAGCTGCTAATTATAGTACTGTAAAATTAACATGACGCACAAATGTTTGTGTACAGACAGACGGCCAGCACATCAAGCTACCCGAAACTGTCAAATTTTCCCAATCAACTTTGAACCTTATACTTTAGCTATAATGTTGAAAATCTATTAAATAAATTTCACAGCTTTTAGTAGCTTGATGTGCTGGCGTCTGTACATAAACTATAGCTACTTTTTTAAAATTGTGTAGTAAAACAAGGTACATTTTTTCGTACACTTTTGTCTTTCGCAAAAGTGTACGTAAAACTAGATGACAACAGAGGAGCAATTCTCGTCATTTTAAGAACGTTCACCGTCTCATCTCAGTCTCAATCGGTCAAAAATACCTCTAATTTCCCTATACCTTGACAACTTTTTGACATTGATTGTCGCTGAGATGAGATTGCAACTAGAATTTGAACGTTTTTAATTACAAGAATTGGTCTTCAGATTTATCTCAAATCCAATTAAGGTTTTTCGAAACTACTCGTAGAAGTAGTAGACGAGATCTTATATAACAGTAAATCGAATTGTACTTCACACAAAACAACATCAGCAAATCGAGAATGCAGATCTACACATCCTTAAGCAACATAGGAAATAGCTGGATCAATTAAGGTGCTTTTACATCCAGTAGCGACAACGCAAATGACTCGTTGCTAATAGTGCGAACACGCGTGTGAACGGAGCGTCCAAGTCGTGATCTTACGCTTCCTCTTCCTCGTATGTACACCCACTATCGCAACTAGAACAAAAAGTTTCCTTCGGGGATTATGTACTTTACTGAAGGCCGTGTGAACTATGTAGTATTTTATGTTCGTTAAAGCTTCCAACATTGTTGTCGACATATGGCTGACGTGTAGGTATCGACGTTACTATTTAGTCGAAAATTTTATTAATAGGTCGGGTAAAAAGCCAGGTCTTTTCAAATGGGTCAAAACTGTTTTATGGTCAACCCCTAACTCCTCAGCTATGTCGTAACTACTAAAATGCCGATTTTGTTCCACTTTTTCAAAAATGGCATCGACTTTTTCCGTAACAGGGCGACCAGAGCGAGCTGCATCTTTGACATCGAAATTCCTGTACTGAAAACGCTTGAACCAAATTTGCGCTACTCTCACTGACACTGCGTTAAGTCCATAAACATCACATATTTTTTTCGCGGCTTGTGTCGTTTTTTTCCCTTTTTGTAATAAAACTTCAAAATGTACCTATCGAATTTCTTCGTTAAATTCACTCATTTTGGCGGAATGAAAAACAATTGAAAAGTGGCGGGAAATCGTTTTTACTATTCAATTTTCTTTTTTAAAATGTCATCTATTTGGTATCAAAACCAGCCAGATACAAACAGTACAGCCAAAGATATTTTACTACAACTTTATACCTATAAAAATACGAAAAAACTTTTCCCTGACCTAATACTTTCTCCGAATAGCCATATTTATTACGTTTTCGTAGTGTTAAACTGCAGAATATCAACTTCTACTGTCAAACTAGTTAAAACCACAGATTAGCACCATGATTTGTGTAATCTACAATGAATGGGTTAATATATATAACAGTTATCTATGTATTACATTATTGGATCCAACAAACAAGGATACCTACCTAATTATTCCGAGCTAACTCCCAACCCCCAATTGTTTCTAAATGATCACCTATTCAGTAATCTCGCTTAATAGGCGGTAATAATATTACACGTATATTTGCAATTCGATGGTACACAGGTGTTCAATCGCTCGTCACTCATTTTAACAACCTACACACTTAATATCCCCTCGGGTTTAATTACTCAGTTAGAAAACGCGATCGTTTTCTATACAATATGGAACGTTTCATCGTGTTAAAATATTACACACTTTCATCATTAATATCGGCTTCAATGAAACGAAAAGTTTCACAACCGCAAGCAAAGCTTCACTTCAGTTTTAAAGCATTTTTAGAAATAATTTGAATTTTGAACGTCAGCCGCTTTTTAAATAACCATTTATTGGATCCGTAACACTGTGCAAATGTGGATAACGTATTGTTTAGTTTTTCACAGTTGTTTTTTATTCTGCACTCGCATTTCGTTGGTTATGATTCGAAATGGGTTTATGCTGTAAAAAATAACAAACGATGCTTTTTAGTATAATGTCATCTGCAGCATATTTTTGCAAGCGTAACGAATTTTGTATAAAGAAACCCTCGGCTATACAAAAGTCAACCACAGACAGCTACAATGTGTAAACTAGATCAGAGCCCATCTCCCGAGAATTCGAGATAGTGGAGTAGAGTGCCCTATCTGTTCCGCCGGTGCTAGGTTTTCACAAAGGGACCATTCTCGGTAATTCCATTGAATATCATCAGCGATGCGATGCACGGAGCCGCGGACCCCGTACACGTGTAATCGGTAAATCGATGCCTACTTTGTTGTTGATATTTACTATGTGTGGGTAAAGCAAGTGAAACGCAATAGCTTCATGAATAGGTGTGTACTAGGGATGTGTCTGTGTGTGTTATATAGTCTTGATCACGAAGGCTTGATGGATTTTTTGTTCGGTGTTAAAAAAAGCGATATCTTTAACGATAGATGGTTTTGTGAAACTTAGTTTTTGTGTATTTAGTGAGTTGAGAATTGATAGAACACCATTTTATGGTAGTGATGATAATTTAACTAATCCAAGATTTAACAATAAGTAGGTATTGTCACTCTTCCCAAAGACATCGCAACAAACCTCATTTCTCAAAAAAAAAAAAAAAAATACTCGTGTCACGCAATCAATTGGAGGACTAAAAGTAGAAAATCAACAAACTAGACAATAAACTATTTGAAAACCACATGACTCACTAAAACAGTTATTTACTACTATGCAAACGACAAACAGACAGTTCCTAACCTGCAACCATTTATTTGCCTCAAAGCTTACAAGATAGACTATCAGAATGTTGCTATATCGACGTCGAATCAAATGTCAAATAGCTGGCGGCAGGGTGCGATATGTTTGAGCTAGGCACGCTTGGTGGGGCACCCGGCACACCGCACCCAGTCACCCACAGGATGTGGGCCGGGAATGACAGACGTCGCGATAGCCGGCCAAGCGTAGCACGGGTTGCAGTATGTAGCTGTAGGATTGCCAGAAGTGATAGGCAAACAAAGGTGTTGCGTAACGCCGACGTATCGAATGAATGGGTTGTTTTCGAGTATTAGTTGCCCCTGAATAGCTCAGAGAAGTTGCTAAAGGTATTGAGCTTAGTTGCAAAAAAGTCCAGACGATCATCATGACATGACCTTTTAGTTAGGTATGTAACAGATTCTTCCAACTAAAATAAAGTTAACAAAGCGGCTAATTTATAATATATTGTGTCGTATTTAATATTAATAAATACATACCTAAAAATAAAGAAACTGCACCATTTTTAATTCGACAGCAAAAATAATGGATACAAACAAAATGGACAAGGTATATGTATAGTTGCCAACTCACAATTACTTTCAGATTTAAGCTTGTTCCCATAGAAACAGCAGGGTAATTGCGTAACACACTATCAGTAGCAATGGGTTTCATTTTGACAGTTCAACAACATTCATTGCGTTATTTACGTTTTTTGAGCAGACACATTTTTCCAACATATGGAGCAATTGATTAGCAATATGCTTCAAAATTATTCAAATTGAGAGTAATAGCGTGTTACGCAATTAGGGTGCAGATTTCACCTAAAATATTCTAAGAAATAATCAACCAACCAACGTAGGTACCATTTCCACAATCTATGCGAGCGATGATTAGGTTTCATACGTTCCAAGTTTGATGGAGCGTGGCACATCCAGTCTGGCTTGCCGAGGGGCCACGGTTGTTTGTTCACAAAATTGCCATTTTTATGGCACGCAAGGCGATCATATTGTAGCATTACTTGCTTGACGTCGCGCGTCGTGTCACGTCATACCGCAAATATGTGATATTTGCTTTGCGGAGACATGATGCGATTTTATTTGGATAGTTACCATGCTTTTAATTATTTTCTGGGGTCAATAGTCAATAGTACTACTACTACTAAAACCTACTAACGTACAGACGCCAGCACATCAAGCTACCCGAAACTGTCAAATTTTCCCAATCAACTTTGAACCTCATGCTTTGGCGATAAAGTTATAAAACTATTAAATAAATTTGACAAATTGTAGTAGCTTGATGTGTTGGTGTCTGTACCTACAGGGTATACCTATCCACCCTGGGTCATGTATCTTACTCTTGTGGGGGTTTTGACAAAGGAGTTCTTATTCTTCAATATTATTGATACCAATTCAGAAATCAGCTATACATTCATATACTTATGTGAAACTTATTTGATATGTACGCTTCTTTTAAATAAATGCTACGGATATTTTGACTAACCAGTTAATTGCGCATGTTGCTTCTATACATTACAAGTACTGTTCGACATGATCATCGCAGTTTCTCCGCAATTCGTCTTACTTAATCGGCATACAGCAAAAGTTGTTCTGTAGTAGGTAGGAAAAAATCAACACTGTTTTTCGAACGCCCACTTACTCGTTCAATCAAGAAATCTCTTCGAATCTATCCCGGTTCGTCACGCATCACTGCCGAATCTTTGTTCATCGTAATTGCCCTCCGTGACGACTCATAGCCGTGTTATATGGAGAGGCTATTAAACTGTCAATGCCAGAGGGTCATAATCCGGAGTGCGCACCGCAATATGGGCAACATAAATCAGCTAATTAACCCTCCTAGCCCTTATTAACAACATAAATTTCGCGCTCCGAAGCACACCACTCGAGACGAGATGCGGGTTTATATGCGCATAACACACTCAGCGCCATGTCTGCCGGTGGAATTATGTCAGTAAGTGTTCGAGGCCTGATGTGGCTTAAGTACAAGACAATGTTAATCTGCGTTGTCCTTACAGTTACTGCGTAAACTGATGTAATCTTGAAAACGTGAGAGAATAATGTACACAAGTACCTAGTTGATTTAATGAGTCTTTCGTCCTTTGATAATAAAACGGCGTAGAATTATTAATTTGCATTAACGCATAATACCTGACTACGTACACACTAATGTAATGGGAAGTATCATGAAAGTGGACATTAAAAAACAGCGCACACAACCTACAATGCAATGCGTATTGTGAGTTGGGATTGCGACATTTCAAACCGTAACAACATTTTCCGACGCACATAAAGGTTGTAAAAGTGATAAAACTCCGCATACAATTACCAGTACCTACTACAGCGAGTATTCCCGTATCGCGTGGCGAGGGCTATTACAACGGACATAAACTAGTGACTCATCTCTTCCCCGCTTATCGAGCCGATCTCCGGCACACATGGCGTCATTCGATGCACTTTATTGTATTGCCATGTTACAACCTATCTCATCTGGCACGCGAACTTTTTCATTTCATCCCACTACTGCGATGCTATCGGGCGGATAAACGACTCCGATAGGAAAATGAGCTTGAAATATACCATAATTTATTATAATACATTCGTGAGCTTCAATAAAAACTCGGATGATATGAAAGGTCTTATCCAGCGAAGTAGAAATGGAACACTTGTTTTTCATCGAACTCTGCGGCGAGGTCGACGATGACTAGTCGAATTAAAAAAACAGAAAAGAACCGCGCGAGCTACGGAATGAATGTTATTGTACCAATAGTAATTTATCAAAATGTCCGTGGTCCGTACCGCCCGACAACTATCGCACCGCTTGCTTTATACGAAATTTAACCAATGAGAGCGTTCCAGTCTTATTGCTTTTACACTTGAGAGACGGATCTATTAGGATCACTGCACTGGAAAAGATAAAATGTTTTGCCTTTGACAGCTCGGCTTTCCATTTTTAAGTAAGTCAAATCACGCCGACTGAATACTGATGTTGGCTTTTCGATGGCTTCTGTTGGCCCCGATTGTTTTTGTTAAATAGAAATTAATGCCTATTTGACTACGGATCAATAGCAGTTACGAATGCTTAATGTATGAATGGGTTCAAAGGTTCGTTTGTGAAGCGTGACAGAGATAAAAGTGAACTTTTATCTGTATGTGCGCCGCTATTAGCTATTAACATTATAAGAACCCTCTTCCTTTAGGGGTCAGACAATATGGGGTCGACAAACTCGTGTGCATTCAGCTGTGATCGCTCTCAATGGCGGTCGTTAATATGAACGAACGCACAAAAGATGGATTTAGAGTTGATGTGAAGTCATTATGTAAAGACGGACATGCGTTCGAAAGTATTACCATAAGCAAATTGAGTAGCCGCTTAGATAGCAGAGCACGAATGTAGGGGAAGAACTTTGAATTAATTTATGATGTCCAGTGGGTGTGCCTTTAAAAAGTAAAAAGTGCGCAGTGGTGTTGAAAAATGTCAGAAAACATAAAAAGTCCATTAGCGTGTAAAGGGCAGTGTAACCGTGTTCAAGCTAGGCGTAATTGGTGGAGAGCCCGCATTTGGCGTACAGGAGTGCAATTTACATACCTAACTGCCCTACTCAGCAGCTCAGCTCCTTGTCAGCCTCAAGAGAAAATATACACATTTAGACAGATTTTTAGAACCAAACAAACAAACATCAAGTTTCTTGTTGTATCGCACCAATACCACGCCAAAGTTTTAATTAGAGAAGTAATGGAACCCACTTAAACATATTAAAAAAAAAAAAACCCTGAGAATACTTTTCCAAACAAAATGCATACTTTCAGCCTCTTGGTCGAAAGTTATAATAAAAAATCCAATCTAATTTCAGTTATGGGGACTTAGATAGTGAGTCTTCATTGGTTTAATGATGGTTTAGAGTCAGTAAGCCTCATATCATGTGAGAACACTCCTGTTAGCGCCATGCATAATGCAAGGCTTCGCGAGCCAGTTACCTACCGTGTTCATGACGACCCGCACTATTTAGTGATGTTACCAGCTAAAGACAAACTAAACTACGGTCTTTATTTAGATTTAGGCAAACTTTTAGCATAGCCTAATAGCATTCAGCCTATAATATTCCCACTGCTGGGACACAGGCCTCCTCTCGGTCAGGCGGAGTGGGCCGTAATCCACCACGTGGGACCGGTGCGGGTTGGTAGGTGTCACATGTCTTCGAATTTCTGGTTGTAGGACATGCCGGTTTTCCTCACAATGTTTTCCTTCACCGTTTTGAGTACAGTGGTGATAAAATTAAATACGCCATGTAAAGTGCCCGTCTGGGTTCGAGCTCACGACCACACGTAAGTCAGGGTCGATACCACTGGGCCACCAAAACCACTGCCACCTTTGGCATAAATACACGAACTAAGGATGTTTCTATCGAGTTCTTCAAGAAACTGTTGAAGCCATTGACATTGCTGGCAGAGAACCAAGCTGAAGCGGTAGAGGGCTGGAAGTGCCAATCTTAGGAGCGATATCTGGCGGAACAAAGAAGACTGTCGGAACAATCACGTATTAAACGTAGTTTTGTATGTATTTTAGTCAGGTGGACACAAACTGTGTGGTAAAAGTATATAAAGGAGTAGGGACTAGCAGCAATATCTTATCACGAACAGTCTATCTGTCACCAATCAATTTTCTTTTTCTATTTCACCAAATTCGTTTTTTTGTTTTGGCTAATATGTATTATTCTATGTTTTGAGGCATCTGGCTCCTGGGTCTTGGCTGACTCGTCCTAGTTCGGCTAGAGACGTTCCCATGTTATATACTCCCAAATACTAGCATATAAGTATGTGTAACCCGTTGCATTATTTTTGGTGAAATAAATAAATTACTATTATTTAATCATCAACGACTTCTAGATCGATAATAGATAGGTTAAAGGAATACGCAGCCATACCTACGAAATCATACTTAGGTACTCATCAAAATACAACTTGGAAGCGCTGAAGTAGTTCGTCAAACTATAGTTTCCATTCAAACTGCAGCCAGGCTTTTGCGCTTCCCCGAAACACAACTAAATACTTAGTAGGAGCGTTACACTGTTTAATACATTTTAGAAAACACTTGCACATCACTAGTAGTTCGGTATAGCTACGCTGTTGCCGGTTGCGTTAACTAGAAGATAAAGGCTGTACAGACGTTGAATGAGCAATAATAGGGTTATTTAGAAGCCGCGGCGGAGCGGGCTTCGTAGTCCTCGAACAAGTAGCAAGTCCGCAACAATATCGCTGTATAAGTAGCTTCCCTTCAGATTGTTTGCGTTTAATATTGCTTGCGTCTTTTGTTTTACTTATGAAGTTGACAACATTGCTTTCTTGATTAGACCTTTTTACGTGAATTTGATGTATGATAGATAAGATCTACTTACATTAAATTAAGTCGACTCGCTGTGGATTTACTAAGTCAACTGTTGACTTATTGAAGTTAAGTTGCACGCATTCTTTGCTTGCTTACTATAAATGTATCATAATTCTATTAGACTACAAAAGTGCTTTTGTTAATACAAATTTTCCGTCAGCATTAAAAATTCGTCGGCATTATCGCTATTAAAAAGCTCGAAAAGGGGAATCAAGCAGTTTCATGATTCGAATTATGAGAATAACGGTGCCTTCATTAAAAATATGTATTGCAGGTGACAAAGAACCAGGTATATTTTTCGCTTATGTTTCAATTTAACGGTGGCAAAGATTAAGTTATTTATTTAAAATTTTCGCACACAAAAAGGTACAAAGGCTTATTCGTATAGCAGCCAAATTTGTTTAAAGATAAGCTTGTTTTTCTTAATAAATTCTTTAAAAAGCAAATGCTTTTAGATAAAAAGGATGTCCTTCCTATTGAAAAATACGGTGGTCTGTATGTACCTATGTGTAATAGTCTGACAATTAGCCTCTTTTTATTTATTTATTTTACCATTTATGTACACACATATATAAACAGACAAGAAAAAACAGAACAGAAGAAACAAATTGAAGCCACAAAAAAGTCGAAATTCAAATTAGACAAATGCGTAATTTTAGTATACCTACAGGTACATAAAGTTCCACCGCACCGTCAAGATTTCATCACTGGTTCAGTCCCTTAAAATTCAAGATGGCCATGCCATAAAACGGGAAATGTATTTTCTTAGCGAATGTTTTCCACTTTATTCGAACGTTACTTTAACAGCATAGTTAAATTTAAAATTTTAGAAAGATTAAATGTCACCTCACTTCGCTGCCATTACGAAAAACCAAGTTTCCCCGTAATTAATTTTTATAGCAACCGCTACGCATGTAAAAACACTTTTACCATAAGAATTATGCCTCAGCTGCCCTGATTTTGTAACTTTTTAGCTGAAATAAACGGAAAACTCGTAAAAAAGGGTCTGAATATGCACGGTGCTATTTAATGTGACTTTTTGCAGTACATAAAATATAAATGAGCGGTTTTGTTGTAAAAAGTGTATACGCCCCGACGTGGAAGGGACTTCACGTTATGAACTATCATTACAATGGTATTCCCTCGCTTTCAGCGCAAATGGAACCCTTACAGCCTCTACTTGAATGCCTATCATGCTGGTAATTTGCAAAGGATTGTAGTGACTATTAGTGGAATACTATCTCATACCGTCAGTTTGCCATATTCAGTTGATAACCCGTAAAACTTTGCCGTAAGTATCATAGAAGGATTGCGTATCTTATCGACCAACTCCTGCCAGTGACTTCGTTCGAGTGAATTTTCTTACACAACGTGTAACGTTAAATGCGCAAAACCTCAGACACCCCAACTGATCTTTAATTCAATTGACGTATTTCAGAGAGAAAATAAGTCATTAAAAAAATTGTAAAGGTTTTATGTGCTGTTTTAGTTTAATGGCCATTCTGATCGTTTCTTGCGTCTGCGACGACGCTTTACCGAGGGAGGAGTCGTCACCGGGCCGCTGCGCCGCGCTGACATTGACTTGCTTGACCTATTAATAAATAGACACGGCAACGTTTTTAATGAAGATTTTTTGAAAAATGTGACCTATATTAAAAAGTGGTTCAATTAATTCTGCTCGTTATTCTGATCAAACTATTTTCAGGTTTTGCGCATTTAACGTTACACGTTGTATATCAATGAGGCTAGATATTAAAATACTTTCTTTTTTTTCCAGATCAGGCAGAGGCGCGGCCTACGCCTGTTCCGAGGGTGAAGGGAACGCACCCAAGTCCTGTTGTGGCCGGCCCCCGCTCCGGCTCTGTGTGCTTTTCCTCGGCGTGGTAGGGGCCTGTCTGGTGGCAGCCGGCGCTGTGCTTGGGGCCCTCAGGCCCCACCCTCGAGCCCCGCTCACATTACTCCTACTCATGATAGGTAAGTTCTTTTATGTAGGAAATAAGATAGAGGCCTTTGATAAGGTGCCCAAACATTACATTACCTGGTTTTAAAAGAGTATGTACCTAGTTAGACAGATTTATCTTAATACGATTAATCTCTCTTCAATCATCTTCATCCTATAGGTCCAAGATGATTAGATATCCTATCGGGACAAGGAAGATATATAACCCAAATATTCTCACTCTATCTAAATTAAGTGCCAAAATATCTGAAGGTTAGCCTAAACAAGAAATGATAGCTCGGTGACAAAATCAATGAATTAGCTCACTTCATATTACGTCTTTGCAGATTATAAAAATAACATGGCACCGTTGTATTCGCTGATTTGAGCGAAACCCTTTATAATCAAAGTCTTTGATCGTTTAACAGTTCGGAACTCATTTCATGCTAAAGCCTTTTTTTCTTCGTAGCTGATTTAAATTATCCGGTCCGATGAGCGAACCGACGAAACGAAAGCAGGCGAGATTCATCCGTGCCTACAGATGTGCATAAAATTTAATGTCCACGTTCTAATATTCATAAATATGACCGAAACGGTTTCACACGGCTGACATAACTGACGTAATTAACCGTGAAACAATCTGCGGAGGCTCATTTGTTATTCGCTATGCATATGACAATAACAAGTCTGGCCGAAATCTCATTACATCATTCACATCGCCGCTGGAGTTTTCAATTAAACTTCTAATGAGTTTTAGAGTAGAATTAATTGGATTTTCATTAGCGTTAGGTTGATATTTGTTATAGATGATATTGTTACATTTATCTATTGTTGTGCCGACGTGCCAATTTGTACGCGTCACTCACCAGCGACGCGCCATCGGCGAAGCTTCACGCATGTGTAGATACTGTTTTAGCATAAGGCGCTTATCGACCACTGCTGACCAAATTAATAGTGATACATCCGTTTGGAATTGGAACTCGAGGAAATAATTCAAAAAGGGCTGCATGTTATTCCAAATGCCGAAGTTAAAATTAAGCGGGTATACCTAGCTATTTCTTTTTTTTTTGTTTTCGCTTCGCACGGTTTGTGCATCTTGGCAATAATGTCACATATAGTTTTCAAAAAGGATGCGTTCGCCATTTTAGAACTTTCCCGAGTTTTTTTCTGGGTAGCTTTTGTTTTCAATATTTCTAATACATTACACGCTCTCTTTTTAAAACACCATAAAAGTTCGCTTTGTTTGGTTGTCTATTCATTTAATAATCGAGATCTGAAATATCTATTTTCAATTTAATTATGGCTCCTTCGTTAAACCTGCTTTATTGTTCGCTAAAATTAATGAAACCCCACGTACAAAGTCAGTGGCGCACCGGAACATATTGTTCGTGATCGCGAGCACGAAAGTAATTAACAACAGTTGCTGGAGCGTCAGCTGCTGTTATTATCTGTGGCTATTTTCTGACAGCTATAATATCTTTAATATCCATTGGTAAGGTGACATCTGGCGCTCAATGATTGATAAGTTTCCGAAATATTTATGTAGGTATCACGTGTTATTGTTTTTGTAAACAAACGATTTGAGACTTGGAACAGCCGTTCGATTCTGGAAAAATTTCACCGTGATAAATAAGGTGAAGTGAGCTTAGAGTGAGCTGTGAGTCATGCTGATGCTAGGGATTGACACTATTGACGACTCACTCCACGCTCACTTCACCCAAGTTTTCACGGCGAGATGATTACAGAATCGCACGGCAGTATGATCTTCAAATTCCATTCAAGTTCTGCGATACCTACCTAGACTGTTGGTATAGTCGACCTCGTCATTGTATAAACACTTTTGACAACAATGCCCAGTAAATTGAAACTTCACCTAGGGTGAAACTATTTAACTGTCACATAGGTAAATCGACCTTGTCGTTTTATGACCTAAACGTTAGGCCCTTTTTAAACACACGTTTTTCTTGCCATACAAACTACGCTTTATCGCTTTATTCGCCATGTGTTGGCACGGTTGTCAGTGATGTATGGGTCACTATGGAAGCTTGTTGACGGGTGCGTTTTTTCTACGGTACGTTTTATACGCCGTATCTACCATCAAGGAACCGTGCCGTGTACAAAGGGCCTTAGGTCGACTATACTTAGGAATATTATGGTATTGACTCTTATGCCGGCCGTCAGCTGGCTCAGTTGTCAATCTAAACGACCAGTATTGGCCATTGTATACAGGAGCTCCTGTATACAATGGCCAAGGCAATTTTGACGCTTGACGAGTAATTTGCATAAGAATGCAGCTTCGGAAATTGGTGTTGCTAAAAACACCTCAAAGATTACGATTTTTTTCTGAAAATTCCCACATAATCTTAACAAATACTGAGTGCCTATCATAAAAATGAAACATTTAGGTAACGTTATCAGATTATGTCAAGGAACAATCTTCAAACAATCACAAATTAGGAAGGCGTTGAGGCAATTCCTGCCGAAGTTTCGGTATTATTATTAATATTACAAACAACATATTCAGCCTATAAGTCCGTCTGCTGAGACACAGGTGTCCTCTCTGTGAGAGGGAGAGGGTTATTTTTAATATTATTTATTATACAAACAAAATAAAAAAAATACAATTACCTGCCACCTATTACCAGTTTTCATGCAAGCCTTTTTTTAAGCTAGCCGTCTAAGCAGATGCAAGGTATTAGTAAAACCATATACGACAAACTTATAACAACATTATAAAAAAATAATAACATTTATTAGTGCATGGCTGAGAAAAACACGATTAAGTACTGTAAGTTTTCATTCAAGAAAAGTATATTCAAAAGTGTCAATTGAAGCCACTATGCAAATTATTTACCGGCCATAATTCTAATGTGTCTAATAATATATAGAGAACTTATGTAACACTACGCTCTGCCACTTCTTAAACCCAGATAATGTTTGACCCAAGTGAAAGTATTGCACGTCTGCAACTCATCACATGACGTACGGTTATGTGGTGCCTCAAAGGTCAAACTGCACTCGAACCAAGATTACCTATGGATGGCAAAAATAAGAGATACAGAGAAAGAACTCTTATAGAGTTTTCTGAATAGTCTTTGCATTATTTCCTCGGCGAAACCAAACGAAACAATTTCGTGCGGATCCAAATGTTAAATATCAATAAACTCTTAGACATTACATACGCCTTCTAGTATATAGCCTACTAACATAGTGTAAAGTCTGGAAGTTTTTGGCAAATATCCTGTAGTATGCAGTCACCAAAAGAGATCATCATCATCAAGATCATCGTCGAGTAAAGTTCAAGTTTAGAAAGAAACTGATGGATGTTTTCGAATGAAATTTAATTTGATAAATGATTTTTTTTTGTTTTCTATTAATTAAATCACAACAGACATCAGTTTCTTACTAAACCTCGACTATATCCGAGGACCCTGTTTACTTATCGTTTATGGTGACCGTACCTAGCTAGCCTGCTCATATGCGCATTGAGACGACGAGATTGGTAGCATACACCAGCCGTGCGATTCTGTAGCCATCTCATCGTGAAAACTTGGCTGAAGTGAGCGTGGAGTGAGTCGTCAATAGTGTCAATCCCTAGCATCAGTATGACTCAAAGCTCACTCTAAGCTCACTTCACCTTAGTTATCACGGTAGATTTTTCCAGAATCTACCGGCAGTAGATATTTATGATGTTCTTTATTCCCAGGTATAGGAGTAGTGTTAGTAACGGCAGCGGGGCTGGCGTGGCGGCTAGGAGCACGTGACGCCCCTTGCGCCTTGCTAGGGCTTCGCCGTGCCTCGTGCCGGCGTCTCGTGCCTCGGCTGCCCCCGAGCTACGCGCGACCGCACCACCCCTACGCGGCCATGCTCTACCCTGAGTTCCACTACAGGCCGCCACCCCCCACCTATCAAGCCTCAATGCAAGAATATAGACTCAGGTTGGTGCCAAAATACCCCCGACTCTTAGCCCTCGGAACCAGGAATGATTTTATAACACGGCCATTTTTTTTGCGCACTGGATTATCAACGCGATGCTTAGCGCCCCGAGAGCTGAAAATCCAAAAGTGTGTGTGACGCGCGGGGATGCACTCTGTTGGTTTCTCAATGCTCGGGTCAACACCGAGGGTTGAAAATCCAGTGCGTGACAAAAAATCTTCGGGTTGAAAAATCGCCTGTGCATCCTAGGCTTTCTGTCTAGGCTAAAAACCTGGTCTCCTATAACACAAACTGTAAGGTATGTATCAATTTTCTCCTTTTAATTTCGTAGTAACGAGGTCTGGTGTCCTAGAAGGCAAAATAGAAGAAACTTTGAGGGCAGTCCCAGCTCCGCTTTAAGACCTGTCAGCTGTCAGGCCTCAATGCAAGAATATAGATTTAGGTTTGTAAAAATTTTCTTCCTCGTTTGCCCCCAAGAGCTCGTGTCCTAAATGGCTAAACATATGAAGGTCTCAATGCTTGGGTAAGGGTTCAGGTTAGTAGCAAAGATCCCTCGCTTTCTCTAATGCTGGCTTTTATTAAACCTTTTGAATATATGAACATTTGAACTTACACTGAACAAAAAACACATGATACAACATAGCTATGAAAGAAAACAGAGGTCCTTCCCCACCTGTAAGAAGCTTTAAGAAATTCAAAAGAAACCACAACATACCAAATCAGTATATGGAATGAATTTTCATGGGGTTTGGCTTGCTAAATCTTGGGCCACATGCAAGTCTACGTGGTCCAAGATTTGACAACCAGAACACTGTTGAAGGACAGGCGGGTAATGTCCTTCTATAGGACATAACTGCCCATCCTGAAGTGGATGGGGAGTAAAATCCTTCTGAGTTACGTGAAAACATTTAAAAACTCACTAGTCTGTCTAGTGATACAAAAAGGTTTTTCTCTAATCAGCTACAACTTATGATTTCATTTTCATTTTCTTTGACAGATTGCTCTTACAGGTATCTAAAATTCACAAGTACTTAGTTTGACGTTTTAGCAAAGTTGATAGGTACAATTTTATAAATTTCAAAATAATAAAGCTGGTGGTAGGGGGAGGGTGAGAGGCTTGTGGCTAAGTAATAACAGCCGCACGGGTCGATCGATCAGGTTAAGCTACGCTTGCTGCGGTTGGTCCGTGGATGGGTGACCATCTTCACATACCAAGACCCCTCTGTGCGGAAAGCACATTAAGCCGTTGGTCCCGGCTGTCATTCGTGCATCTTTGACAGTCTTTACGGATCGTCAGTAGCCCGAAAGTCTGACAACTGGGTTGTGGAGGTCAGATAGGCAGTCGCTCCATGTAAAATAGTGGTATTCAGCTGCATCCGGTTAGACTGGAAGCCGACCCCAACATAGTTAAAAAAAGGCTAGGCAGATGATGATGATGATGAAAGCAGGTGGTAGGCTGCCATCAAAACAAAAAGTTCTAGTAATGAAAAGCTAAAAGGAAAATGACAAACACTTAACTAACTACGAAACCTTTATACAGAATTTTAGCAATTTTATTTGAATTTTACCACGATCAGCACCCTAATTGCGTCACATACTTTCAACCACAATCTGCTTGACCTTTGAGGGACCGCATAACCATAGATATACGTAATAAATTGCAGATATGCAATACTTCAATTTGGGTCAAACATTATCTGGGTTCAAAAATGGCTGTTAGTGTTACATTGAACTTGAAGGATATTGAATCAATCTTCAAATGTTAAAAAATTGGTCTGCTCAACAACGTTAATAACGCAATAAATGTTGTAGAACTGACAAAATGATAGACATTGCTACTGTTAGCATGTTACGCAATTACCCCGCTAACCTAAGACACATTTTAATATCATTAAGAGGATAGACTATGCATAACATGTGTTTTCTTTAGCAAAATTCACAAAGTATAACATGATGGACATGAACATTTAAGTATTGTTTACTATGTAGCTGACCCTACAAACGTTGTCCTGTCCAAATTTCAATTCATACAATAATCCCATAGAAAAAAGCACTTTACATTTTCCAGAATTTCCAATTTTCCATGCCACTTTTCAAAATTTTCTTTCCTTAAAAAACCTTATTGAGGAACATTTTATTAAAATACAAAATAACAAGCGAACCGCATTTTTTATTTTATTTATGTAGATAGATAGAAGATACAGGTTTTCAGATCTTTCTTCACACACTAAAAAGTTCTCACGTGCTCTGTACGTGTAAGTACTTGAACAGTAGAGAGGACACATACCGCAATATAAGGATCAGATCCAATACCTTTGTATAAGGCCCGATTCACACTAGGCTGACGTGTCGTGTAATATAACAATTTTGTACAGAGGCGTGCATACTACCCTAATGACACATGACGTGCAACACGTCAGAATAGTGTGCACGCCTCTGTACAAAATATACGGCGTCGATGGGCTTCTAATGCATTACGACACGAGCTCCACCTAGTTTGAATCCGACTTTACTAGAAGGTACCCAAAATGACAGCTATAATCTAGCGTTATAGTGTCTAAATAACGTCTATAACAAATTGTGCAATTTTCATCCATTTTTCAAACTGACCACTATTTTTAATTCCAGGTTACTTCTGTTAGACAGAAGTGCACCCGCCGTGTCGCCTCCGCCGACCTACAGATCAAATTCCGCCAGTCTAGTCAGGTAGGAGCAAAGTCAATACAACCGCCATCTGAAACTTATCGCCAGATTGTTTCGTCTTCGAGTGCCTTTCCTTATTGGAACGAAAATATCTCGATCTGTTATCAAATACGAACGTCCGATGTGGACGGTAAAACACATTGTTTTACGTTTGTTTTTAAAGTGGTGGAGGAAATAGAAACGAATGGATTGAAACTGAGAACAGTGTTTATGTGTGAGAGTCAATTTACTTTTGCGAAACTTAGAGCAGTACTATTCTGTAAAAATCTCACCGTGATAACTCGGGCGAAGTGAGCTTAAAGTCAGCAGTCATTAGTATCAATCTCTGGCGTATGATGGAATAACAGCTCGCTTCACCTAACTTCTCACGGTGAGATTCTAACAGAATCGACCGGCAGCACCCTAATTTTGTAACATAATATCAGTCTCAATCTGAATATTTTTGAAGAATATTGCTAACCCATTGCTTAATAGGTTCGAAAAATATGTTTGCTCAACAACATAAACAACGCAATGGATGTTGTTGAACTGTCAAAATGAAACCCAGTACTACTGATAGTGTATTACGCCCAGCTGGAATCTAAAAAGTTACTGCATGTGTGGGAATTGAATACTATTGAGTGGAATCGAAACTATACGGAACATACCAGCTCTACTAATAGTGAGTTGTACAAATCAAATAGGAAAACCATGTACCTTGTACGACTATTCACAATGTTCACCTATTGTTTCCATGTCCCCAGCAGAGGATCAACGGGTGCAGCATGGTGCGGCTCCGAGTACAGTGGGCCGCCATCCTACCGCGCCCCCCGCGCAGACCCTCCCGTTGTCGTCACGGATAACCTGCCCACCATCACGCCAATAGACCTCAAATACGGCGACAACACCATCGAAGCTTTACCCAAACCCGAACAGGAGAAAGACCCAGACGAGCATCTCGTCACCATAGTACACACAGACTCACAACCCGTCATCGTCACCGTGTCGGGCTCCCCCGCACTCAACGACACACACACACAACCACCTTCAGAGATCGACATACTAGCACACTTATAACGCATCAAACATTAGCACAATACACGAACTTAACGTTCTAGAAGGAATAAACTAGACAAACCCGATCGGTATGCGGCTACACGGACATTCGTGATTGGGAGTTTGTATGCAAGCGCTCCGAAGGCTTGTGATTGTTGCTACGATCGACGTGATTGAAACGATGTACTAGTGTACAGAAAAGTAAGCGAAAAGTGATTTAATATAGAAGTGAAACTGTTAATTTTTTTAACATTACCTAAATTAGCAAATGAACTTAAGCTATTATTTTCGAGGGCATAATAATTTTGTTTTGAATGACAGTGAAGTGACTTGCATTTGAAATTACATTCACGTCTAGCTGAACTAGATAATGAAAAGTAGACGATTTCATCTTTAAAAAACATATTCTCGAGATAATTTATATTGTACTGCATAGAAGACTAAACTTTTAAGTGCTCATTCAAAACAAAATTGTCTTTTATGTTTGTGTATAACTCTGTTTTTAAATGTAATGGTTTGAAGTACCTTATTTTATTATAATAAGTATTGTGTAAATATTTAAAAGCACTGACGTATTTTTCGTTTGAATAGTGTTGTTATATTTAACAAAATATGTGCCGTGTATATACATTGATACAAATTATATTAGGATTAAATATGAATACATAAGTAGTTGATGCAACGATCGATTTATTATTGAAACCAAATCCTTCACCGAGATGTACAACTAAGGAACTTGATATTCATGTAGTGCCAATGGTTCTTTAATAGTTTTTTTTTTTTTGTAAATAGAAATAACCACTTATTATCTTTTTCTATTAAATTTTGCTTGAATACTAACATATTTAAAACTGAGAGGCAGATGATTGTTATTTTTCCGCTACTGTCATTAGCATTTATTGCATCTATTAGCATTTTCTTGTAATTCTAGGTTCACGATCTTGTCTGACGTCATAAGAACCTATTTAGAAATGTCGTCCTTTATATCGCTTTCTATCTACAATAACTGTTTGAGAACAATAAACCCGTTATACAACGTGTAACGTTAAATGCGCAAAACCTGAAAATAGTTTGACCAGAACAACGAGCAGAATTAATTGAACCACTTTTTAATATAGGTCACATTTTTCAAAAAATCTTCATTAAAAACGTTGCCGTGTCTATTTATTAATAGGTCAAGCAACCCAATGTCAACGCGGCGCAGCGGCCCGGCGACGACCCCTCCCTCGATAAAGCGTCGTCGCAGACGCAAGAAACGATCAGAATGGCCAGTAAAACTAAAACAGCACATAAAACCTTAACAATTTTTTTAATGACTTATTTTCTCTCTGAAATAGGTCAATTGAATTAAAAATCAGTTGGGGTGTCTGAGGTTTTGCGCATTTAACGTTACACGTTGTATAAGATCTCTGCATTTAAAATTATACAAATGATGTAGGTGTCCTATCAATTCATTTCTGTAGTTATTATCCTTCTATTTTATCACTTCTCTATATCTTCATTCGCATAGTTTAATATTCGTATTATTTCGTGACCGCAATATTATAAATTATTTGGTACTAGCATATTTTAGAAGACCCTGTAAGATAAAGATATTACAAAGAAAAATATACAATGATAAAGTTTACAACGCGAGACAGATTGAAAAAGTAAAATCCGAAAAGAAAAACGTGACGAAAAATTCGGCAATACATTAATTTTTAAAACTTCGTCAAGTTTATTTTTTTCTTATTTTTTTTTTCTTACGAGTTTCCGGAATAAACTTTGATCCACACAAAGTTGATAAAAAATGTGTGTATGTGTGTTGATAATAATTGCGAGCAAATTAACAAAATATACGTGTTATACATATAATATGAGAAAATAAGACACATTTTCATCTTATAAGTTAATTCCATCAAGTACCCAGAAATGTTTTTGAACTAAATCATAAATTAGCAGTGATGACATAGTACTGTGTAAAATACTATTAGGTTAAGATATTGTAATGATATTAAACATATTGTAAATAACGTTATTTGTATTATAAGAAATAAAGATCTTTAGTGAAACCAAACTGTGTTGTTCTTTAACCTACCTAAAAGTGGACAAACATGGCCGATCTACAAGTAGCAGGGTATGGTCCAGTTTAATATAACAGCCGGTAGATTCTGGAAAAATCTCACCATGATAACTAAGGTGAAATTAGCTTAGAGTGTCATGCTGATGCTAGGGATTGACACTATTGACGACTCACTCCACGCTCACTTCACCCAAGTTTTCACGGTGAGATTGTTACAGAATCGCACGGCAGATGGCAGTTAAGTGGAACACAGTCTTTTTTAAACTGTAGTAAAAAAAAACAGGCTAATGTCATGGGTACGTATCACACGTACACTATGTATCCACACACGGAAAAGATCAATCTACATGGAGTCCTCGTTGACAGTTTCCTGCTGGCTTCTTAGTTATTATGATGATGTATAACTAAATATAGTGCGAGAATGTCGTTTTCAGTGTAAAATCTCCTGGATACGTTGTCTCCGAAATGCGGAGAGATATATTATGTTGAACTAGATATTACCAACAAAATACCTCAGGACAGACTGTCATCAGTACATGGAGGACTCAGAGCTAGAGTTTCCAGGATTCTGAGCTCGTATTGGGAGAGGCTTATGTCCAACTGTGAACATCTATAGGGCCATCAGACCAACTATTTCGATAGGTTCCTTGAGTGAGAGTGCGGTGCTTTTGATCAGACTATGCCCCACTTGCTGGAGTGTCCTAAGTGGCCGTCACCTGCACCTCGGATGGCCTAAAGAATACCACTGATGCCCCAATCAACGTGGCCACCTACTGGACTCAAAATATATAAAAACAACGAAGAAGAGTAGAAAATAAGAAGTTCATGATAACCATGGAAAGTTACCAAACAGTTCATTTCACACAGTTCAGATCACAAACGGTTGTCAGTTCGTCTTAAATAATGCACGTTATGGTAATATCTATTTATTTGGCGACAGTGTGCGAATATATATATGGTAATTGTCTAGTTCTCACATTTGCATAATCGGATTTTATGGATTTCACGAAAACAGTTTGGTGTTTGTGGAATAAAGCACACTTTCACTTGGTGTTATTATTCAGATTATAGAGCCGAGCCACCACAATATTGGGAAATGGAAGATTTTATGCAGAAATACATATAATTAATTATTGCAGTCATACTGTCTGTAGGTATTAATTACGTGATTTTAGAATAAAATTGTAATATTAGCTAATCTCCTATAAACGTAGATATTACGTACTACCAAATAATAAAGGACGTAGGAACGTATATTATATATATTTTCATGTCGTTTGGTCAGGGCTCCAGGAAGAATTAAAACATTAATGTAATTTGACCAGAATTTCATTGAATCCTAACAATAAGGATAGTAAGAAACCCTATATAGTGATAGGGTTTATTACTATCGTTAGGTATTATTAGCATATACCCTTAGAAATATCAAAACTTGAATTCCCAGAATGTAGTAGGAAATGGCACAGTTTCATCACTAATGAAACTATCGAACAATTTGTACCTTTATCTCGTTCCGAATGTAAATCGAAGCGCAGCCAGGATTCCTGAACAATAGTATTCTGTAATTATATTGTAAAGCAATTTTGTCGCGACACCCCACGACGACGCTGCCAAAATGAAAATCGGACCGGTATTAATACCGCTCGGTGTAATGCGGATGCTGACAGCAAAGTGAATGTAATAAAGCAAAAAATTATGAACGAATTAAATTTTTTAATATAATCCGTTACGCGATGATACATATGGAATTTAATATTGCTCGTAGTCGAACAATGCGACGGAACGTTTAATTTTCGTTAACGCTCAAAATGAGATGCAGTAAAGCTTTTGCGAGTTTAATTATTTTTACGTAAAAGGAAAGGGTAATGAGTGTGTTTCACGTTGTTTTATGTAAAGTAGAGATAAAATTGTACATTTAATTTACACTGGCAAATACATTATTTTAATTGGTATATATTTAAGTATTTGTAATTCCTGATGAAGATTGGGATGTACTCGAAAATCAATCAACGTTAAGAAAAAACGAAGTTATAGCGCGAGCGGGCGATGTGACGCGACGTGGTGTTATATAAAATTGAACAAAACTATCATATGTCTAACTGTAAAGAATAGTCTAGTTATTGGAACTGAGTATTATAATTTTGTTCCCACATCATGTTTACAGTAAGTGGTTAATATAATACCTAAAGCTGCCACCACGCATATTGGATTAGACAGAGTTAATCCAGTTAGCGTTTGTTTATTGTTCAGATTATATTGGCAGTTTAAATGAACGAATACATTACTGTATGTGATAATATAAGGGGTATTGTGTTATCTAGTAACTGGGTTGTGTAGGCAAGATAGGATTTTAAAATAAAATAGCAAAACATAAACTTAGTCAGAAAATCAACTTTCTTTTTTTTTTTCCTAGACTAGTCCTTATATAAGGACTAGTCTTTTTCCCTAGATTAAAACCCCACAAAATCGTATGTTTTGACACATAAAATACTAGCTTTAAAATTAGATAAAATTATCAATAGAATTAGCATAAAAACTATTATTAAAATCTCGATTATGATTGTAAATGTTTGCTTAGTCAATCCCTAGTATCAGGTGGGATGACACTGATAGCTCGCTCCACGCTCACTTGACCCAAGTTTTCACGGTGAGATGGTTCCAGAATCGCACTGCAGAATCGTGTGCTGAATCCATTTATGAGCGATTTATGAGGAACCTTGAAACCTTGATTTTGTACAAGCAAAATCTCGAGGTAGGTATCTATATGGGATATTTCATTCTAAAATGGTCAGAAAATCTAGTTAGGTACACCTACTTTATCTTCATGCTGCTGCTTTCAAGAGTACCTACAGAAGCGTTATAACATCTAAAAAGTTACAGTAAAAGTAGATATAAATGTGGAGCGATTATTTACGTAGCAAACCCTCTGTCACACCGCAAAACGTTATGTATCGAGACATGCGGGCAAAAGATCCGATTACCAGATACTAGGTGATCGATTGGCGTTCTTTGCTGCGACGCAAAGCAATAAATTCAGATTCGGTTAGTTGAGCACTGGTTAGGTTAGGACTGAAATACTGAACTAGCGGAAATTGGTACGTAATATTGATTTATACAAAGTTTTTCAATGACTGACTAATTTTTGTGGAGCTTTGATGGTAATAAGTATAGACAGCACCTATTAGAAAACTTACGTTACGTTTTTTTTAATAAAAGCCCTTGCCTTTTTAGATAAAGCCACGCTGGTAATGTAATAATACAGACATCTGACCTGAATAGATATTCTAAGAATGATTTGAAGTAAACTTACTTCGCCTGATGAAACTTAGGTACCTACCTACTAGGTAATCCAAAAAGCACTAAGCCAAATATAGATTGAAGAAAATAGATCAAAGATTTAATACTTACGAAGTTATAACATCACGCCTGAATTCCTCGCAGGGTAAGGTAGAGGTGTACCTTCGTACTCTCACAATTTACCAAGTATGTTTATGTCGCATGTGATAGATCGCCCTCTATCGCCTATTGCCATAAACCGGGCACAAATCCAGACTCCTGAAAATAACACTTTGCGTGACCTAGGAATTTTATTACTCTTACAAAATCACTTAGACTGAACAATTTCGAAGCTTATTGAGCATCTAAATCCTACCTAATAACAAAATATGTTCAGAGCGCTATTCCGGAACATTTGCAGTAAAATTTCAAATATTACCTGCGAGTGCAACTCGCTCCCCGGAGCGTACCTGAGCGGCATCCATGTGGAACTTTATGCATATCCAATACAATCCCTAGTCACATCTAGCGCAACAAACTTTAATGGTTTTTGAATAGTTCACTTTCCACTTATGCTGGAAACCCTTGTCTGTGTGACTTATGAGTTAGTTTGCTTTCCACGTGATAGTGTGACCCCCTTGCAATATTTAAGCATCCCATTTAGGCCTCATTTACGGAGACGCGGGGCGTCTCGCGTCGCGTGTGGCGTGGCGTCTCGCGGCGCGTCGGACGTTTTTTCTGTTTACGGTGGGGCGGCGCGTGAAGCGGCACGCATCATCGCACGCGTAAACACAAACTTATAGCAATATACGACCATGTTCATAGAGAAGCGAGACGGGGAGCGTGGCGGTGCCCGCCGCGGCGCCCGCGGCGAATCCTCTAGCGTGTAGCGAAGCACGCGGCGGGCATCGCGGCGGCGCACGCTCGCCTCGATCAAATCGACTATACTAGTTTTATGTTGGCGAGAGATGGGAGCGCACGTGTCGCAACTTGCAGCATGAATGACGAAAAATCGAGAATTGCCGCTGCGTGCGCCGCCGCGATAAACGCCGCGTGGGACGCGTCGGTGCCATCCGCGGGCTCGGCCGCAAAAAACGCCCTAATTCAAACAAACGCGTCTAAAATCGCTTCTCCGTAAACGCACTCATACAACGCCATATATTTGAATTCAGTGCGGGCCGCGCCGCTCAACGCAACGCGCGACGCCCCGCGTCTCCGTAAATGAGGCCTTAGACTAGGCGAAATTCTACGTTCACTATAAAATATGCCATACGACATTTATGGCCATTCAGTTTGAGATTTTATAGAAAAATTACGAATTATGAAAATTTTCAAATACAAACTTGTATTTTCTCGAATCCCTTGAAGTTTCGCTTGGCCTATACTTACAGGGTGCTTAAATGTTGCACTATTTCGTCATAGACGGAGTCAACATCACTTTGAGACCTAAAAACTTGCGAGGATTTGATATGTTAAAAATCTTAAATGTTAATTTTTATGGTCATTCTACATTATTCAGGAGAAAAATTTACCTTAGCTCGTGTAGGTAACGACTAGATGCGGCAAGAGCTCATGTAGCGATGGTATAAGGCAACCCTTATGAGTGGCTAATCTTTTCATGACTCGCTCTTCTCGTATCCACATTGGTTGGTAAGGGGTTGACTGCCCAGGGTGCACCGAAAACGCCGATGACGGAATTGGGAAATAGAAGTCACGGCGAGTATTACCATAACTTTATGCGCAAGTAAGAGTCTTGTGCATACTTAATAGCGCTATTTTCAAAGGTTTACATGGCAGTGTGTTGGATAAACTTTAGAACCTACTGAAATAGATTACGTAATTCGTAAGCCTGTATAAAAAAGTGATACTAAATTACACGAGAGCGCCAATTCTCGTGCTTAATTTTTATGTCGTACACTACATAATTTTCCTATTCCTTATTAATAAATTGACTTTTAATAGCTTGGTAAATAGCTCCATGAAACAACGTTAATATCTAGCTTCATTTTCCTTAAAAAGCACAAGAATTTCTTCTGTATTTTCATGTTGCTTCTTTCCTAGAAAATGTATCTAATAGAGAATTTTTTCGCCCTTGATGAAAGAATAATGTAATCAACCTGAACCTCTCTATTTAAGTGTTTTAAAAGACGTAATTTCAAGTCTGGTACAAGAGTGTATATTTTCTTCATAAAAACAAAATATGTAAAACTTATTTCTTAAAAGCAAAATGTAGAGACGAAAGATTTTAATATAGTACGTATAAGTAGCTGAATCGTCAGATAAACTTTCTTACTATGGACAGGTGGCGCAGTGGTAACGGCCGCGACTTTCACATTGTAGGTCCTGGGTTCGAACCCTGACAGTCGCTTTACTTTGAGTAAATTATTTAATCACCACTGTTCTCAAAACGGTGGAGGAAAACATCGTGAGGAAATCTGCATGTCCTAGAACTGAAAATTCGAAGATATGTGACATCTACCAACCCATACTGGGCCCGCGTGGTGGGTTACGGCCCAGTCCCTCTCATAGATAAGAAGCCTGTGTCACAACAGTGGGAACATTATGGACGGACTATTGTGAATAGGTTCTAGAAAAAGTTCACAACACATTAGGCTTTCTTATGTTTAGACCAAGTATATGACACGTTCTCTTACATCAATATAGCCGACAGAATTACAAGCAAGGTTTTATTCTCCCAGACGTTACTTAAGTGCCTAAAGCCTACTCATATTTGAAAAGCGGCGATTAAGCGTCGAGCGAATAAATCGCTATTCAATAGAATCGATAAGAGATGCCGATGCCGAGAAATGATTTATTGACTTGTCGGCTCCTCGCCGGGCAGCCTCACTAATGGTGGCTGAATAAGCGCTCGCCACTGCCTCAGTTGTTTCTTTTTTCGTAGACGATGATAAATAAAAGAAAATTATGCAATCACGATTGGAGCGAAAGCAGGAAATTGGGTGTATTGTCGGGAAATGTGATAAGTACTTCATTGTTCAGGCGTCTTAGAACGATTGACGTTGATGTGACTTTATGACCTCTAATAAAATTATAGTCTTGAAACCACGTATTCTACATTATGTATTTGAAACATACACAAATAAAAGAATGAATAACAATTAATATTCTAGCCGTGGGACCTTCTTTTTTTATGAGTATTTAACAACATTAAACTTAATTTGTGATTATTTGGTAACAATACCATAAAGATTGTTTTGAATTGTTGATACCATCGCCACACGCGTGCCTTATTATCTATTTTATTTTAAAAAAAAAACAGTCAGCCCTAGGGCTGATTTCTCCAACGTCAGATAATTTTATCCGAGGAATAATTTTGAATTTTTGACAGTTCTTCCATACAAAATCTGTCAGACGTCAATTTGATTCCACGAATAAAAATTATTTGTCAATTGAAAAATCAGCCCTTAATGTGATAACCTAATTGCCACTCTGTATATATAATATCTCATATTATGTGAATAACTTTTCGAGTAAGTAGGTAGTATTCTCAGTTAGGTTCTAAAAATACTTCAAATGGATTTTAGTAGGTATTTTCTATTTATGTTCGAAAATAAAGTCTACTTCGCAAAGTTAGATAACTAAGTAACGTTATCTACTTTACTAGGCAGACTATTGCAATATAATATTTTAAAAAATCTAAATCTTTCTACAAATCTAATTACCATCAAAGCTAAAACTTTTGAGAAGAAGTTAAAAACTTTAAAGCGTCCTAAATTAAATCGTCTAAAATAGAAAATATAAAACGGAATATGTCAAAGGTATCCATTTCTATTATGAGAAACTAGAACTCCATATCAAAGGCGAGTTCTGGAAGTTTTCCCATTTGCATAAGTGACTTAACCTTATTCATTTTATATTCAAACCTGGCAGATTTGCCTGGGAATGTTCAACCAACTCAGAAATATTATGTCTACCCCAACTCTATGCAAAGTCTGCGATTTTCTCATCACTAGATTCGAGGGCTGAAGTAATTGTGAGGCCGATTTAGTGATTTGACAGTGAAAATTCATATACAACGTGTAACGTTAAATGCGCAGAACCTGAAAATAGTTTGATCAGAATAACGAGCAGAATTAATTGAACCACTTTTTAATATAGGTCACGTTTTTCAAAAAATCTTCATTAAAAACGTTGCCGTGTATATTTATTAATAGGTCAAGCAAGCCAATGTCAGCGCGGCGCAGCGGCCTGGTGACGACTCCTCCCTCGATAAAGCGTCGTCGCAGACACAAGAAACAATCAGAATGGCCAGTAAAACTAAAACAGCACATAAAACCTTTACAATTTTTTTAATGACTTATTTTCTCTCTGAAATAGGTCAATTGAATTAAAAATCAGTTGGGGTGTCTGAGGTTTTGCGCATTTAACGTCACACGTTGTATAAGTAAGAACATTCGTGACTTTACTTTACTTTAGGAAGGAAAGATTATTTGTTAGCTTTGTGATTTGTATGTACTACCCATGCAGAATTATAATCATTATTTCATAAACGTTTATTCGCTGAGAAAGTAGGTACATAATATAAAGGTGTTTACAAAACTATGATCCCTATACAATCAACTTTAAGTAGGCCCATTGAAAACAAATTAGTAAAAAAATAATCATGTCAGTCAAATTAAAAATGTCAACAAAAATTTAAAAAAAAATTATAGGATTTAAACCAGGCATTGTAAAAATAAGGAAACACACAATGTCAGATATTCTAATGTGTAGTGTGTGTTGTGCGTGGTGTAGTGTGTGCTTCCGGTACTTTTCGTATATTTATTTATTCAAACTTTTCGCACAAAAAAAGGTACAAAGGCGGACTTAATGCCTTAGGCATTCTCTACCAGTCAGCCAAGGGTGGTGAAGAGTGAGTTGGATCTATGGTCGATACCTACTTTTTAAGTATGCATTTTATTAAGGCGATAAACGTATCGCCATGGTGAAATGCGTCAGACCAAAAAGGGGTATATAAAAGTGTATACATATTATTACATCATTAGTCGAACTAACCACGTACCTACAGAGGTACACGTGGCTAGTTTTCGTTTTAGTTTCTATTTAATTAAATACATATGAAATTGCAGATAAACAGTAATATGTACTATCATCGATATAAGAGTCTCATTACTATTAGGGTTCCGTACCCAAAGGGAAAAACAGAACCCTATTACTCCCACTCCGCTGTCCGTTCGTCCGTCAAAAGTTCTGTCACCAGGCTGTAACATATTATTGTACTGTTCTTCACAGAGTATAATAATATGTTAGTTACTTATTCCATATTTTTAACAGCATAGTGTACACGGTACAAACAGTGGAAGCGGAAGTTTAGCTCCAGCTTAATTAGTTAGCTACAGTTCGAAAAGGAACAAATAAACTCTTGTGTACACTGAGTTACGGGTTCATCTCCTCGCTCTAGCCGGCTAAACTGACATCAGCTAAATAAATTTGTATATTCTGTTCATAGCTTTAGGGTATTACATCTCGATAACGTTGATATTACAATGAACTTATAAGATAATTTAGTTGTGTACATTTCACACACACTTCGACACATCATCTTGAGAAGTTCCTCAAGGAAGAGTTCTGGCCGAAGGGTGTTGTGTATCGCCGGTTTTGTGGCCGTCTACATGACACCATTCAGCGAAACACGACGCCGACACTTCGTGTGCAGTAGTTTTAGTTTGACCAGTTGTATGTATTTATAGTATTTTTAACCGCCTTCAAAAAGGAGGAGGTTATCAATTAGGATGTTTATATGTATACAACATTATTTTTAGTATATTGCAAACCTGAATATAGTTTATTCAGAATAACTGAATCGATTCCAATAATTTCTACACCATGTTATATTTTGTCTCAAAAATATTTAAAAATGGTAACAAGTTGGACACCGAGCGACACTGAGTACATATCCGCAATTATATGCGCATAGCACAGGTCACAGCCGGTCGGCCGGCGGCGCATATTAAGTGGTAACCAACTTTTTGTACGGACAATCAGGTAACATAACAAGCTTATAACTTCGTGATTTTTCATGATACAGTTTTGAAATGTTGTATGTAGATTCTTTACATAAAAACACTAGACACGTGTTTCGGGTTTGCCATATACTAAAAATAATGATGTATAATATTTATAATATTTTTTTAAGTTATATTATTATGGTATTGTATTTGTGATAATGTTCTATTTATTAATTTAGAAGTATTCTTATGTTTTTAGTAGTATGTGTTGTTTTTTCTATGGGCCCTAGTTGCCTGAAATAAAAGAATAAATAAATAAAAGGTAATTAACGGTTCTCCAACTGCAGGACAATCAAAAGCTTGTACTCAAACTAAGAGACATTGCATTAGCACTGCGCTTCATTAAAATAAAGAATAAATAGGTGTCCTCATTATAAATCCACAGTAAACACAGGCTCTTCTAAAAAAATCTGAAGACTAATCTAAGAATCATCGTTAAGGGGGATGCGAAATTAATATTTTCTTACTTTTTTGCAATTTGCAAGTCAGTGTCAGGAACATAATATGTTTCGCGAGCGTAACAAGTATGTATTTAAAGAATAATAATCATTAAAATCATCAATGCAACCCTCTAATTTCATAATAATCTTATTGAATGACTATTTCATGAAATATCAATGAACATAACGCTTACTTGAAAATTGCGAATTACTTAATATTTAAATTCGGGGGTTACCCTGGCTTCCTCTTAAATTAAAACCTTATCTATGTACAGACGCCAGCACATCAAGCTACCCGAAACTGTCAGATTTTCCTAATCAACTTTGAACCTTATGCTTTAGCGCCAAAGTTGAAAATCTATTAAAAAAATCTGACAGATTGTAGTAGCTTGATGTGCTGGCGTCTGTACCTACAAAAGGGAGGTAAGCAAATGTGTCGTGCGATCATCGCGAAGCACGAAGGAAGGTGTTATAAATCCGACTCTCTATCTCCGGAAGTACGCATGAGTAAACAGCCATTCAATAGGAAACATTTGAAGACCGATAGCATCGATTTCGTAAAGAGGTGTTTGAACCCTTTTGGGTTAAATTAAATCTATAGTTAGATACAATATACATACTTCATACAAATAAATAAAATTGAAGGATCGGTTTGTTATTACCAAATAACAGCTTTTAATAACAGCTCAGTTTTTGTCATAAGTATGTACATACTTATGACAAAAACTCTTCTTTTTTAATTGTTTGTCTTTCTGTGTGTTTCTTCCGGTTAATCTCTGAAGCTGCTGGACCTATCAAGATGAAATTTGGTAATACTTCTATCCCTGGGGAAGGACATACTTTTTATCGACATACCACGCGGGCGAATCCGCACAAGCTAGGTAAATCATGTATTCTGAAATAGCGCATAGGTATCATGGTAAATTAGACAGTCAGCTAGGATGGCAGTGCGTATGACTGCCTAAGGAGTACCAGTCGTACCTAAGCTTGTGGAGGCTCTTTAAGCGCATGGAAAGAAGTATAAAGGTAACGTTACCCCGAATACGATATAGACGCAAAATTATTGCTTCTATGCACAATATTCGGAATTTTTTACTTGCTCTTCTCCATAAGAACCTACAACGCTTTGGAATTGGCCGACCTTTGACAGTTCAAATTGTCGTTAGTTGAAATAAATTATTAGAATTTGAGTTTGACTTTGCATGTTTCATTAAAAAAGTAAGAACTTTGAAAGCTGTGCCGTAGCTCAATCCACTCAGCATGATCACTTATAAATAATAAATCATAGGTGACATGCAAATCATAGAGGGATTCCCATAGAAATATGATGAACAAGATACTTCAATCTAACACGGGAGCATAGAGCACACACGATATCAGAGTTCGTTCATAGAATTACACGCTAGAGCTCGACGAGGCGATACTCGACAAGGTGCGTGAAATATAAATCAGCCAACTGTGATTTACGTGAAACCTCCCGGAAAGTTTTAATTCTGTTTCGCCCGGCTCTCGGCCATTTAATTTATCTATTATTTATTGCGCGGCAGGAAACTTAGACACTTTGTTTATTAGCTATTCAATTAGATTGCAAGATACTTTTATCCTTCAAGGTTTGTTTGTGAACTGAGCCGCTGGGTAATACCTAGGTATTTGTTGGGGAAGCTTGAGAAGTTTTGAGCTTATTTGTACATTTTTTAGTGAACTGTTAGGGCTTTTTCCCACGGCAAGATCCCGTTTTTTGCAGGATCCCGTTTAGTAGTGTACGTGTTTAAATATACATATTCACACAAGTATCCTGTTTGTCGGATACTGCAAACGGGATGCTTGTGTGAATATGTATATTTAAACACGTAGGTACATTACTAAACGGGATCCTGCAAAAAACCGTACCTGCAAAAAACGGGATCTTGTCGTGGGAAAGAGGCCTAGGTAGATACGGCTTAGAATTAGTAATGTACTGTGTACTCACGTTTTTGTTTTATTGCTGATTTTGCAGGTGAAGATGCTGAGTTATCGTAAGTGGTAATCTGTTCAGGTGAAAATGATGTCTCCCTCTTTATTTTTTCTCTGTTTGCATCAGTTTGATCTTTATCAAATAATTTGTCGAATTTGATGTAAGCAATTTTGCCCAAGATTCTTTCTCCTTCTAACTTTAGTTGCAACTGTTTTCTTATTTCAAACACTTCTTTAGTATAGTCCTCTTTCATAAATATCTCCTCAGGTCTACTTTTAGTTCATCAATATCTCGGTATTCTCCGGTTAGTTGTGAATGAAATCAGGATGGGTGGGGTTTTATTAGGTTTTTTGCCAATTCGATAAGCTTTGTCTATTTCTTGCTCGTGGATTTTATTTTCGAATATGGAATTAAAATTTCCTTTTATTACTTTGATGAAATTCGGTTCTTCTTTTTTATCCTCATTTATTCCAAAAACAAAAGGTTGTTCTTCTTTTTATCCATTTCCAGAACATCCACTTTTTCTTTCAGTTGTACAACCTCACTTTTCAGCTGCTTATTTTCTACAGTGAGGAACGTAAGTCTCTTCTTTCTTAAGGACCTGTGTGCCATCACGTCGGTTGTAACGGATTCTGTTAAGGTTTTTGTTTGTGTATCCATTTGATCTTGGATTTTTCTAACAGCATTTTGATTTGACTATTCCTTGTTTAAGTATTTATTGTCGTTGTTGTTGTTTGTTTGTTGTATTTGTTGTATTTATTTTCTAAATGAAGGACTTTCAACTTTGAGCAGATGTACTTTGAGTATGAAGGTATAATAACCTATAATTACGATAAAAGCCTCACAGTCTCAGGAATGTGATTAGTTCTGTGTCCACAGCTAACCCGGCAGATATTTCCAACCCATTACTTTTAGGTATAGAAAACCTGCGTATTTAAAAAGTGGACGGATCTTATAAATGGTGACGGCACATCCTTGCCTTGCTGTTGACGCTGCAATCTACATCTCACTGGTCAGTCTCCCCATGAAACTGTCCATGTGAAAAGTCTACATTTTACATACACTACACATTTAAAACTTAACTCACATAAAACTGCTCGTCTAAAATCCCGCACCAATTAATACCAAGTAAAAACCCAACACGAACACGTTATTAAACACCGATAATTAATTTTGTAGCTGGGTTCAGCGTTCACCTATTGATTAAGAACTCTCGGACACTCACACAGGCCACGTTCAAATTACTTTATGTTTTGTATGCCACGAGCACTCTGTTGCATTTCTATTTACCGCATTGAACTTTGTTGCGAATATCCTGTACGGAATTTATTTTCAAAACTACCGCCATTCTACCGAATCTACCTGCGTAGTAATAAAAGACGATACCGTCACATTCCATGTTACTTTATGTTTGGCACAAAATGAAAATTTTGCAATGCAAACGGGAATGCAGCTTCAATGAAGTTTTACGTCTGTATACGTGCTTCAGTCAGTAACAGCTTTCGCTACTTAGTTATGTAAAATAAAATATTACAAAATATTGAAAAACACAGTTTAGGTGCCGACTGTACCTACTGCAGTTTGACAGATTTGTGTATTACCAATTTGTATTACAGTATTTTATATTAATAAGCAACGCGCGCTTTACTTCTGGTTACCAAGTGTAAAAACACGCTGTGAATATGTGTGTAAGCGCAGGACTGCAGGAACTCTCGGCACCATCCGAGACACTGGCGAAGTCGGAAGTTTGTGTGTATGTGTGTGTGTTAATTGCTGACGCTACTACGTCTACGTCTTCACGCACACATTCATAGCGTGTTTGTACACTTGGTTACCACAAGTAAAGCGCGCGTCGCTTTATGAGATAAAAATACTATAACTTGTAAGTACCTACTTCTTTAACGATTAAAAAAAAAGGTAGTTTTTTTAATTTTCTCCCTCATTACTTGCTCGAAGTATTTTTATTTTTACAAAATTTTTACACCTAAAATTCTATTCGTAAATGAAATAAAACCTCACATGACATATTGATGTGCTGAAAGTTGTTGCACATTGCCCTGCAGGTAGACGCAAATAGTCACAATTCCTGCTCGGATCAAAATATTTCGCCTACAGCTATTTGCTCCGAAACGTATTTGATCCTTAACGGCATACACGGTACACAATCCACGACGACATGGTTTTCACAAAATCTAGCCTCTAGCCATGACTTTTATTAGGTCAAATGGATTTGATCTGGACCTAGAACCTATTCTAGTCATTCTGGACGTACCCAGTCGTTGTTCTACTGCAGTAGGCTGGCCGGTAGGATTAATTTAGAAAATGTGCATGCTCGAATGTGCCTTTTCTTATAATATCACCAATAAATTATCTTGTCAATCTTGGCTTTTGGAAAAAATCCGTATTCATAATCATTAGCGGGTTCACTACTTAGCTGTAAAGTTTGTGCTTCTATAGCAAAGTTTTGAAACTACGAGGACCTTACCTACAGACATGCAGATAATTTTTCCACACTATCAAAACATTGCAACTGATACGAAGATTTTCGCAGTGCTATTCTGTAAAAATCAGTCCGTGAAAACTTAGGTGAAGTGAGCGTGGAGTGAGCTGTCAATAGTATCAATCCCTAGCATCCAAACTCACTTCACCCACGTTTTCACGGTGAGATTTTTACATAATTGCACCGCAGTAGTAACTTTTCACGGTACGCTCATATTCGCCGTCCGACCGACTTGTTCAGGCCGACTGGGAGGTGTATGTTCAATTAGCATAGCATTCGATGGCGCACCGCGGCCAGACGTGTAATGAGAATTTACTGCCCCCGACGCATTTAGATATTCGGGCACGTACTCGTAATATGTTGGGCATTCAAACAATAAGTTAAGCCACGCTAGAGAGAAACCTATGGGAATAAGTGGGTTGACTTGGTAAACCCTTTTTGTGTTAATTTGTTTCTTATTTGCTATTATGTCTGTGTTTGGGGTCCTTAGATGGATATGATGGAATCTTGTGTCTAGACATTTGTTTTTGGACAGGTATCAGATGCTCATTTCTTTTTTAAGTTAAGCGTTACCGCTGATCCTGCTCCATGTAACAATCTAGAGTCCAAACAAAATCAAACTGGTCGCTAATTTCATTTTATAATTTTTATGACATTTATTTTACATTCTGTGATTACCTACTTTAACTTTATATTACTTGTTAAAATTGTAGGAAAATCATCAAATTTTACAATACTTGTAAATATGTGAGCACCATGTATCTATCACGTTATTACTTTACCTGTCGTTGCTTTATTTTTAATACTTTTTACCTATTGTGGTAAAGTAATTTTATTTTAGGTGCATCGTCTTCACATATAATTATATAAATAATGTATTTAATGTATTGTAAAACATTTTTAAACGAGTAAAGGTGGAGATTCTTGTCCATTATTCTATACTAAACTACCCTATAAAAGGGGCAACAGAATCAATTCAATTTTTTTGTATAGCTATTCTGACGTTCAAAAGTGCCTCTTATTTACCTATTTGGAATAAATGATTTGACTTACAAGGAAGGTATCCCGACGTGTCACCTCCGATTTTTTTGTGGCTGATATATGTTATTCTCCATCAAATTTTAAGAGACACGTATTTTTTTTTTTGCCAACGCGCCTTTTTTGGGGGTGAAATAGCCCCCTAAACATTACCACCTTTCAAAAGACCAAATAAAAATATTAACTAGAAGTATGTAAAACCCTCAAACTGCCCCGAAAGGTGGTAATGTTTAGGGGGCTATTTCACCCACAAAAAAGGCGCGTTGGCAAAAAAAAAAAAATACGTGTCTCTTAAAATTTGGTGGAGAATAACATATATCAGCCACAAAAAAATCGGAGGTGACACATCGGGATACCTTCCTTGTTAGACTTTCTTACTATAGGACATAAGCGTGATAAGGAAGCAAACAACAGACAGTCTGAAGCAATGACAATTTTTTATCTAAATCTGTTCCTACAATAAGTAGCATAATAAGCAAATCGCATTGTTAGGCCGGCGCAGTTTGTTGCACGATAACTATGACTGTAACCAGACCCTCTCCTAGTCTCCTTCCTTGTATTGTATGTAGCTGTGCGGGCCCACGTGAAAGTCATAGTTTGGCGGTACAAAAAGAGCCTAGTGGATTTTTTTGGTTCTAACCTATCTCTATGCCCACAGTCTGTGTCTCCGTACCTACAGAGTACCCTTTAAAAGTTAGTTGACATGTTTCCACTTCAGCTGAAATGCCACATTTTGATTTAAAATTTTAGTTTCAAATGTTTGAACTGTACACTAGATAAAACGTTTTTATTGACAGCTGGTCGATTCTGGAAAAATCTCACCGTGATAACTAAGCTGAAGTGAGCTTAGAGTGAGCTGTGAGTCTTGCTGATGCTAGGGATTGACACTATTGACGACTCACTTCACGCTCACTTCACCTTTGTTTTCACGGTGAGATATTTACAGAATAGATAGGCTGTGACTTATCATAGAATAACTAGGTAATAATCACATAATCAACTACCAGTTTTTTTTTTTTTCTAAACTTTGAATCATAACGTGGCATCACATCTAAGGTGGAAAAATGTCAGCTAACTTTTGGAGGGCACTGTAGGTAGACTGTATAATTGAAAAAGCTTTCGTATTTATATTAACTAAATAAGCCTTTCTACAGAAATAATAAAAGTAATTAAAAATACATCATAATTATGTACGCTTTTATTTTTCCTTACAAAAATATCTACATATCTGATCTGTGAATGATTGTTTCAGCACCAAAGAGTAATAAAATTTTACTCAATTCCAACTGCCGGTCCGCCAATTAGTCACTGAATGAATATTTCGAATATCGAAAGTAATATCTGTGAAAGAATATTGATATTTGCAGGGTTATTTAACAGAGAGAGACTGAAATAAAATACGCAGTCACCACGTAAAGCGTTGTATCTTTCTCTACTTCAAAATTTTCTTGTAGGTGCAGTCTGGCCGTCGAGAAAATGTGGCATCTGTCAGTGTGACAATTCTAATAGCTAATGATATATCATTTTATTTCTGTAAGTAGGTCTGTACAAATGCTTTTACACGTAAATCATATTTTTAAAAACTAGATGAGGTCGGCGTTTCCTATCTGACTACTCTGAGAAGAAAGGCCGAAACAAACTCACAGTCTCTTTTAATGTCCAGACATAATCTTGGTGAGAACATGTGAAGACCATGTGTCTGAAATGGCAATAAAAACCAAATTCGTAAAACAATTATTCGTTTGTATGAAACTGACAGGTCTCAGGAACGCATTCTCTCGACGGCCGGACAGCAGCACAGCCTATCTATTCTGTAAATATCTCACTGTGAAAACAAAGGTGAAGTGAGCGTAAAGTGAGTCGTCAATAGTGTCAATCCCTAGCACCAGCAAGACTCACAGTTCACTCTAAGCTCACTTCACCTTAGTTATCACGGTGAGATTTTTCCAGAATCAACCGGCTGGTTCGCATTTGATTTGTGTACCTATTATGTATTCAGAATTTTCGAGACTAAAGTATAAACACAACTGAATTTAATAATGCAAAAGGGAAGTTTATTGAAGACTGTCGCAGCTCGTAACCTCACCTCACTTCAGTTTTACAACGCGCCTTTATAGGAGGTCCTAGTACTAAACCCGGTTACTAAGGTTGAAAGAGTGATAAGGTACTCGCCTTAACCCTTTACCGCACAGGAAACCATATATGGTTTGACATGTTTACAGTTTATTTACTCTAAAAAAAATAAAAAAGTAGCGTATAAATCCTAATGAGGTTTGTTTTTCATATCATTAGCAATAATAAAACACAACTATTTTGTCTATCATCACATACCACTTGGACAAAAAAAAAAAAAAAAAAACACTATAATTAATTCTGAAGCTTTAATAAAGACATTAACTTAAAAAAAAAATTGTCACTTATTTAATATATCATGCAGTAAAGGGTTAAAATTGGCGAGACCTCATCTACATAGGGATCCGCCGATAGGACACCGAGAGCCGATATTATCTACGATTCTACGTTTTAGATTTGCGTCTACGTTTACCTCCATCAACCTTCGTCCAACCCTACGTGCTCCCCAGTGCTTATCGGCTGGCAATTTGACTGCACCCTTGTGTTACAAAAATTGAGGAGCCGATATCTTGCAGCCGCGTTAGGGTTTACACTTTGTAATGGAGTACTCCCGTAAATTCGATCCCAAAAGCGTTTCATATGGGGAAGGCGTGATGGATAGGTATTAGGGGTGGTTTAGATTCTCGGGTTTAAGGTATTGGCCAGTATGTGTAAGTGGCTTGAATAAACAAATGTTTAGGGGAGATGGGTGAATAACAAATAGCCTGGTAATTGTTTTGTTACGTTTAGTGGGGAGAGCACCATTAAAATAATGTGCGCGTGTCTTCGATCTATTTTTGGATAGGGATTAAGTTAATAGGTACCGACTGATACAAATGAAAAACATTTTTGTTTTTTTTTTTCTTACTTGTTATTATTTTTTGGTCTCTGAAAGTCTAGCTAGACTCACGTGAATGGTTTTTTTGTTCCATATTTACATTTCGTACAAGCACTTTGGGATGCGATCCTCTTTCAAGCTCCTGTGGAACTCCTAGACATATAAGATTCGCACGCTGGATACACAAAAAAAAATTAAATAGGTTTGTAGGTACCTACACAGAGTCCTAGTCAGTCACTATCAGGAACATACCTACCTAACAATTCTATGAAACTAACTAACTACGAAATTGATCAAGAAAACCTTCTACATGAACCAAAATATTTTCGCCCCAATTTTCCGTACAGTTTTCTATAGTGTTTTATCATGAAAATATTGTCTCTTTAAAGAACTTTATGTATGCGCATATTAAGTAAATAATGTTAATATATCCGAGTCACACGAAATCTGAGGGAAGACGACCGAGCTGCAAAATTTATGTCCTTAGTAATAAGCGCTTAATATATTAGTCCGGACTCCGGAGGCGAAATAGCGCGGTTAAGTATTTTCTAAAATTAACTTGTTTTGTTCATACCTTACCCTACGTATCAGAAATAATATTTAAGTCACTTTAATTACTTACCCACCTTCAATAAGTCGACGCTGAACTGCCGGTCGATTCTGTAAAAATCTCACCGTGAAATCATAAGTGAAGTGAGCACTTAATAGTGTTAATCCCTAGCGAATGACAGCTCACTCCACGCTCACTTCACCCAAGCTTTCATGGTGGGATGGTGAGATTTTAATAATATTTTTTTACGCTAATTCTATTGATCATTTTATATTCTATTCTATTCTATATAATTTCAAAGCTAGTAGGTATTTTAACTGTCAAAACATTACTATTTTCGGGGTTTCAATCTAGGAAAAAAGACTAGTCCTTTTATAAGGACAACCCATTGAGTGTCTATCTCATAGAAAAAAAAGAAAAAAAAAAGAAAATTGATATTCTGACTAAGTTTCTGTTTTGCTATTATATTTTAAGCCCCCATAAAATAGCAATGTTTCGACAACTAAAATACTAGTTTTGAAATTATATAAAATGATCAATAGAATTAGCATAAAAAATATTATTAAAATCTCGATTATGATTGTAATTGCTTGCTTGGTCAATCCCTAGCATCAGTGGGACGACACAGACAGCTCACAGTGAGATTTTTACAGAATCGACATGCTGATTGCTACGTCCACATATCGGTCTCAAGTTCCCGACCACAGAGGTTCTAAGGGGTGCTAAACACTTTTACGGGGTACGGACATTCCATTCGGCAGTACCTTCAAATATCTAAGTATTTGTTGAACCACAAAACCGACCCGAAGCAATTACTACACAATCGGCTTTAATTCGGCTCGTGGCAGTCGACAAACTCCTGAAACTCCGTTCGGCATCTATTTCACTACGTCACGTTCGGGCTGGCTCGGCACATTTCTAAGCCAAGCGGCTTTTTCCCGAATATACAGATAGAGATAATATTCTAGATACATAATAATTGATTTTGCCGCCCGGGCGCTATGCCGAATTGAACTGAACTGACTGAAATACTAATACAAAAAATTTAGGGCCTTGCCGTAACTATGAAAAGCCTATGCTTTTCATAGTTACGACAAGTCCCTCGACATTTGAGCTCTACACAAATCCAAAAACATAAGGATAAAAGTACAAAAATAGCAATAAATTAGGTGAAGTCATACGAGGTCACGTGTAAATATGCGCATACATCTAGGAGTATCGTACGACGCTATATTATCCTCCCGGGGGATAATGATGCGTGAACTATCTATGGAGATTTTTGGCCTTTTTCAGTTACAAGACATAAGAACAACGCAGGAACAGAAGGCGTGTGCCAAAAGTGAATGGTCTATGAACTTAGATACTTATAGAAAAAAATAGCGCGCTAAGTTTTTACAAATCAGCATCCTAATTGTACAACACACTTTCAATCACAATCTGAATAATTTTAAAGGGTATAATCCGTTGCTTTATATGTCCGAAGAAGATGTCTGCTCTACAATGTAAATATGCAATGAATTTTGTTGAACTGCTACTGAGTGTTACGCAATTACCGCGCAGGGTCCAAGTATATTATTAGAACAACATGAAGAATTCTAAGTTTACGCTTGTAACGGATTGACTACTCTAACTCGTAATTGTAAAGCAACTTCGTTGTTGAAAAGGATAGAAGACGTCACGGCCACAGCAAGTTCCATACAAAACATCATGCGTGACGAGCTAGGTAACATAGGTACAGCCGGTCGATTCTGTAAAAATCTCACCGTGATAAACTTGCGTGGAGTGAATTGTCAGTGTCATCCCACTGATGCTAGGGATTGACCAAGCATACATTTACAATCATAATCGAGGTTTGAATAATAGGTATTTTTAGATCATTTTAAATAATTTTAAAGCTAGTAGTTATTTTAGCTGTCAAAACATTACTATTTTGTGGGGTTTTAAAATAAAACAACAAAACAGAAACTTAGTCAGAATATAATTTTTCCCTAGATTAAAACCCCACAAACAAGTAATGTTTTGACAACTAAAATACTAGCTTTGAAATTATATAAAATAATCAATAGAATTAGCATAAAAATATTATACAAATCTCGATTATGATTGAAAATGTTTCAATTCAATTCAATTCAATTCGTTTATTGCTTAGTCAATCCCTAGTATCAGGTGGGGTGACACTGACAGCTCACTCCACGCTCACTACACCTAAGTTTTCACGGTGAGATGGTTACAGAATCGCACTGCTGGTCGGCAGGGACATCGACGCGCAACCTGTTACCTACCATGGATTCAATACTTGATTCTGCACCAGGGGGTTCGTTGAAATTATTCGTCAGTTATTAAAAAAAAAAATGAATGAGCGTAGGCTTTTCTATGAAACATCAGATTTTTTTTAATTTCTTTTTTTTTTATAACCTACGAAAAATTTTCTAAGCTAGAGTCATAGATAATACATAATATATAAACTGGAATAGATGCGTCACTGATAAATCAGTCGTTTTATTTGCCCGCCCTCTCCGCTAGATGGCGCTAGTTTCTTTGTGGGCATGTATATACGTACATAGTTATATTATTATAGCTATTAATACATACGTACATACCTACATATATCTATAGTTATAACGATAAATAATTGTTCAGAGGGTTTAAAATGTCTAAAAAATCTACTAAGACAGAAAAAAAAAATAGTTTTTGGTTTAATTTAAAAAAATATACATTTAACAATTACTTTTATGTTGATTTACCTTTTTTTCTACTTATTATAAAAAGAAAATTTAAGAAAATATGACCATTAGGTTCAGTAGCGTCATCTAGTACAGTTTTAATGTATCTGTGCAAGTTATTTCACACGTCCTATACGTTAGATGACGCTAGTTTCCATACAAAAAAAAATGTCAATAGCAAGTACGGCACTGTCACCCCCATGGCTAGAGTCATCGTCTAGAATGATGTGCTGAATTAATGGTTAGGTACCTACGGTTTGCGCGCAAAGAACACTTCTCACGAAGTTTTATGAGTAAAATTTTAAAATAAATGTGTTTTCATAGCATGGACCGTGAACGTAGCGATAACTACAAAATTTATGTGAAAACTTTCTAGATCGGAATGGAGCAATCAGTCAGACCGCTTCCGATTCTATAATCTTGTGACTAGAACTCATCCAACTAAAACGATAAAAGTTGGCTACAGTATATTGGTAGGTACAGTGGCCTCCAAAAGTCCATAGGCATTCTCACAAAGTAATAGCTTGACGTTTAGTTTGACTTACGACCTTCTATTTTCAAGAATAGTCACATGTGTCATCATTGTCGTCAACAAGTGATTGTACTTCATAATTTCAACATAATAACATAAGTCAAGATGGCCTAATGGCTAAGCGCCTGCAGATACTTGCGTGAATCAGTGAGCCGTGAGTTCGAATCTTACGCCGACTATACTTTTTGTAAGTTTTTACTCGATTGGAAGAAATGGGACAGAAATATATTATTCTTTATCTTGTTCGCTTTGTTCACACATTTCGTAAAATTAAAAAGGTAGATCGCAAAAAATTAAATAAAGAATTTAGATTTCTGTGAGGTAGACATGAGTTTAATGAATGAACTAGATTGGAATTAACGTTTTCGTTTGGTTGTAGTTGTTGGTTAGTGACGTGTGGTTTAATAGATAGCGATATTGATTATTCTCAAAATGCAGGCAAATATTAATAATGAGGCGAGTGCGACGATTATTGGGCTGCATAAAAGTGGTCTTAATAGAACACAAATATCTAATGAAACCGGACTAAATGTGAGTATTATATTATCGAATTGTAACTTAAACTTTTATTTGAAATTTATACCTAAGATTATTTGGTGACAATGGATAACTCTTTTTATTGATTTTTAAGCCCAGCATGAGGCGTAAAAGATAAATCATTAGTGTTTATTATTGGATTTATAAATATAAAGTTTTAATATTTTAATATTATATTAAGTAAATAAATATTATTATATTAAAATTAAGTCACTTTAGTAAGTATTTTGTTATAGCTGCATAATATCACTTTTTGTTTGCTTTAGGGGAATACTGTAAGTCTCTGGATCAAAGGATACGAGGAAGAGGGTAGCCTTGCTAGTCGGCAGCGAAGTGGAAGGCCGGCGCTTATTAGCACAGCGACGACATATGGTGGGCGAGTATGAATTTAATGGATTCACACCAACGAGACACATTGCCGAACTATTCGACACCTCATCGCAAATTGTTCGCCGTGCCCTCCACGCTGAAGGCTTGCATCACAGAAGACCAGCTATGAAGCCCTTGTTGACAGAAATGGATAAGCAAGAACGATTACGTTTCCCACGGGATTATTTAGATTTCGACTGGAATACTACCATATTTTCAGATGAAAAGACATTTAAATCCAGTCAAAACGGTAGGCTTCATTTATGGCGCAAGGATAACACTCGCTGGTGTGATAAAAACGTAATCCCTAATACAGAGTCAGGTCGAATTACGATTAACATGTGGGGATGGACGAGTGCAGCAGGGCCACGAGAACTGGCTTTTATGTAGGGTCTATGCGCATACGTCTACTTGACTGTATAGACAATAATGAAGGTTATACAAAATATTAATACCTAGGGTAAATGTTTTGGTTTTTATAATTAACATATCCGTAATTATTTAATGACCTTAAATAATTGAGGTTTAGTTTCAATCTTCTTTTCGTCAAGAAAATGAACACTTGTCTAAATCCTATATTACTTTTCATAAACTTTACTGAATACCGATACCTATAATAAGTGGGTATCAACAATTATATTTGTGTTATTAGAACATCCTTTCCTTGTTATGTTATACTTATTATGAATTGAATAAGTGGGTATACAAAACAAAAAATCTTATGAACGGTTACAAGAAAACTTCTTTTATCTAAGTAGGAATGTGACGTCACAATTCTTATCATCAAAGTTGTTAATTTTATAAATAAATAAAATGAATAAACATTTTTGTTATCATTAAGAATTACTATTTTATTTCCACCCTCCAAAACCGAAAAAATATATTTAAAATCACATAAATACTTATGTGATCACTAAAATAATAATACAATAACTAATATTTGCTTGGTATAAAAAATGATGCTAAGCAATAAATAAACATAAACCGAATAAGTTTTTACTTAACATTATTATGGTTTCAAAGAAACAAAAAACAGCTCAATTAATTAAGATTCGAACTCAGACCTTATTGATCGTACACCTGTTGCTTAGCGCAAATAGCTAGCATCACATATTAGATTCTTGCGAATTTTAGCACTGCTATAGTAAGAAAAGACGCGTATTGTAAATGCAACAGAAATATCATGCTATTACGCGTATTGCGACGACGGTTCATTAGTGTGTGTTATCTGTGGAATGTTGAGACATCACTCGCACACGCACTGACTGTATCGCGCTCGTACTGTTCATGCCAATGTGAGCTTTAGCGTGCTTAAGGACTTCTGAGCGCTCACTGTACCTACCGAAGTACCTACCTACCTTTGCCTAGTATTTTTTCTTTATACCTCAGACCAATAAACATTTTTTTTGCCGTATTTCGTCCATATTTTACAGACCCGATATTTTTAATCGGATAGGTACCTACGTATATTTAAGAGACTCGCCCAGGGTCACTCATGTTCTAAAAGTTCGTCTTTATGTTGTGCGTAGGCGACATAGTCGCTTTTTATGCTCTAGTGCATAAAGTATTTTTTTTAAGACTAAGCTAATGAGGATCAGCAGCCGCACGCACAATAGAATAGAATAGAATAGAAGTTTCTTTATTCAAGTAACAAATTAAGACTCACCGAAATTGTTAGTAAAACTTACGACTATGTTACAATAAAACGTCGCAGATTAAAGTCGTTATTTTATTTCATTTGCTTTAATTTATATCAACTACAGTGTTTTCTATCGTTAGTTTAATAAAACCAGATAAAATAGTTGTCATTTATAATTTGAAAACGCAAACAAACGTTTTTATGATTTGGCAGCATAAAATAAAAAAAATAAAAAAAAGTTTCGAAAAAGTTTCGTGGCGGGAATTAGCTATTCTCTTCTTCAATTTTGCAACATTTTTGAACAGTGAAAATACTGTTATATACTTTCTGCCTGTTTCATTTTCTCGCAATCGAAGTGAAAAGCAGAGTGTGTAACTCGTGCATAAACGAGCCATTTTACCCCTCGGCAAGTGCCGTTCGGGGACTGAAAATAAGATTATTAAACTGTTCCACTGAACCGCACGTTACAAAATGTTGTTTCAGTGCGGTTAGTGAAAGTGCTCAGGTGCGGTTCGTCCAAGTACCTCGATTTAACGAGGTATTCCACTCAGAGCAGGGGAGGTCGCACCAGGCGGCGGCTGAACTAGTGACACGCGGGGTTGCGACAGTCGTCGAGAGGATCCGGCAACTGGGACTCGAGGTGGCCCTGCACAAGTCCGAGGCCATGTGTTTTCATGGTCCTCGGAACTCGCCACCATCATGATCCCAAATAACGGTGGGACGGATTCACATCGGCGTCGAGTCGATGAAGTACCTGGGACTCGTCCTCGACAGCCGGTAGAACTTTGTGGAGCATTTCCGACGTTTGGCTTCCAGACTGGAGCGGGCCGGGGCTGCCTTGAAGCGGCTCCTGCCCAATCTAGGGGGCCAAACGCCTCCTGCCGGAGGCTTTACGCAGGGGTCGTGAAGTCCATGGCCCTTTACGGGGCACCGGTGTGGGCGCGTTCCTTGAGGCGGCGACCAGCCCGCCGATCGAACGCGTCCCAGAGGGTCATGGCCGTCCGGCTAGTCCGAGGAGGCGGCGAGCCTCCTTGCCGGATTGCCGCCATGGGATCTGGAGGCTAGTCTTCGCCCACATATGGGAGTGGCGCGAAAAGACAAAACGCAGGAGCGTCTCTTCTGCCGCGAAAAATCACGGCACAGCGGACAGAGCTCTGGCAGGATCTCATGGCGACATGGAGAGTGCGTCTGTCGCAACCCAGTGCTAGGCATGCCACAATTGCGGCGATAAGTCCCCTCTTTGAGGAGTGGCTAGAGAGGCGCCACGGCGTCCTCACCTTCCGCCTGACGCAGGTCCTCACCGGACTCGGTGTCTTCGGGAGGTTCCTGTTCCGTATAAGGCGGGAGGAAACGCCCGGGTGTCACCATTGTGTGGATAGCCCAGAGGACACGGTGGAGGGCTGCCTGGATTGGACGGAGCACTGCCGCGTCCTCACGGCGCGGGCTTGCGGACGGCGAGCAATGAGCAGTTCGCCGTCCGGTAAGGACCAGGCCCAAGTCAACGGCGCGTTATTTTCCACGCGCGCCTAAAAGAGATGCCTGCACTAACTGACGGGGTCCGCTAGGGCCGTTGCCTGCCAGGGGCGCGGGTTGTTCGAAAATTACCATGGCCCCTGGCACAGGCAATTGAAGGAACACGGGTGGGTTTTAGTCAGTAAAAGTCTGACACGCCCTCCCTGCTAACTCTGACATGCTGTAATCTTGGATTCCCTCTTGGGTGCAGCGACTGACTCTAATTCTGATGATTATTGAATTATAATAAACTACTAGCAATGATTCGGTACAAAAATCAAGCAGTTCCTCCCCCTACTATTACGTATGGGTAAGCTTGATCCGAAGAATTCATATTAATAAACTAGATACCTACACGTGGCGCATGGAGCCATGACAGTTTTTGACTGAAATCCACAAATTCCTTTTAAGAATTCTTATCGCTTTGGAGAGCTTAATTATTGTTGGATATGACCCTAGCTCACAAGAAAACGAAATATTAGAATAATTTTCAATTTTTATTACATAGATACACATTTGCTTTATAAAAATTGTCTAGTGAGACTATCTAACAATTAGTCCTAAGCAAATTCATTGCTTTATGAAATTCTCATGGCTCAGAATAAATTACCTAAATATATCTTCTAGATAAAGTTCTATTATTGGGGAATTTGCTAACAGTCACTTAGAACATAGAGGATTTCTTCCAGAAAATTTCATAAAGCAACTCGTTTTCCGGTGGATTTAAAAATAACTATGTTGACCCTTCATTATTACTTACATATTTCATTATAAGTTATATATTTAAATTTACATATCCATTACTCAGATTTAAGACGTTCCATTGCGAAATCGTTACAATATTGCTGTTAAAATAATTATATAGAATTCTAACATTGATGGAATTAAGTAATTATGGCATATACATATAACATTATGATCGCAATGTCTTCATAAATGTCTACATTTGGATGACATGCAAAGGAAATATGAACTCTATGTAGTCAGAGTTATTGTTAACGCACTTTCAGTCCATGTCAGGACTTCGTCAATAAAACACCACTCTTATTGCATATGATACAGCGCTACTACCTTTATTTAGAATGTAGACATTTATAAACATAATATCATTAAATTTAATGCTGCTCACATTGTGTAAAATATAACATTTAATTTACCTAGATATATAAAAACAACAAGACTACGATGAATATTCACCACATTGGTGTAACACACTTGATTTTCAGTTTGCAACTTTTTTAAATTTTTGACCCAGAAGTCATGACCAGCCTCTTTGATGAAAAAAGCCGTCAGAATTGTCAAATGAAGAAACAATAAGATTATACAAAGTAAGAAGTATGTCACAACTAGGGAAGCTTCACAAAATCAGAGATGTAGAAATATACTATGCATTATACATGAACGAACAATTCCGTATGCAAAAATTTGTATAAGATAAAAGATCACAATATTCAATAGGAGTGTGATTCAGAAAGCCACCTAGCCTGAGATTATGAGCAGGGGAAACAGCGAAACGGCACGTCATCAGCTCAATAGTCTACCTGAAATAAAAAAGAGACATTTTTGTAAGTATACAGTAAGATTTAATTGATTAGGAGAATTATATCATTCTTCTTTCCTAATCCTATATTAAACTATGAAGCTGGGTTTGCATGATATACATCTATCAATTGATATTTATTTGGATATAATTATTATCAATTGATATATTTTATTGTAAAATCTAGATATTTTGCAAATTCAGCTACACTAGACAAAAACTACAATTTGGATTAACTTTCCTGAAATAGCAATCTAATCATAACTTCATAAGTTTCGGGGATTCACCAAATAATATGCAAGTAAGGTTTAGCTTTTTATTGAATTCCAAACTTTATATTCATAACATAGGTGTTGTACCTAGTAAGTAAAATTATTAAAGGGGCATCACTACATAGTATAAAACAAAGTCGCTTCCCTGTCTGTCTGTCCCTATATATGCTTAGATCTTTAAAACTCCGCAACGGATTTTGATGCGGTTTTTTTTAATAGATAGAGTGATTCAAGAGGAAGGTTTATATGTATAATACATGCATAATATAGTAGAGAAACACTGATAATTTTAGAGGTTTCTAATGTGATGTCGTAAATAAACACATTTTTTTGCGCTTACATTGTAAACGCTGGCTAAACCATTCGAGATAGATCAAAATAATGTAGTGGTGAGGAGATTAGATGGCAAGTGCTTTGGTTGAGCCAAACAATGATTAAAAAAAAAACGATTAAAATTGTTGAATTATAAATAAAAAACTTACACAAATACAGTTACTATTACAGTTAGCCAAGGCTCTCCTTATGACTTTCAGCTCTTTCGATCCAGGGCTAAAGTGGACCACTGGTCATTTGTTTTCTCCAGCTCAACCTGCCATATTCTACGGGGTCTGCCGCAACACCTAGCTGTTTTAGGGCTCTACGTTGTGGTTATTTTGGCCCACAACTCATTGGGCATATGGTAGATGTGACAGTCCCACTTCAGCTTAGCGGCTTTTTGAACAACATCAGTAATCTGTATTTTGGAGCGAATTTATTTAGAATGAAATAAAATGAATAATGGGTGCTACCTTTTTTTAGGTGTTTCATCCTTGGCTTTCTTCTCAGCCTCTCTACGCTTGGCGGCCTCCTCTCGTTGCTGGCGGATAATCGCCAGCCTGGCAAGGTCAGCTCGCGCTTGATCGGTTTTACCTTCCGCGTGCAACTTTTGGTACGCCGCCGCCGCGCGTTGTTTCTCTATCTCTTCCCGTTCACGCCTGTAACATATCGTCATTTATTTTTAACACAACTGAACTAATCTAATAGAGAAAAATGTGGCAAGCTTACTGTGGGAAGTCCCCCAGCTACATGGACTGGCAACCTTTAACAGGTGGTTGTGATAGTCTAGATGCGAAAGGCGGAGCCAAACGCCTGCGACTGTCTCATGTGGCGCAAATTGGGACAGTCATAACTATGTCCCAGGAATATGTTCACTGCTAGCAATGACTGCAATAGGCGGTGCTGATTGATTTATTGAATTAATTGGAGTAATAATTATGAACCAACCAGTAGATATCAGAAGACTGACCAAATTTAATCTAAGAAAAAAATCTAATTTAAGTTAATAAATAATATCTTTTGCTAAAAATATTGTGTAGACATAAATACCTCTTGAAAATAATCCAGATCCCGTTGAATACTATAATTTGAGTATACTTGTAGACTTATAAAATAGGAATTCAACATTACCTTGATAATTGAGGTTTCTCTCCTTCACCTAAATTGTCCAAGTTGGTCAATTTCTTGTTTTTCTTTACTATACGGTTGGGATTTTCTACTTCAATGAGGCCGGATACACCCTTCGCTTTGGATGGTCTCTGAAAAAATATTATGAGGTTTCAATTAAAAAAGTTTGAATAACATTACCAACTGAAACTGGAACCATGATGTGATATCATGGTTCCAGTTCCAGGAGGTAATGTTATTCAAACTTTTTTAATCTTTTAACTTTACAGTATCCTAAACAAAAACCTGTTAAGGTTTTTGATAAAGTTTAAAGCCATATCTACATCAGTGCTCGGCATGTTTAAGAATTTAAGTTGAAAACGATGTATGCCATCAGCACTTTTCATAATTTTAATTACTAATTGTAAGTCCGAAAAAGGTGCCTCAATTTTATAATTTTTTAATAAGCCGGACAACACATGAACAATACGAGATTCGAGTCAAAACTAAGAACATACAAAATAAAATTACATCATCATCAGAGTCGCTATCAGAATCACTACCGGAGCCAGATTTTTCCTCTTCTGATTCTTCTTCACTCGAGCTTTCCTTCCCATGCTCTTTTCTCCACCTGGAAAAATTAACCAAATTTATAAACTTACAATTTCATTAAGTATTTTTGAGAAAATCTAAAAATTTAAGACTAAGATATTTTCTTGACTTCACTCAACATTAATCAAAGAAAAGTTGTTCATAAAAATCTCCTCGACTTAGGATCTCTTTGAAACCATTGTGGAATTTATCCATGTCTACAAGGGCAATGAAATGCATACATGCAAAAATTGTTAACTAGTTCCCTAATACAACTTCAAAATGGGTATCATAGCAATATTTCATTATCAATTCTAATATCAGAACAACCATTCTCAGAATAGCTTGCTGCAAATAATGAGTCATAACAAAAGAGGTGACTAAAACTGAGTAAGACAAGCGGGCAATCCAGTAGATTTTTTATGAGACTTGTTCCTGCCAAATATTAAAAGACTATATTGTTGTTATTGTATTGTTGTTATTGTATTGTTGACAGTTTGTAAATAAATTATTAGATCAGTTTTCATACTATTAATTCAAGTGAATGACCATAGGATGTATATATATAATGTCAGATCATTCAAATGATAATTAATAATTTACTACACAATTAAAGTATATCTACAACTACATTGTTATGTTAATTATCTGAGTAAATACTAAACGCTTAGGCGTCGAATCTGAGACGCGTTAATTTCAGTATAGACAAATAGTTAATGAATCACTAACTTCTGCTTCTGTTCTTCTTGTTTCCGCTGCTCTTCCAGCTCTTCTGGGCTGGTGAACTTGCGGTTACGGCCCTTATGGTTCGTGAACTTCCCTGTAACGTTACACATACAAAATATTTGTGACAAAGGTTAGGCCAACTAAACAATCAATAGTATTGAAAAAGACTAAATAGTTGTAGACTTCCTTCGAGGATTCATATAGTAATATCTTATTTTGAACAAGTATTATTGTATTTTTAGCTGGGCAGCAACTAATAATTGAACATTTTTGATGAAAGCACATTCCCATAACATTGGACGACATTGAGAAAAAACAACACGTATACTATTGACTTACCGCGTGGCATTTTTGATTTTATATATTAGCAATTTTTTTTTATGTTACTGTAGAATAAGTATTTGATTGTAGTATTAATCTTGGCGGAAATTAGTAAGCAAAATACTAAAAATTGGATAAATTTAGCATTGACGTCTTGTCGGAACCGGAATTCGAAATCGAAATCGAAACGTACACTATTTGCGCTGTAGCATGGTGCGGGTGACAGTTGCCCGTATGACGTTGACATTTGTCAGTACCACGTAGGGATGTGAGGTTATGCAATTCATTTTTATCGCTAACGATACTCGCAGCGTGAATCTAGTTCTCTTTAATATTGTTATGAAAATTAGTGTATTATTCAGTTGTGCAGTGTAACTACGTGTGTGCTACGTGTATAAACTTGTCAATATAAATGTTTTATGGCTACATAATTATCTTTGTACTTATATAAAATAATCAAAATCGGGTTTATGTTTTTTTTTTCGTGACAACATTTTTGCTCTATGGTGCATCGGCGCGGCGGCCATGTTGTTTACCCGTGCGATGCTGTGAGTGCGAGTACGAGTGCAAGCGCGTTATATTGTGACTTAATGTGACACGTATTACGATTTCATTGTTTGTTTTCATTTTTGTTAAATTGTTATTTGTTATAAGTTTGTTGAGTTTGTTGTTATTACCATGCCTAAGCATACAAAAAAAACTGTTTTGGGTAGTCAGGCCAGGGAGCTTGTTGTTCGCCTCCGAGACTACTTTGAAAGAGAACAACAAAATAATGGACCGTTGTTACCATTGAATCATATTGTAGAACGAGTAGCCGAAGCTCTTGATATTGGCCGCAATACTGTTTCGCGTATAACACGTGAGAAAATTGGCCAAGATGGGATGTTTGAAAATAAATTATCGACACCCAACAAAAAGCGGACCAAGGTGAAGCCAATCACAGATTTGGATGATTTTGCTAAGGTTGCTATTAGAAATCATATTTATGATTATTATAGAAGAATGGAGCTACCCACATTGCTCAAGCTTCTAAAATCATTAAAAGAAGCTGACTTGTTCAAAGGAGGTATTACTTCGCTACGGCAAGTTATAAAAGATATTGGCTTTGTTTACAAAAAAGTTAACAAAAGAAAGATTATTATGGATAGGACTGACATTGCCCTAGCAAGATGTAGATTTTTAAGGAAGGCCAAAAACATAAGTGATTGGAGCAAAGTTGTCTTTTTGGATGAAACGTGGCTAAACGCCAACCACACAGTGGGTAAAAGTTGGACCGACGATACGGCACAATCGTGTACCAAAGTGCCGGAAGGCAAAGGCGAACGCCTTATTATTTGTCACGCAGGTACAGCAAGTGGATTCGTCCCTGATTGTTTGCTGGCTTTTAAGTCAAAAAAAACTACGGAGTATCATGAGGAGATGAATTACGAAAAATTTAAAGATTGGTTCATAGGTCTATTAAACAATTTAAAAGAGCCTATGACCATAATAATGGACAACGCACCCTACCATTCGGTGCAAGTTAATAAACCCCCAAACCAATCCAACCGCAAAAGCGAGTTGGTGAAGTGGCTGAGTGAAAACGGAGTTACAGCAGATATAAAAATGTTAAAGACGGAGCTTATTGCCTTAGTCCGACGCCATAAGCCACCAACTCCTACCTATGCTCTGGACGAGATGGCAAAAGAAAAAGGCCACCAGGTCCTTCGACTACCACCCTACCATTGCCAGTATAACGCTATTGAGCTGATTTGGGCCCAAATAAAAGGTATGCTTTTAATTTCAATTCCCATTTTGAAGCTTTATAAAAAAATCAGCTTTCCGATCGTAGCATGTACCTAGTTTAAAAACATTACCAGATACTAGATTAGGCTGATTGATGATTATTTGAATACTTTTTTTTATAAGTTCGTTTATTTTTAGGTTACGCCGCAAGAAATAATACTTCGCCGCCATTTACGGCAAATAAGATGTTGGCCCTATTACAAGAGGCCATCAACAATGTTCAACCTGAAGACTGGTCGAAGGTCGTGAATAAAACAAAAAGGGACATTATGTCTGATTGGGATCGTGACATACATATTGACAACATAATTGAGTCATCGTTAATAATATCCGTCACAGATTCAGATGATGAATTGAGTGACAATTCAGATGTTCCTGACTCTGATATGAGTTTAGACGAATAACATGTATTTTTTTTTAGCAACCTTTTAAGCAACCTTACCCTATAAATGTTCTGTTGTATAATTAGACCTTTTAAAAATAAAAATTGACCTACGCACAATATACGTTTTTTATTATAAAAAATATCGACTATCCATCGTAGCAGTACATCCCATCACTAAATACGTCTATGGCGTTACGTTATACGCATAACACTTTGCTTAATTTTTCATTCAATTTGATTTTATTTCTTGATTAGAACATTCTGGTTGGGTTTAATTTAATTTACTACAGTTATTAATTATTTAATATATTACGAATGTGGTACAACTGAAATACTAAGTCATAAATTGTAAATCGCGGCAACTTTCAAGAGTGAAACGAAATGTTACTGAAACTGTCACCCGCACCATGCTACAGCGCAAATAGTGTAGCCTAGATAATATATGGAAGGTTGCCAGATGAAAAAAAACATAAGTCGATTTTACTATAAAACCACGCAGAAAGATAATTTAAAATATTGTGATCTGTGTTTGACTTTAAGAGGGACCTTAGAAGATCAATCTGGCATTTGTTCAATCCAGTCAAACTGATTGAGAAAACTAACATGTATGAAAATTTTGCGTCGATCATTTAGCACTACACATGTCATGACCAATATTTGACGTCAGTCTAACCAAAATTGTGTACTTAAAATTGATGCCAGATTTATCTTGTAAGATCTGCCTTATAGTCAAGCTCAATTCAGTAGGAGAAGAAAACTGGCCACTTTTGCTAGATGTGCCGCTAGAATCTCTTGACTAATGACATTAGCTGTCTAAATAATAAACAAAATTTGTTTACAAAACATATCGCATTAGCAAAAAAACGTCACATTGTGTTGTAATCAGTCGTATATGTTAGTGGCCTTCAGCATAGCTATACACAATTATTTGACTCAAATCAAAATGAAAAAGTAAAATCGGAAAATTACACATTTTCAGTTACTTATTTGCCTCGCCCCTACAGCAAGAAGCTGTTGGAAGAATAGCAGTCGTCTATTTGATTAATTTTTGGGTTTTGTGTTTGTGAACAGCCTTTAGAGGACTCTTTTGATAACATTATTGATGTTCGATTTGGCAGTGAAGCGTATCGAACGGTTGTGATTCGTTATGCTGTTTGGCTTTTAACTGTATTATAGTCCACATTGAATACATTGTTCGTTTAGGTACTTATCAAAAAAATACGTAATATGTAATTGAAATCACGAAAAATATTGAGACTATTGAGATAAAACTGAAAGTGTGATGTTATGACTCAAGGGACCAGAAGCGCCACCTGCTCATATTTTTGCGTTGTTTTGCCAATGAAAATAATGAAGACAAATAAAACTACAAAAAAAAGTCATAATTTGACTTACATATTTAAGATTTTTGTTTCGTTTCGTTGTCGATTATTGCCAGTAAGATCGACTAAAATTGATTAATCAGATTTAATTCGCAACATTTTGTTAGTCTTGGAACACATTTACTACACAGAAATTCAGAGATACTAATATAAGGTCATGGCGCGTTGGGTATCAAAATAAAACTATCAAAAAATGAGACTCTTCTAGCAGTTTCTCCATTATAGTCGATCATCTATAATTCCAATATTTTGATGATGATCACAAACAGACGTACGTACCTACACACAAATAACCACACGTACAGTCAGGAGCATAATTAATATATTACTATGAACAGCTCTACAATAATATCTGATTTTGTCATGATTCGTCCTAAGTGATGTTAGATATTCTTGATCACAATGAGGTATCACATTCTTTTGAATTTAACTAAGTAGGCAGATAGGTGACATATATTTTTGAAGTCGATGCAGCATTCTATATTGTGGGCGTCACTAGTCTCGTCAGATAGTTTTGGTGTTCCTTCGATGTCAAATATTTGTGCTGCCACTTGTAATGTCTTCCACAAACGATCACATATATTTGCCGTCATCTTGAGTTATTAATGTATGAATCATGAAGTTAGATTTTATTACCAAGCTGTTCATTGTATTTATTGTATGCTCGTGTCTGTACAGTTAACCACACGTCGGTAGAGATCTTTTCAAATTACAAATTCAATAAAACGCGTTACGGCGCGGGTCATTTGGCTCCGTTTCCCGCGTTCCGTCGCGTGGCGCGATAAACGAGTAAAAGTTCGGATCAGCAGATCTTCGCCTGTTTTACTAAACTTTGTGCTCAATGTCATTAAATTCTGTAACTTTTAAACTATCTAGGTCTACTATACAGCGTGGCCGGAACATTGACGTCCAAAAATAAAATTTACATCCCTCGTATCGTGGGGTATCCAAATCACCCCCCCCACACCCCCCAAAAAAGTAGAAGTCTCGAGATTTTATTTGCAACTGAATCTTTATGAGTAGCATTTTTAAGCATAAAATAATCAGCTTCGTAACTATGATGAAAGTTTGAAAATGTTGGTCTAAAGTGAAAAATTTAAATATGACTTAAATTTTCAACTTTAAATTAAAAATCTAAACAGATGACTTCATGTTTCCTGAGCAGGCTTGAAAAATGCGCCAGACTCTCAGCTTTCATAATCACTAAAAAAAGTAGTACTTAATTAGACTACTTTGGCTAAAAACGGCCTTCGTAGACAGCAAGGGGGAATATTCTTAAAATTAGCCATCCGATTATTACATTTATTTTTTGACCATTTTCTCGTTCCTAAGGTTATTTAATTTGTTAAGTAACCAAAAAATTATCCCAGGAAAGCTAAGATTTAAACATTTGGAGATTATTCTTTTTTAGTTTAATTTAAGTTTAATGCATTTTGCGCGATCCGTTCTCGTGGATCATGGGTTGTAAACGAGTCGTAGGTCGTAGGTTCGAAACCAGTTAAGTTAGGTTGGTCAATCAGTAATTCGTGGTTCTTTTTATCACCCCTGTTCTGTAGAAACGGTAAAGGAAAACATCGTGAGGAAACTGGCATGTCCTAGAACCATACATTCGAAGATATGTGATACCCGGTGACTAACCCGTACTAGGCCTGCGTGGTTGCTTACTGTCTTATGTGAGGAGGCCGGTGTACCGATAATCCCGAGATGAAATAATAAATAAATGATATTTAATTTTACAACAACAATTTTTCAAGTCAAAATAGTATAAATAAATAAATAATTAAAAAATAAATAAATATTAAATATTATTATCCATAAATCATTCCAGAAATACGTGTATCATTGGTGTCTGTACTTACTAATGAAAAAAAAAAAAACATTGTAGGTATCACAATCACCAGAATTAATGATAAAACAACAGATTAAGGATCTCCATCATATTAAACAGAAAGTTACCTACCAACGTTCTATTGGTCATTTTATTCTCTAAGTAGAATAAATCAAATAAATCCAATAAATTTAACTCCTGTTAAAATGTCCACGTTTAGGTCACTATGGAACTCAATCCAAGTCTTCACGCTTAGTAGCTACGCTTGCACCTAATTGACTAATGGAGATTCGTCCGATCAAATGACGTTCTTGTTTCAATAACAAATTATTGTTACAATCAATATCATGTTGTTAATAATTTTTTTACTACTACGGTAAAAATGTGTTTACAGAATAAGTGCCTACCTATAAAATTACAATACTAGGTTCACCATAAATTAAAATCTTAAACTTGGACATATACTTAGTTTTAAAACATTATTGACCAGGCGATGTGAGACGTGTTATGAAATCGAAGTATATTTAAAAAAAAGTCCTATTTTAAAGCATAATCTGTCTTCCTTAATAATCTGATCCATAATCTTTCTTCTCTTCTTCCTCTATTTATTTTTAAAGCGTAATCAGGCCATTAATCAGGTTATTAATACTGGTAATCAGCTGCATCCGGTTAGACTGGAAGCCGACCCCAACTTAGTTGGGAAAAGGCTAGGCAGATGATGAATCAGGCCATTAGGGTATTTACCCTTAGCCCTAAACTGTGGTTAATAGAAATATGTTTTTAGTTTTGTACAGACGCCAGCACATCAAGCTACTACAATCTGTCAAATTTCATTAACAGATTTTCATCTTTATTGCTAAAGGATAACGTTCAAAGTTGATTGGGGAAATTTGACAGTTTCGGGTAGCTGGATGTGCTGGCGTCTGTACTACTTACATGAGTCACAATTCCTTGACAAAGTTACTGAACGATATTCATAATCAAAAATATTAAATAACCTATAAGGTATTATTCCAAGAACTGCACCCTAATTGCGTAACACACTATGACAATCTGAATAATTTTCATGTTCGAAAAATTTGTCTGCTCAACAACGTTTTATAATCTGACAATAAATGTTGCTGAACTTCAAGTGTCGGCTGTCGGGTAAATTTAATTTTGTGTTGAAGTGTAACAGACAAACGTACAGACAGATACTTAAATATACAAGTTACTTCTAAGTAAAATAGGTGTCTACTGATTAGGACAATCTGAAGAAATCCGCACGTATGGTAAACCTAGGTTCACTATGGCCGCACCCTAAACGTTTTGCGAGGTCATCGACACGCGTTTAAGTGTTCGCGCGGCAAAACGTTATCAAGTTGATTGATATGCTCCGTTTACCATCACCCGTTAAAACTACAACCACTATAAAGCATCTTAAATGGGTCAAGTGTTACTTGGAGACAAGCTTCTTGTTTTATCAGCTGTTGTTATGTTTTTGGTGTACCTACCTAAAGTATTGGGACATACGTGACATGTCATGATCGAAATATTTATGTAGGATCTAAATGAATGCATGTGCGGAGTACTTGAACATCTTATAAAGTTGTTCGTATGACAACCGAAGAAAACAAGGTACCTATATCGTGGTACAGTCGCCTGCTCGTCGGTGGCAACACTGTGATCTTGAGCTGGCCTAGCGTAGTTATTGTCCGGCCGTCTAGAGAATGCGTTCCTGACACCTGTCAATAAGACAATTCTAGTAGCTAATAAAGATCAAATTCGCAGAAAACGTATTCGAAAACGAATTCGTATAAGAACAGATTCTCTCGTCGGCCGAACTGTAATAAACGGAGTTTCGATAGAATACCAGGCCAGCTTATACGACAAAGGTACAGACGCCAGCACATCAAGCTACCCGAAACTGTCAAAGTTTCCCAATCAACTTTGAACCTTATACTTTAGCGATAAAGTTAAAAATCTATTAAACAAATTTGACAGATTGTAGTAGCTTCATGTGCTGGCGTCTGTACCTTATGGCTTCTTTATGGCACCTACCTATTTGTACACACGACAACACATCAAGCTATACATTCCCAGTTTTATCTGACCTCGCATTGTATAGGTTTATCGTACAATCAGAAGTCGGATTATACTGGTTATGCATAGCTTTATGTGTAGCCGTGCGTACTAGGCAGATCAATAGGCAGGTTATGTGTAAAATTGTTTTGATTTGCAGATAAACACTAAAAAAAAACCGGCTAAGCACGACTCGGATTCGCGCTCGAAGGGTTCCGTACCATCACTACATAGTATAAAACAAAGTCGCTTCCCGCTGTCTGTCCCTATGTATGCTTAGATCTTTAAAACTTCGCAACGGATTTTGATGTGGTTTTTTTAATAGTAAGAGTGATTCAAGAGGAAGGTTTATATGTATAATACATGCATAATATAGTAGAGAAACACTGATTATTTTAGAGGTTTCTAATGTAATGTCGTAAATAAACACATTTTTTGCGCTTACATTGCAAACGCTGACTGAACCCTACGAGATAGATAAAAATAATGTACTACAATATTGTACACCTTAAAAAGGTCTACAAAAAAGTCCGCAATGGTATATGTCTATCTCTTAGGAATAACCCACAATAACCATTTGTTATCCCATACTTTTTACGAGAAATAATGGCTCTAAAATTATCAGTGTTTCTCTATTGCACCCGTGCGAAGCCGGGGCGGGTCGCTAGTTATCTATAAAAACGGCAAAAAATCATGTGTGTTGTATGGGAGCCCCCTTAAATATTTATTTTATTCTGTTGTTTAGTATTTGTTGTTATAGCGGCAACAGAAATATATCATCTGTGAACATTTCAACTGTCTAACTATCACGGTTCATGAGTTACGGCCTGGTGACAGACGGACGGACGGACGGACGGACGGACAGCGGAGCGGGAGTAATAGAGTTCCTTTTTACCCTTTGGGTATGGAACCCTAAAAACAAATAAAACATATAGTTACACACAACACATCCACACATACATCATCATACATATAGCTTGTGATACACACTAGATATCAACAATTATAATAACTACATACTCTTGAGCCTACTTCCTAAGCACGAAGTCTCAGCCAAAGTTACAGGCATTTCCTACTTCGTATCACTTATGGACGTGAGATTAGTTCAGGGCCCGAACTACGAATGAAGGACAACACGATTTGACAGCTGTCCCTACTCCCGATGAGTGCTTACCCGCCTAAAAAATTGAAATTGGCACTGGTTTTGGCGGATCAATTACGGTCTTTGTCGGACGGGCCCATATCTTCGTTGATGGACTTAGAGAGTAGCCACCCAGGCTGACTGACTGCCAGTGGTCCCAACTGTAGTAGATTAACCGTTGGAGATTCTAGCGTGAAACTCCAACGGTTTAATGAAGCGAAAACTTGAAGAAGTCAATGGGACGTGAGGCCTTTACTAGAACTTGCTACCACATGTATGCTAGGCTTACTGCTTCCGAGGATCGACTTCGGAAATGCTTCGGCAAATATTTGACCTCTCCAAGGGAACGAGTCGTAGGACTGCATAATCGGCCAATAATGTTCCCACTGCTAGGACACAGGCCTCCTCTTTGTGATCCACCACGCCGGCCCAGTGCGGGTTGGTAGATGTCACATGTTTTCGAATTTACGGTTTTAGGCCATGCCGGTTTCCTCATGATGTTTTCCATCAGAACACACGCGCTTTAGAGAGCAGTGGTGATTAAATAATTTACACAAAGTAAAAGCACCTGTGAGGGCTCGAACCTACAACCAATAACTCGTGATTCGCAGTTGTTTTCACTGCACCGTGCGATTCTGTAACCATCTCGCCGTGAAAGCTTGGGTGAAGTGAGCGTGGAGTGAGCTGTCATTCGCTAGGGATTAATACTAATAAGTGCTCACTTCACTTATGATTTCACGGTGAGATTTTTACAGAATCGTCCGGCTGATCTCTGGTGAGAGTCGTAGGACAATATCGCTCATTTCGTGGTGAGAAGATTTACTCAAGTCAAAAAGGACGTAGGAAGGCTGATTGCTCAGGGTGTGACAGTTATAAATAATAAGGTGCAGTGGTGGACCCCTCCGTGCCTCGGAAAGCACTTTAACCCGTGAGAAGGCGCGCCTAATTTTCTTACACGAGTAGGCGCGTGCGAGCAAATTGCTCACACTATCATAAATGTTTATATTTTTAGTGTTTCTATATTTATTGGCTTATAATGTATTTAAATAAATAACACAAGGTTTAGTAAGTAAGAAAACAAGTATTTTAATCAAAACTATTAAACATATGTAATAGCAACTTCTAACGCAAATAACAAAACAACCTAGTATTAATTAATTTTTTTGGCACGTTTCATAAAAATCACAATAAAAACTGTTCCATAACAAAAACTAAAAAGTGTTATTCATCCATTAAATCTACACTAATGTGCCTCTCGAAACACACTGAACACATGTATTTTACATGTTCGGTGCAAAGTAATTGCTGGGCGCGTGATGAGCAAATTGCCGCACGTTGGTACACGGCCTCCACAAACGCCTTGCTGCGCGGTCGCAACGCCACTGAGCGAATCGAGAATTGCGTCAGGGGAGAGGGGGTGAATATTTAGGAAGGTACTTAAGTGCTTGAATTGGTGTGGCATGGGAAAGACAAAAATTTTTAATTAGATTTTTGTGTGAGCAAAATGCTCATAGCGCGCCTTCTCACGGGTTAAGCCGTTGGTCCCGGCTGTCATTCGTAGATCTTTGACAGTCGTTACGGGTAGTCAGAAGCCCGGAAGTCTGACAACCAGTCTTATCAAGGGGTATTGTATTACCCAGTAACTGGGTTGTGGAGGTCAGATAGGCAGTCGCTCCATGTAAAATACTGGTATCCAGCTGCATCCGGTTAGACTGGAAGCCGACCCCAACATAGTTGGGAAACGGCTAGGCAGATGATGATGATGATTGGTGGACTACGATTGGCTGATTCGATTATTTTAGCTACCGTAGACAAGTTGACAAGGTGGCCGGATGACCTTGTGAGGGTCGCAGGAATCCAATGGATGCGAGGAGCACAGAACCGGTCGATGTGGCGACGCTTGGGCGAGGCTTATGTCCAGCAGTGGACGTACTTCGGCTGAAATGAAAATAATGATATAATGGAAACTGTTGTAGTTGTACTCCAATCCACATAGATCAGCCGTGCGATTCTGTAACCATCTCACCGTGAAAGCTTGGGTGAAGTGAGCGTGGAGTGAGCTGTCATTCGCTAGGGATTAACACTATTAAGTGTACTTCACTTATGATTTCACGGTGAGATTTTTACAGAATCGACCGGCAGCAGTGCTATTCTATGTATAAAAATCTCACCGTGAGAACTTAGGTGAAGTGAGCGTGAAGTGAGATTCAGTAAACGAATGCTAGGGATTAACACTATTGACTGCTCACTTCAGACTCACTTCACCTATGATTTCACGGTGAGATTTTTACAGAATCAACCGGCTGAAGGTCAAATCCCAAAACGTTCCAAATCTAGTCGCAATCTTGTCTCAGCGACAGTCAATGTCAAAAACTTGTCAAAAATGTATGGAAATTAGAAGTACCTACTCGTATTTTTGACACATTCAGACTCAGATTCCTCTGTTGTCCGTTTTGGTCCTTCCATGTGAAGTCAAGGTCCAAAAACAAAAGAATGCCTACCATAATAGTAATTATCCTATAATATCCTGTTATAGAAACTAAACACGAATCATTCACCTCGATATTGAGAGGTTATTGTTGAGTCAAGGTTGATCAGCGACTTACTATTTAAGACACATGACCGACACACAAACCTAATGTTTTGACGAATTGTCAACAGACTGAGTCGTCGTGTACACACCACTGACCCGAAAAAGCAAGAAAAAATTAAGATTCTTGGTTCATTTCTATTCCGCAAATATCTATTGCCTACTTGAAGACAATACTACGGAACTATAAAGTAGATCTCTCCATAAGTTTCGACGTTTTAATTTTTGTGGACGTGTCCTATTGAATATTAGCCTTATAGCCTTAGCTAGGTTCACGGAATTCAAATTTTCTTACGTTTTTTGCAATTTGCATGTCAGTATCTTGTTGAATGTCGATTAAAATATGACTCGCAAGCGTAACAAATATGCCTTTAGAAAGTTAATCATTAAAATCATCAATACAACCCTCTAAGTTCATAATTATAATCCTATTTATTGATATTTCATGAAATAGTCATTCAATAGGATGTTATGAATTTTTACTAAACATTCAACATGAATCTGAAACTGAGCAAATTGCAAAAAACGTGGCAATATTTCGAATTTCGCGAGAAACCCTGGTGCTTCACCCTTGTGGCGAAGATGTTAAAGAAATTCAATTATTTATTATCAAATCTTGTTTAAATATTCATCAGAATAAAACTCTTTCATTGTACAGACGCCAGCACATCAAGCTACTACAATCTGTCAAATTTCTTTAATAGATTTTCAATTTTATCGCTAAAGCATTAGGTTCAAAGTTGATTGGGAAAATTTGACAGTTTCGGGTAGCTAGATGTGCTGGCTTATACGCAAGAATAAATGCAAGTCCTGAAAGTAGTTTGTTCATAATTGGCTACTGAATCGATTTCAGTAACTTTTAATATAGGTATTTTTTTTAGCATTAGGTTCAAAGTAGATTGGGAAAATTTTACAGTTTCAAGAAAAGCTAAATCTATTTTTTCGACCAGTCTGGTCTGCGGTTTACGACAAAGACTCTTCCATCAAGACGGTGCTTCAATCATTATTTTTAAACAATTACTCGCTACAAAATGGCGTGTTTTCACTGTAAGTCATTAGCTACATCATCATGGAACGTTACATTTTATAGTCACTCGATCCTTATTCGGGAGTAGTTTTTGCATTCTTCGTGACAATAATTTTGGTTGTCCAAAGTTTTATGTTCAAAAGGACATAAGGAAAATCTGAGTCTCCATACTTTGTTTAATTTCATAGTCTATAAATTTATTTATTAAAACTTTATGCACAAGTAAAAAAAGTACTGTACAAAGGCAGACTTAATGCCTGAGGCATTTTCTACCAGTCAACCTTAGGGTGATGCAGAGACAAAATATGGTAAGTGCAACATACGGGATAGATAGCTAGAAAATGACTATACAATACAAGAATTAATAACAATACATAGATAGATACATCTATACACAAATATAAACAAAATGAACTGTCTGGAGAAAAATGATCGGTAGAGGAGAAAACGAATCCAGCATAACAGCGGTGGGATGTTACGATCTACGAGTACGCTGTCTGCTACGATCATTTAACCTTTTTTTTTGTTTCGGGGTGGAAAATCCTCATAGATGTCCGTCGCCCTGGGGCGGGCGGTGGGGTCTGTCAGACTCTTACTGACTAAGAACCACCCCGGTGTTCCCTCTCTCACCTACGCCGGGGGTCGCGGGAACGAAGGATACTACCGCAACCCCCGGCTGGTGCTGGCCCGCACCTGCGGGCCTCCTCGTGTCAGCGGGGGGGGAGTGAGGTGTGAAACTCCCCCCGCGACGTCTAAGAGGGGCGCGCGTGGAACACTACGCGCCGCCGCCTCGTGTCGGGCCTGATGTGTGGGGGGCGACGGACGTCACGATCATTTACCCTTTTTTTTTTTTTTTTTTTTGTTTCGGGGTGGAAAATCCTCATGGATGTCCGCCGCCCTGGGGCGGGCGGCGGGGTCTGTCAGACTCTTACTGACTAAAAACCACCCCGGTGTTCCCTATCTCACCTACGCCGGGGGTCGCGGGAACGAACGATACTTCCGCAACCCCCGGCTGGTGCTGGCCCGCTCCTGCGGGCCTCTCCTCGTGTCAGGGGGGGGAGTGAGGTGTTAGACTCCCCCCGCGACGTCTAAGAGGGGCGCGCGTGGAACACTACGCGCCGCCGCCTCGGGTCCAGATGTGTGGGGGGCGACGGACGTCCCCAAGTCCGTCGCCCCTGGACCCATTTAGGGGGGCTGGAAGAGGGCGTTATCCGCCCTCCGCCGACGCCCGGTGCGCCTGCTGCGGGCGGGGTTAGGGGACGAGATCTCCCTCTCCCTTTCCGCAGCCTCCTTCTGCGAGACGACTGTTTCGCAGAAGGAAACCACCGCGTCCCAGGACTCCTCGCTGCCGACCATAGACTCGACCACGGCCGGCAGCGATAGGTCACTGCCTACTCCTGAGATGAGGGCACGGCGTGGCTCCTCCCAAGCGGCACACTCTGCCAGCGTATGCCACGCCGTGTCCTCCCGACAGTCGACGCAGTGGTGACACCGAGCGTCCGGCTCCCTGTTTATGCGACACAGGTACTTCCCGAAGCAACCATGCCCCGAGAGCACCTGCGTCACCCGAAACGATAGGGAGCCGTGCCTCCTCCCGAGCCATTCGTCGAGCACTGGTCGGATCGCCCCGACAATAGCGAGGCCGGCGGTAGGGCGTAAAAGCCTGTCCCGCCATTCCGCCACCAGGACCTCGCGGAGCTGAGATCGACGCAGCTCCCAGTGTCGCTGCATCGGTCGCTCGCCCCGCGCCCTCATTTCCTCGCGCCACCGATCATTTACCCTAACCTAAGTAATCTACCTCTACAAAAAAATAGAATTCAACTTCAACCTATCCACTGCCACTGCTGGACATGGCCTCTCTTAGGCTGCGCCAGTACACCTCATCTTCCGCATTCCGCACCCAGTCTGTCCCAGCCACCTTTATGAGGTCGTCGCGTCGGTTAAAAAAAAAGAGGGGCCCGTGGCTAAATAATAACAGCCGCACAGGTCGATCGATCAGGTTAAGCTACGCTTGCCGCGGTTGGTCTGTGGATGGGTGACCATCTTTACATACCGAGACCCCTCCGTGCCTCGGAAAGCACGTTAAGCCGTTGGTCCCGGCTGTCATTCGTAGGTCTTTGACAGTCGTTACGGGTAGTCAGAAGCCCGAAAGTCTGACAACCAGTCTTACGTAGGGGTATCGTATTACCCAGTAACTGGGTTGTGGAGGTCAGATAGGCAGTCGCTCCATGTAAAATACTGGTATTCAGCTGCATCCGAGTAGACTGGAAGCCGACCCCAACATAGTTGGGAAAAGGCTAGGCAGATGATGCGTCGGTTCATCTACCTGGGGGCGTCCCACACTAACACACTCCAGGACTCGTTTGATCCACTGGCCACCGGTCCTTCGAAAAACATGGCCAGTCTACTGCTGCTTTAGCTTGCTTATTCTACAAGCTATTTCGGTAAGTACCTATAAAAAAATAGATTTATCTAATTTTAAATACAGGTACCATACGTAGAAGGTGTACGTAAGGTACAGACGCAGGCACATAAAACTACCAAATAAAATCTGTCAATTTTTCCAAATCAACTTTGAACCTACCTTTCGCTTTAGCGATAAAGATGAAAATCTATTAAAAAAAAAAATTGTCGGATTATCGTAGCTTGATGTGCTGGCGTCTGTACCTAAGTGTAGTTCTTGAGTTAGTCATAAGTTAACCGAGGAAAAGACACCAATAATATTAGATGTTAGCACTCACTTAATATTTAACTAAAGCCATTGAGCGGAAAGTAAGCAAACATGCTCTTAGAGTTGCGTTATTGCGTATAAAAAAGATACAAAAGTTCACTTGTGGTCAGACATTAGTGTCGGCAAAGTATGTTTGTCAGTCGCAATTTCAAAACATTTCTGCATGGTGTAAATAACGTGGACTTGCGATGTTTATGCACATCATCAAGAGGCATGCTGTCTCAGTAGGTTATTATTACAGAAAATAAATACTCTTTTGATTTAAAGTAGACATTCTTTTTGTCCATAACTGTGAGATTAACTGTCAGTATCCACCAACACTAATTTAATATTTAAAACTTTTTTAGTAAGAACATTCTTTGGTTTGCAAGGAGCCAACAACGAAAACGATATCTTCATTGAAGTCAGGTCGATTTTTTAACTTTCGAGCTTTCCTACTTGAGTAAGTTCTAGAAACGACAATTGGGACCTAGATGGTCGAGATGAATGATGTTTAAGCCCATTCATCAAGTAACATAAATAAACACAAAGATTTATTATAGGTGTCCTTATATCCGGTTAAGCTCAGGTAGTAAAGCTTTGGGGACATTTAGGTGGCACAAATGTCGTGATATATTGATCACTTCTTTCAGATATTTCAATATTTATCAAAAAAATATTTGCTTGACAAATCGATTTGACCCTTAAAAGGTAACTGCAAACCACGATGTCATGTTCAGATAACATTTAATAACAATGATATGAAAAATTGCTGGCAATTATGAAAAAATAATAACGCGTTTTGTATACTACGTACCTATATTGTTTTTTTGCATGTGCTTGTGGCTCGCGACAATACAGATTACATCAACGTGATCACATAACGGTTAGCGGTATAAAACGTTCATCTTTTTAGTAAGTGTCGCGGGAGTTCCTCGCTACAATCTGTTTCTGATGACTTAAGTGATTTTTAATCTTAAAAATTGTCAGTTCGTGCCTCCGAGGTCTGTGGCGCATGGGAGTCAAATCGGCTATAAATAGCATTCCGATGTTTTATTTTAATTAAGAATAACATACGAGGTCTAATTTGACAAATGCTTGTCGGAGCGTAACGGGAATTATTAGCACTATCGCTTGTTAGTAAATTTAGTCGTTAGTCTAAATTCGGGGCTTATTTTTGATTTACTGTTAAATGTTTTTTGATCCTGATTTTTTTGAACCATTAATTATAGAGCAATAAAACCGTCAACACTAAATTCTCCGTGACTTATGAGCTGGTATGTGTGAACATTTAACACGATGCATATAAATAAACATGCTCTTGTAACGCATTTTTTAAATTTATAGTGTAGGTTTGAAACACCGTGTTTTTATAATGACCATATATATATTACAGTAAAATTCCAAAAAATCATAGATTACCAAGATTTTTTGGAATTTTACTGTAATATATTTATGGTCATTATAAAAAAATGTGTCAGGGGAATATTGGCCACCTGACTGCTAATAAGAACAAACTGCGATCACTTATCTGTCTGCTGTTCCATCTGCCAGCCCGTTTCTGGTTCATTTTCGGGAATATCGCTTATATGGAATTTACATATTTATGCATTAAGCATCTACAAAATTAGCATATTTAAATGGATAAAAACACATCATACTATTAATTTGAGCATCATTATTAGAACAGGCATAGACCTCCTCCGAGCATCAAAACAACGACAGATCCTGCGTTGCCCTACAGCCAAAGTTCATTATTAATTCCTCAAATAATACATAGCATATTAATATATGGCCATGGTTTTATTGTTGTCTTTAGTAATAACTTGTTTATTTAGTTTACTTCGATGTTCCTAGTTTATCATTTGTGACTTCAAGTGACAGCTATGTAAACAGAATCCAGCATCTCATAAATATATAAGCGGTCACGCCCTTTATACCTGGAGGCTTTTATTTGGTTAGTAAGTTTTTGTTTATAATTATAATTTTGATACATTATTTTTTTGCTTGAGTACGAGTTTTTATTGTATTCATGTAGGAAATAATTTAATTTAGTGTTCTGTGTCTTGTAATGTTAATTACTTTTCATACCTTGTATTGTATTCAATCAAGTATTTTCTAACTGAACAGGCAGCTGTGCTGCTGGAGAATTTGTTGCGCCACTTCTTCTCACCAGCGAAAGCACGAGGAAGTGGTGAAGGGCGGGCGTTTTGGGGGACTGTCTTGTGTAATTTTGACGTTTGAAAAGTGCTGATTCTCAGCCTAGTTTGAATAAATGACTTTTGATTTTGATTTAGGTATACTAAATTCTTCTATAATCATATTCATAGGTATGTCAATTTATGATGTTTGATTTAACAATCTCGTGACTACATATTCACTTGTCTAAAGGATGAGTACAAATTACTGTTGCATGACTGGTAATCGTGCTTTATTATGCACGCTGGGTCAATTTTATGTGACGTCATAAGCTGCGTTAGACAATGATGTGGGTTTCTGAAAAAAAAAAAAAAAAAACGCATTTGTTGGTATCGTGTTAAGTGCGGTATCGCTGTCACGTCAAGCAAAACGATGGGAATCGATAGGGTCTTATTTGTGTTTACCTACATCATGTACCTTTGTATTACCTAGGTTTATACCTATAAACCTAGGTATATAAAAATATCAAAAAAATCACATGGCAGAATTTCACATTGTATATCGGTGTCATCAGGTCACAACTCCCGAGTTTTTGTACCTATAGTTTTAGCTCTCGGTTTTTCTAACTGAACAGACAGCTGTGCTGCTGGGGAGTTTGTTGCGCCACTTCTTCTTCCCAGCGAAAGCACTAGGAAGTGGTGAAGTGAGGGCGTTTTGGGGGACTGTCTTTTGTAATTTTGACGTTCGAAAAGTGCTGATTCTCAGCCTAGTTTGAATAAATGACTTTTGATTTTGATTTTGATGTTGGTACGTCACTGACAATGAGTCAAAACGTATTTAGTTACCCTAAATCGACCCAAAATTTGGTTACCGCTGCAATTCAGTTTTGCCACCACTCTGAACAATTCCGGTACTTGTGGTAATCCTTGGGAGGCCTATGTCTAGCAATACAAGACATCTTTCGACTAATGACTGATTCCTATAATTTACAGACCATTATTAGTTAAGGCTCTTGAATGATTATATTATTATTTACTATCCCATCTTCTCTTCACCAATAATGAAGCGAAGACCGCATAGTTTTGCGAAGTAGACCCTCCTATATGGAAGTATTATCATAGGTAAAATTAGCTAACCAATATAGATTGCCCATTGTGTCACCCTTTGTCAAATTTCTATATTTATGTTTGTAATTTACATGGTGTACATTAGGGTGGTCCTTATTTTTCGACTCTTAAATTATCCCCGGGGCACTTTCTCATTTGATTATATACTTCTAAATATGAAATAAGTTTTTTTTGTTTTTTTTTTTTTTGTTAAGATTTAGAGGTCGCTACCAGCTGTCAAAATTTTTACAAAAAAGCATTGAAAAACATCTTAAATGATGGTTTCATTAATGTTTCATTTAGGTGTTTATATCATATTTTCCGTGCAAGTAAAACTCGCATAGACAATCGCTTTTTATCCCTTCCTCCTCTCGACCTCTCTTCTCTACCGACGCGTCGAGATTTAGACCGTTCACACAATCAAAAAGATAAGACGTACGCGTGCGCACTAACATCATAATACGTTAAAAATTGGTTTGTGCGCATGCGTAATTGGGTATGTTTCAAATTGTACGTCTTACTTCACTTCTTACTACACTTCAGGTCTAATACGTCATTAACGAGAGCGTACGTGTTTTATTTGTAAAAATCATATTAACGTGTTTCAACTTGCAATGGCGTCTACAAGTAGCGGACTCAGTAAAGCTACTAGAAATCAAAGTAAAGTTTGGCTTATTGGACAATTATTATCCGAATTAAACCAATCAACGTTGCCATCCATCGGTGAAGTTTTGCGTTTTTTTTTACTACAAAAATGAAGAACAGAAAAGCATACGTGAATCTGCGACTTTGACGGCTTGCGGAGTTATAAATTTGTGGGAAAAAGCTAGTATACCAATTCAATTAAAAAAAACATGTCATCAGTAAAATTGAAAAACTATTCAAAGAATGGCAGAATCTAAAAAAAAAATAAAGAAAACGAAAAAATTCGAGGTTTTATTTAAAATTCAAACCTTGGTAGCGACCTCTAAATGTCAATTAAAAAAAAAAAAAAATACTGAATTACTTTCTTATGGTATATAATCAAATTACGTGGTGCCCCGCGAAATTAAAGAATTTTTTTTTTTTCTTAGGAATAAGGACCACCCTAGTGTACATAATCATCATCTGCCTAGCCTTTTCCCAACTATGCTGGGGTCAGCTTTCAGTCTAACCGGATGTAGCTGAATACCAGCATTTTACAGCATTTTACATGGAGCGACTGCCTATCTGACCTCCACAACCCAGTTACTGGGTAATACGATACCCCTTGATAAGACTGGTTGTCAGACTTTCGGGCTCTTGACTACCCGTAAAGACTGTCAAAGATCTACGAATGAGAGCCGGGACTAACGGCTGAACGTCCTTTCTGAGGCACGGAGGAGTCTCGGTATGTAAAAATGGTCCCCATCCACAGACCAACTACGGCAAGTGTAGCTTAACCTGATAGATCGACCTGTGCGGCTGTTATTATTTAGCCACGAGCCCCTCTTATATGGTGTACATAATAAAGAGTATTCTATTCTATTCTATTGGTTCGTAAGCTAATTTTACCTAGCATTAACATTTTTTATTCCCAAACTGGGCATATTAACAGTTATATGCCCAGTTTGGCAATAAAAAATGCTATAATAGGTAAAGTCCTTATTTTTAGGAACCGAGAATTAGTTATTAAAGTTATTATTCAATATTTATTCAAAAATAGCCGCACAGGTCAATCGATCAGGTTAAGTTACGCTTGCCACGGTTGGTCTGTGGATGGGTGACCATGGTATGTAAAGACCGAGACCCCTCCGTGCCTCGGAAAGCACGTTAAGCTGTTGGTCCCGGCTGTCATTCGTAGATCTTTGACAATCGTTACGGGTAGTCAGAAGCCCGAAAATCTGATAACCAGTCTCACCTAGGGTTATCGTATTACCCAGTAACTGGGTTGTGGAGGTCAGACAGGCAGTCGCTCCATGTAAAATACTGGTATTCAGCTGCATCCGGTTAGACTGGAAGCAGACCCCAACATAGTTGGGAAAAGGCTAGGCAGATGATGATGATTCATTATTCATTGTTGTCTTTACAGCTAAAAGTCGACCACTGCTGAACACAGGCCTCCCACAAACGTCGCCATATCAACCGGCCCTGTGCTTCTCACGTCCAGTATATTCCCGCGGTCTTCACTAGGATATCGCTACGTCAGCCGGAGATATAATATTAATGGTGATGATGAATTAATGAGCTCAGCCTTACACTATTAATTATGTTGCCATGAATAAAAGCTTTATAAATGATCTCCCTCTATTACTCCCTCTCTCTCTCTCTATACAGGTTGAAGTTGAAAAGATGCGACAAATCGAAATGAGAGATTGTACTCATCATTGTGAACAACTTTTACCATGAGATAAAACTTGAAATCGCGAAAAAAAAAATCAGCTGTTCCCTACATTTATGTTCGCATAACTCGTCAAAATGTAGGGAACAGCTGATTTTTTTTTTCGCGATTTCAGGTTTGGTCCCATGGTAAAAGTTGTTCATAATGATGAGTACAATCTCCCATTTTGATTTGTCGCATGTTTTCAATTTCACCCTGTATATTACACTTATCACTTAAAAAAAATATAATTAATAAATTCTCCTAAAAATCTTTCGTTTAATCATTGGCACCGCGCATTTCTTTACTGCTTGCATAATTTTAGCTTAACTTCATAATCCCCGCTGAGTTGACAATGTACAAACGTTTATCAGTTAAATTGCGAGTTTATTACATTTAAATGATAATAAGCTGGTAAGGTCAGTGATCATCCCGTTTTTAATACATTTATAACCGTAATGCTTGTAAGCCCTTTTGGGTCAGAGAGAAATGTTTATGTTGTTCCCTGATGACGTTATTACTCGCATAATCGCACTTGGACGTGGAGTTGCGGACACCGGCCTGTAATACAATACTCGAAATACCGATTTGATCAGAAAGGCCAATTTCCGTAATTAAAAACGTTTTAAATCTAGTTGCAATCTCATCTCAGCGACAATCAATGTCAAATACCTATACATATACACACAAGTATGTAACAAAAAAAATATATGTAAAGAAAAATGCAGGAGCACATTTGTCATCAAAAAATTCGTCCGCATCGCTGTCAATGGGATAAGTAAAATAAAAGAATCAGTATTGCCATCCAACGTGGTAATGCTGCCAGCCTTTTGGACACTTATCCCATTGACAGCGATGCGGACGAATTTGTTGATGCCCAATGTCAAATACTTGTCAAAAAATGTTAGAGGTATTTTTGACAGATTGCGACTGAGATCAGACGGTAAACGTTCTTAAAATTACGAGAATTGCCCCTCATGTAAATCAATGTTCGGTTCTGAATTATTTGAAGCGTGATTTTCAGTGATCGTGATAAATCGATATAATTAAAAGATGATAGTTTAACAGGCGCAGTGGTTAATGGATTAGAATTTGCCCAACGTATTCCAGGTTTAATTTCAGCACGACATTGATGAACTGAAGTTGTACCTACCAAGGCTGGGTGTTTATGTTTACTTACGGATACCTATTATGAGAAAAACTCGTGAGATAATGCGGTTGACTGCCCAGGGTGCATCAATTTTTTTTTTTTTTTTGATAGGCAGAAGTAACAAAAATGTAATATAAATAAGAGAATTATTTTGGTTTAATGTATTTTGTTTTTCCTTCTACTCTTACACACGTTGTCTACATCTCTTTTTATCTACTCTCCTATCGGGATACACGGATGCTGGAAGAGATTTCTTTAGAAATAAGCATCACCTTTGTACGTATTTTTCTGTTCCTTTCTTTTTATTTGTTTATATGTGTGTTCATAAATGGTTAAACAAATACATAAATAAGCAATTGTTTATTCTATACCTATACATATCCAGGGAGTATTCGTTTAGACAGCAGCTTGAAATCTACCAGGGAACTTAGTTACTTACTATTATACAACTAACAAACTTACAGCTTTTTCCTCTATGTAAATAACCGTGCAATTAAGTTATAATCATCTAATTATTTTATACGTACCTGTCTTGCCTATTAATTATATACACTGAATTGTGGTACAAATACACACATTGTTCTTCAATCAACTATAAAAAAAACCCTTGAAGTTCATTGAGTACGATTTCCATCTAGCAATTTCTAAAATATGAAATATAATTGGTCATCAAAAATAACACACAACACGTTTAATTTCTAACTTAGGTTTCCATGGTAGGTATGGATCAAAAAACACCAGAACCGCAACACCAAGAACACCAAGAAACTATAGGTACATAGATCAAAACGCCCTAACTAGAAAAAAAAAAAAAACTCAACAAGTTATTCAAACTCATTATAATCCCATACTAGCGATGACTGTGCACACTCACCGAATCGGTAATCACTATTTAATCGCAATCGCTTTAGATGTACTCACTTACACAGGTAGTAATCGTAAAAAAACAAAACACTAGCGGAGCCCCCACAATGGATGATCATGACGCGTTTAATAGTATCGATAAGAGTGCCAAGTGTATCATGTGTGCTGCCCATACGCACGTATAAGAGGCAGTGGAGCCGCGCTGCGCATCCACACACAGCCTTATACAGCCTTGCCGAGACCTTGCTTGCCACGCAAGGACGATTGCAGCCCCTACGAACACTAGCCATTTTCACTACAACTCCTAACCGAGAAGCTCACTTCGAGAACGATCTTTTTTAAAATTTAACGCTAGTTCCGATTATTCTATTACAGAATAAGACTGAACGTTACAGTGTCTGTGATATTACTGAATAGTGCTGAAGGATATTTTTGGGTGAGTACCAGTGAAAATATTTTTGTCAAAATAAGTACATTGCACAGATTGAAGCTGGTTTTAAGTTTATCGAGGACGTGAAAAGCCATAAATTAAATAAAATGTGTTTAAATAAACGTGTATCTTAAAAAAAAAATAAGTTCGCTCTTACCGAATAAGGAATAAAAAGAAATATAAAAAGAATAAAAAATATATAAAAATAATTAAAATAATATAAAAATATACAAAGTGCGAACGCTCGTTGAAGTCTTAATAAGGGACAATCGTTATCAGCTGACGGAAACATTTCAAACTCTCGAATAACAAAACAATCATTTTATTTTAATTGACGTCTCTTTGCCATCGATTCTTATCGCAATGAAAGTTTTATATCCCGTTAAGAAGTGATGGAAGACGGTAAAAGGACATGCAGGATATTTGAAAATTGTTCGAAAGAGTAAGCTGTGTTCCATTATGCATGCATGCATCGGTCGTGACGAAGGGTTTTGTAGCAAAGGCGATTTATCGCACAATGTTACTGGACTAAAACACTTTGGGTAAAGACTACAGAGGTTTCACAACGGGACTTCTTATTTGAAATCAGAATTTCTCCATTTAACGTCACCTAAGGACATTTATAATTATTATATTTATATTTATTTATTAAATTGCAACCTATAATTAAAAATGTATCTAAATAACTTTCTCACTCAGCATTTTTTTTTGTTGCTCGTCATTTTCGAAGTCTTTCTTATATTATTCACTATTGTGTTTAAATATTATTCATCCTAAGTTGACTAAGGTCAAATACGTTACTGACACTTTATTGTTTAAAAACAGTCCTACTTTGCGAACGCAACCTCCAAACTAAGGACTATGTGAGGATCGTAGCAGGTTAGGCACGTTCTGTTGGGATAAAGACGATACATAAACTCACGCCTTCTTGCCGTGGGGAAGGCCTCAAAACTAGCGATTGTAAAAACAGTGAGACTAAATACATAGGAGCCTACGTGATGAATACACCCAAAAAATATCTATACAACGCTTCGGCAATTCCAAGACAAAGTGTGATACTTAACATAAATAAGTCTTTGTCTTATAAATAGCTAAAATTTAATCGAAGAGAAAAATCTAGTAGGTGATGTGAGGCTAGGGTTACCATCCGTCCGAACTTTTCGACGTCAGAGGTTTTTTTAATAGTAAAAATAAGTATATAAGATTGAAAAGTAAAATGTCTGGATTATTTGCAAATATTCGGCATTTGTCAGGACTTTTCAAATTTCGAAAATGTAACCCTATGTAAAGGCAACATTGTTAGCAGTGTAGCGCAGGGCTTGTAAGAAGATTCGCCGATATGCTGCGCCCGCGCACGGCTCATGCTAATTCGATCGATACTTCGATAGTGTCCGCTGGTGTATACTAGCTAGATAACTAAACTGCTTGTAATGGATGCCTTAACTACTATTTTGTTTATTGGAATTTGTTATTCTTTATTCGCCTTCTACCGGTCTTAAATATATGGCGAAGTTATCACTAAATACCTCTACCTAAATCTTTCGGGAATATAGGCGCGAAGGTAAGCAACTTATTCCATTTTAGTGGTTGTCGTTTGGTAATTGCGTAACACACTATCAGTAGCAATGGTTTTAATTTTGACAGTTCAACAACATTCATTGGGTTATTTACGTTGTTGTGCAGACATATTTTTTCGAATATTATATCCTTCAAAATGATTCAGATTGTAGTTGATAATGTGTTACACAATTAGGGTGCTGCTCTATTAATTTCTCAGATAGATGCGTAGGTACCTACTTTACCTAACATCATTATACCTTACTTCCGTGAAGAGGTAGGCAAATGTCGGTATAGGTACAGACGCCAGCACATCAAGCTACTACAAACTGTCAAATTTCTTTAATAGATTTTCAATTTTATCGCTAAAGCATAAGTTTCAAAGTTTATTGGGAAAATTTGACAGTTTTGGGTACCTTGATGTGCTGGCGTTTGTGCACCTAAAAAGTACACCGATGTTTTGCCACTTCTGTTTAAGTAGGTAAGTCCCATATAGCATTTTTTTTGTAAAGTTTTGCTTAGGTGCTTGATATAGTCAAAAATAATTTTGTATATTAAAACCTGCCATTTGTATGAAACATTATGTATAAGCCATTTGTAAGGAAAATAGTTACATAAAGACTAGGTAAATAGGTTGCAACAGGATTTTCATTGTGAATCCCCTTGGGAAGAAACTTGATTGCAGATAAAAAGAGTCATAAAAAGTTATATAATTACTTATATAACTACTGATGAGATAAACAATGAATGCTTACAATGGCGTACAATTATTTCCCTTGATTTTTCTATCATTATTTACTTAAGTGCGCTACTACCTGTTTTTAATTTGTTTTTATTCAATGAACCGTATTTCAGTTGAAAGAACAGCTGTAATAGCTGTTTTCGTCAGACTGGAAAGTTTTAACGTAGTAGAAAAAAAAATTGATTTTCTATTTTTCTTATAAGATGAGATTGGTAATTTTTTTGTTTATGTATTTTTTTATGAATATAATACAAAGTGTTGTATTACTTTCATTTAAAGAAAATTTAATTGTCTATTAAAAATAATTTATTTCATTAAGATAGCTTTCTTAGTTTCCGAGACTTTCAGGGTGAACGTCCTAATGCTCGGCAAAGTCTTCCCTTATCTCATTCTGCTTGTATGTGTTAATTGCCATCAGAGGCCAGTTCTATTAATATCACAGCATCTCCTTCTGGGCCGGACGCCATCTTTTTTGAGATTCTTTTAAATGCGTTTCTTCGATCGTGTGTCACCCAGTGCTTTCCATCGACCAAAGTTGAGGTCAAGAGGGAATCTATTCCATACTCACAAACAAAGGTGATCACACAAAGTTACCCAGCCTGGGTAAGTTTGTATGATTACCTTTTTTGTCTATTTTTGTTACCATTTTGTGAGTGATCAGAGATAAGCTTCCTTACTCCCCTTGGCTATATAATTTTATAATTATGGTAGGTACGGTAACTGATTTCTTCTCGTTGGAACAATGCAACGTTCAGACATGCAAAAAATGCCCACAAAAACCCGCGTTAGTCATAAAAATAGTGTAACATCCTGTAATATCTGCAGTAATAGATTAACACAATGGTAAAGTTCGCGATCGAAAACGTCGATAAGCTTAGAAAAAAAAAAAAAAAAAAAAAAATTACAAAATGTAAAAATAAACACTCAAACAAGTTAACTGTTATACTTGTACCCAAGCAGGCACAAAGATATAGTAGAGTAGCCATTCAAATAATAATAAAAAAAAACAAACTATCTGTTAACACAGACGTTACAGTTTCAATTTTATGTTCGAACCCACGAATATTAGGATTTTGGAAAAACCGCATTGAATTGTATACCCAAAGCTCTTGCACAGCACACTATCTTGATAGCAAAAATATTATATTATTCCAAAAAAATATTATATTTCCAAAATATTAATATGTAATTAGTTTTTAAAAACTTGTCCTCTCTATCGTGTCTCGAATCGCAGTTACACCTCTTCTATGAAGCCCGCTCTGTAATCGTGTGACTATTATGAAGGCACGTGATAAGCGCCATCGACTCGCCTCATTTGTACCCTCGTCATGGCATCAGGACCATCATGTATTCCACCTTGATGATTGATGTGCAAGTAACAATTGACAATCAGCACTTAGATATGAAGATGCGTTTACACCAACAAACGAATATAATCCATTATTGCACTAAGAGTCAATATAGTGAAAATGTTGTATGCTGGTGTGACAAGAATGGACAAGAGAACGAATGAGCATTATAAAAGAAAGTTTGAAAGTAGTGCCGGTGACCAAAAAAACCGCAATGAGGAGTATTGCAATGAGGGATTGTCCTTGATGGATAAGTGATTCCACGGAATGAGGAACACGTTTTTTAGGGTTCCGTAGTCAACAAGGAACCCTATACATAGTTTCGCTATGTCCGTTAGTCCGCATGCAAAATAAATAGAAATGGTAGGATAGATCTTTCAAAAATATTGCGTTGTGAAAACAATTTTTCGATTCAAGGATCCGTTTCTGAAATATTAAGCTTTAAAGGGGTAATTTTAGAGTCAAGTGTGTGTCCTCTCCCCCTCCCTAAAAGGAAAACTATCACAGCTAAGTACTACTTAGCTGTTGAAGTTTCCGAGTAATAGTCGACCAACTTACATTTGCAGTTGCAATATATGAGAGAACGTGATTTTCAACTACAGTGTTAAGTTTGTTCTTGGAATAAATTAATTCCAACTACGGAACCCTTCACTGTGCGTGGTACGACACGCACTTGGCTTTTTATTTATTTAGTACTAGCTGTTGACCGCAACTTCTGCCATCCAAGATGGAAAGTAAACACTATCTATCTCCAGCAGGCTAATCGCGTAACACACTATCAGTAGAAATGGGTTTCATTTTGACAGTTCAAAAACATACATTGCGTTATATATTATTCCTATTACTCTCAATTTGAATAATTTTTGAGCATATTGCTAATCCATTGCTCCATATGTTCGAAAAATGTGTCTGCTCAACAACGTAAACAACGTGATGTATGTTGTTGAACAATTAAATTGGTAATTGTTTGTTACGCAATTAGCCCGCAGGTAAAAAAAAAACACTATTTCCTCTGTGAGGGATGAATAACACGCTACGTAGGTTACCTACGCTATGTATGTAGGTTTTATATCATATCGGTTAGTATGATATAAAACCTACATAGCGTAGGCTTCATAAATAAGACATAGATAAATATGTTTTTTTTATGTTCTGTATTTTTGAATAGAATAGAATAGAAGAATAGAATTGAATATACAACGTGTAAAGTTAAATGCGCAAAACATCAGACACCCCGGCTGATTTTTAATTCAATTGACCTATTTCAGAGAGAAAATAAGTCATTAAACTTTTGTTAAAGGTTTTATGTGCTGTTTTACTTTTACTGGCCATTCTGATCGTTTCTTGCGTCTGCGACGACGCTTTATCGAGGGAGGAGGTGTCACCGGGCCGCTGCGCCGCGCTGACATTGGCTTGCTTGACCTATTAATAAATCGACACGGCAACGTTTTTAATGAAGATTTTTTGAAAAATGTGACATATATAAAAAAGTGGTTCAATTAATTCTGCTCGTTATTCTGATCAAACTATTTTCAGGTTTTGCGCATTTAACGTTACAAGTTGTATTTATTTGCGAAAAACACGGTATATAGAGTTGTCAAAATAAGTATAAGGTCCAACATGTTTTGCTTATAATTAAAGCATGCAAACTTATAGGTGCCTAAACGAACGATATCTTATACATTAGACAAACAAAACAGAAATTAAAACTACATTCTATGTTCCAAATGTTGCTTAATACTATAGAAATTATTTTGAGTCAAACAATTATAGAGTTTAACCTTGAACAGCCTACAGTTTAATATTTTTAAGGTATTTGTTAATTTATTAAATATACACATACACACATGCGGTGTACAATAAAGTATATATAAATAAAAATACCTAAGTAAGTACTCGAAAAACAAGAAACTTGTTACAAGAACAGCTTACATTAAAATATTAAATAGAATACCTCGTCCAAGAAACCCTTTGCAAACAGGACTTATCTTTTACAGGCCATATTTGTCGTTCTTTTTCTTTTATTTTTATCCGGGATATTCTTGAGCATTCCTGAGTATTTACTGGTCTCTTAAAGCGATACCTTGTAAAATTTTACTAGGAAAGTTCTAAAGATCATCATCTACCTAACCTTTTCCAACTATGTTGGGGTCGGCTTCCAGTCTAACTGGATGCAGCTGAATACCAGTATTTTACATGGAGCGACTGCCTATCTGACCTCCACAACCCAGTTACGGGGTAATACGATACCGCTTGGTAAGACTGGTTGTCAGACTTTCGAGCTACTGACGACCCATAACGACTGTCAAAGATCCACGAATGACAGCCGGGACCAACGGCTTAACGTGCTTCCCGAGGCACGGAGGGGTTTTGGTATGTGAAGATGGTCACCCATCCACGGACCAACCGCGGCAAGCGTAGCTTAACCTGATCGATCGACCCGTGCGGCTGTTATTACTTAGCCACAAGCTCCTTAGGAAAGTTTTAAACATAACCAAAATATATTTGAAATGTCCTTATGTAAAATCCCATACCATTGTATGGATTTATGTACAGACGTCAACTACAATCTGTCAGATTTTTTTAATAGATTTTCAACTTTATCGCTAAAGCATAAGGTTCAAAGTTGACTACGAGAATTTGTCAGTTTCGAGTAGCTTGATGTGCTGGCGTCTGTACAATATTTTGATTCATTCAAGAACTGAAGTACTAATACAGACTTAAGACTTATCGAAGTGTAAATATAATAAAAGAGTAACGAAGATTTTTTTTGGCCGTTTGTCTGCTTGCCTGGATGTGTGTTCCAGATTGGCGCAGTCAAAGCATTTATGTATTTCAAATAGGCACATACGAGTAAAAGGAACTTTTGTACGTCAAATCGGTTGAGCAGATTTGGATGAAATTTGGCACACAGATAGCTTATAACATGGATTATCACATAAGATACTTTTAATCCCGGTAGTACGTTCCCGTGGGATATTTTCCGACAATCATGCGGGCGAATCCGCATGCAAAAGCTAGTTTTAAAAATAAAAAATCTGTAAGAAAAAAGGAAGTTATCCCGACTGTCGATTGATCATCATCGAAGTTTTGCACGTGTCTCCAATGCAGCTAAGTAGTACAAAATGAATCGTCAATAATCAACAACCTAATACATAAGACATAACACACTTAATAAACAGTAATACAACAAATTACCTGTTATTAAAGTATCACGTTATAATCAATATGCGATCTAAGAATTGAATTATACTTCGAATCAAAATATCAAGTATAAAAGATGATTAATCGTATCTTTAATCGGCCTACCGATTGCTTGCTTTTATCCTCAGCCATTTTATTTTATAACAGGTGCAATTCCGCGCGATGTAGAATTGCATAAACAAGTACTGCAGTTTTTTTTTTTTGTCGATGGTACGAGTAAGTACAATGTTTTCGTTGGAGCGTACAATAAAACCTGCAAGACGTAATCGGACCTCGTCAATAGTGCAAACCAGTTCGATCCTGAGTTACTCAACTATATTGAACTTGTACTTGTACCTAGGCTGTTTATTTATTACATTATGTACCAACACTCGTTTTATGACTCGTAAATACTTTAAGAATAATCTAAACATTTTGAATAACATTTTTTCATACACATAAACTCACGCGTACTTAAAATAGAATACATGGAATACTCTTTATTATCTCTTTATTCTCTTTGTTCCATGTGGATTTTAGAAATAAATGAAGAACATTTTGACAACAATAGAGTTCACAATAGACTTCTTTCCACGGGGGTAGGCAGAAACTACCGAACTCCTTCCGCTACGACCTCCTTACATACTCGTTTAGAGGCTTTTTCATTTTCACCAAAAATGGATTTGGTTCAGTAAAAAAAAACCCGAAATGTCGGACTATTTTTACTCAACCTCGATAAGTCAAAGCAGTTAGATAAATAATGGTAAAAAAACATTCTACAGTGCATGATAATGTACCGTAAAATGTTGACATTTTTCCAATTAACACACCTTTCAGTTATAGAGCATTCACAAAGTACTAGGTAATATTTTATAAGTTTCTCGACCCATAAGTCTGCTGTAACTGTTCTTAGACAAACAAATACTCAGAAGTGCGAATTTTCGTCAGAAACTAGTTTATTGGTTTAAAAACTATTTTATTGGTTTGGTGGTTGGTAATTAAATAAATATGACGTTTTTTGTAAACTGTTTAAGTAAACTTAGATTTACAACGTGTAGCGTTAAATGCGCAAAACCGAATTTTACGTTTTCCGAAAATTCGGAATACGAGCAGAATTAACTGAACCACTTTTTAAGGGGTATTCCTCGAAGCGCACCAACTTTGAACTGCAAATGAAGCAGACCAAAATTATTCCTCGAAACGCACCATCGTTTTGAGGAATACTTTTGGTGCACTTTATTTGGTGCGGTTTAAAGTTGGTGCGCTTCGAGAAATACCCCTTTTTTAATATTGGTCACATTTTTCAAAAAATCTTCATTAAAAACGTTGCCGTGTCTATTTATTAATAGGTCAAGCAGGCCAATGTCAGCGCGGCGCAGCGGCCCGGTGACGACTCCTCCTTCGATAGAGCGCCGTCGCAGACGCAAGAAACGATCAGAATTGCCAATAATACTAAAACAGCACATAAAACCTCTACAATTTGTTCAATGATTTATTTTCTCTCTGAAATAGGTCAATTGAATTAAACATCAGTTGGGGTGTCTGAGGTTTTGCGCATTTAACGTTACACGTTGTATAGCTTGTTGGCCATTAGCAAGTATTTTAGAATTGGCAAATTATGAAAATACTCATCTGCACTCATTTAATAATAATTTGTATTAAGCATGCTCCTGAAAACGCTCTTTAACCCTTTACAACCGGGAGTAAAAAAAAATCTAGATCAATAAAAACTTAGTAGTCACTTGGAAAGTGTTCAGAGGTCCTGGTCTTCAGCAGTCAGACCCTCACATACGTGAGGTTCAGGAATAATGTGCTAGCCGCACGATCGTGAGTATATGTGCGGAGGCATCGGGATTAAAAAACGCAGGCATCCCTCATCCGGGTTTCAACGAACTGGCATGATGAAACATGCGCACAGAGTGTAAAACTATTTTTGTCTCGTTCTTATAGAGTCACGATAGATCGACGCCTGTTGCGGACGCTAAAGTTGTTTACATTTTTGCTCAGAATTTTGTAAAGTCGAAACTCACGATCACTTTAACTCGGTTGGGAAGTTAAGGACCACTGAATGTTTATCTCTTATTATACGCTGTAGGTGAAAGATCATAAGAAGCCCCTAATCTAACCAGTCCAAGATGAAAAAGTCCACACCGATATCCACTTAGTAAATCGTTTATTATTCCCGATAACCAATCAACAACTCGACTCTAATATCAAACAATACTTACATACGTTTAGCCTGTATCTGACCTGTGAAATCATCACATGAATAGATTATGTGTCTCGATCTGAATCCAATCCATTTTTTGCTCCCTATGCAAAGTATTTCTTTGACGAGATGATCTAAATAAGTGAAGTTGTTATGTCGGGCCATTGTGTAGACGTCAATGGACAAGACATGGAAAAGGTTGTAAGTAATGTTGCCTGATGGTATTTGATGGTTCAATCCCATTAAGGCTCTCACAGACAGGCGCGACACGACTCCGTTAGAACAATTTCCATGAAGTTTTCATAGAAATGGTTCTTCATAGTCGCGTCGCGCCATCGCGTCACACCTGTCTGCGGGAGCCTTACAATTGCCTCGAGATCATCCTTTTTGTTGGTAATAAAATCTACCGCGGTTGCTTATATTATTGTCAGTTTATCATGCATGGTGATTTAGACAGATACTCTTAGACTGTATTTGTCATAGTTGTAGGGAGACCTAATTAGCATGATCTGCAGTGAACGGTGCTTATACAGCGCTAAAAAACGACCCATACAAAACTTCAATACTTACCTACTCATCCTAAATGTATGGAATGGCTGATTATTTGGTTCGCCATTGCGATTTTGGTCTTATGGAGAAAGTTATACAGTTTGATGGTCGGTAACACACCCTTAAAGATGACACACCCTCACCTTTGTGATACATGCTGTATACAACTTGTAACGTTAAATGCGCAAAACCTCAGACACCCCAACTGATTTTTAATTCAATTGAGATATGTCAGAGTGAAAATAAGTCATTAAAAAAATTGTAAAGGTTTTATTTGCTGTTTTAGTTTTACTGGCCATTCTGATCGTTTCTTGCGTCTGCGACGACGCTTTATCTAGGGAGGAGTCGTCACCTGGCCGCTGCGCCGCGCTGACATTGGCCTGCTTGACCTATTAATAAATAGACACGGCAACGTTTTTAAGGAAGATTTTTTGAAAAATGTGATCTATATTATAAAGTGGTTCAATTAATTCTGCTCGTTATTCTGATCAAACTACATATTTTCAGGTTTTGCGCATTTAACGTTACACGTTGTATATATCGGTGAATTTAGAGGTTAACATTGTAAAGGTCCGCCAATACTTAGTCAAAAAGTGGGCCAACGGATATTTACGGATTCAAAGTGTAAGCACCGGTAACTACCGCAAACAAAGATTACAATGTATTCGGCACATTTGGCGGGCCCGCCAAGTAGGTTCCCTCCCAAGTTCAATGCCAAGAATCCGTTTGATCTTCCTCAATAACACTATGTTATGCTACTATTCTGAATGCGAAGTTTGTTGTCCTTTTGGCATCAATGAATGAGACCGTCGTGTCATACCTAATCTGCGCTCGCAATTTAGTATCCAAACATGAAAACAAATATCAGTTTTTGGAAAATTAACCTTGATACCTATAAAGTTCTACACATGAAGTTCAGTTTGCGATAGCAGTTTAATTTTTTAATGACTTTTTTAAATAGTAAATAAACTTCATTTACACTACATAAGGTTAATATTTGTTTAAGTAGAAATAACATCAATTGGAAACAAGGATTTGAATAGACCTTACATTCTTGTCGGTTCAAGAATTCCAACAAATTGTGATGCAGATTGATTGATTCTGGCCAGTCCATCGACAATGGATCGTCTGGTCGTACGATGCTCATAATCTTCATTTTATTTAAAAGAGCCTCAATAGTAGGTAATGTCCGGCGCACTCTGGCCAGTTTAAACCCGCATCCATTGTTGGTAACAATGCAATCTATTTATCAGCTTATGAGCTATAGTCACATTCAAAGATCATACCAAAACGAAGAATAGTTTTAATAGTTAGAAAACGGTTTTTCTAGATAAATAAATAAATTTAATCTAATACGTCTTTGAACATTCAATTAATCAGAATGTTGGATTTGAATGAATTCAACATTCAAATTGTCTAAGGACAATGCGTAACAGTAAAAGAATAAACGGGATCTACAGACCACAGGTGACAGGGTACTGAACTACTGACTAACGATGCGAGATAAAGGTGCGCTAGCGCTGATCGTGAAAGTACAGTCCGCATCACAAGTTAATGAATATTTAGGGACAAAAACTCACAATAAATATTCTCAAGATTTTCTTTTTAATTATAATTCAGCAAGTTTTCATTCAAGATTTGAAGAACTCCAAGAGTAAACTAAAGTTGCTAAACTCAGTGGCTCGTGATCGGAGAAGCCTACATTATATTCATCATAGGACTGGACTGAGTCCACATAATTTTGTCCATTAGTATAATGGGCTAATCATAATAATAATACATTTATTTATTCAAGTAACAAAGACTCATTGTCTTGGTAAACTTAAGAACTATGCTACTTTATTTTATTTTCATTTTTTAAATTTATTTCATCCCATGGGAGATGGCACTACAGTGATTTACGTATTTGTAATCAAACCTGCTAGCGATCATCTTTAGGATATTGTTGGAGCTGGCCCGCACTCTGCGCACCGGGGATGCACACTTAATTCGCATCGTTGCGTAAAAGCAATTTATATGCGCTAATGATGATAAAAAAGTTTTTATTGGTAATGAAACCTTTTTTAAGATTAATCGCTTACTTTGATATTGACTGTACCTATACATGTTTCAAAGAGTGCGTCATCAATCGATAGATATCAGTCATCAGTATTGAGGTTCTTATTAACAACAATGGTTAGAGATGATTTGGCAAAATCTTGACGAGATCACTTTGTCGATCTTTTTACTTTTAAAGTATTTTTCGGATTTGAAAAAAAAAAAAAAAAAAACTGCATTTGATAGCCCAACTCTTGAGGAAGGCTATAGGCTAAGATCCTTAGAAACCGAGCGAAAAGAATAAAAGCCAGACAGAACGATAAGCGAAAACAAAATTAAAGCAGGCGATCCGATGCGTCGGGCTGCGTTGGAGGAACATGTTTCGGGCAGAAGCTAGTAATTTATATTCGTTTTTTTTGCAAATTCTGTTTGGAATTGTAAAGATCGCAGTTGTAACATTTTCATTCTTAAACTACATTTAAATGATGCAAGTTTCTTGCCTCTGGCATACAACGAAGTTGAAGCAACAGTTGACTTGCATCTGAACACTCTCTGTAGACGGTGCCGCCGGTTTCGTGGCCGGCTACATGACACCATTCAGCGACAGTTTTAGTTTGTTATGTTGTATGTATTTATAGTATTTTAAAGTTATATTATTTTGTATTAGTATATAAGTATACTTATGTTTGAAGTAGTATGTATTGTATTTTCTATGGGCCCTAGTTGCCTGAAATAAAGGAATAAATTATTGTTTCAACTTATGGTTAGTCAGGCAATCAAATGGCATCATGTAAATTATGTCTTACTGTACCTAGCTAAGCAATCAGCCAACAATGTTCCCACTGCTGGGACAGAAATATGAAATAATGTACACAAAGTACAGTGCCTGTCAGGGTTCAAACCTACAATCTACAACTCAACTACACTTACGAGTTGTAGGTTGTAGGTCGCTTTCAAAATCAAAATCAAAATCAAAAGTCATTTATTCAAACTAGGCTGAGAATCAGCACTTTTCGAACGTCAAAATTACAAAAGACAGTCCCCCAAAACGCCCGCCCTTCACCACTTCCTAGTGCTTTCGCTGGGAAGAAGAAGTGGCGCAACAAACTCCCCAGCAGCACAGCTGTCTGTTCAGTTAGAAAATATACTTGACTGAATACAATACAAGGTATGCAAAGCAATTAACATTACAAGACACAGAACGCTAAATTAAATTATTTGCCATATGTCAGCTGGCAACGCCAATATACCAAGAAATACAATAAAAAACTATACATACTCAAGCAAAAATTAATAAATGGAAATTAAATAAAAGCCTCCAGGCATAAAGGGCGTGACCGCTAACATATTTATGCAATGCTGGGTTCAGTTTACATAGCTGTCGCTTGTAGTCACAAATGATAAACTAGGACCATAAGGAAACTAAATAAACAAGTTATTAATAATGATAACAATGATAAAACCATGGTCAGCAAGACGACCAGTCACCACAAGCAGCACCCGTTCACGAGCATAACGCAAAGGTCAGCCATTACCCCCCTCGCCATATTTGAGGGAAGGAGACAACCCGACCCCCGACGCTACCGCAAGCAGTGACATCTAAGGGAGCATGACGAACTTGCTGCCGGTTGCTCAGGTAAGAATTATATGATCAATTGTCGAGGTCACTAGCTAACCACATATTGCAATCAACTCATTAGAAAACATTCCAATGGGTTGATTATGTCAATAATAAAATTAAAATTAAATTAAACTGATTTGACTTATACAGCCCAATAAAAAAACAATTGTATAATGAGCTCATATAACCTATCAGTAATTCTTTGTAAATTAATTCTGGAGAAAGAACATAAACATTGTCTTGAGTTAATCAGGGCGACCAACTATTCTTATCGCTTTACTCTTCATCCAGGTGGATGAAGTGTAATACGATTTTATTTTGCTTACTCTGAAAAAGGTGCACGGAAATCATCTATCATTCAAATCTATGAGGTAATTAAAACACAAAGATATACATATTAAAACAGTTACAAAACTAGAGTATTCATTTTGATTTTATAATTGGATCATTAGCATTTCAGTTAAACAATAATGACGGCATTTGGTCAGTTAATTCAACATCTGGTTTATTTATAAAAACTACATAACTGACTGTTGTTAAATAATAAAATTTTATTCAGATCTCTTAAAAAAAGTAGTTGTTTCCTTACAGATGGTTATGTAGAGCGGTCGATAACTCTTTAAATAATAGTATGTAAGTATTGGGTCTACCTTGACTCGTTCAGTTTGTAATTTTACACAGTAAAAGGGATCTGTTATTGTGGAAAATTACAAACTGAACGAGCTAGCAACTAGAGCCGTGTTGACCCAGTGGTAACGGCGTCGACTTACGAGTTTTCGGTCGTGCGATCGAACCCAGACAGGCGATTTACTTTCTGTAAATAATTTCATAACCACTGCTGCCAGAACGGTGAAGGAACAAACATCGTGAGGAAACCGGCATGATCTAGAACCAAAAATTCGATGACGTGTGACATCTACGAGTACCAACCTGCACTAGGCCTCCGTGGTGGTTTGCGGCCCACCCCCTCTCAAGAAGAGAGGTGGCCTGTGTCCTAGAAGTGGGAACATTCGAGGCTGATTAGACTAAGTATTGGGAGGTACCACGAAGTAAGTTTTGGCGAATTATAAAATCATGCAGCAAACGTCGAAGCCTTGAGTTCGAATCCAACCAGCGGGGTAATTGCGTAACACCAGCACTAATGGCTTTCATTTCAATTTTGTTCAACCACATTCATTGCGTTGTTGAGCAGACAAATTTTACGAACTAACTCGTATGAAGCAATGGACTAGCAATGTCCTTCAAAATGATAGAGTTTTTTTAGATTGATCGTGTGTTACGCCATTAGGGTGCTGGTGGACTATCCATATGTAGCCACTCAAGCCCTCCGAGGCAAGCTAATGTAATACCGTTTGAAAATATAATGGTTAAAAGGTGTTCTGTGCCAAGCTATCTATTCTGTGACCAATCACATCAGTCTTCACCTTGATGTTGCTGTTTTGTGTTTTGGCTACAAATTCTGAAATGTCTTTAGGGGAATCGGCCAGTAAAAAAATTAAATAAAATAAAATGTCTAAACTATTTCAGCATGCATACGCTCCTCATATTGAATAAAATAGAATACTCTTTATTATAAACACCATATAAATTACAGACATCAATATAGATATTTTACAAAGAGTGACACAATCGGCGGTCTTATCGCTAAGAGTGATCTTTTAAAGACAACCTTTGGATGGATTGAGAAGGGAAGGAGAGACAAATGATGTAGGTAGTCTGTGGTGTACCATTTAAACAATACAATGAATACATACATAAAGTATACTAATCTAAATAAATATATATATATATATATATAATAATAGACATAGACAAAGGAGGATCAAAGAAAATATAATGATGATGTTTAAGGAGAGAGGAAGTGCATATTGCACGACATTATATTAGATTTTCAGCATTTCTCATCCAGCTGCTACCAGCCACCTCCCGAAGATCGTCGTTCCACCTATCCTAAGGGTCCTACCTTACGTTTTCTGATTCGCGGAATTACGTTTACCAACGGTCATAGATTCTACAGCTAATATGGTCGGCCCATTGCCATTGGATTAGGCTCTGTGGAATACCCATAGAGAATATAATAGTCTGGGAATACCCGACGAGAAGACTCGACGAAGCTTCCCAAACGCTGCCCAGCCCAGCTGAATTCTTCTGTTATTTTAAGTAGGTATTTAAAAATAGCAGCTTATTTTTATGATTAATTTCTTAACAATCTCTAAGAAAATCTTTGACATAATATGCTCACTTCTAACGACTATTATACTATCCATACGCATCCCAAAGGATCAATCACAGAGGAAAAGCTTATTATTTTCTGTATTCCATACAAAAATGGAGCTTAGTTCAAAATTTTTGTAAACAACACCCGAATTACCAGCTTAAAATGGGCCAAGATTTACATAATTTTTGTTTCCAAGTTAATCTGGGTTCAAAATTGTCCTTGATTTATGCTTAAATATCTTCGTCAGATATTTTCTTTGTTATGCTGTGACACGGCCATTGAACTGCTTTGTAATCCTCGGATATAATTACACTAGATTGCTATCAGACTTCGTACTAAACGAGGATGTTTTGTTTCTTATGAGGAGAGCGAAACAACTAGAGTTTTTTGTCCTACCAAATTAAGCCTTATACAATAACGCTTTGTTTTATAATTGTTACCAACGGATGTAAAGCATATGGTATTAGTTTTATTACGTCCTAAATTGTTATAGTTAAGGTGCTTACAGACAATTCTGGGTAAGCCATGTACGATGTATGTATACGTATGAGATGGTTCAAAGTGTTGAAACTAATATCATTATTTATTTATTTATTCCTGTATTTCAGTCAACTAGTCCCCATAGAAATTACAATACATACTACTACAAACACAAGAATGACTTAACTTATTATAGTTATGTATTTGTCTAGTTATAATAGTTTTTTTTTTTCAAATAAAATAAGTTAAAATGATATTATTATTACTATAGTAATTACTGTCATGTCAAATTAGATAAAATCATCGTCAATTTTTTTAAAGTTTTCTTTGTCTTTCTCACCACAAGATGAAAGTCATTGAACTAGGATACACAAACTTGTTATGTAGTATGTAGAGCTTTCCTAAAAACAAAAAAACATGCAATCATGGGAGACCCAAGTGTTTCGTAACTGTTGTAATTAATTTTGATCACCATAATTAAATGTTATTTTAATAGAAACTAAAAAAGTTAATAGCTGTGCACGGATTACGTTCAATTTCTAGAGTTTCATACGTGATTGCAAGAAGGATTGTAGAAGGATTTGCTTTTTTTTTTTGTAAGTATCGAAGTAACAAAAAATAATGTTTTAATTGGAGCCATGATTGCATGTTATTAGATCTAATAGACCGAAATATTCCTCAGGTCAATGCCATCGGTAAGAAATTATTATTTTCGCCGTTTATATGAAAATTATGCTATAAAATAAATAAGGCAAGTTCTCCATCTTACTCCTTGATGAGACATAATGACGGAGTGAACGGTGTTTGATTAATTTTTATTCTATTTGTGGTGTATTTTACGACATTTTTTCCAATAAATCTTTTTAGAATATACCGTTTATTGTAAACTATGACATTATCTTTGACACAGTTTGAAATTAAGGTGATTAGCAAAAACAATCGCTTGACGCATTTTATTTCTACCTATATTTTTTCTAATTTAATTTTAACGGTTCCTCTTCATTAGATACTCCAAAATATTGTGATAGAAACCCGAAAAATTGAGCACTAAGTTGCTTTTCAGCACACTGAAAGTAAGCTGAGAATTGATTTTGACTTCCTTACATAAGACAGTAAATGAATGTATGATCAGGAAATCGTGAACGTTTCAGCATTTAGTTCAGTCCTCAAGATGCTGTAGCTTACTGATAGTAATGAAAGTATTATTGAATCTTACTTTTAATTAATTAACTTAACTGTACATAAATAAAAATAGCTGTTTTAGGAACATTTAAACTTGCAATACATCACGAGATAGTTGTGTAAGTACGTCATCCTTGATAGGTGAACGACATTACTGAAAAAACTAAAGAAAATCAAGTTCTTGGTGCAATTAGCGGTAATATAAATTTTATAGTTTATTATTAAAAATTTGATATCAACGAACTCTTATTATTGATGTTTTTTGACATAAACGTTGGTTAAAAATAAAGTGACTATAAAAAAAAAATAAGCGTGATATTACGGTTGAGACTTACTTTTTTTTTTATAGATGTACCTAGGTCGGGAGTTTTTGTATGCAATGAATCTTTGTTAGAAGAGCTAACTCTTCTAACAAAGATTCATTGCATACACAATAATTTAAAAACAAAAACAGAGAGCAAAACTATTTATTATGACGGAATAACTAATTATTCCGTCATAATAAATAGTTTTGCTCTTTAATAAAGCGGCACAATTTCGTCGAAAATGAAGATGCAAGAATTAATTTAAATACTAATAGAAACAAGATATCTTGTTTGGTTATTTTCGCTGTCAGGTATTTTTAAAACATAGTTACCTACTTAGGTATTTATCCAAATGCGGTTTCTACAATATTTTCTGCTTGTAATCGACCGCTTTAAACAAATTTGCTTCTAATAGTCGCTAAATGTAATATTGTGATTGCAAATTAATTCTATAATATGTATGTACTAGCGACTCGCCCCGGCTTCGCACGGGTCCAATGGAGAAACACTGATAATTTTTGAGCCATTATTTCTCGTAAAAAGTATAGGATAAAAAATGGTTATTGTGGGTTATCCCTAAGAGATAGACATATACCATTGCGAATTTTTTTGTAGACCTTTTTAAGGTGTACAATACTGTAGTACATTATTTTGATCTATCTCGACGGGTTCAGCCAGCGTTTACAATGTAAGCGCAAAAAAATGTATTTATTTACGACATTACATTAGAAACCTCTAAAATTACCAGTGTTTTTCTACTATATTATGCATGTATTATACATATAAACCTTCCTCTTGAATCACTCTATCTATTAAAAAAACCTCATCAAAATCCGTTGCGTAGTTTTAAAGATCTAAGCATATATAGGGACAGACAGACAGAGAAGCGACTTTGTTTTATACTATGTAGTGATTTAGAAATATATATGTATGTTTATCAGTTGTTTAGTACTCATAGCACAAGCTCTGCTTAGTTTGGGACTAGATGGCGTTGTGTGAAAGTTGTGGAATATTATTATTATTATTATTTGATTCAATATGTACCTCTACATTGTTTTGATAGAAATGAAGTGAACTTGACCTTACACCTTGTTCTATTTACATCTCAGCTTGCCATTGAACGTTTACAGTCCATATAATTAAGACAAAACAATAAGAAAGTGAATAGATTCCAGTAGATACCGTTGTGCAACGATAAAACTTCAGAATCGCCGGATGGCCGATACCATCAACGAGCTGTAGTCCGTAACGCGGATTGCCAAACTTAACGATTTTGTACTGGATTGATTTATTGTGCTTTAAATTAACTCCTGTATTGTTTAAGATAATGACTAGAATTTATAGGTATCGGCTGAAGGCTGTATAAGGCCGTCTGATGTCGGTAGCAGGACTAGTTGAGAGGGCTTTACCTTTACTTTCCACCTAGCCCTGTCCACTCAGACAAAAATACAGACTCATTATACAAACAAGCTGTTCAAAAGACAATATCGAATACCTATAAAGGCACCACAGGTACTTCATAGCTGTGATATTATAAGTATGTCAATTGACATCGTGTAAGGCCGATCATCATACGCTGCAGGCCGAAGTAAAGCCCACTGTCTGCCCTGTCTTTATGATAACCATTGATTTAGATGAAATGAAATGAGATGAGAGGAAATGTGGGTGTAACTTAGGTACAATTCTGCCTACCTCTTCAAGGATTACAGGCGTGATGTGTGCGTGTGTAACTTTCACAACAAAATCAGAATCAGAATCAGAATATTTATGATAAATATGATAAATAATAATAATAATAATAATAATAATAATAAATCCCTGGACATTTCACACAGCACCATTTGTCCCAAGCTAAGCAACCTAATGCTTGTGTTATGGTAACAAGATGGCTGATAAACTACTTATATACAATTTTTTTTTTTTTTTGTAAATACATACATATTATAGATAGAAAAACACCCAGACTCGGAACAAATACATGTAGGTCATACAAATATTTGTTCCGTGCGGGAATCGAACCCGCGACACGCAGCGCAGCAGTCAATCGCTTAACCACTGCGCCAACCGTGCCGTCAATTATTTGTGAAACATAGGTATTTACATAAAGGTTTTAGGCTAATTATATGGGCGCTTTGTTTTGCCGTGAAGGCGTACAAATATTGTAGAGAATAAAAGAAAACAATAAAAAAACTAATCAAATATAAAACAATAAAAAATAATTTTAAAAATAAATCATTTTAAAATAAATAATTTTAAATAGAATTAAATATCTTAATAAAATCTACAATTAAAGATAACCTAAAAAAGAGAAATATTAAAAAAAAATATTTAAAAAATTACAAAACCAAAAATAAAATAAAAAAAATATTAAAAATTATCATTTATAAAATCTGGAACAGTATAATAACATTTTTCTATTAATAGCGAGGTGAGAGCTTTCTTAAACTTTGATAGGGGCATATTTAGACAAAACGTGCCCTGATTGATAAAAACGATGTATTTTAAGAATATTAGATATTCCACGGATAGTCTTTATAAGTGAAGCGAATTACTCTCAGTAAGAAAATTATACATATATACATACGATGCATCTAAACTAGCAAAGCGAAGAAAACATATTATTGCAGAAGTCCCCCAAACCAAAACTGTGGTTACCTCCATGCAATTTAATACACGGTCTTCTCGGTTATATAATAGAATAAATAAAGAAATATGTATACAGGGTGAAATTGAAAACATGCGACAAATCGAAATGGGAGATTGTACTCATCATTATGAACAACTTTTACCATGGGACCAAACCTGAAATTGCGAAAAAAAAAATCAGCTGTTTCCTACATTTTGACAGTTATGCGAACATAAATGTAGGGAACAGCTGATTTTTTTTTCGCGATTTTAGGTTTTATCTCATAGTAAAAGTTGTTCACAATGATGAGTACAATCTCGCATTTCGATTTGTCGCATGTTTTCAATTTCAACCTGTATATAACCAATATTATGAATGCAAAAAAAAATACTGAAATTGATCAAACCACATACTTACCTATGTTAAATATGTTATTAATATTTTTCTTTCTTTTGTTATGGAAGAGCGGAGTATTTTAATACAGGCATTGTTTGTTTAAAATAAGACTCCAATCACAAACTAATTGTTGTAATCTGGTTGCAGAAATAAACAATTTTTGAATTTTTAAACTTGAGATCACATGCATAAATACTCTAAAGCCAAAGAACATTCATCAAACTATATCATTGGTGGCCCAGTGGCAACTGCCCCAACTTACGAGTTCTAAGGTCGTGGGTTCGAGTCCTGGCAGGCAATTTACTTTGTGTAAATAATTTCATCACCACTGCTCTGAAAACGGTGAAGGAAAACCTCGTGAGGAAACGGGAATATCCTAGTACCAATTTATCCACCCGTACGTATACCTTGTACCTACTTATGTATGTATAAAAATGTTCATCTTGGCTCTTAAAAAATAATATCCGGAACGGCACAGATGTATAAGTATGACACTAGTTAGGTACCCAAGATAATTGCCGACAGGATTCCGTCGGTAATGACGCTGTGAAGTCATCATAATGATTACTCATGCCGACCCGCATGAAAATCGTGATTGCGAGGGAAAATTTACTTGTCTATCAGATATGGTATCCTAGTACCCATTCGAGTCAAGGTCCTGTGAAGTTTTTGAAAAATAAACGCAAATAAATCTTATTTACTACTGCTTTTTTAAGGAATTTTCGTTGTAAAAAAAAATACATGAATATAAGTTAACAATAGAGTAGTACGTACATACCAATTATAATAAAAAAACGTATGTGGTCGGAGGACCCGCGTCAGGAACGAAGCTCTTACACGACAATCGCACGCACACACACACTCGTATATAAATAATATAATAGAAATAAAATAAAGAATAATATAATGGAAAGAGACTGAGAGAGGTTGGCGAAAATCGCATGGAGAGTGCATTACGCTTTTCCTTACGTGATTTCTACCAGTCAGCTCCTACCATAAGCCGCGTCACGAAACTTCGTTCCAAAAGGTATTCTTGAAAAGCAAGAGCACGTTTGTTTTCAGAGCATAAATTGAAATACCGTTGCATTATATTCATCTGAATGTTAATGAAAACACATAATAGTTGCTTAAATTAATAGGTTACATATCCAAAGAACAAAACTTATACATTCCATCAACTGTTGGTCATTTTTAAGCTTCATGAATTAGAAACATTTGTGTGAAGAATATTCGTTTCATGCATGCTTGCATTTGGAACATTACCGTTTAGTGCGATGTTGTTAATAAATGTGGAAAAAAAAACACCTTTGTGATATCACGTCACAAAAACATTACAGGAAGTGTTTCATGCATAATGTTCTCGTTACAGCCGCGTCTTCCTCACTTACAAAATAATTGTTTACAACGATCCAGTTACGAAGAAAAAAAAATGGCCAAGTGTGTAATATACCTCCGTACTATGGGTTCATTAAATAGAGCACGAAAAAAGGAAAAAAAAAAATTTTAATGTCTTTGTAGTTTGGTAGGTGGTTAGTAGAGAGACTACTGGTTACTGACAGTGTCGTCTCTCATTGCAGTTGATAATAAATATATTCTGTAAGTTTTAATTGACCATAATACCTATAACTTAATACGATACAAAGATACACTTCCCGTGACTCAAGGGCTGGCTTTTACCTTGGCCAGAGGCATTGCCATACAACGTGACAAAGCCCCTGGTCTCTTGGGTACATTACCAGTCGAAAGCAATGCGGAGGAATTTTTCGACGTAATATTTTACTTTTTTAATAGTTTTAGTTATATTAAGGTTATGTATTATAATTTTATATAATTATAATTTATTTTATTTTATTATATATCATATTTTAATTTAGATAATTTGTAGTTTATTTTGTATTAGATGTTTGTACGTACATATTGGATAGTAAAAAGTCCATATCACAATATACAAAAATTAGATACAACACTATACCAGATTGAGGGCGTAGGTAAGGTGTAGGCCATGCAATAGAGTCCCGTTAGCAGCCATCGGATACGGAATCCTAAAAAATAAGATTGTAATGTATCTTCATTTTAATGTGCTGCGTATACTTATCATTCTGTTGGTCAGTAGTGTGATTTATTTAATTATAATTGATGTCAGCACATCAAGGTACTACAATCTGTATATTAAAAAAAATAGATTTTCAACTTTATCGCTGAAGCACAACGTTCAAAGTTGGTTGGGAAAATTTTACAGTTTCGGGTAGCTTGATGTGCTGGCGTCTGTACATAATTAATTATTCTATGAACTCATTTTCTTGAATATGTAGCAGTTAGTCAAGTGTTGTGGTCGCAGAAAACTTTTAATTGAACAAAATTGGTTATTCCCTGTATAATTATAGTAACACACACACATAGACTACTGTAATTAAACATTACTGTAATGGCTTGCACGTGTATAATTGTATAAATATTTAATTTGATATTGACAGTAGCTTTATGAATTTCAGATTACCAAGAAATGAATTAATTATCTATAGGTACGTATGTGTTGGTCTTTTTTCAGATAAGACATGGGTTTTTTTTAAAGTTTTTTAGTCGTTAAAGCTAGGCAGAGCCTAGACTTTTCCCAAATATGTTGGGGTCGGCTTCCAGTCTAACCGGATGCAGCTGAATACCAGTATTTTACATGGAGCGACTGCCTATCTGACCTCCTCAACCCAGTTACTGGGTAATACGATACCCCTTGGTAAGACTGGTTGTCAGACTTTCGGTCTACTGACAACCCGTAACGACTGTCAAAGATCCACGAATGACAGCCGGGACCAACGGCTTAACGTGTTTTCCGAGGCACGGAGAGGTCTTGGTATGTGAATATGGTCACCCATCCACGGACCAACCGCGGCAAGCGTAGCTTAACCTGATCGATCGACCCGTGCGGCTGTTATTACTTAGCCACAAGCCCCTCTTCATGAAGTTTTTTTGTATAAAGTAATATTTGTGAACCATGAACTTTTGAAGAAGAATTAATAAAAAATAAAATAATCTATACAAATAAATAAAATTTAAGTGCCAGTTTATAACATCAAAATAACAGCATTTAACCAAATGCATGATAGCTACTTATAACAAAAATTTTTACCTGCCTGTCTGTCTGTTCCAGCTTATCTCGGAAACGGCTAGATCGATTTTGACGGGACTTTCACTGGCAGATAGCTGATGCAATGGAGTAACATATAGGCTGTTTGTCCCGTTCGAATATTGCCGTGGGGTAATTTTCAACATCCACGCGGGTGGAGTCGAGGGCCGAAGCTTTTTTACTATCGAATTTATATGAAATATAAATCACAACTTGGTCTCCAGTCGCAGCTGTGTGCTTTGGTACAGACGCCAGCACATCAAGCTAACCGAAACTGTCAAATTTCTTAATCAACCTTGAACCTTACGCTTTAGCGATAAAGTTGAAAACCTATTAAAGAAATTTGACAGATTGTAGTAGCTTGATGTGCTGGCGTCTGCACGCAAACTTTCAGGCCTGAATCACTAAGCCCACAAAGGGCAGTCTTTTGATACTAAAAATACAAATCTGACATCATCTGTCGCCGCGGAGGAAGTAGTTCAGCGATAAAAACTGAGGAAGGAAAAATCTCAATAGTTAAGTTGTTGATCTGATCAATTAATTGCGTAAGTGCATGCATAATCACCATTGACAGCCATCAAGCTGTGTCGCAACTGCAACGATCTAATTGTTTGCTCGGTGAGGTACATCCGATGGAACAGAACCGGTCTTGATGTCGATTACATTGTATAGACGAATGTAAAATCTCTTCTACTTCCACTTTAAGTCTACCGTCCATTGCCACTATAGGGGATTCAAAGATTTCCCACGTTAGCTGCGCGGTTCATGTGCTTGAAAGCCACGCATTCGTGCGTAGCGTAGCAGCTGTGGGTTGCAGTGGATGGTCCCACCTACATTTTCATACTATAGCTGCATCTACACCGCCACATGCGAACTACGCATGACACTGACCTCACGCAAAATCCTGCATCGCGCAAGCAGGGTTTACCGCGCAACTAGCATATACAAGATTATTTTTAGTATATGGCAAACCTGAAACACGTGTCTAGTATTTTTATGTACAGACGCCAGCACACGAAGCTACTACAATCTGTCAGATTTCTTTAATAGATTTTCAACTTTATCGCTCAAAGTTGATTGGGAAAATCTGACAGTTTCGGGTAGCTTGATGTGCTGGCGTCTGTACAGAATCTATGTACAAAAGTTCAAAACTGTATCATGAAAAATCACGAAGTTATAAGCTTATTATGTTACCTGATTGTCCGTACAAAAAGTTGGTTACAACTTAACACGCGCCGCCGGCCGACCGACTGTGACCTGTGGTGTGCGCATATGATTGCGGATATGTCCTTAGTGTCGCTCGGTGTCCAACTTGTTACATTTTTTATATATTTTTGGGACAAAATACAACATGGTGTAAAAATTATTGGAATCGGTCCAGTTACTTATTCTGAACCAACTATATTCAGGATTGAAATATACTAACAATAATGTTCTATACTTGTACAACGTTCCCGTTGCCCACTAGACACGACACCCGTCTGGTCGGAGGATCCTCCCTTTTCTATGGAGTTTGAGTGAACTTTACACCCTGTCCCTCACACATCTATAATACAGAGTAAAATTATATCCACGAGCGTAGCTTAGCCGTAGGCTGTGGAGCAGCGTCTTTATGCTGGAGCAGCAGTTGCTCCGTGTTCGTATACTGGAAGCACGATTTTGATGGTCTTACAGTTTCATGGCACGGCTAGTGTTCGCTTATGCAAGTGGCAAGTGTGCTTCCAACGGTTGTCTATTGTTTGCCCGAAGATTATATGCCATAATCATCATTTTCCCGAATTTCATTTGCCCGAATGTTTCATTTGCCCTAAAAGACATATGACATACTTTTAATTGCACGAATTTTAGATACCATAAGATACGAATGCCATAAGTATTATTTGCCTTATTTTTATGTGCCATATAATTATTAGACATAATATTTAAATGGCATAACAAGTATTAGACAAATATTTAAGCCCCGTAATAATCATTACACATTTCTGTGCATGGTTGATGGTGGGCTAGGTCGACGGAGCCCCGCTTCGCGGGGCTCCTATTTCTGTGTGGTTTATAAAAAAATAACCACGAAGGGGATGGCGGGGTCTATTTGCTCGCTTCGCTCGCTCACACGACCCCGCCATCCCCTTCTAACCTAACCTGTCCGAGTCGGGGTGTCCTAAAGTCCCAATTGCATCCAATTTCTCTTGATATATAAACAACCGTTAAACACCCGATGTCGATGGCAAATTATGTTATGGCATATCATAATTATGGCATGTGATAATTAGGGCATGTGATAATTACGGCTTACAATGATTATGACAAATGATGTTATGGTAAGTGACTTTATGGGAAACAATGATTCTGGCACGTGACTAATATGGCAAATGAGAGTAGGGCAAATGAGTATTATGTCGTATGATATTATGGCTGTTGACTATTATGGCAAATGATATTAGGGCAAATAAAATTCGGGTAAACGGCGGTATACCGCTTCCAACATTTGTTACATTATTTTTTTTACTTTCTAACAACTAACATAATGATGCATAACCATGCCACGAAGCTCATCACCGTGCTTGGCATTCACTACACTGGTGGTGAATACACAATGTGGCAAAAACCCGTTCCGTTCGTAAATCAAAGTAGGTTTATATAAAGGACAGCTACGGCCTTTATATCCTTTTTTTTCTCTTCTCCTCTTTTTTTCCTTTTATCCTTTTTTTTCTGCGGTATCATCGGGTGCCTCCCTACTTCCGCCACATCGTTGGGGCTTATCTGTTGGAGAGGTGTGTCACCTACATGGGACGTGATGGCGGAAATCAGCGCTGCATGTCGTGCGGTTTTCCCCAGGGCTCGGTCCTAAGCCCGTTCCTTGGGAAAATCGGGTACGACTGGGTGTTGAGGGGTGAGCTCCAACCAGGCGTGGACCTGACGTGTTATGGCGACGGCCTTTATATCCTAGGTTTAGTAAATAAATCTTTAGAATGTAAAAATCATGTAATTCATTGATTAACTCACCAGTTCTTAGCTTGAGCTTTTGATTTCGTACTCCCGTACGAACACAAAGGCTCACCGAAGCTTCCATCTATGCACTGTCCCCTAAATCAACCTCCTGATAATTTTCTGTCACATAGTTATCAGAGCGAGTTACATCGTTACGTGGCGAAACCAGCCGTAATTGCCGCTTCGGCAGTAGTGAGTAAACACGATACGAGCCGTAGTCGACGTAACCTTGGCAGTGGACTAGAAACAAGGTGCTGTTGCGGGTCAAGTTACATAAGCCAGAATTTATTCATTACGTTAGCAAAATGACGCCTTTAGTACCTACTTATAGTTGTAGGAATGTTTGTTTATTTGGAGGGCTTAATTGGTTGCAAAATGAATCCTGATCCGGAATGGCACCCTTGGTCCAGGTCCCCAAAATATTATAAAATTTTATATTTATAAGTTTCATGTTGCAGTTTTGGGTTGGAAAATGGTCCGCTATGCTAGAATAAGCCCATGCTATCAACCATTTCAAACCACTGAAGTCCAGCATTCTATTCCTGTGTTCAGCTTTGTCTTTACGATGGCTACATTGGCAACTGTATTGCAGATGTCTATAGGCGGCTTTGACTATTTAACATCAACGTCGGCTTGTTCAACATCCAAGTTTTTCTAACTCAACAGACAACTGCGCTTCTGGGGACTTTGTTGCGTCATTTTTTCTTCCCAGCGAAGGTACTAGGAAGTGGTGAAGGGTGGGCGTTTTGGGGGACTGTCTTATGTAGTTTTGATGTTCGAAAAGAGTCAACCTAAATCCCCGGCCTTATTCAAAAATTACTAGGTACCTATTTGATTTTTTTTTTATATTGAAAGATTTTAAGATAACTAGCCTACCGCTGTCCACAGCATATTATGAGTTTATGTTCAGCCCTTCGCAATTTTACAGTTATTCTCGTCGTACGTATGTAGAGAGTATAACTCGTTGTATATATTTTTAGCTTGATACTTGTCTTGTTGGGAAAGTAAGCCGACCGACTTGGCATCAGCGCGTGCACCTGCAACGGCAAGTTCAAGGTCGTTGCATCGTAATCTTTACGCATTCATTGGTAGTAAAAACATATATGCCACCCACATTTTCATGATATTTTTTTTTTAATATCATGTTCATTTTGATTGACATTAATTTTTAAGGCTAAAAACAACAGCAGGGTAGGTTGCATTCCAGTCGGTCGATTCTGTAAAAAACACAACTGAGTATTTTGTGAATACTTCAAGTGCCTACCTGTTGCCATTATTGATATCGAGCCAAAATGGGCAAAAAAATCGCATTTGTTTTATGGGAGCCCCCCTTAAATATTTATTTTATTTTGTTTTTAGTATATTTGTTGTTATAGCGGCAACGGAATTACATAATTTGTGAAAATTTCAACTGTCTAGCTATCGCGGTTCTTGACATACAGCCTGGTGACAGACAGACGGACAGACGGACAGACAGACAGACAGCGAAGTCTTAGTAATAGAGTCCCGTTTTTACCCTTTGGGTACGGAACCTTAAAAAAGGAATTGCTCCTCTTATAAAGAAAGGCGCTTGAATGACATTGCACGGGACGTTATTGGTAAACGTTTTGTGAAATAGTTTTAAGAGTGTATTGATAAAAGAAGATGGCGGCGTTAGTTCTGATTTATGTTACGCGCAAGAAGATCCTTCTGACGCGTGGCAAACACACTACACTCAATCAATCAACACTGATCTACAGTAGTATTTCTATATTCGTATCGTAAACATTGTGTTTAATCTTTAGTGATTTGCATTCATTGTTTCCTCTGGAAGTCTGGATGGTTGTGCCTAAGGCAAAAATAACAGTGTGTTTGTGAAAAGTTCAATGTGGGAAGTTGTGGATACGGCATGTGACTAATAAGTTAAGCTACATTGTAATTAATTAAGTGTTTAAGTACGTGATTAGGCACGCCATTGAACTGTTACCAGATAATGTTGATGACTTGTGAATCCTGCTCGGATATTAAGGAAATTATAAAGGAAATCGATGAGGCACGCTCCCTTTTTGTCTCTAACCACAAGATGCTGATAGAATGGTCTTCGACCGCAAAGCTGGCGTTAATCTTGTATCCCACGAAGTACATGTAGTACCTACGCTCTTTTGTTTATCTGGAATATACAGCCTAGTCTTCACTGCATAACAGCATTTATGTTCTGCATACCTTACTAGTACAAAAAAACGTTTCAGATGCTCATATACTTAGAGTATTTTAGAACCATTATTCTATTAAGTTTAGTGAGAGTATTCATGTATATTATTATTATCATTATGATTAGGTATATTATATCTGTTACTAGCACAGACGATTTTCTGTCGAAAACAAATTTTTCGGGCAACTGTACCAAGTTTCCTTTCCCTAAAAATATTATTCGGTTATTACGAACATCTTAAAAAAGATTACGAAATCGGTTCAGCCGAACTCACGTGATGCGTTCACCAGCGATACTAGCTGTTAATTATCCCACGGGAACGTGCTACTGTGACAAAAAGTAGCCTGTGTCCTTCCCTAGGATGCCGTCTATCTCCTTGCCGAATTGTATCCAAATATGCTCAGTGGTTTAGGTGTGAAAAGATAACATACAGATTTACTTTCAAATTTATAATATTAAGGGTTATTATTATCACTACATAGTATAAAACAAAGTCGCTTCCGTCTGTCTGTCCCTATATATGCTTAGATCTATAAAAGTCCGCAACGGATTTTGATGCGGTTTTTTTTAATAGATAGAGTGATTCAAGAGGAAGGTTTTTATCTATAATACATGCATAATATAGTAGAGAAACACTGATAATTTTAGAGGTTTCTAATGTGATGTCGTAAATAAACACATTTTTTTGCGCTTACATTGTAAACGCTGGCTGAACCCGTCGAGACAGATCAAAATAATGTACTACAGTATTGTACACCTTAAAAAGATCTACAAAAAGTCCGCGATGGTATATGTCTATCTCTTAGGGATAACCCACAATAACCATTTTTTATCCTATACTTTTTACGAGAAATAGTGACTCTAAAATTATCAGTTTCTCCATTGCACCCGTGCGAAGCCGGGGCGGGTCGCTAGTTACTTATATCTGTTGGCTTACGTTCCCAGCCCATAGTCTTGAAAAATCAACCTTACTTACGCAAGGGTGGCGCCGCTGGCACAGCTAAATCATTAGATACAAAGTACAGACGCCAGCACAGCAAGCTACTACAATCTGTCAAATTTATTTAATAGATTTTTAACTGTATCGCTATAGCATTAGGTTCAAAATTGATTGAGAAAATTTGACAGTTTCGGGTAGCTTGATGTGCTGTCATCTGTACTTTGATAGGGCGCTTTTTGTTTCAACATCGATAGAAAAACAGCAAGCTAAATCAAAGCATGAAATAACACAACATTTCTTCCCGATAGCAAAATAGGCGTAACCTTAACTTTCCTGTAAACTTAAAGCTCGATAAACGTACACAGTTTACACTGGCTAGCCAATTTATTTCTAGACATTAATATCGGGACTCAATCGAGTTGTAGCCGCAAGAATGCAGCCCCACCACAACTGCTGGAAAGGGAATCTTCAAGAAACCAGTTTTATATTACTGCGCCCTTCAATACGTTGTAATAAAGTATTGGCACCGGTTATTTTAAATCGCCTATATAACTTACTCAAGTACCTATTTGAAAGGAAAAGTTTATTAGCATTTGCATTTTATAGATATGCTTATGTGAAAGGCGTTTAATTAGGTCAGTGTGTGAGTCGCACTGTTAATTAGATCCCTGATTGTATGAAAATCTATATTAGAGATTTAGATTGTGAAGGTAGGCTCGCCGCGGTTGGTCTATCTTTACATCGAGACCCCTTCGTGACTCGGGAATTACATTAAGCGGTTAGTCCTGCCTGTCATTCGTAGATCTTTGGCAGTCATTACGGGTCGTCAGAAGCTCGAAAGTCTCACAACAATTTAACACAGATTTGCCGTCCTAATTTTTGCAATGTAAAATGTACTGTAACAACAACGAGGCGAATTTGTTCAACGTTTATTACATTTCACGTTATGTTTCACCAATTTATACATAACCCACATAACTAGATAAACCACATAGATTACACGTACTTATAACAATCCAATTAAGTATACATATTATGTAGTTTGTAGACATATTTTTTTTGTCGCCGCCGCTGATTATTCAGCTCGTTTGCTTTGCATAACTCGCGTCACACAGCCGCGTAATGACAGTGCCCAAGTCCATGGAAAAAGAAACTCGCCCTCGCCGTAACATCGTTTTGCCTTATTTTCAACTCAGGAGTTGTAATTATTAGTGCCAACGAACTACAGTTCAACGATCAATTTGTTCTTATGAAGGCTACTTGGCTATTCACTTATGACCTTTAGAAAAATGCCCGAGGAATCGTTGGGAATTCTTTGCGAATGAGTACTAGCGAGCGTGCTACTTTGACGCTTTTTTTTGTTGTCTTCTCATAAAAAATGCTCGGTAAATATTACTGAGATTAGCTGCTATTAAGTTCTGTGATTATATGGTAGCTTTCATAAATGTTGCCTTAGAATTCAAATACTAGTATTAATTCTTGTATGACTGTGGTTTTAATATACCGTAACTCAGGATTAGATTAAATATTCTAATAATACGGTATTTTTTTGGTAATCATCTGTTACCAATCTAAGCTACGCTTGCCGTTTTTATATACCAAGACCCCTCCATGCCTCGAAAAGCACGTTAAGCCGTTGGTCCTGGCTGTCATTCCTGGATCTTTGACAGTCGTTACGGGTAGTCAGAAGCCCGAAAGTCTGACAACCACTCTTACCAAGGGGTATCGTATTACCCAGTAACTGGGTTGTGGAGGTCAGATAGGCAGTCGCTTCATGTAAAGTACTGGTATTCAGCTGCATCCGGTTAGACTGGAAGCCGACCCCAACATAGTTGGGAAAAGGCTAAGCAGATGATGAGTGTTACCAATCGGTAACAGATACCACTAGCAATTACGAAAACTCTTTAGGATTGATTGTACCTGCCTAAGCTAGTATAAATAAAATAAAATAACTATAACCGGAAGCAAACGTCCCTTGGATAGTGATGACGCACGCACGGCTCGATGTTAACTAGCCAATGAATGAGGCAAACTAGCCGATCTATGTCAAACAAATATAATCAGCCTATACTTTTCCCACTGCTGGGACAAAAGCTTCCTCTCGGTCAGAGGACGAGGGCCCTAATCTACCACGTCGGATTACTAAAGCCAAAATTAAAACGGGGTTCACGTAAATGCTCATTACAAAACCAGCGTCCGACAGCATCTGCTTGTCATTAATGCTGAAATGGACGTTTTGGCGCAGCCGTTATGCAATACATTAACTATTTTAATATTTAATTTATATAATTAATTAAAAAGCTATTTTTATATTTCTTTTAATACATTATTTTCACATTTTGCTTTGTACTTTGCGTTTCACGAACAGTTTCCAAATAAACTTTATTTTTCTTTTCTTTGTAAGCAATTTAACGGGATCGAACTTACGACCTTTGTCAAGTCCAATCTATTCTTGTTTATAAATGGCGTGTAATCTGTAGCAGTAGTAGATTCATCTGCATATCGTTTTCTCAAATAGGTTGGCGTCAGCTTCTAGTCTAACCGGATGTAGCTGAATACCAGTATTTTACGAGGAGCGACTGCCTATCTGATCTCCACAACCCAGTTACTGGGTAATACGATACCCCTTGGTAAGACTGGTTATCAGACTTTCGGGCTACTCACGACCCGTAACGATTGTCAAAGATCCACGAATGACAGCCGGGACCAACGGCTTAACGTGCTTCCCGAGGCACGGAGGGGTCTTGGTATGTGAAGATGGTCACACATCCAAGTACCAACCGCGGCAAGCGTAGCTTAACCTGATCGATCGACCCGTGCGGCTGTTATTACTTAGCCACAAGCCTATCTAGCTGTAGCACTGTAGCAGTAGTAGATTATTATAGCAATATTAAGAAGGTAAATATATTACCTGTGGTTATCGGCCACGACCGTAATAGTAATGTGGTAACCTGTTCCACACAGTTGTAACGTCGTAGATACCTAGGTACTGTATATATGCACTCCCTCACAAGATGCACTGGCATTTGCCAAGTTGTGAGTAATCAATCACAAATAATATCAGGTTAACCCTTTACTGCATGATATATTAAATAAGTGACCAAACATTTTTTTATGTTAATATCGTATTACAGCTTCAGAATTAATTTTAGTGTATTTTTATTTTTTTTTATTTTTTATTTCCAAGTGGTATGTGATGATAGACAAAATAGTTGTGTTTTATTATTGCTAATGATATGAAAAACAAACCCCATTAGGATTTATACGCTAGTTTTTTTATTTTTTTAGAGTAAAATAAACTGTAAACATGTCAAACCATATATGGTTTCCTATGCGGTAAAGGGTTAACAACAAAAAAAAATGACATAAAAAATATTATCAAAATCTCGATTATGATAAATTGTAAATGTTTGCTAAGACAATCCCTAGCATCAGCGGGATGACACTGACAGATCACTCCACGCAAGTTTCCACGGTGAGATTGTTACAGAATCGACTGGCTGGAGACCTTATTGTAATGGAATTCTCGTATCCATAGTCAGTACCTACAGCAACACTACCTACGATGAATTTATTGATGTTTTGTCTGTACGCATTTTCATGTGTTGCATGACTGCAGCAAATTTCAAAACAACAATGCACCATCAAGTATATGGCCTTATATCTGATAACACAATATCACGCTACTGAATGCTTGTTATGCAATGTCAAACAACGTAGTCAGTAGGTATGTATTTCATTATACAATTCATTTACTCACGCTTTTCTATAACCACTATTTATTATTTTTATGTTCTTACATATCGCTCATCCAATGGAACAACGACGTAATTACGTTTTAGCTATTTTTCAGGAGAACGTTTTAAATTGAAAAAGTTTGAAATCGAAAATATGATACTTATATCATATTTTCAATTTCAAACTTTTAATCCAATGATTATGCTTTAATGTTTAATATTTTTATGTATGTTACTTTACTATCAATAATAATTCGTAATAATTTCATGAGAAAACTCAAGAACTGTTAAAAAAACATTTTCGTAATTACGTCGTTGTTCCATTGGATGAGCGATATCTCGGGACCATGAGGTCCCGGTCCTTTGGAAGGCGTACGAGGGGCCGAAGCCAACTCGCAGAGGCTGCTTAGGAAATTTTAATGAAATGTGGCACCTACCGACGATTATCCCTGTATGCACTATGCAAGTGCACCCAAGGATATCCCCCGGTTTGTGTAGGACTATTGCAAGACATGGAAACAAAAATATTGGATTATTGGTTTGGGTGGCTAAAGTGAACAGCACCCTAATTGCGTAACTCTCAATTTGAATCATTTCAATGCAAATTGCTAATCCATTGCTACATATGTTCGAAAAATGTGTCTGCTCAACAACGTAAATAACGCAATGAATTTTGTTGAACTGTCAAAATGAAACCCATTGCTACTGATAGTGTTACGCAATTACCCTGCTGGTTATCTAGGACTATGGAAAAACTATAACCCCTGCCTGACCGATGTTTTATATAAATTACACAGATAAAATGGCAGGGGGTGACTTGCACATTCAATAATGGGCCCCCGAAAACGGTCGCTAGCACATACTGTCGTAGCGACAAGGTAGCAACTTATCCTAAAGTGCTTATGAGGAGTGGAGAGGTATTCCACGGCTATCAAGATAGTCTCGGAAGTACGGTCAAGATCCCTACCAGCATCTAACTGGAATACTTCCTTCCTCCGAGCACGTTTGCTCTTGCGAATCTCCACTATTATAATTATTATTACTTCATTTCAGTGGCATTATCTGTACCTATACATACATTTCAGTACCGTAAGCGTAGATCAAAATTCTTGTGCCTATATGGACCTCGAAAAGTCCTTCCTCTGTTCCTTTTCTACATAAATATTGGGTATACCAAAAGAGTATTAAAAAGAAAAGAAGATGGATGGGATAAAAATAATTGGGAATAAAAATATCATTAACTCAGGCAGAGCTCTCGTTGTATTTTTATATTTAAAAATCTTGCTTTGCAATTTCAAATGACATAAAAGATGAATGCGTACAATTGAACTACATAACTGCGCAGGTGCCAATTAAAACTAGCACGTACCTGAAGTATTTTACGATTATGTCGAGTCTAAGTTATGATTTATAAATATCGATGGCATCATTTTTTTTTTTAATTAACACTTTTTTCTCGCATTAGTCAGCCTCTTCGGTTGTAGTTGACACACATGCGACTGTACGTACATCGTGAGAATATTTCTATGATCGTGGAATTACCGATGTATTACCGTGTAAGGTTTGGGTGAATTGTAATCAATCGTTGGATAGTTAGGCAAACATGTGAGAAATGAAATACCCCGAAGTTCGACTCTTCAAGTTAAATGTGTCATTCAGCACGATGATCTATTTAATAAGATTTAAATTATTACTGTAAACAGAATTGAAATACTAAATTTTATTACATCATCAATACGGAAATTTTCTCTTAGAGTAGTTACAAATAATGCTCTACTCTGCCAACGTAATACCCATGCTACAAAAACAATTCCTGCAAGCACGATATCACGTATTTTATGAACTTGCTATCGATTCCGTACTGTTTAAGATAGATTTCTTCCTTCACATAAGATTGATAAAACAAAACACTGCAGAAGATTAGATGTAGGAATGGGTAACTTTTGCCGTGATATCGTGGTGTGGTTTTGCGTAAAGGCAGTATAATCGGTATCTATATCCATTCGTGGTTTACGTAAAGAGCGTTTGAATTCAAAATCCGACATTAGAAGGAACGGGATAGTACTCTCTCAAAACCAAATACCTAATGAATTGATAATTACCTTCTAATCTAATATTGACCTTATAATATTGTAATGTCACCAGTATGCTTAAGGTAGTAAGTCGTGCACCAATAAATAAATTAAAACATAAGAATTATGTAACAATATTAAGTGAGATGTGCCTTTGTTTAATTAAGCGAAATTCCTTTTTTGATACGTGTTTAATCGTTCTACTATGTTGAATGATTAATTGCGTTTGATGACACATGGGAAAATTACGGAAATGAGAGTGTGACCAAACAGCGCACCAACTTTAATGCATTTACAATAAGAATATCTATAATTTTTCAGACAGTAACATTGTTTTTGTTCCAGGTAGCAACAGCAAAAATGTTCTGCAAGTTATAATCAGCACCAAATAAAAACATAAAAAAACATGGACATTACATTGCGAAGATTTTGTAAATTATATACAATCGTCCTTCTAGTTGTCATTGTTGAGGCAACGGGTAATGGTAGCAATGGTGGGTATTTTAACGGATAATTAACTACTGTTATGGCGATATTTTTTACACATTTGAAAAATAAGTAACAGTTATTATAGGAAGTATTTAGCAATAAACAAAATTAATCTTTTTGATACTTAAAAATATACAATAAATTTGCAGATACGTCACACGAACGCCGGCAGTCTCGAGTCACCGGTAGAATAGTTAAACTTTACTCGGGCACAAGACCTGAACCCATCTTGTGTGCCGGTGAAGGTTTCCAAGCGGATCCTCACGACTGCGCAGTATTCTACCGCTGCATGAAGTCAGGAAGTGGCAAATATACAGTTTTCAGGGTAAGATGATGAATTTTTAAACTGAGGCTCTGTCTTAATACTCGCAACCAAGTTGTGTTTAACTATAATAACAAAATTTATTGTATTACAGTTTCAATGCGGACCTGGCACTGTTTATGATCCAGAAACCGAAGTCTGTAATCACCCTAGAAGTACAAAGCGCTCAGAATGTGGAGGTCTATCACCGGCACCAACCGCAGCAGTTGATCGACTAAATAGTAATGAAATTGAGGGAATACACAGTGAGATACCATCTCCAATATCAAACAAACCTATTAGTATAGAAAGTACAACCGGCACTAAGGCTACATTCACAACAACTTATCCTTGGACAGCGTCTAGCTCAACAATTCTGGCTCACTCTTCAACAAAACGTCAAACACCAGAAGTTTCCACGGTATTCACTAGTTCATTCCCATGGGGATCAACGATGGGTCACAATAACGTGGACTATACAGTTAATCCGTTGATCTTACCACAAAACTCAGTAACTCAGAATCAACAATTTACGATGGTGTCCAAAACCACTTCTCCAGCTACTACGTCCGCTATACCTCACTCAAACTCCCGAGATAATATTTGTACTTCAGACGGATTCATGGGTGACAGCGAGAATTGTCGAAAGTTTTATAGGTGCGTGGGTAATCAAAGGGGGACTTACACTAGGTTCGAGTTTTCATGTAGCGAATCAACGGTATGGGATGATGACACACAAAGCTGTAATCATGCTTGGGCAGTAAAAAGAAGTAGATGCGGTAGAAGTAATCAGGACGGCCAATTTACCACGAACGCAGAAATTCCTCAAAAAGACAGCTCTACAGATAAAAGTATCCAACAACAGCTTCAAGTAAGTTTTGGCTCAAAAGTGACCCAGATTCAAACACAAATTAGTAACGGATCAGTAATACAAAATCAAACTCAAGTAAACTATGGTGATCGGTTAAATCAAAATAAAGGTACAAAAGCTAAACAAAACCAGACTCAAATAAGTCATGGATCGGCGGTTAGCCAGACGCAGACACAAATTGATTACAGTGATAAAGGCGTACAGACACAATTACAAATCGATCATTCCCAGCAGGCAAGTCAAACACAGATACAGGTTCATGAGTCGACAACAATGAGGCCCTCAACGTCTACAGCTTCTTCTGTGAGTCACGTTGGTACACAGGAAGGTAACAGATGTGAAAGGTCAGGTTTTATGGGTGATACAAATGACTGCAAGAAGTTCTATCGATGCATTGACAACGGGAGAGGCGGGTACACTAAATTTGAATTTTCATGTGGTGAAGGAACCGTTTGGGATGAAAGCGTTGAAGCTTGTAACCATGCTTGGGCTGTCAAAGATTGTGGAGGAAAAGGTTCTGCAGAAACAACAAGTACTACGCAAGCAGCTATAAGTACAGCTCACTCTACACAAATTTTTTACACTACAGTATCAACTGATAATCATCATACGACCTCAGAACTTATTGATACGGAAGATAACGAAGACAATGGTTACGTTCAACAAAATCAAAACCCCACATCTTCTTCAACAACTTCTAGCTCAACAACTTGGAGTTCAACCACTTGGAGTTCAACAACTGTGGGTTCAACAACAGAAAAATCACCCTCCAATAGTAATTGCCAATCAAGTGGGTTTATTGGTGATGCAAATGACTGCAACATATTTTATAGGTGTGTTGAAAACGGTAGAGGTAGCTTTACAAAATACGAGTTTAAGTGCGGTGAAGGTACTGTTTGGGATCCCGATCTAGAAGCATGTAACCACGCCTGGGCCGTAAAAAGATGTGGTGGTACTGCATCTTCAGATATTAATAAAGTAGAAGCAACGACAGAACAACAAAATACTCTATCCTCTGCCCATACGCAAAGTCCTATAGTTACTCCATCACCTACTGAACCAGCCGCAACACAAAATGATGACTACGATACTGGTTATGGACCTGCAAACAATGATTTCACTCCATCGACGACGACTACAACTAAACAACCACCGAACCAAGAACCTAGTATGGGTACTGTTTGCACATCTAGTGGCTTTATGGGAGATGAAAATGATTGTAAAAGGTTTTACAGATGCGTGGATAACGGCAATGGAGACTACACTCGTTATGAATTTACTTGCGGTGAAGGAACTGTATGGGATTCCAAGATCGAAGCTTGTAATCATGCCTGGGCGGTGAAAAAATGTGGTGGATCATCAGTTGACCATCAGGAAGCTACGACTCAAGTTAAGCCCACAACTACTCATGAAGTCGTTGAAAGTAGTACAACAGAGGTTGCTCAAAGTACCGGTTCATCTATACTTCAGCCGAGCACCACATCCAGTACTTCAACTATAACAGAATCTGTATCTATGACTAGTAATGACTGCACGAAGACCGGTTTTATGGGTGATCAAAAGGACTGTAAAAAATTCTATAGATGCGTAGATAATGGAAAAGGATCCTTCACAAAATACGATTTTTCTTGTGGTGAAGGCACCGTATGGGATCAAAAAATCGAAGCTTGTAATCATGCATGGGCAGTAGAAAAGTGTGGTGGTACTGCCGATACTTCTACCAGTCACCATGAAACTACTACGCAGTATCATCCTACCATGAGTGATGAAATTGATAATGGCTATCCTTCCAACATCGATACGGGTTCTGAGATAACTACACAAAGCACAACAACTCATTCTACAACGGAAAGTTCAAAACAACCAAGTGAAGGCAACAGTTGTATAAACAGTGGTTTTATCGGAGACAAAAATGATTGCAAAAAATTCTATCGATGCGTTGATAATGGAAGTGGTAAATATATTCGTTATGAATTTAGCTGTGGTGAAGGTACAGTATGGGATCAAAGTATTGAAGCGTGTAATCATGCTTGGGCGGTCAAGGATTGTGGTAAAACTGGAAACAGTACAGCGCATCCATCTAGCGAAAATCCGACACAAGGTACGTTAACTACAGAAACCGAGGAACAAGTATATCCTCAAAGTACTGAAAAAACAAGCACTTCGATGGTCAGCAGCTATCCAGATAGCGAAACAGGTGAAGCGTGTTCCAAAGAAGGTTTCATGGGCGATAAACTGAATTGTAAAAAGTTTTACAGATGTGTTGACAATGATCGCGGTGGATTCACTAAGTATGAATTCACTTGTGGTGAAGGTACTTATTGGAGTCAAGAAATATTGTCATGTGATCATGCTACATCTGACAAAACTTGTGGTGAAAAGGAAAGTGTTTCTAGTACACAAACCTCTCAACCGGAACATGATGAAATATATACGGAAGCAACAAGTATGTCTAGCTCGTCAACGGAAGGAAACATCAATGAACATCAAACCCAACAACCACCTGCTTCTTCTAGAACATGCACATCAGAAGGATTTTATGGCGATCAAAATGATTGTAAAAAGTTTTATAGATGTGTAGATAATGGAAAGGGAGGTTACACTAAATATGATTTCACTTGTGGAGATGGAACTGTTTGGGATCAAGAAATACAAGCATGTAATCATGAATCGAGTAACAAAAAATGTTCAACTGGTTCCCCACCAATTTTTCAAACGACAGAAAATCAGCCAGAGCCTGGAAATGATATTTCTATGACCACAGCTTCACAGATACAACTTTCAACAGAGAAAACGGAGACTTCATCTATCTCCAGTAGTTATCAATGTTCATCTGAGGGATTCTTTGCAGATCCCAATAATTGCAAGAAATTCATTAGATGCGTGAGTAACGATAAGGGAGGATATACAAAATACGAATTCACTTGTGGCGAAGGAACGATTTGGGTTCAAGATATACAAGCATGTGATCACAACAATGGCGATGCCATTTGCAGTTTTCAAACAACGAATAAACCTTTAACAACAGAAGGACATCAACAAACAACCGAAAAGAATGAAGTCGGTACTTCTACATCCGAACCACAGACAATAGATAAACAAGAAGATGAGTATGATAACGGGAATTTCGACCAGCCTTCCCAATCAGGAAGTGGCGTTTGCTCTTCAGAAGGATTTTACGGAAATGAGAATGATTGTAGACAATTCTATAGATGTGTGGATAATGGTCAAGGAGGATATACGAAATATGATTTTACATGTGGTGATGGCACAGCATGGGACGCCGAAATACAAAATTGTAATCATATAGATCAAGTCAAAACTTGTAATGGAGCTAGTGAAACGCAACCTGTAATGCACGACGAAGATAATAGTCCATCCACGGAATCGTCTAGTATATCATCTTCTAGTACGACGTCTTCTGGTACAACGTCTTCTGGTACATCGTCTTCTGGTACGACGTCTGGTACAACATCATCAAGTTCAACGTCATCCAGTGCACCAGCTTCTGGATCTAATCAAGACATGACTTCAGGCAATAAAGATACATGTGACAGTGAAGGTTACTTTGGAAATTCGCAAGACTGCAAGAAGTTTTATAGATGCGTAGACAATGGAAAAGGTGGCTATACGAAGTATGACTATACTTGTGGAGAAGGTACAATATGGGATCAGGATGTTACTACTTGTAATCATCCACAAGATGTTGTTAATCCTTCTTGTAATCAAAATCAAGACGGAAGTACTACATCAACGACAGCGGCTAGTTCATCATCCAGTGGTGAGTCTTCATCAACCAGTGAGTCCTCGTCATCCAGTGATTCCTCATCATCAACGTCATCGTCATCTCAAACTACAACAGAAAGTTCACAAGGTTCATCGAATTGCTCTCAAGAAGATGGCTCCAAAAAACCCGCAAATCAAAACATTACTTGTGATAAAGCAGGTTATTTTGCAAATCCTAACGATTGTAAGAAATTTTATAGATGCGTAGACTGGGATGGCGATGGTAAACGATTCTCCGTATATCACTTTGACTGTGGTGAAGGTACAATATGGGATCCAGCTGTTGAGACTTGTAATCATGAAGAGTCAGTATATCCACCACGAGATTGTAGTGGTTCCCAATCGCAAAGTGAAAACCAACCAGCAACTGAAGGGACAACTACAACACAGCAAGAAACAACAAGTTCCGAAGACAGTACTTCAACCCAAACTACATTCACGACGCAATCGAGTACTGAACAAACAACACAGTCTACCACTTCTGAACCAACGACTACTCAACAGTTGACCAGTACCGAGAAAACAACGACACAACAATCCACAACTTCTGAACAAACTACTACACAAAAATCAAATACGTCAGAACAGACGACACAACAGTCTACCACCTCAGAACCAACCACTCAACAATCTACCACTTCAGAACAAACAACAAAACGACCTTCTTCTTCTGAGCAAACAACGACTCAACAGTCTACCACTTCGGAGCAAACCACCACACAACAGTCTACAAGTTCGGAACAAACAACTACACAACAGCCTACAACTTCAGTGCAAACCACCACACAGCAATCGACTACATCTGAACAGACAACTACACAACAATCGACCACATCAGAACAAACAACGACGGAACAATCGACGACATCTGAACAAACCACGACACAACAATCAACCATATCTGAACAAACCACGACACAACAATCAACCACTTCTGAACAAACAACTCAAGAGCCTACCACCGCTGAACAAACGACTCAAGCATCTACAACTACCGAGCAATCTACAACTTCAGAGCAAACTACAACAGAACAATCTACTTCGACTACTGAATCTTCCACCACCGAGCAAAGCACGACCCAACAATCAACTACCACTGAAGAATCTGAACAAAGTACAACCGAAGAATCAACAAGTAGTGAAGGAACGACCACTGAACAATCCACTACACAGCAGTCGACAACAGAACAAACAACCGAGAGCTCAACAACAGAAAGCAGCACTGATGAAAGTACATCAGAAAAGAAATGTCCAGAGACTGATGAAAACCAATCATTGTTTGTATGCCCAACATCATTCAAAAGACATCCCAAATACTGCAACTTATTCTATCAATGTGATGAAGACGACGACACACATGACGTAAAAATTGCGGTATTCACTTGTCCCAACAACACTATTTACGATGAAAGTCAAACCCGTTGCGTGGAAGAAAGCAAAGCCGACAAAAAGTGTGATGGGAAAATAGCACAAAAAAGGAGATTTAAGAGATTGGACAGGAATTACAAAGAACCAGTAAGTAATTTTATTTTGCTTACTAGGCAAGTAATGTTTAATTATTCTTATGGCAAACGCTAATGAATTTATTTTCTCTTTCAGCTTGTGGTAACCAAAGAAAGTCACGCATGTCCAAGCGCCGGTTATTTTTCGTTTGAAAAAGACAGTGAATGTTCACCAGCTTTTCTTAAATGTAAAACCGACAAAACAAATAAGTTAAAAGGTCTTGTTTATCAGTGTCCATCGGATTACGTTTATTGGTCAATTAGTAAACGTTGTGAGCCAATGAATAGAGTTAGAGACTGCAAACGTTCACAAAACAACTGGACTGGAAGATGGGAGATACCAGTTGAAAGAAGAAATGTAGCACCATCGTAAAAAGTGTAGTATTCTAAAATTAAGTTCTATGAAAGTAAGCCCTGGCATTTCTTTGTGATACAACATACTGTGCATTTGTGCAATATGTATTAAATATGTAGTAAAGTAAAGTAAGTAAGTATAAATAAGTATTTGAACATTTTAACGAGCAAGGCATTAAATAACAATATTTGGTGAGTAATTTCCACATGTAATGAGAATGTACAAATAGTTTTTTTAACAACTCTACTATAGAGCAAAAAAGAAATGTCATCAACTCGTGAACATTTGTGCCGACATCCATATGTGGTGGTAATCATGTTTTTTCTGTAGGTCATTCTGAATTTGTATCTATTTCTCGACAAAATGAATCTATCATTACTTTTTCTATATTATTATGATTTACGAAATATCTAGTCTATTAAATACTTTCTCTACAAACTGTACTTGCTGCCATAATATTAAGAAGAATGAAAACTTGTGAACCAAATATTGTGAACTATTTAAAAAAAAAACAATATTTGAATCACGACTTTATTAGTAATTAAGTGATGTAATGTAATTAAACGAGCAAGGAAATAAATTATTTGCAAATAATGTTGTTTTTCTTCACAACCATCTCTAGAATACAATCTTAAAGGAAAAACACTTAGAAGCATTATTATCACCCTCCTGCCCTTATTGCAATTTATTTGGTGCTAGCGCAGCACGTCTTAAAAAAAAACAATACATAAAACAAAATTAAATAATTTAATACACATTCCTAAAATAAGTAGCAATAATTAAAGTTATAGTAAAATCAAATCAATACCCATACACGAAGACAAAAGTCCTTTACAAAAAATTGTCAGTTCAGCAATTATAAAATCAGTTACACTTTCTTCCTCGCTATGATGGACTGCATTGCTAAATATAGTACCTAAGAAGGCATGGCACGCCGTATCAGTCGCTATAATTTTCCCTCTTAAATCAATGGTGAGCCGGTTTTTCTCCAGATTATCATCTGTATCTTTACTGGGGATCACTGTAATAGACTTGGCATATTCAGATTTATTATAAATGCCTGCCGCTGAAATAATGACTGGTTTGTAGGAATCAGCTATTTTTTTTTCAACTGTATCCAAAGCGTGAGTTGACAAGGAAATTTTAACATCCTCAGATTGGGGTACTTCTATCACACGCCTTCGTGTTCTGTTAGTTGTCACAGCCTCTGTAGGGTTTTGTTTAACATTAACTTTATTATGAAATATGAATTCCAAAAATAAGGGTAGCAGACTCAACTTAGTGGTATTCTGACTGCCATCTAAAGCGATGCCCGATTCAGTACTATTAGTCACCCCAAAATGGTGTCTTGTTTCTGTGATGTTACCTTCACTTGAGGAATTTATATGAGAGCGAATTTGTGTTAGATTATACGCCTCAGTATCCTTTTCAAGTTCTTTTTTTACTACGGTGTCTGTAACAGTAGTTAAGTGACGTTGACTTCTTGTTACGATAGATCTTATGTTTTCTGCTTCAGTAAGAGTTTGCTGGGAAAAAGGATTAATAGGTTCGTCATCATTTTCCAGAGCATTAATTATGTCCCGAATATTATTTAATTCCCTTTCTTTCTTTGTAGTCGTGTTGGGTTTGTTCTTAATTTTAAACTCACTGCCAGTAGTGTTAATGTCTACATACTTGCTAAGTAGTTTGTGTAATTTCTCTTTATAAACAGTATGCTGTGTTGTAGGGGTCAAAATAATAGGATCAAAAGCTATTCCTCCTTTATCCCAAATGGACACAGAACGTGCTAAAAACTCAATAAGATGATGAGGCAATGTCTTCCAATACTTTCTTAAAGGAGAGTTTTCCATGTAGGCCGATAGAGTTACATATTCAATAGCAATATTAGATTTTGATGGTTCTATTTTGGGGTCTTTTACCCAAAGCGAATTCATAGCTATTTCATTATTTTCTTCAGCACTCAACCAACCTAAGTTTGTGTCGTTAGCCACTACGATTAAATGATATTTTACGTTATCATATTTATTAGATATTTCTTTAATATAAGGCATGTATTTATTAAGGTCTATATCTTCATATTGTTTGACAAAAACATGCATAAACACGTCAGGTAAAGTTCTGGATGATGATTTGTCGTTTGTATTAGTAATTATCAGACTTGTAGACTTTGGGTCGGCTGTCGGTAATATAGCAAATGCAAACAGGCTGTTATAAACAATGAACGTCGTAAAACTAATCATTCCGAGTCCTATCCACCAGTACGCAAGAAAAGATGACCAGTGATCTGAAAAGACAAAAAAGAAAAAAATGTATTGGCGATTGGTCGCTGAGCTAGCGATAACAACGTAAAAAAATTACTATACTTTATTGTGTCTGATCAAGGGCAAACTAATGTATTGGGGACGACCGCGGCGGGCTAAATAAAATGCCATACATTATTGGACTGCATACCTGGCCAACGCGTTATAATAGAAGCTGCTCCCTTCAGGTTGGCTCTGGCTCGGCCTCTATAGCTCGAAAGTCGCAGCCTCCGATGATATCGAGGGCTGAAGTGTTCGTCTTCTGAAATCTCCTCACATAGTAATGGATGCTGCTCCTTGTAGTACTCACTCATCACTCGCCATTGGTTCTACTATTAACAAAAACAAAATAGAAATCGTACTGTTCTAACACGAAATCCACGAACTATTCACAGCTAATTGAAAATGACTAGAAGTTTAATAATAATTTGATAAATTCACAAATGACGTTTGTTGTGAATTGACTACTTGATAATTTTAAGGGCATGTGAACTTTTTGGTTTTAAGAAAGAGGCTGAATTAAAGAGCATGGCGGGGTAAGCATGGAGTAGCGGCCCCAGTGGAAATTTGACCTACCAATTTTTGTGTATGTTGCTCTTACTGAGTGTAACTTACCTGTAAAATATTACTTCAAAATATGCATTGGTTTTCGAGAAAATTGAAAAAATATTTTTAAAGAAAATTTTTTTTTACTCCTTAATAGTTCCAAATATAGCAATGACCATAATATATGTTGTACACAACTTAGAGAGACAACATATCATGATATTTTTTTCTAAAAATCTCGAGATAATTGTAATTTTTTTTTTAATTTTAGAAAAATGAATTTCATGTTTTCTAAACATGATACACCAACGAAATTTTCTCTGAAAAACACCCGTAAAAATTTGGGCCCAAATATAATATGTTGTAGATTATGATAAGGGTGTTTTTCAGTGAAAATGTCGTTGGTGTATCATGTTTAGAAAACATGAAATTAATTTTTCAAAAATTAAAAAAAATATTAACAATTATCTCGAGATTTTTAGAAAAAAAATCATGATATGTTGTCTCTCTAAGTTCTGTACAACATATATTATGGGCATTGCTATATTTGGAACTATTAACGAGAAAAAAAAATTTTTCTTCAAAAATATTTTTTTCAATTTTCTAGAAAACCAATGCATATTTTGAAGTCATATTTTACAGGTTAGTTCCACTCAGTAAGACCAATATACACAAAAATTGGCAGTTCAAATTTCCGCTGCGGCCGTTACTCCATGCTTACCCCGCCATGCTCTTTGTAAATAAAATAATAGATAATCGTTTTCATTTGAGTGTTGTGTTTGAGATTTTTCGGTAATATTAGGGCGATCAAATGCTAATCTATATATAAACACATAATATAACATCACGTCTATATTCCCGAAACGGTTAGGCAGAGGTGTATCTAGAAACGAATTATATTTATTTAATACTTCAAGCACATAAATGTGAGGAAGAGGCGGACTTAATGCCATAGGCATTTTCTACCAGTCAACCTTTGGGTGATGCAAAGACAAACAGTAGTAGGTGCAATTATAAATATTTTCTTTCATCATATCACTGTAATATATTACCAACGAGTACGGCGATATTGTGCCCGTTACTTGCGGCTTTATATATTCTAATGGCAACAGTATACTTACCTAAGTTAAAAAAATGTGCATAAATAAATAAATCCTACTAATATCATAAACGCGAAAGTTTGTGAAGATGGATGGACGGATGGATGTTTGTTACTCTTTCACGCAAAAAACCACTGAACAGATTTTGATGAAACTTTACAGTAATATATTTTATACATCAGAACAACATATAGGATACTTTTTACCTCGATATTCTCACGGGATCGACACTTAAGCGGATGAAACCGCAGGGAGCTGCTAGTATAAAAATAAATACCTATAGCAACAAGTCGACGACTAGTTTCTTAAAATTAATAATTTGCTGGATAAAATATGATACAAACTCATCTTTAAGGTAGGTCGTTCATAATAGAGAGAACACTTCCATTTCTAGTACAGGCAGGTACAAGACCATTCTAGAGGAAAGAACTATAATCAACTTGATACATTGGTGCCTACTAACTAGCACATGGAGAAGATAATATGGTCCATTTTTTTAATGAAAACTATAGCACAATTCTGCAGGTACCTATATTTTAATTACTTTTCGTTTGAGTTGCATGATTACCAGTGTTTGTTATCACAAAATAAATGTAAACACATACCGTCATTTGTGTTTCCTGAGTAACTAGTCACTTGTTTGTAATCGTTTTCAGCAGTCAAATATGATGTTGTTTTAATCACTGATGCGCGTGTTCCGTCCTGGCACTCGATGAGTTACATTTAACTGAATATGCACGTAAGTTCCTATATTATATGTGACGGTGGCACGTTTATATTTTCCGCCATAATTTTGTTGATTCAACATCGGATTCGTCTCACGTACATTCGCCTTGCAGTTACGATTGTTACTGAATTTTGCCGACTTTGCACTTGTGAAGGTGAATTATGACATTGTTATGAAAATCTTCTGTTATTATTCGTTAAGAACAATGTTTTGGCGTATGTTTGTGATAGAGCTACATGGAAATACAGGCCTGTCAAACTATATCAAGGATCATGCAATCTTTCCTCGCATCGTATATTCTTGTGACCTTCATCATCATCATGGTCGATCATCGATCTACCTTGTGAGGGGCCTACACAACACACACTGCGTCTTTCGGTACCTGCCAGGGAGCTATTCCACTACCAGGAATCTACATATTACACAACTTTTCGGCCATCGTCAATCTGTTTTAGATGCGAGAAGCACCATCGCTGATCATCCGTTCTCGATGTAGCAATGCTTAGGGGAGGCATATGTATGTCCGTGATGTGTTTTGGCTAAAATAAAGAATATGAATCGATCTTACTTCGACCAAGGAGTATTTACTCAATCACATGAAAGTAATCAAAAAATAAAAACAAAATTGGTTGACGTATAATTCAAAATTGGAATGTCTACAAAATGTTTGCAAACATTTAAATAAATGAAATCATTGGTTGCAAAATATGTCGTTTTCCCGGTTTTAATACAATTTTATTTTCACATACGTTGATAAACCAGAGTTTTAAGTTAATAAACGTAAACTAATATATATTCTACAGCAGAAGCTAACGTAAGTATTTTTGTTCCATTTATATTTAGTATAAAAGACGTATAGTCCAGTTGGTTTCGTTGTTCCGTGTAAGGTTCCGTAATTCGTTATCAAATGTTTTCGTTGTAACGATGTTCGTTGCTTCGTTCTTTCGTCATTAGATTATTCGTTTTTCCAAACTTTCGGCGCTGCATTATTCGGCGTCGCATATTTCGAAGTCACGTAGCGGACTCATAAAAAACATCCCTTACCTTTACTTTGGACATATACATACTTTACGATCGTCAAGATCAAATCGATTTTAATCTCTGGATCAAATGATAGGAATTAATCTAGATCAACTGATGACCTTTCACAGTTCAAAACCACTTATTTAAACTATCAATAAAAGTAATACATCACTTACAGGACAATATGGTGGAGTGTGCTCCACAGATAAAACGTGATGAACAGTATCCACTGCTGAAGGTGGACGGAGGCGGTGGAGATGGCGGGGTCCGTCAACAGCCATCACCAACTCTTGTCACCCCCGGCTGGGGGGTCACTCGCTCCCCTAAACAATCTTGGATTGTCCGCTGGCCTGGTTAGCAATTCTAAGATTTCTCTGTACTTATCCATCTGCTATTTGACATTAGAAATTCATTCTTTTAAAGTTATGCCAACATCTTCTTCTTGGCCTATCGGTATCGATGGCAAAAAGTTCAAACAACTTTGGCGCAAAATTCAGCTGCGTGAACTCCGCTCACTGACACATTCTAAGCTCATAATGTCAACACAACGCAGAAATCCTCCTACTTTCGTGTCTTGTATGAACCATCGCAGATTAACCCTTTCGTTACGGCATTTCGCTCCGCTGGAATAACGCCACCAAACGGGGCACCGCGCCGTCGGAGTAGCGCCACTGACACACTTAGTATCGCGGGGCCGTTTGGTGAGCGGTATGACGCTGGCGCCGGCTACAGCCGGCGCTCGTACACACAGGTCATCGAATGGATGCCGGTTATATCCGGCGCTCGTACACACAGGTCATCTAATGGATGCCGGCTATATCCGGCGCTCGTACACACAGGTCATCGAATGGATGCCGGCTATATCCGGCGCTCGTAACGAAAGGGTTAAAGGCGGGCCGCACTAGGCTTTTTGTATTGGAATGCGATGCGCTGCGGCCCGCTCAGCTCTAATATACACTCGCCTTCATGATCAATGTCAAATATCAGTTATGTTTGGTTACACATCTCGCACCATAAAGGCAGTTAAGGCTGGTTTTGATCCGTGAAACAATCATTTGGGTTTGTCGCAGTGACTAACTAAACTAAAATGCGGCCAATAATGACCGGTAACTACGTATACTATGATTAGCGCCGATTCCCTTGTTCACAAACTAAACTAAATTTAAGTTAAGTGCATATTTTTCTTTTTATTTCATTAAGAAAAAGGATAGAAGATAAATATTAGTTTAGTCATACAAGGTGGGCCAAAAGAAATCACCCTATTGGAAGATGCTCTCATTTTTGCAAATGGCCAACAATGTCAAATCTTTTTTGACATTTGTGAAATAGACAGATGCAGAATACAAGTGAACAAGCCATGGAGCGATACACTCCCCAAGAACGCGGAATAATCGTGTCTATTTTTTTGCGTAAAAATTCGTCTGTGGTGTTGGCGCAGCGCGAATTCCGTCGCCGATTCCCCGGCCGTCCGACGCCGACTGCGCAGACACTGCGCCGTTTGGCCACCAACCTTGAAGACTATGGGACCACACGAGATGTTGCCAAGAGTGGCCGGCCCTGGAGCGCCCGTTCTGCCGAGAATATCGCCGCTGTTGTAGAGGATGTCGAGCTGTCGCCGGAAACATCGACCAGACGCCGTGCCACGCAATTAGCCATCAGCCGGACGTCCCTAAGGCGAATTTTGGTCAAAGACCTGCGCATGTTCCCGTACAAAGTCCAGTCCGTGCATCAGCTGCTGCCTGCCGACCGCCAAACGCGCGTAACCTACGCCCAAGCCGTCCTCAATCTCGAGGAAGAAGTGGACGATTTTTCGACCAAAATCATAATGAGCGAGGAGGCTCATTTCCACCTCAGCGGGTACGTGAATAAGCAAAACTATCGCTTCTGGGGCACCGAAAATCCACGAGTGATGCACGAGAAGCCATTACACCCGGTCAAAGTGACTGCATGGTGCGCTGTTCACGCTGGAGGAGTCATCGGCCCATTTTTTTTCGAGAATGCCGCTGGCCAAACGACAACAGTGGACGGTGCGCGCTATAGGGCCATGTTGACCGAGTTTTTTCTGCCGCAATTGGACGAATTAGGACTGAGGGACATGTGGTTCCAACAGGACGGAGCAACGGCACACACTGCACGAGCCACAACCGATATTCTGAAGGCAGCGTTCCCGGGTCGCCTCATCTCTCATTTTGGCGATTTCCACTGGCCCGCAAGATCACCCGATTTAAGCGTTCCAGACTTTTTTTTGTGGGGCTTTTTAAAGTCCCGTGTTTACGTGAACAAGCCCGAGACTCTGGAAGCCCTCAAGGACAACTTTCGACACGAGTCCGAGAATCTGTCGCCCGAAGTTCTCGCCGAAGTGATGAAAAATGCCATAAAACGAGCCCGTTTGGCAATGAATTGTGACGGCGCCCATTTGGCCGATATAATCTTCTCGACTTGACCAATAAAATTGTAAAGGTTCAAATAAGCATAGTCAAAAAACAGAATCGAAGTTTTTCATTTAGAAAAAAAAAGAGAGCCAAACAACATCGGATGACTTCTTTTGGCCCACCTTGTATTACAGACATAAATATAGAAATACAAACGGTGACACAATGGGCGGTCTTATCGCTAAGAGCGATCTTTTAAAGACAACCTTTGGATGTATTGAAAAGGGAAGGCGAGAGAAATACTGTAGGTAGTCTGTGGTGTACCATTTACACGATACAATGAATACATACATAAAGTGTATTAACTATACTAATCTAAAGGCTCGATGTTCAAAGACAGTGATAACGTGGTAAATATTACTTACTTTTTTTTTTCCAGAATATATCTCGGTATGCTGGATGACTTTGATCCTGTTGAGTATATCCTTCGTGTTTTATACATTGGGCATAGAGGCATTTCGAAGAAAACCTGTTTTGATCTTAAAATGCGACTCTTCTAAGCCCGCAAGCGATGTCTACTACCATCACATCGTTCAAAGAGGCAGCTTTGCTCCTTTCATGCTGTACGCTGATTATCTCTCGGACATGGCCGTACAGTATCCCTCACTCCGTTTCCACGTATTCTTTCTTGTGGACGATTCGGTCCATACTGCATTCCGAGGCCCAAGGCATGAAAGATTTATCAAGAAACTGATTCCATACTCTGCCGGCAATGTATATCCTTTCTCTAAAATTGATGATAACGGTGAACGAGATATTGCAGACTTTGTAACCAGATATCAAAACGTTAACGTTACAATTATGTCCTTAAGTAAGTACATGGCGATGACGCCGCTGAAGTACAAGTGGACAACTATACCACTTGCATACATAACGTTTTACGCGAGAATTTTCTCAGTGTGGCAAAGCGGAGGAGTGGCCATGGACTTGAATCATTTCAACAACAATTATAATAATCGTAAATGCGTTGATCGTAGGATTTCCACTTTATTAAAACAACATAATGATGGCATTCAAGCTGAAGAATACAAGAATGTTCTAAACAAAATTGACCGTGAGGAAGAAAATGAATTTATTACAATATTCTATAGTTTAATGTTTCAAATTTTGAACCAGCCAATAACAGTCCTATCAAAAAGCTTTCCTTTTCCTCAAATTACTACCGAGAAGGTTGTGTCTCAAAACGAAACTTTGATTCGTACAAACAGAAACAAACGGGAGATTGTTGCGCCGATATACGATAACAATAATAAATCTGAGACTATTCCTAATGTTTATGTAGAAACTATAAATTCGACAAACAATACAGATTTGAAGAAGAACGAATATAAAACTTTGCCCAACCCCAACGTCAATCTAGAGAGATTAAAACTCACTATAAATGATGATTTTAAAGCCTTTGAAATGAACAACAGCAGTGTAGCTAACGGTATAAATAAAACTGAGGGATTAAATAAATCTGAAGTTCAAACTGAAATGATGAATAAATCCGAAGTGGATTTGTTTTACGATTTTTGGATAGAAAATTGCGGAAATCCTAGAACACTCGGAATTAGTGGGGGACATCTTGTCGCTCTCGATTCTGAAGGAATGTTTGTGACAGCTTCTTCGAGAAAGCATCCTTTTTTAGGACATTTGATCTTTGAATGTTTTTGTCAACTTATGCAGCCTAAATTCACCATTCAATTTGCATTTTCATTAGAATGCTCCGTCACATTTAAGGAAAACAACTACTGCAACAATATTTATTTACTTTAGTTTTAATTTCTTGTTTTTAGTCAATGTTTATTAGTATTCTTCTATTTCTTGTTTTTTAATTGTTTCACTCGGCAATCATGGAAAAATGTACTCATTTATCGATTGTGTATTTTACTTTTGACTACCTATTTAACTTAATTCAATAATGTTTCTGATATAATTCTAATGTAATTCTGACATTTTGGATTTGGTTAACCGAGCAATAATTGTTGTGTGTTTTTATATATTTTGTTTTATATGGGTCACAGAAATAAATAAAATTATTATTATTTATTTTTTATTTATTTATTTATTTATATATTAGATTCGGACAACAATATAGTCCATTTTGTTAGTAAAAATATCTTATAACTAGTGTTAGTAGTAAACAGCCAGGAAACAAACAACAAAGTAGGTGTCTGAGGCAGAATGTGCAGAGAACGACAAAGTGAGGAATGAGCTACCTGACCATTATCCCCACATAGTGCCTCAAAATCGGGGAGTAAGGACTCTCCACAACTGTTTTCAGGATGCTATTGTCACTGCCCCGCGTTCTACGCATCAGTGATGCGACTTTTTTACGAATCACTGCATGGAAGCCGTCAGTTCGATTCTGAGCGAACATCTCCGATGCGCTACAGAAACGGGGCAGTCCCAACAACATCCTAAAAACATTGTTGTACTGAACGCGTAAGACATCTAATGACCTTTTGGTATAGCTGACCCACAGACTCCCCGCGTACAGACCTTGACAAAACGCTTTGAACAAGGTGATTTTGACTTGGTCCGCACAACGCGAGAATCGACGGGCCAACATGTTACCTCGGACCGCTAGTGCCCTACGTTCCCTTTCAATGTCAACATCGTCTTTAAGGTCGTCGGTAAGTATGTGCCCTAAGTACTTAAATTGGTAGACTTTATTTATGCTTATACCATTCAGAATAAAGCTAGGTTCATGATTAGGACACTTACCGGCGGCCTTAAAGACCATGTATTCGCATTTACGGACATTGTACACAAGGCCGTGCAAGGCAGCATATTTTTCGCAGACCTTCAGCATTTCTCCGATAGATCCCGCAGTCGGGCCCAGCAGCACCATGTCGTCCGCGTAGCTGATGCTGTTTATACTAACACCACCAACCCGGCATCCGACACGCATACTACTGAGCTCGACTATGAGATCATTAACATAAAGGTTGAAGAGCCGTGGAGAGGTCAACCCCCCCTGCCTCACACCGCACTCCAACCCATATGACTCAGAGAACGTTCCGGCCCACTTTACATAATTAGTTTGGTTCGCATACCAATACTGTATGAGCTTAAGCACTGGTGCCGGTACATTCCTGTCACCCAGTTTTCTCCAGAGCACATCATACGACACTAGGTCGAAGGCCCTGGAGAGATCCAGGAAACAGGCATACACCGGCGTTTTTCGGTCTGTGTAATACTGGACAGTATTCTTCAAACTCAGCACAGCACTCTCGGTTGAAAGCTTAGGTTGGAAACCAAACTGTGCATCGTGCAAATACAAATACTTTTTCAGGCACGAATCAAGTATACTGTCCAATATTTTAGCCGCTGTGGTTGCAAGGGAGATGGGACGGTAGTTTCCCTTATCCGAGATATCCCCTGTCCTGTTTTTTACTATAGGTACTACAATAGTTTGCATCAGCTCAGCAGGTAAATGAGAGTGACTGATGCACATTCTGTAAAACAAGGACAGGACCCTCGGCAGGTGAACTCCCGCATATTTGAAATGCTCGATGCTGAGTCCGTCGTGACCGGGCGATTTACCTCTGCTCATGCCTTGAATGATGGATCTTACTTGTTTAGCCGAGAAAAGAGTGAGTGGTTCCGCCCCCCCACTGTCAGACTCAGCATCAGCCACTTCAACGGACGGGCCCAGTGGAGATTGCACTTTAAAATGATTCATAAACATATCTGCAATTCCCATCGGATCATTGGCCCCTCCTACGCTCGCCGGTAGACCAGGCCCAGTATCCAACTTACGTGTCGACTTCCAAAATTTACTAAAATTTTTCGTGGCTCTTTGCTTTGCTATGTTATCCATTTTGACCTGCTCTTCGTTTTTTTGGCACCATTTCAGGCGACCCTTGAATATTTTACGGGTCTCACACATTTCATCAAAAACTACTCCACTATTTGGTCTCTTTTGTCTAACCCATTCTTTGAACTTAAGCCTGGCCTCACGGTGAGCGTCACGAACATGACTGTTCCATCCACAAACCACTTTGACTCTCCTTGGCCTGCACCCTCTTACCACACATGTTTGCTCTGCAGCATCACATAAAATACTTACAATTTCACTGTATAGGTCATCTAGGATGTGTTTATGTTCAACTGAGCTGCATAACCCATAGCCACACTCTGTGAATTCAGGAGGAAAATCAATGTTACGAAACCTATCATTACATAAATCTTTGTAACACTTAATCTGAGATTCGTCCCTTTCACCCCAGATAACTGTAGAGCGTGGCGTATTCTGAGCTATTAATTTAGACCTCACTATATTCAGGTCACACATAACGTACAATGGCAAGTGATCCGACATATATACGTCTTCTTCTATACCTATATTTATAATAGTCTGCCAAGCTGCCCTAGACACAACACAGTGATCCATCCACCTTCTACACCCGTGGGCTTCGCTAACAAAAGTGTAGCTATCAGTCACGCAGCCCAGTTTTTCTATATCAGCACACAACCATGCTTGGTCATTACAGAAATTGATTAATTCCCTAAAAAACAATTCATGTGGATGTGCATTAAAATCGCCTAATATGAAAATACTTTCAATATCTACACTCGCAACAATTGCACTAATCTCACCTAGAACCTCCGCAAACAAAGGCAAGTTGTCAGTTGAGTCTGTTGGCATGTAAACAGAGATAACAATAATCGAGCGATCACCGACAGTAGCACTGATAGCAGCGAGACGCGAACTTGCGCACTCTAATATTGTAACATCGTCAAAAATGCCCTTTCTCCAGAGGATAGCCACTCCCCCATATAATTAGTAAATAATTTTAGTATTAAAATTCTTATTTTAACAAGGCATTGTTTTAATTGCATAATTATAGGTGAATGAACTGTTAAGACAAAAATCTGTTCAGTTGTTTTTGAGCTACAATACTGAAATATACACAGACACATACATTCATAGATCTATGAACACCATGAAACTCATTGCCTACTGACCTCTCAGTATATATATTGGGTTGGCACAAAAGTAATGAGACACTACAAAAATCTATACATTTCCCTTTTCAAGTTAATTGTTTTCGATAATATTCAAGAATTTTGTAGAACATTCTAGGTACTTGTGATGTGGGGGTACATAAAGCCGCCCTCGCGATCGGTTTAGTCAGTTTGGAGAAAAATGGACGAGCGACAAGGTCGAACACTATACTTATACCAGTACTTGTCAGGCCACAGTGCGCGGGCTGCGGCTCAACACTGCACTGGGCGCTGGATGTACAAGCCATGCGACGGTGTCCCGATGGTTTGACCGTTTTAAATCAGGAGACAGGAGCCTTGAAAGTCAGCCACGCTCAGGACGACCACTCACAGTGAAAGATGACGATTTACGCCGCGAACTGATGCAGACTGCAGTCGAATCCGGATGCTACCACTCGTGAATTAGTGGAAGCACTTAACTGCAGTCACCACGCCGTGGAATTCCATCTGCATAAGCTTGGGTATCAAAAAGTTTTGGCTTGGTGGGTACCGCACATCCTTACAGACGGTATTCAACCCAGCTCACCAAACTATCTGCTGCTATCAAGAAAAAACGACGAAGACGAGTTCATGTAGTTTTACTACACGATAACGCTCGACCTCACGTCGCATCGACCGTTCGCCAGCAGCTGGAGAACTTGGGCTGGGAGACGCTACCCCACCCACTTTATTCCCCAGACCTCGCCCCATCAGACTGTCATTTGTTTAGAGCCCTGACACAACATTTTCGGGGTAAACAATATAATTATTTCTCTGATGTAGAGGCGGAGTTGAAAAACTTTTTCGAGGCACAGCCATCAGAGTTCTGGACGAAAGGGATCCAAACTTTGTCGGATCGTTGGCAAGAAGTCTTAGATGCTAATGGTGTTTACATCATTGATGAAGCTTTTTGTATTGTAATAATAATAAAAAATATAAAATGTAAACCAAGTGTCTCATTACTTTTGTGCCAACCTGATAGATATGGCATAATAATTAGCCTACATTTTCCCACTGCACACTGCATGGCAACACGACCACAAAATTAAAGGAGGATGGCGAGGTTGCATGTACAATGGGACCCACTATTAGGAGTATCGTGCAGTACGGAAACTTATAACTAGTTGTAGAACTATATAAAACTAGCAAAAAAGCAAATGGGCAGTGAGTCGTAGAGGCTGGGAGAAAAAAGATATGCAATGTAAAAGATTATAACCTAAAACGAATCTAATAGTGTTTATTTAATAATATAATAAAATATCTTGTTTATGTATTATGTAGTTTCAAAAGGTGATCAAACAGGATAGAAATATTTACCAACACTACCATCGTGTTTCTGTATCAGTCTCTCTGGCAAAATATACTTACCTACTCAAAATAAAAAATACGTCTGGGAGCTAGGAACTAGAAAATAGTGACTTGCTCAAAACGAGATATGAAAACGAAATTAATACTGTAAGCATAAAGTCGTCAAGAATCCACAAAATCGCATAATAATAATAGATATCCCACGTTAGCCGTTGAAAACAAACAATGGATTAACACTAATTGGTTTTGACACTGACAGCCAACTCCTATTGACAGTATAACGTTCCATTCTGAGATATCACAAATAATCGTAATAATTGTAATATTGTACATTTTTGTATATAAAACATGAATGCATTTTTTTATATTAACTTTTGTATGTTTTATTTATTTTAAAAGTTTTGTTTAAAAAAAAAATTGACAAGCGTAAACATTACAAATATAAGAACATAAATCATGTAAGGATTAGGTTGGAATGTAATACGAAACACGGTGCGTTTAATTACTGCCTGATGACTTATTTTTATGTAAATAAAAATCTTTTCTAACTTTTAATTCCCATCATCTAGTGACTCAATATTTTTTATATAATCCTCTTACAAACTCTTAATTATAGTAAATATGAACTTGCAAGTGAACGTCACTTGGTTAATTTATAAATAATGTGGGTCCAATCTCGCCATCCTCCTTTGCAAAGATTTTCCAAGTAACGAAAGCTGTAGGGGAAATTCATTTTTTTTGTGGGCAAATTGTTTGCCAATTGTTATCCCACAACCTCGTGCATGAGAGGCGATGCCATCACGACATTTCTCGTCCTAAAAACCAATCAACAAATACGCTTGCGGCCACTAGACTAGACCAGAAAGAATGAAAAGAAGAAGAAAATTATAATATTGGCGCGACACAACAGCCGAAATTATGCGACCGAAAATTCTGCAGGTCCTTAGCAGCGCCGGGCAGCGCGTAGCCGTAGCACCGTAGCACCAATGTAGAACCCGCGTAGCACTGACATAGCTTGAAGATTATTTTGAGGAAAGAAAAGAAAGATAAATTGTACCTTTTGGAGCCAGCGCTGACGACGGACATTTGTCCGCGGACATTTTTGTCCGCCAAAATAGAGGGAAAAAAGACAACACGAGGGACTAAAAATACCACGGACAAAAAGTCCGCCTCGTGTGCGTTACTTGATGCAATTGTAAACGCTCTATTTTGGCGGACGAAAAAGTCCGCGGTCAAATGTCCGTCGTCTGCGCTGGCTCTTGGTCGGATGAAATAATCCCAAAAAGATTCAATGTGTGTTGTTAATGTGAGTCAATGTGAGTGATTATACTCTTTGAACCATAGACATATATATATGGACTGGAAATACCTACGAAAAAAGGGTGCCTACCTACAACTCATATTGTCTCAAAAAATGGCTGCCATTGCTAGGGTTGTATCAATCAAGGAACATGGTGTTACTATAACGAGTATCGATACTAAATACGAGTCGTACTAGTTATCACGTTTGGATCATAATATAGTATACTAACTTATAGTCCGTTCTAACTAAGGTTGCCTACTTTATAGTAACGTATCCTAGTTTATTTTCGATAAACATACTTTATAATTAGTACTCATAGCACAAGCTCTGCTTAGTTTGGGACTAGATGGCGTTGTGTGAAAGTTGTGGAATATGATTTATTTATTTATTATTATTTTTATATATGTAATTAATATATATCTATTTATTTATTTCAGGCCAAACGGCCAGGCTATTATTAATCAATCATTTTAATACACATTTACCAAAAATGCTGTGGGAACAGAGTTATCATGTAATCTCATTACATCAAGTGTTCTATTGAAACAGCTTTCTTCAAAGTGAAGTGAACAGAGGTAAGTACCATTCTTTATGTCGGGGATTAATATTTTCTTCACCAATAGCCTCTAACCACTTTTTCTTTAGTCCTTCCTTTTTAGGAAACCTATAAAAAGTGCAAGTATTTTTATCAATAAATAATTTTGGTTACAGCTATATTATATTAGCATATGAAACTAAAATCAATAGGAAACGTCAGAAGCTATGTGCACGGTTCCAATTGGTGGTTTCTATGGAGAAGAGTCGGCAAGAAACTCCACGGTTACTCAAAATAATTGGCTTTTACAATGTTAACAGGTAGGGGAGGACAGTGTAGGCCTGTCAACAAGTACCAGGTACTTAAAAAAATAGAAGACATTGTAAAAGCCAATTGTTTTTAAAAGAGTAACCGTGGAGTTTCTCGCTGGTTCTTCTGCATAGGAAACCACCATTTGGAAACGTGCATCTAGCTTCTGACGTTTCATAAGTGCCCATGTAGGTTTATGTGAAAGAAAATATTTTGATTTTGGTGCTGTGAACCACGGGCCGGACCTAGCAAGGTTAATCGGAGCTAATAAGACGCAGGACTATTTATGTTAACATAGCAGAATATACCGATATCGTTCCAGCGGAGGAACTAGTTCCGGAAACTATTAGGCAACGGTACAACACTATTCTATTATGACATATTATTGTAAACAAACGAATGAATTAACAAAATAATAAAAAGGTCTGTTATACGGAAATTCACCCAAATATCAATACTTTAGCCATGAATTCATGATCGCGTTACAATTATATCATCGAATGTCTATTATTGTATGTGTTATTGCATGAAAACCGGCTACTAACCTGTGCAAAGAAAGTTGAGGTTGATTTTCATTCTTCCTTGCACCACACTTCACAATACAACACACAGGCATGTTGAATTGCTGTTTTTCAACATTTACATGCAGTTTTAAAGGTAAAGTCCTCGTAATTTTTTCGCAAATCTCAATAATACAAAAAATAAACAACCATTTGACAGCTGAACTACCACGAAACTTGGCGACAAAGATGGCTGCTCTGGCACCTACCTACAACCGTGTATAGAATAACAGGGCATCTCCTGTTATATCCCATCTCAATGCTTTGAACTCATTTGATACTTGACAGCTGCATACTGTGATTGTGACATAAACAAAGTTGTAAAAAATTATGAGTATTAGTAACACAAATAAATCCACTGCTAGACTAGAGATATTTACGATGAAGCTTCCGTTCAACTTTGTTTTGGCTCCTATATTAAAACCTTACCTGGGACGAACACGAATTTTCTGCAATCACCCAACATTTAGCATGAGCATTTACTACACATATATTTATGGAGCGCTTGGATTCGTAAGTTTTTATTTTGTACCTTAGATTGATCAAGCCGAGTGCCCGATGGAATTTCCCATCGGCAAAGATGAAAAATCCACATAGAAGATTTCATCCCCCCTTTAATCCGTTTAGGGACAGAATTTTCAATAATTCTTCTTTCGTGCTTATAGTTTTGTTAGACAAGGAACTCTTGTGCAAAACATGCTTCTAGACCCAACCGTTTTAGTCTGTGCAATGTCTGTTAGTGATTAAATGAACCTGATGATTTTATTAGCTAGACTTAACCCTTAAATGCATGATGTTTACTTATTAAGCAAATTAAATTTATTTGCATGTAAGATTAGCTCAATAGTAAGGAATAAATATTTAAAAAAATATATTCATAAAAATACTTTTTTTTCTTTCTTCAAAATGTGTTGGTGGAAATTTACATCTTTATGCAATCAGAACTAACCTACTGGGAACAAAATGTACAGTGAGATAATAAACTCACTCATTATGGTATTTGTTGAAACAATTATTGTTTTTGTTGAGGCAAAGGTTAATAACATTACATTTAGAACAATGTACCTATACATAGTTGAATATCCCTTACAATTGGGGAATCCCCGTGCTCTGTGGAAACGAAAATATGGCATTGAACTGGTTGATGGAAATTTCAATCACAATGCATTTAAGGGTTAAGACTTTTATCCAGCAGATTTCATCATACACACCATTATTATGTAAGTGCCAGGGATTAGCGTAGATTTTGCTTCAATTTAAACACGTTGCAGATTATAAGTGCAAATCATTTGAGGAAACATCTGGGAGAATTACCTCCCCCCGAACACGAACGACATGTGCGATCAGACATAGAAGTCCGAGATGATATGAACTTCATGCTGGTTCACGATTTGAAGATCATCGCTACTTCAATGGGATTGGTTCAATATGCTTGTCTGATTGTCGGATGCATGACGGTACATATTTAAATGATTTATTAGATAGTGCAAGAAAATATTGCCTACCTGAAACCGCTAACAGCTGAACAGCTAGAAGGACTAGCTGTTTCAGGTAGGTAATATTTTCTTCAGTCTTGTACATCACCTGCTTACGCCATTATAATTATAATTGTTTCTCACTGGGGAAGTGAGAAACAATTATAATTCGACCGATGCGAGAGGAAATTCGAAAACCGGCCAAGTGCGTGTCGGACCATGCAAACCCGTAAACTTGTAAAGCCTACTTAGCTGTGATACGAATAGTTTTTTATTTGTCTTCGTTATACATACTACTACCGTGAATTTTTCACCAAAAACAACTATTTTGTTTGCGGGGTGGGGGGGACGACGACGACGACACACGACTCTAATAAAACCGGCAAAGCGCGAGTCGGATTCGCGCATAAAGGGTTCCGTACCATTATCTATGAAAACGGCAAAAAATCATGTCTGTTGTATGGGAGCCCCCTAAAATATTGTTATAGCGGCAACAGAAGTACATCATCTGTGAAAATTTCAACTGTCTAACTATCACGTTTCACAAGATACAGCCTGGTGACAGGCGGACGGACGGACGGACAGACTGCGGAGCAGGAGTAATAGGGTTCCGTTTTACCCTTTGGGTATGGAACCCTAAAAATTAGCACTTTAAAGCTTAATATTTCACAAACGGATCCCTGAATCGAAAAATTGTTTTTTATAAACTAGCAATATTTTTGAAAGATCTGTCCAACGATACCCCACAACATGGGGTAGACGAGAAAAAAAAAACATCCCCACTTTAAGTACAGGAACACCCTAAAAAAATTTTTTTTCATGATTTTCTTTTACCACTTTGTCAGAGTGATAAATATGTATACAACGTGTAACGGAAAGGGGGTATCAACCCTGAAGGAGGTGAATGTGCTCATGAAACTCAACAACTTTCCCCAAAGAACATAGGTCGAAATATGAAAAAAAAATTTGGCCCTCCCATAGTAAATCAATCAGCTGGTAGTCAGTTTTGTAAGGGAGGGCCAAATTTTTTTTTCATATTTCGACCTATGTTCTTTGGGGAAAGTTGTTGAGTTTCATGAGCACATTCACCTCCTTCAGGGTTGATACCCCCTTTCCGTTACACGTTGTATATATCCATGCCAAATTATAGTTTTTTAGTACTATGAGTCTCTGAGCTAAGCTACGGACGGACAGACGGACGGACGGACAGACGGACATGGTGAAACTATAAGGGTTCCTTGTTGACTACGGAACTCTAAAAAGCCTGACCGGACAGTTCTTATAAGTTAATAATACAATTAAATTTTTCTGATTCATTTTTGGGGAATACCAAAGAATCGACGAATGGACTGTGTGAATGACGATATGATTAGGAAGGGGGTGACGACCGAGATGACGAATAATAGAGAAGTCATCATCTGCCTAGCCTTTTCCCAACTAAGTTGGGGTCGGCTTCCAGTCTAACTGGATGCAGCTGAATACCAGTATTTTGCATGGAGTGACTGCCGATCTGACCTCCACAACCACTTTCACAATTAGGTACTGGGTAATACGATACCCCTTTGTAAGACTGGTTGTCAAAATTTCGGGCTTCTGACTACCCGTAACGACTGTCAAAGATCTACGAATGACAGCCGAGACCAACGGCTTAACGTGCTTTCCGAGGCACGGAGGGGTCTCGGTATGTAAAGATGGTCACCCATCCACAGGCCAACCGCGGCAAGCGTAGCTTAACCTGATCGATCGACCCGTGCGGCTGTTATTATTTAGCTACGGGCCCCTCACCCCTACCGACTTCAACTATGTACTACTAGGTACTACTTCGGTTATCAATTCGGATGTTTCTATTTTTTTTTGGGCATATATGGACGGATTTGCAAAATTCTTTTTTTTTTCCATAGAAGTTTATTACGAAATGGTCCCATTTAAATACCAGTAAAACAACCGCGATTGCTGCTATCGTATATGTATGTATTGTTTACGCAATCGCACAACATAACATCACGTCTGTGCCCTATAAACGCAGATGCAGCTTCCTGTCACTGATATTTACATAGCAAGTAGTGTCATATGAATTTGTTTGGGGTAGGTATAACTAAAAAGTCAAAAATAAAAACTTTTTTATAAAAAAATATAACAAGATTTTATTAATTGTATCGACAATAACGCATACATATAAAATGCTTCTTTGTATAGATCGATACAGAGATAGCATCATGATAGCACAAGTTTAAACCTTAGTGGTTTTTGGTTACTATTTAATATGAATAAACCTGGATTATTATGTATAAATGTTAAATAAATTAAAAAAAAAAAAAACATTTGCACAGTAGACCGCACATCTGTGGTAACAAAACCAGTATACGCTGGCCTATTTTTCTATTGAAACTCCGTACTACTATAGGCCCGCTCATGGGCAATGTGTCACTACGTGCGGTGACTGTGCGAACCATGCTAGTTTGTCTTCTTTTGTAAGGTCAATTTTTACCGTCCGCAGCTGCCATCTAGCTCACAGACCCCGTTCTTTTCCGAAAGAAAAATGCGTTCCAAATTAATATAATTATATTAATGTTGTTTTTTCTATTGGTCCCATAGAAAAAGTTGCATTTGAGGTCTAGTCACTCTCTTTATTTTCCTGACGGTAAAAAAAGTCATCCGGTCTAATTACGTAGGCAGTTTGGTACGATACATCTACGTATGTATAGATTTACTACTAAGTAGTATGGGGTCTGGGAACTAGATGGCGGTATAAAGTACAAAATCGAGAGATGGCCATCTATACGTCAGTACTTACACTTATCTATGGTGCGAACCATAGATATATGATTTACAGACATTTGAAATTAAAAAAAAAATATTTATTAAAACTTACACACATAGTACACACATTTTAATCATTACAGGAAAATCCATCTCTATTCATTCCACATCTCGGTGGCCAGTTACTCGTGGTCACAGTGAAGATTCTCAATGCTCTCCTGCTGGTGGTCCCTATCGACACGAAGGCTATCGGCAAGCTGAGCCACAAAATACCTGCAATCATCCTGATGACGTTCAACTGGCTCCAGGAATTCTGTGTATTTCGACAATACCTATGTGTATGTGATTTATGATTGGTTCTTTTACGTATACATTGTTTGTGCAGTATTTAATTAAATCGTGTTTTTGACGGTCAATGTAGTTATATTTTTTATAAAATTTCCTGAAAAATGCCATTGGTTGTATGTTATTCGAAGCTTGGTATAACTATGTTTACATCTCGATGCCTCCCACGTAAGTTGTTGTAACCCATAAACTGCAATTTTACAGGAGAGCGATTCATAGATACTATTGAATCAAAATCAAAATCAAAAGTCATTTATTCAAACTAGGCTGAGAATCAGCACTTTTCGAACGTCAAAATTACAAAAGACAGTCCCCCAAAACGCCCGCCCTTCACCACTTCCTAGTGCTTTCGCTGGGAAGAAGAAGTGGCGCAACAAACTCCCAGCAGCACAGCTGTCTGTTCAGTTAGAAAATACTTGACTGAATACAATACAAGGTATGCAAAGTAATTAACATTACAAGACACAGGACACTAAATTTAATTATTTGCCATTTATGTCAGCTAGCAACGCCAATATACCAAGAAATACAATAAAAAACTATACGTAGGTACTCAAGCAAAAATTAATAAATGAAAATTAAATATTAAATAAAAGCCTCCAGGTATGAAGGGTTTGTCCGCTAACATATTTATGCAATGCTGGGTTCTGTTTACATAGCTGTCGCTTGAAGTCACAAATGATAAACTAGGACCATCGAAGGAAACTAAATAAACAAGTTATTACTAATTATAACAATAATAAAACCATGGTCATTGGCAATAAAAACTGCACTTTTCAATTATTTTTTTATTAAATTCTGTATGTCAATATATTTAGTAATAAAGTATTACTAAATAGTAGAATTATTAGTATATATGTGAATATATACCATCACATATTTTTTTTTTATGTGATGGTACTGTAAGTAGTTAATAAAGTATTTCTAGCTATATTCACATACTGTATTTTGTGGCTTACAACGACTTACGTGGGAGACATCGATCTGTTTCGATTAACTCTTTGTAGGTACTGTCATTTTAATAATAAGTAGATGTCTAATACCACACGGACTTCTCTTCAAGACGACATCGAAAATGAATGACTTGGGTTATATAGTATAGGCACAGTATGGGTTCTTTGATAAGGCACATGAAGTTTTTGATACAGACAGGACGTAGACAGCATCAAAGATCATCTTCATCTTCTTCCTCCAGCTAAGAACACTGTAACGAAATGACTTCAGTGGGTTTGTCAACCATGATGGTTTTGGTGACTACCCTTATCGCTAGCATTGTAGCGCTCTACCATTCATTCCGCTCTTATTCTCTACCGGTCATTACCTAACTTTGTAATTTTGTATATAGACAATAAATATCCTGTATGCGTGCCTGTATGCTAATCTTGAATCACGTACTTAATTTTGTATTGTAGAGGTTATTCTGTTTATGTGGCCCTTTTTTCAAAGACTGGAAATAGAACGGTCTTGCGTAAGGGAGCGAGAACGAGCCTTCGACCGCAGATGCATTACAAGCAGGAGACCGTTTAAACATTTCTTTAGGAATAAATCGGTAAGGGCTCTACTTGTGTTTTAGGTATGATAAAATACTTATTTTTATTAAAAATAATTTATTTTGACATTGACCACTGACAATGGCATTGCAATGAAAATTCCATACGCCATCCGACTGTCACTTATCAATTCATATTTCTAAATGCGCTGCATTATGTAATAACGTTCACTAAACTCCATTTTGCGAGAAAATTCGTGTGGTTACTCATGGAATGAACCTTCATTAGAATAGTTTTTCCGTGACAACTACCAGGATGATTTACAGTGACTGAAATGAAACAGCATGGAAACGGAGAGTAATGCTTTCTTGAATCAGCTTCGACTGAAGCATGAGAATCACGCGAATGTTGTAAGTTCACTTGCTTTAGAAAACTTCTTGCTTATCTCAAGTTTGTGTATTCATAGATTAAATGGGGCTTTTAAACCACTCTTACAGCCCGTTCACACATGGTCTCCGTTTTACTGGTCCGTTACTGCCCCCCCCCCCCCCCTCAATCGTCTTCTACAATAATTTTATAAAGAGGAAAGATTTGATTGTTTGTTTGTATTGAATAAATAGGCTCCGAAACTACTGGACCGATTTGAAAAATTGTTTTATCATTAGAAGCCGACATTATCCCTTATGAACATAGGCTACTTTTTACTGCGTAAAATGCTTCATTCCTACGGGAAAACGGGTAATAGGACAACGGGTAGTATGAATTATCCTTTCGTACTTATCTTTTTCACATAAGTTCTAAACGGCTGAACCGTTTTTATTTTTTATATGGGTATTTCGATGGTTTCCTGGATTATTTTAAAAATACAATTGGATCCGGTAGGTGGCGCTGCTGTCGGTATGTCAACTACTAAACGGCTTGACCGATTGGGTTGAAATTTTGTAATCGTATCTTTCTATACATATACAGGGTGTAACGGAAAGGGGGTATCAACCCTGAAGGAGGTGAATGTGCTCATGAAACTCAACAACTTTCCCCAAAGAACATAAGTCGAAATATGAAAAAAAAATTTGGCCCTCCCTTACAAAACTGACTACCAGCTGATTGATTTACTATGGGAGGGCCAAATTTTTTTTTCATATTTCGACCTATGTTCTTTGGGGAAAGTTGTTGAGTTTCATGAGCACATTCACCTCCTTCAGGGTTGATACCCCCTTTCCGTTACACCCTGTATATAACCAATTACATTAACTACATTATTTAAGCAAAATATTTATATTTTCTATCTTTGTAATTCAGTAGGTAACTAGCAACTGTAGGTCGTCGTCGTGTCTCTCGAACTTGGCATGTAGACGCTTTAGGGACGTAGGCACCCGGTAAGAAAGGATTTCGAAAAATTCCTCCCCTAAGGGAGTGAAACTGGAGATCAAAATTTAAACGGTGCTAATTCCGAATTCTACGCAAACGAAGTTGCGGGCGTATGCTAGTACGTAATAAATGAACTGCCCCTATTCAGTATACAGTAAACGGAATACGAATCCGTCATGTATCCGTACAACTTTACCGGATACAAACTGTGTGTGGGGTGAGAGGGCCGCGCGGGCGGTGCAGCTAAACAAAGAGGTTCGTACGCGCACGCATTGTCTATTTCGCATTCATAGAGAACTCGTATCCAGTAATGATGGATACGTTGAACGTTACACGATGCCTATGTGTGAACAAAGCATAATTTTTGCCGTATCCGTTAAAACGGGTACCGTAAATACGGAGACTATTGTGAACGGGCTGTTACGTATTTGACGGAACATTGATGGTCCACAAATTAGAACAGTGCACGGCAGCTTTAATCATAAGATACATACCATCACGCCTATATTCCCTGAAGGGTTGGTTGGGCACAGGTGTATGTATAGCAACGCCTACATGTTGCCTGTAATGTTTAAGTAACATGTAGTACGGGTCAGCCAATTATCATCAACCGGGCGCAAATCGAGGCTGGACTAATCAACTATCATAAACTGTCTGTAAATAAAACCGGGACAACACTGATAATGACAATGATTTTCTAGTGCTAATAATTGATGGATGTCTGTTTAGTAAGACTGTTTAGTAACTCATTTTTCTAGCCTAAAGTGTTTTGCAGCTAACCCACGTCAGCGGCGAGAATCCGGAAGGCCTTAAAATAAAGTTGCGGGCACTGCTGGTTGCGCTTCTTGGCGTGTCCATGTCGGCATGTGCCTTTGCGTCCCAGCCGGTCGAACTGGAGTTGGACGATGATGAGGTCGCACAGAAACTTAACAACGTTAGCTTTGCTAGGAGGTACCACATACCTTTACATATCATCATGTGAATACCTTTACGCATCATCATTTGCCTTTTCCCAAGTGTGTGTTGGGGTTGGCTTCCAGCCTCACCGGATGCAGCTGATTACCAATATTTTACATGAAGCAACTGCCTATCTGACCTCCACAACCCAATTACTGAGTAATGCGATACCCCTTGGTAAAACTGGTTGTCAGACTTTCAGGCTTCTGACGACCCGTAACGACATGGCAGTCAAAGATTCAAGAACGACAGGCGAGACCATCGGCTTAACGTGCTTTCCGAGGCATGGGGGTCTCAGTATGTAAAGATGGTCAACCATCCACGGACCAACCACGACATGCGTAGCTTAGGGCGCTTTCAATTTAGATGGTTGGTGCCGGACTGCTGCAGTCCGGGTATCGTACTGCGTACGGGCGGTTATGATTTTTCATACAAAATGTCTCGACGCAAGGTCGTGCGAGAGATGAAAAATCATAACCGCCTGCAGTCATAACCCGGACCAACCGTCTAAATTGAAAGCGCCCTTAACCTGATCGATCGACCTGTGCGACTGTTACGAGTATTACATAGCCACAAGCCCTCGTATGAATTTGTTAATTCGATCTATTGTAGTAACCAACTAGCCAATATAGAAATGCAATAGGCAAAAGTCTTTACCAACGTGGGTTTGGTGGATTGATTAATGTATGTAGGAAGTCTTCTATAGGAATAATATGTAAATAATATTCGACTCAAGGTTCAGAGCAGTGGCCCAGTGGTAACGGCCGCGACTTGCGAGTTGTGGTCATAGGTTCGAACCCCGACAGCTAACTAAATGCTCAGTAGCGAGGACAATCAAATCACGTGTAAATTTATAATAATTAAGACGTGGTTTAGTGACTGTACTATGACCTAACTTAGTTATAAGGCCCTTTTCTCTCTGGATGGTAGGGTTTCCTATCCTATAATATAATTATATTTTCCAACCTCCATGCAAGCGAACCTGCCGACAAAAGCTAGTGAACAATAAATGAACCACCGAATACCGCCTGCAAGTATAATAATATAAGCGAGTTGCTTGTCACGTTGCTGCACGCTTGCTCAGGTATCTGTAAATGGTTTTCGTTCCATCTTCAAGCCCTTCGATAGGCTCGTTGTAAGTTTTTGGAAAACCAATTCTTCTTCTTCTTCTTTTCGTCTCGATGTATTCTTCCTCGTTGTTTCTTTTATATTGTTTGAGCCCAGTAGGTGGCCCGTGGGGCCCGTAGCTAAATAATAACAGCCGCACAGGTCGATCGATCAGGTTAAGCTACGCTGGCCGCGGTTGGTCTGTGGATGGGTGACCATCTTTACATACCGAGACCCCTTCGTGCCTCGGAAAGCACGTTAAGCCGTTGGTCCCGGCTGTCATTCGTAGATCTTTGACAGTCGTTACGGGTAGTCAGAAGCCCGAAAGTCTGACAACCAGTCTTACCTAGGGGTATCGTATTACCCAGTAACTGGGTTGTGGAGGTCAGATAGGCAGTCGCTCCATGTAAAATACTGGTATTCAGCTGCATCCGGTTAGACTGGAAGCCGACCCCAACATAGTTGGGAAAAGGCTAGGCAGATGATGAGCCCAGTAGGTGGCCACGTTGATTGCGGCATCCACGGAACAGAAAAAAACGTGTGCGTTCGCGCAGCGGAATGTTGTCGAATTTAAAGATTTTAATTATGCAGATATTTAGTGTATGACGTCGTATAATTGTGTATGGTAAAAAAAAATTTGTGCACGCAGCCATTGTGGAGAAATTCACCAAAAACTGATTCCGCTGGGCGAACGTTGTCCTGGCGGAACTTTTTTTAATCCATAGACTTTAGAAGAAAAGAGATGTGTCCAAAAATTAGTGTGTATTTGTGTGTAATTGTGTATGTATGAATAAAATTAGTGCATGCATAAACTTCGGAGAAATTCAAGTTTCCGCTGCGCGAACGTTTGGCCATTAGCTAGTTTTCATATAAAGCGCTTACATAGAGAGCTGTAGATTTTTACATACGTTGTTTTGAATTTGTTTATATTTGTTTAAAAAACAGATTTAGAAAAAATCGTAGGGCTTAAAAGATAAAAATATAAACGTAAAATACGCTTATTAGGTCTTAGTTCTTAAAGTATGCACTTTGGGGTCTAGATTTTCACGTTTATACAAACCTTGTAAGTGTCTGCAACATGTTGCCAAGTATCAATGATGTTCCGTTAGTAATTAAAGAGTTATAGGACAATTTACCATGAATAGATCACTGTTTACAAAGCAGTCAAATATCACGACGTTCTAAAGGAATTGCATGGTAAAATGTATGCTAATAATTAGTGTATTCATTCAACTATTCACATGCAAAATTTCATGTCATTAAATTCAGTAATTAAAGAAAAACAATTATAATACTGACGAAGCATCGAAAACCTACATAACCCGACCAAGTTCGGATGGCTACAAAAAAGCGGCCGTGCAATATATTTAGGTCACATCCCAAAATTTACAGTATAATATCGGTATTGAATTGGTATAGGTGATAACACAATTGTTGTTTCGATATAATTTATAGGTAATTTATTTTTGTACACCTACTTTTTTAAATGTATTTGACTATGCCAGAAAGTGGGTACTATTTACGTAGGTACTTTATTTAAGTATGCGCTTGAGACTTGAGATATAATCTAGATATACTAATTAAGACAAATAAAATTCATACAGCTAATTTCTATTGAAGAATTCACGGATCAGGATTCTAACTATAGACCCCTTAGGGAAATTAAATAATTACCACATGTAATGTAAGTACTACTGTTTAGGTAAATATTTATCATATTGTAGCTTATTACACTATTTAACCAATGGACTAGGCATGCACGAGCGTTCCCCTTTGCAACTTTAGTGGATCAAACAATGTAATAACTTAAAAAAAACTACTTCTTGAATCGATTTTTTAATTGATGTAAACCGTTGTACTGGTAGTGACTTATGTATGTGAGCGTGTTCCCCCGCACCCCACCAAAATATGCAGAATTATTTTGTTCGAAGCGGTACGCTTAAGGCTAGTCCTTTGGTTAAATAGTCTAAGTATTGTAGTTATGAATTGATCAAAAATATTCTAGTGTGAAAAAATAGACAACGCGCTGCGCGCAACGAGCGATAGGCGGCTTCCCGCTTGAAACGGTACTTCCATCCTTGAAGAAAAGAGAGGGCAATATATTTTCATTAGCCGCGGCCCGCGCGTATTCGTTTGCTGTTGAACTTGAACCTGAATAGAAAATTACAGAATAACTACTGAATTAACTAAACGACCGACCAGATTGTAACGAAATGTTGAAAAGAAATATTGTTATTAAATAATCACCTTATATTTATTACCTATATGTAATGATATACGTATAAGGCAGATTTTTATTAGCTACTTTCTTTTTGTGGGGTTATGTGTAGAGATGGCAATAACGGCTGTTTTTCAATAATTAATTATTCATATGATTCTATATCACTAAGACATACTCCGCTTAAAAGGAAAACAACTAATAAAGTAAAGTAAGTTATTATTAAAAAAATATTTTTCATTCAAGAAATGCAATTGTTTTATTTTTTCCTAACGCTTGTGTACGCAACTGTACCATATTAATAAATACTATATTGGAAGGTTAAGAACGTTTCTTAAATATATGGCACGGCCGCTTTTTTGTAGCCATCCGAACTTGGTCGGGTTATGTAGGTTTTCGATGCTTCGTCAGTATTATAATTGTTTTTCTTTAATTACTGAATTTAATGACATGAAATTTTGCATGTGAATAGTTGAATGAATACACTAATTATTAGCATACATTTTACCATGCAATTCCTTTAGAACGTCGTGATATTTGACTGCTTTGTAAACAGTGATCTATTCATGGTAAATTGTCCTATAACTCTTTAATTACTAACGGAACATCATTGATACTTGGCAACATGTTGCAGACACTTACAAGGTTTGTATAAACGTGAAAATCTAGACCCCAAAGTACATACTTTAAGAACTAAGACCTAATAAGCGTATTTTACGTTTATATTTTTATCTTTTAAGCCCTACGATTTTTTCTAAATCTGTTTTTTAAACAAATATAAACAAATTCAAAACAACGTATGTAAAAATCTACAGCTCTCTATGTAAGCGCTTTATATGAAAACTAGCTAATGGCCAAACGTTCGCGCAGCGGAAACTTAAATTTCTCCGAAGTTTATGCATGCACTAATTTTATTCATACATACACAATTACACACAAATACACACTAATTTTTGGACACATCTCTTTTCTTCTAAAGTCTATGGATTAAAAAAAGTTCCGCCAGGACAACGTTCGCCCAGCGGAATCAGTTTTTGGTGAATTTCTCCACAATGGCTGCGTGCACAAATTTTTTTTTACCATACACAATTATACGACGTCATACACTAAATATCTGCATAATTAAAATCTTTAAATTCGACAACATTCCGCTGCGCGAACGCACACGAAAAAAACAGTGGAAGTGCAATGCAACAACATTACTATAGGAACCGTTGTCGCCAAACTCACACAAATAAAGCGATAATAATATAATGCACTACAAATAAGCAATTCGTTTGATTTGTCGTTTTAATTTTAGTCAAAACTAGCATAAGTCACAGATCCTACATCTGGTAATAAACCTTCACACTGTATAAATAGGATTTATTTTGCTTTAGTGCAGAAAGTATTTACGACGTTTAATAATCTAAAGTCAAACTAGATTCGATTGACGAGTAAATTCTGCTACTTGACCATAGATGGCGGTATTCTCAGTGGTAGCCATTATAAATTTAATTACGTTAGCCATAAGGTTGACATTCGCGTCAAAGATCGATATCTATTGCTACTCGACCAAGGCCACACCAGTGCAGACACATTGCATTTTAAATTACATTATCGATATCGATAGATACCCGATTTCTTAATTCGAAAAAAATAAGTCATGTTGGTAGTTCAGTAAAACTGTAGGAAGAATGTCGTAGTATTATTTAAAAATAAAATACATAATTATATTAGTCACTGACCAGTCAGGTCCCAAATACGGTAACTGTCAGGCACCGCAGGTACGAATATGTATCAGTAAAAAATACTCTTTTTCCTAATACGAAAGAGTATTTTTCTGTTCCGTGGCGGCATCAGTGGGATTCATAAGGTCATCAGAGGTGCAGGTGGTACTCCGGCCATTCCAAGTGGGGCGTGGTTTGATCAGAAGCACCGCACTCGTACTGGATGTTGGATGGGTCAGTAATCCCCCGTTTTGGCAAATTGTGTCTGCAGCGGTCTACTTGGGTACGCAATCGATTGAGAGCTTTTGGACGGATCCTCCGACCAGACGGGTGTTGTGTGTCGTGTCTGGTGGGCAACTGCCCGATGGTTGATGTCGGGACGTTGTATACAACGTGTAACGTTAAATGCGCAAAACCTTAGACACCCCAACTGATTTTTAATTCAACTGACCTATTTCAGAGAGAAAAAAAAACATTAAAAAAATTGTATAGGTTTTATGTGCTGTTTTAGTTTTACTGGCAATTCTGATCGTTTTTTGCGTCTGCGACGACACTTTATCGAGGGAGGAGTCGTCACCGGGCCGCCGCGCCCCGCTGATATTATCATTTACTATCTACGCTCATAAAGAACTTAGGTTATCTTTGAACAGTGATTTAAATGTTTCCATCACACTTTTCCAGGCTTTGGAAAAAACTTTTCCAACATTCTCACCATTTCACAATATTGAATGTTTGTGTACAAAAACGCCATAGTCGCGGAATTCGCGCGCACGCACCGCCGGGGTAACGGGATAAAACAATTACACCTGTGACGCATGTGCAGGCGCCGCTCAGGCTGAACTAAACATGGCTACTGTCACGTATTTCACAGGCCCTTCTAACTCTTAGGTTACGTTTAAGTTAAAAAAGATAGGTAGCATTATTGTTTACTTCAAATTGTCTTATTTATGGTACTGTATGGAAGATTCGTATTTGCATTGAAATAAAAGCTATTATTATCCCGCGTATGAGAAAATTTAAATTGGCCGACAGCAATTTTTGTTTGTTTAGCTATTTTGGTGGGTTTGCGCCTGTGATGGCTTGACCTATTAATAAATAGGTACACGGCAACGTTTTTAATGAAGATTTTTTGAAAAATGTGACCTACAGTAAAAAGTGGTTCAATTGATTCTGCTCGTTATTCTGATCAAACTATTTTCAGGTTTTGCGCATTTAACGTTACACGTTGTATGTATAGGTATGCTGGTTACGCGGTAAACTCTGCTTACGCGATGCAGGGTTTTAAATGATATCGGTAGTGATGCGTAGTTCGCATGTGGCGATGTAGATGCCGCCACAGGCCACTGCAGACCAATGAATAATGTTCCATGTTCCTACTCATGTTACAGAATTACAAAACCAACAATTCGACTTGTGATGGGTTATGGGAAGCTCAGTGCATTTGTCACCGCAACAACTTCATTGCTTTTATTAGTCGCTGTTATGTCTAAGGTATATTATTTAAAATTGATGTTTTTAGGGTTCTAAAAGCCTTATTACACTACGCAATATTCAGGGACCCGTTCTCTAAATCAGGATAGTGGATTAGGAGAAAGGGAGAAAAGGTCCCTATAAAAAAAAAACACGTCACCTAAATATCGGGCCCTAAATATAGTGCAGTGTTATAGCGGTTTAACCGGCCCTTGTTACTTTCTAAGCCTCCGCATTTAAGTTCACCACAAATACCTAATGTAGCCACGGAATCTACGGTTTTTAGTTGCTTGAAATACTGAGTTTACATAGTGAACACACTTAATCGACGCGGAATCGGCTTAAGCTGGCCACGTATTACCACACTTGTAGAAATAAGTTCGACGCGGTGTTGAGACGCGACGTTCTAGTTGAAAAAATATTTAGTTATGAATTAAGTTCTTTTCTGACCTGCTCAAGCGTCACGATTTCACGTGGAAAAGTGTGGTCACTCCTTTAACCTTTTGAACGCCAATCACTTGTGTAATACGAACTTGTATACAAGTGATTGGCGTTCAAAAGGTTAAACAAAATAGACAATCGTATTTTTTTTTTCGTTTATAATTTTATTCTTTTTCAATACCTATCACATATGTGAAGTTGTACCTGTTACCATTTAATTTGACCGTGTATTTCTGTCGAAGCAATCGTGGTGGCGTCGAGGAGCTCGTTGGTTGGCAGCTCCAGCGCTGCTGGTGGCCGCTTTAGAGACGGCGTCGGATGCCAGCGATGCCATGCTTGCTGCCGTGCTCCGCGGCTCGGCAGAACCGGGCAGAGTCATTGCGCAGACCGCCGCCGCTGCCCTGCTTATCACCGTTGAGATTCTTGTCTGGTAGGTTATAAGACCATATGGACCGATCGGTCTATGTCGGCTCAACCAAAGCACCTGCCATCTAATCTCTTCACCACCCTTGGTTGATTGGTAGAGAATGCCTAAGGCATTAAGTCCACCTTTGTACCTTTTTGTGTGCGAAAAGTTTAAATAAATAAATCTCACCTTGAAAGTTTAGGTGAATTGAGCTAGAAGTGAATCGTTAGGATTTTCACTTCTAGCACGAGCTGTCAATCTTTACCGTCAAATGGGCCTGACGCTTGGGATTGACAGCTCACTTCAAACTCTCTTCACCTAAAGGGGATTGAAGATTTTTATATGGAGCCTGGCATACCTACCTGTTCGCCATTATTTTATTTATTATTTTTCATAATGGCGGCTACACATGAAACCTACGTTATACATATAAATCGACAGCTGACATCAATGCAAACAGAATAACAATAAGACTAAATCGTGTTATTGGGAGTCCGAATTTGTGAACACTTCGTCCCGGTTTTTTAGAGACGCCAGCTCATCAAGCCACAACAATCCGTCTTTCTTTAATAGATTTTCAACTTTATCGATAAAGCATATTAGGTTCAAAGTTGATTGTAAAAATTTTACAGTTTTGGGTAGCTTGATGTGCTGGCGTTTGTACCTATAACGGAATAATAGCTGTCCGTGACACCTATTTTTCATAGATTTTATAGAATGCTTAGGTACCTATGCCATCATTGACAGTTTTCATGAAAATTCACGCCACAAGTTGGCGCCACTTTTATTTACAAGATGTCTTCCATTTCGACAATGAATATAAAATATATGATGACGTTCATCATTCCTTCATTACGACTATAGAAAATATTGGCGCTTTTTTGACACTAGACAGGTGCCCGGACCTGACGTCTCTGTGCTGCCACCTAGTGAACATTGATAAGGTACATACCTATGTAAGTACTAATCAATCATATTATTTGCTACAGGTACTTCATAGCGAAATTTTTCGAGTATAATCCACCGCAGTCGGCTGAGGAACGAGAAAAAGAAAATCGGATAGGACCAATACCAGAATAAATTAATAATGTTTCATCATACACACAAATAACTTTTTTGTTTATAAATCGCTTATCTAAAACAATTTTTACAAGACTTTTTTTGAAATCTACGAAACTTGTAGATATAGAGCTTATAATTAACTCAAAAATACTCAAAAAAACTTACGTCAACATTGATCTAGATCTATTTACGTAGGTTTTATTTTGTAAGTACATACTTTTGAGTTCATTAGAAGTTTGTTTTTGAAAAGGTTTTTACTTACATTTTATTTAATACTCATTGGTGTCAACATTGTTGAAGCAACATGTTTGGGAGCGTGCCCACGTGTAACTTTTATCTCCGCAACTAATTTGTTTCTCACATCAAGTCTACGGGTTTGTATGAAAGTGCGCGCTTGTAGCGACGCGACGGCTTTTGGCCCAGGCGTTGAAAACAGGCCAGCTGCAACTGTTGCCCCGTCTATTGGTTGCAATGCAGGTACGCTCACGGTGACAAAAAAGTTTCCGGCCAACAAAAAAAAACTGTAGTCCCGGTACTTTCAAGGGAGTTATTTGGTGTGGTAACGCTCTATCTCCTGTCCATGAAGAAGGTTCTCGTTTTATAATAATAATAATAATAATAAATTTTTATTTCATAAAAAGGAGATTGTAGTATATGAGGCATACACAGAGTTAACACATATAGGTTTGTACAATGTCAATCACAATCCGGTGGGTGAAGTTCTGTTTTCCTAGCTAGGTTACAGAATAACCTGTATTAAGGATTAACAGTCCCTGTCCCTTACAAAAGTTACAAAAAAACTAGTACAATATTTTTTCTTTTATACTACAATATTTTTTTAATAATTGAATACGTGCTGGTGTGTGTGTGTGTGATTGTCTGTGTGTGTGTGTAAGTGGTATGTGCGTGTGTGTGAGTGTGTATGTAATGTAGTGAAATAGAGAGTGTGTGTGCGTTTTGATTGAAGTTGAGTGAGGTAATATTTGATCTGTCACTGACACCTAGTGAGATAAATATCTGTTTCGTCATAGCTTTTATTTTGAAGAAAAGAACGTAGGATTTTTTTACATTTAAAGTAAGATAGTCCGTAGATTAAGCAGAATTTGTTAAATTTATTGTACAGAGTTGGGCCTAAGCAGTTGCAAAATCTACGTGCAAATGATGTGCGTACTTGTGGAAGAGTGCAAATTAAGTCTTTCCTACGCTTAGTTACTATCTTATAAGGGGTTTTAAGGTGCTGTAGGAGAACTGTTTGAAGGATGAAATGTTGTCGGACGTTAAGAACACTACAACTACTATACAATAGATCAGTAGGAAACATGAAGGGTCTTGGGTAGCTACTTTCAGTACCGCTCTGTGTGCAATCTCGAGTGGTTTTAGTACAGTTTTCGCAGCACCACCCCAGCAGGTGATACAGTACGTAACAATAGATAAGCACAGGGAAAAATAAACTGCACGTAAAACTGAAGGTTTTTCTGAACCGTTTTAACCTGAAGGGCATGCTTTTGAAGATATAATATTTCTAATATTATAATATTAAATTATAATATTTATAATATTTCTATAAGGGCTGGGATTTTCGCCCTCTAGAAATTTCTAGAACATTCGAGAGCATTCCACAAGGTTGTGGAATGTTCCTGAGCGAAGCCGGGTACCCCAGCTAGTAGAAAATAAATATATTATCTATGTTCAATGATGAAATCATGCCGATGATAGCGACAACACTCGAATTGAGGTCAAAATAATTAAACGCATGAGTGATAAGACAGTTTATTGTTTTATATAACAATATTTAATATTTACACATAGTTCAATATATAGCTAACTCTAATAACTGGTTAAAATCTACTCTTTGTGTGTAAATACATATTATATTTAACATTTCCAATCCTGAGATTTTACAAAATCTAAAAGGCACTATATTTTGTGCAATATTAGTTATTACAATAAATAAGCAATCAGTGGTATGTTATCACAGTGCATATTATTCAATCACATGTTAATACAAATATCTTCTCTAATAAAAAAAAAAACTGTTTTACAAAAGAAGCCTTATTCTCTTAGCTTTTACTAAATATTTGGACAATTTTGATATGTATTATTATTTTTTAATTACCCTTCTACGGATAGTGCGGAGAAGGAAAATGTCTTAAGAAAAGTTTTGAGTATGAATATGGATGCCTATAAGAGTAAGGGAAGACCTAAGAAACGATGGATGGACTGTTTAACCTTTTGAACGCCAATCACTTGTGTAATACGAACTTGTATACAAGTGATTGGCGTTCAAAAGGTTAAAATATGATATGGCTAAAAAGGAGGTGACTACCGAGTTTACGAGTAATACGTCTGGAAGTATGGAAGAAAAATACATGTTGCGCCGACTCCAAATAAATTGGGATAAGTGAAAGAGAATGATGAGTTTATTCAGTCTCGGGATCTTAATCGAATCGTTATTGAAATATTGCTGAAACTGGGATTACTTGCTATTTGTGACAACAGTCACCATAGTTTAAAGGACTAATGTTATTTTCTACTTCCATATTCATTTTTAGGGTTCCGTACCCAAAGGTTAAAAAGGAACCCTAAAAACCCGCTCCGCTGTCCGTCCGACCGTCCGCCTGTCACCAGGCTGTATCTCATGAACCGTGATAATTAGACAGTTGAAATTTTCACAGATGATGTATTTCTGTTGCCGCTATAACAACAAATACTAAAAAACAGAATGAAATCAATATTTAAGGAGGCTCTCATACAACAGACATGATTTTTTTGCCGTTTTTATAGATAATGGTACGGAAACCTTCGTGCGCGGATCCGACTCGCGCTTGGCCGGTTTTTTGAATTATAATTATATTATCAATAATATTTTCCTCGTAATAATGCCCCTAGTTACAATAATAATTATGAGTCAGATAGAAGTATAACATTAGCAAGTATAACTACATCACAGCGGTTTACCAAGCATCATATGTGTCCATAATAACTATTTACCTAATTATTCATTACTACTAACTTCAGCAAAGCTAATGCTAGGAATAAGTATAAAAAATCTTTTCTTGATAAATATAGGTCTCAAAAATATGAAATCCTTAAGCATACCTAATGCCTCTACAAGTTTCACAAACAAATGACTTCTTGTTTGGGAACTCTAAGCTCCTACGATTCATTTCACTGTCTACCCAGCCAAGCAAACGATCCTTCAAATACAATATCGTTTCCTGACGAACCACGCCTTGTTGGAAGAATTCTTTTAAAACTATAGTAATGCCATTGTCATTCTCTCTACTTGCGTCGCCGAGCGGTCTTTCGTGTTTCATGTAATTGAACACAAACTTTACTATTTGGACAATCAGATCTTCTTCAGGGCTCAGCAGTCGAAGTCTAGCGATGTCTTCAGGTACGAGTTTAGACAACACGTTGAAAGATATTGTCATTAAATTGGCATAAACATCTTGACTTAAATTTTCTAGCATGAGAGCCACATTTTCGGCGCCGGACGCGCTGACTCGAACGAGAAGGGAACCGATTCTTAATATTTCTCCCGGATGAATGCCGACCAACGTATTATTTTCTTCCTCGCCTTCGATATAGCCGGCAACGGCATTCGTGGAGGGTGCTATCCGAGTTGGCATGTTGTTGCTATTAACTGAAGCAGGGCCCAGATTACTGAAAAGCTGTGCCCTGCCTTCCTTCCCGAGGTTATACAGCTCTCCAGGGTTGAACTTATGTTGAGCGTTCAAGTTGACTTGTCCATCGGAAGTCATGGATATTCTGAGCTTGTGTTGGTTGAGGTCTTTGTTAATGCGGAGTACGTCGGCGAAGTATTGGTCTTTGTCAAAGATGTTCTGTATGCCTCTGATGACTTCAGTGTTGCCCTGAACTGCGCCTTGTATCCTCCTTGATTCAGCACTGATTTTGTCGAACATTTTCCTAGCAAAAAAAAAAAAAACAAAAACAATTTAATACATTCTCTAATACATGAAAGTGTTAATGGTAACTATTACTTCGTAGTTTGACCGTTGTAAAGATACAGCGCTAGGTACATCTTTTGGCGCTTGAACGACAGACAGGGGGTACGATGTTGGTAAACATTTTGGATAACGTTTTGTGAAATTGCAAAAAAAAAATGGCGGCGTATGTTTCGATTTTGGCCAGGTGCCGGAAGACCTTTGAACAAATGTAAAATATTTTCACTTCAAGAACATTGACTTATAAAAGTACATTTTTTACTGACCTGTGTCTATTACTCCTGAGTGTGGAGCGATACTCGTTGATAGCTTTAGCCTGAGCGTCCTCGATAATACTCTGCGCGGTCCGATTAGATACCACAGCATGACAGAAGAAGAGAGTCGCTGACGCGAATTGGAACAGTTCTAGCTTCGTCGGCTTTTCTCCGTGCTTGCGATACTAAAGAGAAAGGGATATTGTTAAAAGGAGGGTCTCACAAAATACAAGATAAAATAAGATTTCGAGGAACATTTCGCCATGCTTTGTAGTTTTTTTTAATACATATTTACCAACAATTTGTTTTAATCTAGGGCAGATGATGATGATAATGATGATTTATTACCAAGTCTTTTTTGAAATGACAATATTTGTTTGCATATTTTTATTATTAGTAAACATCCCTTTTATAGCCATCTTGAAATATACAACATTATTTTTAATATATTGCAAACCTGAATATTTTGCTGAGTTAGTTTGTTTAGAATATGTAACTGAATCGATTCCAATCATTTTTACACCATGTTATATTTTGCCCCAAAAATATTTAAAAGAGGAGGTTACAAGTTGGACACCGAGCGACACTAAGTACATATCCGCAATCATATGCGCACAACACAGGTCACGGCCGGTTGGCCTGCGGCGCGTGGTAAGCGGTAACCATCTTTTAGTACGGACAAGCAGGTAACATAACAAGCTTATAACTTGGTGATTTTTCATGACACAGTTTTGAAATTTTGTACATAGATTCTTTACATAAAAATACTAGATACGTGTTTCGGGTTTGGCATATACTAAAACTAATGTTGTATATTACGTTACAACCAAAACGGGCTCGGTTAGGAGCACCACTGAAATAATACACCTCTAAAATATGTCGTATATAGAACCAACGATCCAATGTTCAAACGATATACCTTCACTCAATTTAAGTCGCCATTTCAAGTCTCATTCTGTTGTCACTTAAAGGTCCACTTATGTGACAGAAATACTTTTAAGAACACCGACCGGCGCACATCTAGCTCATGAATGCGCAGTTTTTACAGTCAAAAAAATATCAGCTTAATCTTTCTTGAAATAACGTTGAAAATAAGTAGCTCGATGCCGCTTCTGGGCAGTCAGCCACGCTGATTTGATCAAAAACAGAGGGGGCACGGTTTACCACAATGAAGTTTAGGATTCACTACGATATGGCGATACGCACCTTCAGTATAATGTGAAGCAAGCTGTTTACGACGCCCGCTCCTCCTGTGACCATGTTTGCGTGACGTAACACCTCCACCGACACTGCCAGCGCCTGTCCTGTCTACAATAATAAGCTTGTATATTAATTAATTCAGTGTACTGATAAATATGGCAAGGGAGTGAGTAAATTGTACTCGAAAGTGATTCGTTGTAAGTGAAGTGTAGCCGTTACTCAACCGTATACGCTGCGTAACTACGATCATAGTTTATCTGTAATCATATTATCGACGCGAACCCAACGCAACGTTTACGCGGCGTCAACGCGGGGTCGCCTAGCCCCAGATGCGAAGACGAGCTCTAGAGGTTTTTTCAAGTAAAAGGGCGGTAGCTTTCAGAGGAACTTTGTTGGCCCATCCTTGACGCCGCAATATTATCAGTTGTGACGTCAGTGATTCGATGCTATGCTAGGATACTGGTTATTATGGTCTGTTGCAAAAGTATATGATTAAAATGTAAACAAATAGACCAGAAATCATACCTGTATATGGCAATTTGTAGTGCCACCTACAAATTTAGTGCTTTGATTTGATCATTTGAATACTTTAAACTCTCAACTCTAATTTTAAATCATATTAAAGATGTGTTTTACTTTGACCATTGAGGTTACTCTATAACCTCAATTTACATCGATGTTTTTGCAATTACAATTTAATAATGTTATTCAAACAATAATTGTTGTAAAATGTGGTGACATAATAGTGTTTAAGCCTTCTGAATACAGATGAATGTGTTACTACTATATTTTAGTGAGTGATTGCGCAAGAATTTAACTAGAAAAGGGTTTGTTTAAACTTTCAACAAATATTTTTGAATCAAACTATACTTACTTTGGTCATGTTGGTGCCGGCGGCGGCAGAGCGCGACAGCAGCGAACTGGCGGCACCGGCAGCCAAACCCACGCTCGACGCCGCTATGTTCAACCAGCTGCCGCGGGCTTCGGCATCCGTCGGGCTAATGGACTGGAAAGAGGTTTAACAGTAGAGAGTAAAACTTCTAACAGAATCAAGTATTTCAATTCAGCAGATAGTGTAATGTATTACACTCAAGGAGACTTAAATATGAAGTGTTGTATTTACTTGTTCATGAACGCTTCTATCGTGCAAATGGAGGGAGGATCGTACGAGGCCGTACACGCCGGTGGCCACGGTAGCGGCGGCCGCGCCGGCCAGTACGACCGGCGCCACGGGCGTGAACGCCGCTACGCCGATCACGCCGATGGCGCCTATAGACGCTATTGTAGTCGCTGAGTCCACTGAACTGAGCACTCGCGCCTTTATACCCAACGTTGGTGATGGCGCTACCGTCAGTTTTACAGCGAAAGATTCTTCGCCCTGTAATAATTGATATAAAATTATTATTATAATATAAATTGATGTGTCTGCTGTAATGGATTAATGGTCTGAAATAGAGTTATAATTTTAAGTCTGAAATCTAAGTATAAATGTATGTAATAATGCTTTCTGTGTGGCTAGAGAGGCCCGTTGCAGTGCGACCATAATTATTTATACGTTTTTTATTTCGTTCGATTGATACATATCTTTGCAGGATTAGTTTGTGGGTACAAGACAGATTAGGTCCGATTCCAAGCTAAACTATGAGCAAATGCAGCTGACCACTTTTCTTTACTGCCAATTAGGTATGGCCCATCACAAAAATTATTAGTTACCTCAAGAAGAGTTCCCGTGTATTCACCGTTTTCAGGCGCAATGATAACACATTTTGGCAGAGTATTATCTACCAAATATGAATCCCAGTTTTGGTAAACGCGTGCGTTTTCATCAACGTAAACGCGGCAGGATTTCACTAAAAACAATTAAAAAATAACAATTAAATAAATGCAAACGATGCCTTACTTTAAAATAATTAAAATAACCTTAAACTTTTTATCATATTTAGTATAGATAAGTATTACAATTTGATGTTACGACTTGTATATCTGGTTAAAGAAATTTATTTTTCAATAAGAAATTACAAAGATTTCACTTTAAACCACAAGTAAGACTTAAGATTAAATTAATTTTGTCCATAACAGTTGGTTGTTTCATTAACAAAGTTTACTCTGTAGATCTGCGGAATTACAGCACAAAATACTAGTTCATGAAAGCACAACAAAGTTAAGCACGCAAAAAAATGTATTTTTATGTACAGACGCGAAGGTTGATTGGGAAAATTTGACAGTTTCGGGTAGCTTGATGTGCTGGCGTCTGTACTTAGCTAATACTTACTGCCAACTGTAGTAGGTATACACCTTCTAACTCTGAATACAGCAGTACACCATATGTCACTGTCCGTCTTCTCATGAAGATCTAACCAGTAGTTCGAGGGCTGCATCTGATAGAATTTGACTGGTTTCGGTTTAGCGCACACAATGAGAAGTACCGACATTACTATGTCATCATCATTGTGTGAAAATTTACCTAGAAAAAATGTGTAATGTTAATAATAACAGTTGAAAATGCAGTTCCCCCGCCCCCACCCCCTCTCCTCCCTGTATTGTCAGCATGGCCTACTGAATGTAAGAAATAAAAAAATAGACTGTTTTGAATTCTATCAATACCAATCAAAGGGGGATTTTAACAAGCAAATATCAATAAATTTATGAACACGTCATGGCATAATCAGAGTAACAAAATTAAAAGATAAGTACAAGATATACTATAATGCAAAATAGTCAAGATACTTACTTTGTTCACACAATTTTTCATAAACTTTCATGACTTGTTCCTTCTGCCTGGTTGTGTAACCTTCAAGGTGTGCATTCTGATCACCAACAACTTCTGATAATTCCCCTTCACAGCTTGGACCACCAAAGAGTGCAAATGCTACATTTTGAAGCAAATAGTTTCTATTGCTTTTTTCGTACCTGAAATAAAAAAAAATTAAAATTACAACCAATCAATAGATGAACGTATTATTTATTTTCCTATACATAATTTCTTTTGTTTAAATTATCATATGAAAATGTTTTACGAAAAATGTCGTATAAATAAATAAAAGCTATATACGTATAAGCTACTATAGTGTAAAGAACCTATATTTCCTGTAGTGTCTCATAAACAAATTCCAGTATTGAGCTACTGAAACAGTTTTGAACAAAATGTTTTAATAACAATTTTATGATATTTATTTGAATGATGGCAAAAATATATGTCGATCAATCAATTTGCCTAGCTTTTTGCCAACAACTTTGGGGTTGGCTTCCAGTCGAACCGATGCAGGAAAAAATAATGTCAAAATTAAAGTTAATGTACATCTTTTAATACAAATCCTTTCATCTATCTTATGTATTTACATGCAGTCAGTCATTAGCATTCTAGCCCTGTGACATCATTATTTACTCATAGCTGGTAGCTTGGACCCTGTTCTCGATACCAGTGGGTGATTATTTTTAATATGGTTTTATTAGCTTTATTAGTTTTTTTTAGTTTTTTTTTTTGCTTTTTTTTGCTTGTTTATATTTTTAAATGTTTTTAATTGTAATATTTAAAAATATAATTTGTATGTTATGTGACATGCAATAGGCACGTGATGATGGAAAGAGACCAGACGGAATGACCATAATGCCTTGGAATGTAGGTAGGCGTTTGGTGAGGAATGCAATGTGTGTCGCCATCCAATCTTCCAAGTATGGTGGGCTGCGCTGGGGTGGCTGCTGCAGGTGCAGAAAACCTCAGACAGCGCAAATACTTCAATCTCTTTGGATCGTATATGTTCAAGCGGTTTGGGGTTGAAGCACTAGGGTCATGGGGTCCGAGTGTCCACTTAGTACTTCGAGACATCGCCAAGCTGTTGGTCGACTCTTCACATGACCAGAGGACTGGCCAAAGAATCAGCATTGCCATACAACATAGCAATGCTGCCAGCCTTTTGTATTTGTTACTTGCAAATAGTTTCAGAACTGAAGGTTGCAAGTGATATACAAACATTAATTAACAGCCTAAAATGGTAGGTTTTGGCGATACTACCTACAATAATTCAAATAATTATTTGTTAACAAGTACAGTAATTGAACACATTAAGTTTTGTTTTATTTTTACTAATTTGTTAGGTACAAAATATAAAATTCATTGATCTTTAATGGTTACAATTTGGCCCATAATGAAAAATAATTTTAAACTATTTTATTAACTTACGCTTCAGCAATTCAAACCATACTTACTTCACCCAATCGCAGTCCCCTAAATTTTCATAATACTCTTGCTGTATCTGCACTGGAGATACCTTCACTATAGCCTCGTCAGCTTTCTCCACATTCAGGTCATCCTCATTTGGTAATGTAACTGATTCAGGAAGTATTTCAAAATTTTCTACTTGTTGTATTAAACCGGAGTGCTCTGAAGCCATTTTAGTCTGAAATACATAAACATTGCATAATTTCAAATCAAATGGATCTTTGATCATGCGGGTAAGTAATTATCTAAATTAGTGATAAAAAATAATACATAAAGAAAAGATTGTAACAATGTGCTTTCAGTCCCTGTCCACACACACTTAATTGCCTCATGGAAACATTTATGGGAATGGTGACTCATTCGTCATGATCAAACACTAGGTATAAAAGATCATGTTTGCAGATATTTCTAAAAACTTATTTACTTAAGTACTGTCTTTTTTTATTATAAGATAAGTAGGAGAGCTCGATCTTAACTTAAACTTCTAATTAGTTGACTGTTGTACTTGATTACGTTATTTTTATTAATAATTAATAGGTAATGTTAGGATCTGTTCATTTTAAAGTACGACATCAAGATTTCTTACCTTTACAGATAAAACGGTTCACTTGCACCCGTTTGCTTCGTTTTATCACCAAACAAGATTATTCACAATTTCATTTTACGATAAATTCCGAGTTTTGAAGTAAATACGCGTTCTATGTTCGTCGTAAAATTGTAATTTTGTTCGTCTTGACTTTTTGTTTGTTTTGACATTTCACTGATAATTTTCCACCGTGACGTGTTATGTCAAAGACATCCACAGACTGAGTAGGTCCGTACTACTTTTTCTGTGGACCATAATTATTGCTTGATCTGCATACATTGCAAAGTATCATACTTGCTAAACCATTTCGCGAGGAAAGTGTAATACTCTCAAATTCATAATATTATTGATGGGTAACATCTTTCCTCTCGCTTTCCTGCAATCTGTGGGAGTTATTTCGTGAAAAGAAACGGAAGTGTGTAACAGGAAGCTGAAGATGGCTATTTGATTTGACCAATAAGCGCCAGTGATATAAAATTTTAAATCTCCTAGATTAAAAAAAATATTCTTCCTTACGAAAAATCATTTTTTTTCAGGATATAGTGTTAATGTTGCTTATTACCAAGGTGAGATTTCAGACGTTATACATCATATGCGACTATTATATAAGGCTCGCTCGTTTTTTTTATAACTATTTACTGATGGATTGATTGATATAATAAAATCAATAGCATGGCAAAATCATAAAGTTTACTTTGAATACCTATAACAACACTATTTTCAAAATAATAAAAATAGAGTGCCTGTGGTTTTTACACTACTGTTGTACTAAAGTATAATATTCTTGTGGTTCAGTAGATACACTCCTTGGATGCTATTTAGGCAAGTAACTCCGTACCCCTGTGCAGCACACAACTGATACTATCATTGTCAGTGGTGCAGAGCAAGCTATATTATGGCAATCGAGTATTAAACTACAAAGCAAAGGCCTCTTCTTATACAGAGAAGGTACGAGGAGAACAGAATGCCAATAAGTCAAGTGGTATTTTTTTTATTCCAAGTCCGATTAAGTAGGAACTAACCTAAGCTAATAATAATTATTATTACCACTGACTTTATCAAAATACAATTTGCGCTTTTTGAACTGTAGGTTTAAAAGCCTAGTATCTAGCCACTTGAAGAAAACGCGCGAGATTCAAAATTGAGTTCGAAGCATGTACAGGGTCAAATAAAACACTTCGCAGATGTGATGGATATCGAATTATCGATATCTAAACACGGCCAAGCGCGAGTCAGATTCGCGCACGAATGGTTCCGTACCATTATCTATAAAAACGGCAAAACAATCATGTCTGTTGTATGGGAGCCCCCTTAAATATTTATTTTATTCTGTTTTTTAGTATATTTTGTTGTTATAGCGGCAACAGAAATACATCATATCGACGGGTTCCGGGCTAATTGTATTAAGCGACACTCTGAGCGATATAGACTTTTATACATATTTGGAATCAGCGAATTTTTCTGCGTCATTTGAGCTGGGTTTGGTGACGATCGGAGCACTTATTTGTCGCTTAATACAACCGCATTTTTGGGCCCATTTTGGACTGCGATGTATGAAGCGACACAAAATATTGACAAATTTAGGAAGTGTGTACTTAAGCTCACTACCAAATACCAGGCAGTCGTTTAAACTTTTTTTCCTGGAGCAACAATTTACAGGCAACGTACGTTAAAGCATTTAGCCTGCCTTTATAAATATATAGAAATGTCGCTTCATACAATTAGCCTCTTTGTTAAATTCTTATCCAGTGTCGCTTAATACAATTAGCTTTACCTTGTAAATATACAAGAATGTCGTTTAATACATTTAGCCTCTTTGTCAAATTCATACCCAGTGTCGATCCATACATTTAGCTCTGTACATGAAATGTTAGATGTTATCACTTCAACCATTTAGCTTGCAGTAGATAATGATATGTCGGTCGCATGAACTATTTAGGATTTCAACAGTGAACATTTAAAGATTATGGTTAAACCTATTTTTTTTATTCAATATTTGATTTGCAGTGTCGTTTCAGTTATAACAAAAGTAAAGTTCTAGTACTTCAAACATTTTATCTTAAACGGAATAAGAATACTATACACATTAATACAATCAAAATTTTATATGGATTGACTATTATGACGTTGGTTAAAACAATGATTTTGGCGCCATCGCGATAAACCGCGCAAGCTAAAACTTTTTTTAACGAGAGATGTTTTTGATTTTGATTACTGAGAAAGTTAGAAAAAAATATAGAAGAAAATAAGTAAAGAAATGAAAACCAAAGAAACGCTCGTAAATATTTTAATTTTTTATGTGATCATTTTTAAAAGAAATTATTTTATAGATAAACCTTTTTTTGTAATTGAATAGATTTTTATATACTTAAATGTTAACGTTTAGGAATGAAGAAGAATGAGAATAATTATTTCAGGTGATAAGACTGTAGGCGGCTACATAATAAAAAGACTGTTTAACTTCTGATTCCTATACAGTTGTGATAAAAACTTTAGTTGTTACCTTGGTAAGCTAAGAACTTACTGCTGTTCCTAGGTGATTGTCATTTTAAATAAAAAACTTATCTTTAAACAATTTATAATGTGTGTTCTATTTCTCATTTCATAATTATTAACAAGATAGGTAGGTATAGGGTGTCCTATGTATGTACCTTTTAATTTATCAATGTTTTAACCGCCAATTTCTGCAAACTTCATTATTCAAGTATGATTACAAACAATGTATTTAAAAAAAATCAGTCGCATAAACTAATTAGCCATACATTAATAAGTTTAAGATATGCTATTTAAATCAATTAGCTTAGGTTTGAAATATGACCAACTCTTTGATTAAAGCACTTAGCTTGGAGCCATTATTTGCATGCCTAGGCGGTTAAGTCATTTAGCTTGGAACAAGAAATAATAAACCTAGGCGGTTTAGTCATTTAGCCTGGAATAAAAAACAATAATCATAGGCGGTTAAGTCATTTAGCCTGGAACAAAAAAAAGTAAAATATGGGTCATTTTGTATTAAGCGACATTTATCTTCGTTAAAAATAGGAATATTAGAAAAAAAAAATAATCTGATTATGGGGAATATGTTATAAAAACAGTAATATCTTTCTTTTTAAAAAAACAATGCGATTTGCTAAAGTTATTATTTTTTTTCTAAAAATCGAAACTTTAAACTGCTCTGGTGTAAAGTTTCAAAAATGTCGGTTAATACAAATAGCCCGGAACCCGTCGATATGTGAAAATTTGAACTGTCTAACTATCACGGTTCATGAGACACAGTCTGGTGCGGACGGACGGACAGCGGAGCGGGAGTAATAGGGTTCCTTTTTACCCTTCGGGTACGGAACCCTAAAAACGATAATATCTATACTAATAATAAAGCTGAAGAGGTTGGTTGTTTGAACGCGCTAATCACTGGAAGTACCAGTCGGATTCAAAAAAATCTTTTTCAATTTTATAGCCTAATTCTCGAGGAAGGCTAGGTATAGGCTATTTAACATCACGCTAGTACTCTTAGAGACCGAGCAAGAAGAAATAAAGTCAGAAATAATGCTAAGCGAACACGAAGTAATAGCGTGGGCAGGCGACTCGATGCGACGGGGTGGGTCAGGGGGCAAGAAACAGCCGGATGAAGTCCCGGGCAGCTAGGTATTGATGACTAGCACCCGCCCACAACTTCGTTTGCGTAGAATTCGGAATTCCCGCCGTTTAAATTTTGATCTCCAGTTTCACCCCCTTAGGGGAGGATTTTTTAAATAGTGTGGTTAATGTAATTCGTTTTTTTATATATGTATAGAAAGATAGATTAGGTAGGCTTAATACATTCGTGTCTGTGAAACCATGGAAATACACATACAAAATTTCAACCCAATCGGTCAAGCCGTTTAGTAGTTGACATACCGACAGCAGCGCCACCTACCGGGTCCAATTGTATTTTTAAAATAACCCAGGAAACCATCGAAACCCATATGAAATTTCATCCCTATCGGTTCAGCCGTTTAGAAGTTATGTGAAAAAGATAAGTACGGAAGGATAATTCATACTACCCGTTGTCCTATTACCCGTTTTCCCGTAGGAATGAAGCATTTTCCCGCGGTAAAAAGTAGCCTATGTTCATCAGGGATAATGTCGGCTTCTATTGGAAAAACAATTTTTCAAATCGGTCCAGTAGTTTCGGAGCCTATTCAATACAAACAAACAATCAAATCTTTCCTCTTTATAATATTAGTGTAGATTTGACTGCGGTCCAATGAGATTGTGCTTGATGAAGTTCAATTTTTATTTTACAATTTATTTTGATTGATGTCCTAAGGCCGCCTAATGCTTTATCTAACTCTCGTCAAGGTCTGACCGCCAACCGTACATTTTATAGTAAAAATAATTGCTCATGCAGCTACGTATGCATGGCGACACATAAAGGTATAAGTAAATTTCAAGTATAAGCTGACTTTTCAGTTCACGAAAAGCCTATACACTGCGAGGTCAGCTGAAACTGGAAATGTATAGCTTGATGTGTCTTCGTGTGTACACGTGATAAAATTGAAATTTCTTAAAAAATAAATAAAATAAAGAATAGGTAAGAGAGATTTAGTGTGTGAGAGAAAGAGAGCGAGAGATATACTATGTATCTTTCTTCTCTCTCATGTAACGAATATATGCGTAAACGTGATGCGTCCTTAAAAGTTTACTCTCAATAATTCTCGTAAAAATGATTATTATTGAATCGCCGCATAAGAAGTTTCACTTCGGAAATATAAATTGACGGCAGCTGAGCATTGAGAATGATCATGCCAACCATACATAGGTTTTTTTACGAGTATTTCTACAATGCCAACACTATTGGTAGGTGGTAAGCTGCGCGCTAATAACAACATACCTACCTACTGTATCCTCAAGTCGTTTGCCAAACTGCCGGTCGATTCTGTTAGAATCTCATAGTGAGAAGTTAAGTGAAGTGAGCTGTCATTCCATCTGATGCTAGGGATTAACACTAATGACTGCTCACTTTAAGCTAATTTCACCCAAGTTATCACGGTGAGATTTTTACAGAATAGCACTACAGCCGGTCGATTCTGGAAAAATCTCACCTTGATAAGTGAGCTTAGAGTGAGCTGTGAGTCTTGCTGATGCTAGGGATTGACACTATTGACGACTCACTTCACGCTCACTTCACCTTTGTTTCACCGGTGAGATATTTACAGAATAAATAGGCTGGTGTCTAAAGCATTATCGGCACAAACCTAAATTATTGTAGCGAACAGCACCCTAATTGCGTAACACACTATTACTCTCAATTTGAATCATTTTGAAGCATATTGCTAATCCATTGCTCCATATGTTCGTAAAATGTGTCTACTCAACAACGTAAATAAAGCAAGGAATGCTGTTGAACTGTCAAAATGAAATCCATTGCTACTGATAGTGTGTTACGCAATTAACCTGCCCGTCTATTAGACCCAGCCGGGCTGACAAATAACGAATTTTTATTTTTAACCCCGTAAAATATAACAATATAAAAATAATAGTACATTATGATATAAGTGCGGTAAGTTGAAAATTACAGCTGAGGCGATATTGCTAGCCCGAGCCGTAGGTGAGGGCTATAAGAAAGCAGAGGCTCTAATTATCAAACCGCACGTATGTCATACGACGTTTTATAACACATTTGTGAGGAAATAAATAAAATAATAATTTTTAATAATAATAATTTTTACTTTTTCAAAATTAGCGATGCGCAAAAGGCGCTGATGCGCATCAGCGCCTTTTGTTTATGGCAAAGGCACAAAAACAGCCAGTATTACTAATAAAGTAAATTAATACTTTTGTGTTTTTGTTACAGATAAATGGTTTTAATTAATTGTCAACATTAATTAAATTAAACAATTAAATGTTTATTTATTATATTTTATCTCCCAAAGTTAATTTTATTCATAAAATGTTGACCACTTTTCTGACATAAAAACTCTTTGCTAAGATTTAAAAAAGTACCGTTCGTTTTAGACGGAGCATCTTGATAAACCGTGCGCTTTACATTACAATTACGCACAAGTACGTAATGAGATACATTACGATATTGAAATTGATGCAGTAAGAGACCTTTTACGAGCAAATGTGTTATAAAATAATTATTACATTATTATTCTCGTTTATTAATCTATCGAACGATTAAAAAAAAAGATAAAGATTACTGTTGAAACCCAGACCTACGCGTTTAGGTACTAATTCAAAACGTAACGCTATCCGCTATCGGTACTTGCTATGAAGATGAAAATTTTAGCAATCGTATGAACCAACCTAGGTCATAGGTAATTACGAGTACGTCCCCTGTGCGAAAAAGCGACGTTATATTTTTGTTTCGTTCGACGCTAGCCAGTGCGTTCTGTGTTAATGCACTAAGGGTGCGTTTGCACAGAAGCGGAGCTGGGCGGAGCGGAGCGGAGACGTGTAGGAATCGTCCAATCACAGACGAGACGAGTGACGCGATGAAGATTTCAACCATTGTGATTAGTCGATTCCTGCACGTCTCTGATTCCTGCACGTCTCTGCTCCGCTTCGCCCAGCTACGCTTCTGTGGAAACGCACACTTATACACAGAGATGTAGGTACGTCCTGTACGGGGTGTTCACAGCAATACGATCCTTAACGTGCACAAGCAGTTATGATCGTTTACTGTACAGACACCAGCACATCAAGCTACTACAATTTGTCAGATTTCTTTAATAGATTTTCAACTTTATCGCTAAAGCATAAGGTTCAAAGTTGATTGGGAAAATCTGAAAGTTTCGGGTAGCTCGATGTGCTGGCCTCTGTACATATGGAGGGGTGAGGGGGGGCTCTAGATACCATGTCAAGAACCTCCCTGTGCAACTCCTGTAAGGACAAATGCCCGAGGAATACATAGTTCCTACCTACTTTCATGTACAAATAATTCGCAGGTTTCACTACAACCTATTAAACCTGTATAATCGTAAAACAACGTCAACCTCATTACTTTTTTTAGGGTTCCGTACCCAAAGGGTAAAACGGGACCCTATTACTAAGGGCTAAATATATACAACGTGTAACGTTAAATGCGCAAAACCTCAGACACCCCAACTGATTTTTAATTCAATTGACCTATTTCCGAGAGAAAATAAGTCATTAAAATAATTGTAAAGGTTTTATGTGCTGTTTTAGTTTTACTGGCCATTCTGATCGTTTCTTGCGTCTGCGAGGACGCTTTACCGAGGGAGGAGTCGTCACCGGGCCGCTGCGCCGCGCTGACATTGGCTTGCTTGACCTATTAATAAATAGACACGGCAACGTTTTTAATGAAGATTTTTTGAAAAATGTGTCCTATATTAAAAAGTGGTTCAATTAATTCTGCTCGTTATTCTGATCAAACTATTTTCAGGTTTTGCGCATTTAACGTTACACGTTGTATATTCACACAGGCATCCTGTTTTCCGGATACTGCAAACAGGATGCTTGTGTAAATATGTATATTTCAACACGTACACTATTAAACGGGATCCTACAATAAACCGTACCTGCAAAAAACGGGATCTTGTCGTGGGAAAGAGCCCTAAGACCCACTGTTCGTCCGTCCGTCCATCTGTCACCAGGCTGTATCTCATGAACCGTGATAGTTAGACAGTTGAAATTTTCACAGATGATGTATTTCTGTTGCCGCTATAGCAACGAATACTAAAAAACAGAATAAAATGAATATTTAAGGGGGCTCCCATACAACAGACATGATTTTTTGGCGTTTTTGTAGATAATGGTACGGAATCCTTCGTGCGCGAATCCGAGTCGCACTTGGCCGGTTTTTTAAAGTCAGTAAACTTTTATTAATTACATAAGTTTGCGGCCGTAAGTAAGTAGATACCCATACCTACCTAAGTTGATATTTACCACAATTTCTCCCCACCAATAGAATACGACCCGATTAAACATTATCAATGTTTCCGTTTCCACGTTATCTAAAAACTGTCATTACCTTTACAACAATAGATACGTTTTTTTAATAGATAAATAATCTCTATCATAGAAAGGTTGTCCTCGGTCAATTTTAACTGATTCCAACACCATTGTTCGACCACTGCAAGTTTACATTTTGTTAACACTGTACGTCGCGTCGGTTATGTTATAACAGAGCCGCGCAATATTTCATGTCATCCACGCACATGATACCTTGTAGAATGGTTGCTTGGCTCATGAAGATACGCCAGTCAATACGCTTGACTAAGGCGTTAGTGATAAACGTATCCAGTATTGTGACTACAGTGTTTTGTGATAAGCAGTGCCACAGTTCGTATTATCGAAAAGTAAACTACCTATTTAAGTACTTAGTTAAAAGTTTTAAAGGCTAATTCATGTTTTAATGAATCATTAAAATAGATGAGCGTATCGGATTAAATTCAACTACGAGGGAATACTGTGTGGTTGGATATAAGTGCTGTAATGAAAACCGATAAAGATTCTTCAGTTACATTAAACGCAATTTAACATTCTGAAAAAACGTTCCATGATTCAGAAATAATTGATTTAAGTGAAAATGCGGTAATATAGTTGTGACTAAACTGAATAAAAATATCAAGGACTAAGTAAGAATATCACCATGGCTCAGACCCTGGTAATAATACGTAGAAAGCTAGCTTCAATGAAATCTGTAATTTTCATAATTGTATGTATATGCATGATGATTCCCCTTGGATCTTATTTGCACGATATTCAATATCTTTCGACCGTGCTAAGATCGAATGATCGAAAAGACTTGATGAACAGATGGCACGCTGCATCCGTGGAAGGTTTTTTATCACATCGAGTGGTGAGTATTTACTGAGTGATACTTGGCTCTTAATACCTGTAAACGTTTATATAAACGTATCTATCTATAAAACCTAAGCCAATTATACAATTACTAGCTGCGCCCCGTGGTTTCACCCGCATAAGTCTCAATCCCGTAGGAATATCGCGATAAAAAATATTCTATGTAATCCTGGTTATAAGCTATCTGTGTTCCAAATTTTATCAAAATTTGTCCAGCCGTTTGAGCGTGAAGAAGTAACAAACTTACAAACACACACACTCACAAACTTTCGCCTTTATAATACGTGGGTGGATCAAATATAAACCGGACCTAAGTAAAAAAAAAATACGAACGTATTATTATACTTACTCGTAAAAAAAGGAATATATTTTATTTTTCTACATAATCTCCCCTTCTATTAACACATTTTTCCCAGCGCAGGGGATGTTTCTTGATGCCAGTATCGAAGAATGTAGTCGGTCGTGCCTTTAGCCAATTGCACACAAATGATTCCACTATCTGATCAGTGTGAAAACGGCGTCTTCCACTTGAATTTTTTTTGTGCCATTCCTACACTTGATTTCTTGAAAGCGTATTCTTATCGAACTGTAGAGTCAATGGATGCAAAATTTCGGAAGGTTTTATGCCCTCCCGTGTTAAAAAAATTATGATAAGTCGTTGCTCAACAGACTTATATACCTCCTGCTCATACATGATGCTACTGGCGCGCAATAAACTAAAGTGAGTATTGGCGTAATTGCGTAACACGCTATCAGTAGCAATGGGTTTCATTTTGACAGTTCAACAACATTCATTGCGTTATTTATGTTGTTGAGCAGACACATTTTTCGAACATAAGGAGTAATGGATTAGCAATATGCTTCAAAATGATTCAAATTGAGAGTAATAGTGTATTACGCAATTAGGGTGCAGGTCAATTGATCAGGTTAAGCTACGCTTGCCGCGGTTGGCCTGTGGATGGGTGACCATCTTTACATACCGAGACCCCTCCGTGCCTCGGAAAGCACGTTAAGCCGTTGGTCCCGGCTGTCATCCGTGGATCTTTGACAGTCGTTACGGGAAGTCAGGAGCCCGAAAGCCTGACAACCAGTCTTACCAAGGGGTATCGTATTACCCGTAACCGTAATTGTGAAAGTGGTTGTGGAGGTCAGATAGGCAGTCGCTCCATGTAAAATACTGGTATTCAGTTGCATCCGGCTAGACTGGAAGCCGACTCCAATATAGTTGGGAAAAGGTTAGGCAGATGATGATTTACTTTAATTATTGTGAATGTAAGTACTATGTGAGTTATTCTTTTATTACACTACACTATTTTCTTTTTCTGTTAGTTTTAATGTTGGTCTGGCAGTTCGAGTACTTCATGCGGCCTACACAAATGTCCTTTATTTTCTTTCTTATTGTTCGTCGAGTCGTTGAGCTCCTCAACTTCGAGTTGATCTACACGATTACTGACAAATGCTTGCACTGACTGAACTGGTCCACACTAATCTGTGTGGTCTTTAAATGGTCTTTTGAGGAAAGCCTCAAACGACCATTCAATCACATCGACATCAATCTACTTGGTCTTCACATGATCTGACTAATGTCAAATCAAACCTCGGCCTTTCTTCTTATAATAATCATATACGAGTAGAAAACGCAGACCTCAGCTAGCAATTTTTTATATTTTTGAAGTGAAAACTTCTTTAGCGGCGTTGTACACTTTTTTTGTAACGGGTAAAAAATGTAAAACTCGCGTCAGGACACGTGACCCTGATCGAAAATTCGTAAGACTGATGGTGAGTACACAGCCGGCGGCGCGGCGTAGGCGAGGAAGTATCCCCCTCTCTTTCTACGGCGCGGCGAAAATGTATGCCTGCGCCTGTTGTTTAGTTTAGGTGGGGCAGGGTGCTTGCGCGAATGTTCGTGTGTGTTTAATTGTTTATGTTACAGAAACAAACTTAACTTAAATGAGTGAATTAATTAGAATTTTAGTTAGAATGTATTGATAGACTTGAAGGTACATCTCTCGACAATAAATCTGCAATTTGGGAACTACAGATAACTGGTGGAACATATGGCACACCTCCGGTGGACGTGAAAAAATTAAAAAATTAATAAAATCATGGTTCTGGTAATAATGATGGTGAAAAAGTCGTCGAAATTATGGATGGAAGTTGATTTTTCTGAGAGATAAACTTTTTAATGTAATATAAATTGTCATGTTTGTGCAAGATAGCGCAATAAATAAATATTGTATTCTACGACATAAATGATAGTACTTTTATACTGATAATTAAAGCAATTCGTGCAAAATGATTCCCTAACCATTCCAAAATATAAAAAATGCACAACGTTAATATTTAAGTTTTCACTTCTGCCGGCACTCCCGGAGTGCAACCCGTCGTTTTTTTTTTCTTCTAAATGGTCTGGTGGAAATTTACATCTTTATGTACGAACGAAATCAGAACTAATCTACTGGGAACAAGCTGAATTGAATATCTCTAACAATTGGGTTATCCCCGCGGAATGAGTGCAACCCGTCGTTTTTTTTATTAAAATTTTTTTTTTACAGACTTTTTTTATGCACGACTTTTTTTTTCGTTTAAAATTGTTTCCTATAAGTGTCCTATTTACAGAATACAATATTTAATTTAATTTTATTAGTTATTCTGGGCAGAGTGCTTCGCTGTGGCGCGAAAAGGCTAATTGTATTTTGTAGGAAGCATAATTTCTCTAGCTATGATTTTAAATAAACATAACGTCAGTCACAATCTTTCATTTTCAAGGATATTACTAATCTATTGCTTCATAATTATGTTTGAACAAATTGTCTGCTCAACAATGTAAATAACGCAATGAATTTTGTTGAATTGTCAAAATGAAATTCATTGCTACAGCTAATGTGTTATGCAATTACCCCGCAGGTACGCAGATACCTATTGATCTTTTAATTATTCCATATTAATTTTTATTGTGTAACTTTTTTTAAGTTTATGGGAAACTTAAGAGAATGATATAAATGAATTGACTACTAAGCGCACTCACAACATTATTTAAAAGTAGTTTCAAGTTAGCTGGCTGTTGTACGAGTTGTAGGTAGTGGGTTCGAACCCGGTTCGAACAAGGTCGGCGTTTTACTTTGTGTAAATATTATAATTTCATTACCACTACTCTCAAGTCAAGGAAAACATCCTGAGGAAGTCGGCATTTACTAGAACCAAAAAAAAAAAACTCGAGGATATGTGACATGTACCAACCCGCACTGCGCTCTGGGCTCTCGTGGTAGATTAATTACTAGTCCATTCCCTCTCGAAGAGAGAAGGCCTGTGTCCATGCAGTAAGAACATTGTAGGCTGATTATGTGGCTGTTATACAACGTGTAACGTTAAATGCGCAAAACCTTAGACACCCCAACAGATTTTTAATTCAATTGACCTATTTCAGAGAGAAAATAAGTCATTAAAAAAATTGTAAAGGTTTTATGTGCTGTTTTAGTTTTACTGGCCATTCTGATCGTTTCTTGCGTCTGCGACGACGCTTTACCGAGGGAGGAGTCGTCACCTGACCGCTGCGCCGCGCTGACATTTGCTTGCTTGACCTAATGAAGATTTTTTGAAAAATGTGACCTATATTAAAAAAATGATTCAATTAATTGTGCTCGTAATTCTGATCAAACTATTTTCAGGTTTTGCGCATTTAACGTTACACATTGTATACCAAATAGCTTGTTTAACTGTACGTATAAATTAATTAATTGATTGGCATACAAATTGCATACCATTGTCTGTTCCAAAACCATCTGATGAAAATGTAAACAAATGTACTTATCAGAAAACGTACCTGTGGATTGCAACAATTTGTAGTGCCAATACAAATTGAGTGCTTTGATTTGATTATTTCAATAACGTTAATGTTATTCACTAAGCAATATTGTAATTTCAATTTTTGTCGGTGATTTTTCAATTTCAATATAATAAATGTTATTCAAACAATAATTGTTGAAAAAAGTGGTGAAATATGAAGTTGAAACCTTCTAAACATAGTTGAATGTGTCAATAATTCTTATAAGTGATTGTGTAAGAATTTAACATGAAGAGGGTTTGCTTACACTTTCATCAGGCACCTAGGTACTTTTAAAATAGACCTTAGGTTCTCGGCAGAAGATTGTCTTGTTGTATTGTTGTCCGAACTTCGTGCTTCTCCACACGCAAACATCAGATGCACAACAACTCTGTGACCTTAAACTTTATAACTTCAGCCAGGAATAACCCCGACCCGAATGACTTGATCCCAATAGACGCTAGCCCGAATGACCACCTCCACTACTTTCGTTAGTCCGTATCATTGGAAATTTTACGGCGATATGTTGATGCTATTCTGTGCCTAGTTTGGCAGAACCCTAGCCGGGTCCAATTTCTGTGTGAAAGTTAAAAGAAAACCGACACAAAGACGTGTAACCTCGGCAATTTTGATCATTGCATAACCAGTACGTGTGGTCCTGTGACTAAATTCATCGAATCAAGCTCCAAAAGGGCCAGCATTAATTCAAATAAGTGATTCGGATTTTCATTTCTGTTTATGAGAGAGGGCTGTAAGACCCACATCCTCATAAGTGCAGAATAGTCTCATCATAAGGTCCCCGTGTTATAATCAACAGTGACATTATTATTATTTTATCATTATTATTATTATATCTTGGGACTATGGGGGGCTTGTGGCAAAGTAATAACAGTCGCAAGGTTCGATCGATCAGGTTAAGCTACGCTTGCCGCGGTTGGTCCATGGATGGGTGACCATCTTCACATACCAAGACCCCTCCGTGCCTTGGAAGCACGCTAAGCCGTTGGTCCCGGCTGTCATTCGTGGATATTTGACAGTCGTTACGGGTCATCAGTAGCCCGAAACTCTGATAACCAGTCTTACCAAGGGGTATCGTATTACCCAGTAACTGGGTTGTGGAGGTAAGATAGGCAGTCCCTCCATGTAAAATACAGGTATTGAGCTGCATCCGGTTAGACTGGAAGCCGACCCCAGCATAGTTGGGAAAAGGCTAGGCAGATGATGATCTCGGGACTATGGGGTCCCGTCCTTTGTTAAATGGAATCAGGCACCAACCGACGATTATTCCTGTATGCACCATGCAAGTGCACCCAAGGACAACCCTCGGTTGGTGCAGGACTATTGCAGAACATGGAAACAAAACTTATTGGGCTATGTAGGTTTTGGGTGGTTTTACTTGATTGGTTACCTTGAACTATAGAAGAACTAGTTCCCTTGCCTGACCAATTTTATATAATTTACAAGGACAAAATGGGAGGGGGTGACTTACACTCTCAATAATCACGGGCCCATAGATATTATTATTATCATTGTATGGTTGCAAAATAGTATCATTCATGGTCATTAAAGTAGTTTACCGATAAGGACAAGGTTTCACGTTAGGTAATCGACATAATAGCCAGTATTAAGTATATATAATACCTATAACATAAGTACGGTAATGTATTCTTTGAAGTGATGATCTCATGTCTGCATGTTTAACGCAAAAAGTAGGTAACATCATGGTAACGTCCCGTCACGACTCACGACTAGTAGCTAGTAAATATTAAGTTTAAAATAATCAAACCAATCTATATTACAAAGTAATAAAACTAAATAACATTTAAGTTTATCTACATACGTTATAGGCTCCGATGGATGTACCATAACACTGCGACCCGCACTACGGCACTGGGAATTTGTCCTGAATCATAGCTGCATTCATGGATACAAATCTCACATGAATACACACCCAGAGTCGTAACTAAATTATTTGTACCTCTATCATTCAAATATGTTTGTTCCGTGAAGCAATCAAATCCATGAGGTCGCAGTCCAGAAGCCCAAGATAGTTGTTGAGCCGCTGCGCCAACTGTGCTGTGCTGTGTCTACTGCATATTTCATATTCATTATCCTCGTTACTCTATGACAGTACGCTGTTTATGTCTAGCGGTCTTTCTAATTGCTCGCCATTTAAGTCGGTCCTAGTACACTCTCATCCAGCTGCTACCACATACCCCACGATGAATTTCGCTCAACCTGTACTGAGGACCCGACCCGACCCGACCCGAGACCCGAGACTCAAGAATACGGTTTCTCCCACTATCATCGATTCTACGCCTTATAAAGGCGGCCCACTGCCATATAATCTAAGGTGTGGCATAGGATCTGTGGGTGTTTTTCTTTGGCAAAACCTCGCACTACAGCAGGGTAATTGCGTAACACGCTATCAGTAGCAATGGGTTTAATTTTGACAGTTCAACAACATTCATTGCGTTATTTACGTTGCTAAGCAGAGACATTTTTCGAACATAAGGAGCAATGGATTAGCAATATGCTTTAAAATGATTAAAATTTAGAGTAATAGTGTGTTACGCAATTATGGTGCTGGTCTTTTATATAAATTTTCTTTTAATTAGCCTACCGTAAACTTGTTGATTGATAGTGAGGCTCGTGTTCACCAGATCCGCACAATATAACAAAGAGTGGTACAAGCAAAAATATAGGTACCTAATTATTTCTGTAACTGTCTTTTTTTTTGTTGTAATTAATTTGTATTATACAGTTGGGCTTAAAAACATAGGACATATTCGTCGATAACTTGAAATGCTCCATTAAAAAAAATACTAAAAGTATTTTATCACCGCATCGGTGCGGGCCAATGACATTTGCATCTATGCCAAACATGTCGATAACAATAGAAGTCAGAGAGACAAACGGGGTTAGTGTATAGACGCTTTGTTTTTTATCTAAAAACAGTGAAACTAGTTACTGCAAATTCTTAACAAATATCAGTTCAACACTATAGAATTAATTTAAAATATTTATCCGGACTAAAGCGTAACATTGTACTTTTTGTTGTGCTAATTTGCATATGGTTTTGCACTTACTGATAATGTGTGAAATTATATGGCTCAAGTGCGCAGTCTATAAACAATGCTTCAACGTACAGACGCCAGCACATCAAGCTACCCGAAACTGTCAGATTTTCGCAATCAACTTTGAACCTTATGCTTTAGCGATAAAGTTGAAAATCTATTAAAGAAATCTGACAGATTGTAGTAGCTTGATGTGCTGGCGTCTGTACAACCTGTATTGCCACCAGTTGGTAAATGACGTATTAGAATCAAATTATTTAATTATTTAATAGTATCTAATGGAAGATACGAGTAGGTAGGTGTCTAAGGTAGGTACAGACGCCAGCACATCAAGCTACTACAATCTGTCAGATTTCTTTAATAGATTTTCAACTTTAGCGCTAAAGCATAAGGTTCAAAGTTGATTGGGAAAATCTGACAGTTTTGGATAGCTTAATGTGCTGGCGTCTGTACATTCGCTCAATAATCTTCATTCAATTTAACTTTCATTCTTATATTCCAAAAATTCTCTGTTCATTACGTACCTATTAAAAGTTATTAAAAATTGTAAAGGCCTTAAAAATAACTTAATTGTAAACCTATTTGTTTATCAAGAAATCTTTGTTTAATGTATCATAAACAAAAGTGGCGACCGTGACAGGGCCTACAATCGTCGGATCGAAGCTAAATAGCGACGCACATTCTTCCCGTATCAAGGCCACTCGAAAGACATCGTCGACACCGGACGATATCTACCAGTACCAACGGAAGGCCGTGTTGAGAATCCAAGATCGCCGTGCCTGTGGACTGGCATCCTACTTCTAGCTGGGTTGAGTAACCTTACCTTCGTCACGTGCCACGGAAAGCCAATTAACCCTTAACTGCATCGTGATGGAAATTTCCATCAACCAAAATGCCATATTTTCGTTTCCACAGAGTGCGGGGATTCCCCAATTGTTAGAGATATTCAATTCAGCTTGTTCCCAGTAGATTAGTTCTGATTTCGTTCGTACATAAAGATGTAAATTTCCAAAAGGCCATTTAGAAAAAAAAAAAAGGATTTTTTGAATATATTTTTTTAAATATTTTTTCCTTACCGTAGAGCTAATGTTATGTCCAAATAAATTTAATTTGCTTAAAAAGTAAAAAACAATGAAACTTTGGTCTCGGCTGCCATTCAAAGACCTTTGACAGTAGTGACGGGTAGTTAGACAGAAGCCCAAAAATGTCTGACAACCAGTCTTACCAAGCGGTATCGTGTAACCCAGTAACTGGGTTGTGGAGGCATGCTGCTGTTCAGCTGCATCCGGTTGGACTGGAAGCTAACCCTAACATAGTTCGGAAAAGGCTCGGCAGATTGACATCTTACCTACCCACCTATATACCGATATTATTTATACAGGGTGGCATCGACGCGTAAACTGTAATCATGAATTCAACCATAAATGTTAATATTTCTATGAACCATAAATATTCATTTTTCTGTTCAACAAATGGTAGACCCCCTAGCGTAGAAATTTTTCGTCGATTATTTATCAAAACAAATATGTTTCATTGAAAAGTGCAATACCTACGCTATCAAAATGAATGCAACTTTTTTTTTTTGATATCCGATTAAAAGTTTTTTTGTAGAGTGGTTCAGAATCATGTACTGAATGAATGAATGCTATGGTAACAAACAACCGGTCGATTCTGTAAAAATTTCACCGTGAAATCATAAGTGAAGTGAGCACTAAATAGTGTTAATCCCTAGCGAATGACAGTTCACACCACGCTCACTTCACCCAAGCTTTAACGGTGAGATGGTCACAGAATTGCACGGCAGGTTGCGCATCGATGTCCCTGTCAACCTGACATGAATCTAGTATGACACATCTAATCTACGATTAAGTACATCAGCATACCGATTAAGAATTAAATAGGTAAATAAAAATATATTTCCATTTTTCAGATATGGTCCGCCTCAAAATTAGGTGGAATACTATTTGATCGGGAGCAAATTCCAAAACCTAATCCCAATGCGAACAGAAAATTTGTGATCCTCGTGTGGAAATACTGGAGTTGGCTCAAGAAACGACACATTTTTAATTTTGGGAAGCCAGGGTATGAGTACGTATAACTACATATTGACTAACATCATTGTTGTGTCCGTAGAACTCCTATAACCTAGCAAGCCTAGTACACATACTGCTTTTAACATCGGCGATTAACGATTAAGTCAATTTCTAAAGGGTTATTCCGTTAAATGGATAAGTAAACGGAATAACTCTTCAAAAAATCTACCTTAAGATGAATACGCGGAGACGCATGTCCGAGAATCCACCCTAGGTCTAGTTGGATAAACTGAATTTAAAGACGGATTTTTTTAGGGTGGATTCTCGGAAAATCGTTTCCGCGTATCCACCTTAGGGTGAATAAACGGTATACCCACTTCTGAAGTTTGACACAGCTAGAGTTACGCTACTGGCATGAAATCAACGGATATAAAGCACGCAATTTTGATACCCCACGCTCAAAGCGAGTCACCTAACCGCGATGCAGCATCGTAGCATTTGCTGTAATGGTGACTTTGCAAAGAATAATAATAAATTTTTCCTTCACTAGATTCGTTAACAATACTGATTGACAAGCAACATTAGCTAGACATAGAATTTTATTCTAATCTATATTTCTAATCAATCTATTACGAAAAACCTCTTCGTCTTTCCTCAAGAACGAAGAGAATCACCGAAACACGATACAGAATAATTATCTTATATACTGATACTTTTTTTGTTTGAACTTTACGCTATGAACTTTAGGAGTCAAGCAAAAAGAAAAAAAGACTGAAAGACCGCTAAACGAAAACTGAGTAAAAGTGCGGGCATAAGATCCGATGCGACTGGATGTGTCGGGGAGCAAGAAAAATTACGCGGTAGAAATCCCAGGCAGAAGCTAGTTATGATATAAAATCACCGAAAACAACGGGGATTAGGATTAAAAGCGTGATGTTATGTTGCTGTTTAAAATCACCAATGACTAATTCCAAAAGAAACATGTCTGCTAAGGCCAATGGTTAGATATGATGTAGAAGTAACTACATGTGGGGGGCAGACTCCTTTATTCCATCGGGAAAGATGAAATAAAAACACATTTGACTAGACAAACTGCAACTACAGCATATTGTGCTACTTTCCACACTAACAAGCATTTTATGATTTTTGCGTTGGAATAAATTGTGAGTAAGACTGCCGAGACTTCTAAGACTACTTGACTACTAAGACTTATGAACGTGACCTGTCTTTTTTGTGCTTTTGCTTGAATGATGAGTACGGGGTGACCTTGCCCAATAAGTACCAAGGTGTCTCTTATAACTTTTTTGGCGAGGTCATATTTGTCCGTCTGCCTTTATTTTTCGTTATATTTAATTAGCTGATATGATAGTTAAGTGTATACTTTTAGGTATTAAAGCGTTTGTAGACGGTGTCTGATGTAGGGAACTAATTAGAGCATAAATAATTATTAGAAAGGTTATAGCATGCGCGGGGAAAATATATTTGATGTATAGTTTGTCTACAAAATGTATCATTATCATCATAGCTGGGGCCATATTATGAAGTAGGTACTAGCAGCGCCCCGCGATTTCACCCGCATAAGTGTCGATCCCTTAGGAATATCGGGATAAAAAGTATTTTATGTGTTATTATGATGTATCACTACATAGTATAAAACAAAGTCGCTTCCCGCTGTCTGTCCCTATGTATGCTTAGATCTTTAAAACTACGCAACGGATTTTGATGCGGTTTTTTTTAATAGATAGAGTGATTCAAGAGAAAGGTTTATATGTATAATACATACATAATATAGTAGAGAAACACCGATAATTTTAGAGATTTCTAATGTGATGTCGTAAATAAACACTTTTTTTGCGCTTTCATTGTAAACGCTGGCTGAACCCGTCAAGATGGATCAAAATAATGTACTACATTATTGTACAACTTAAAAAGGTCTAAAAAAAAGTCCGCGATGGTATATGTCTATCTCTTAGGGATAACCCACAATAACGATTTTTTATCCTATACTTTTTACGAGAAATAATGGCTCTAAAATGATTAGTGTTTCTCTACTATATTATGCATGTATTATACATATAAACCTTCATCTTGAATCACTCTTATCTATAAAAAAAAACCGCATCAAAATCCGTAGCGTAGTTTTCAAGATCTAAGCATACATAGAGACAGACAGACAGCGGGAAGCGACTTTGTTTTATATGTACTATGTAGTGATCAGCATTGCACCCGTGCGAAGCCGGGGCGGGTCGCTAGTAACATATATTACCGTAAAGTTTCATCAAAATTGGTTCAGTAGTTTTTGCGTGAAAGAGTAACAACCATCCATCCATCCATCCTCACAAAGTTTCGCGTTTATAATATTAGTAGGATATACATGTATTATGTACATAGTAGAATAGAACAGAAAGATAGAAGAAGAAGGTAGAAGTAGGATAGGATAGTAGAATTAATGTCATCATAATTGCACTGCCAACAAGACATGGATGGTGCTATCGGCCTTCGCTCCTCACACACTGAAAAAATTACGTCATAATACGGCCCGAGGTGCCTGAACTGCATGTCGATTCTGTAAAAATCTCACAGTGAAAACGTGCGTGGAGTGAGCTGTCAGTGTCATGCCACTGATGCTTGGGATTAACTAAGCAAACATTTACAATCATAATCAAGTTTTTAATAACATTTTTTTATGCTAATTCCATTGATCATTTTAAATAATTTCAAAGCTAGTATTTCACTTGTGAAAACATTACTATTTTGTGGGGTTTTAAAATAAAATAGTAAAAGAGAAACTTAGTCAGAATATCAATTTTATTTTTATTTCCTAGATTAAAATCGCACAAACAGTAATGTCTTGATAACTAAAATACTAGCGTTGAAATTATATAAAATGATTAATAGAATTAGCATAAAAATATTATGAAATCTCGATTATAATTGTAAATGTATGCTTGCTCAATCTCTAGTATCGGGTGCGATGACACTGACAGCTCACTCCACGCTCACTTCACCTAAGTTTTCACGGTGAGATGGTTACAGAATCGCACTGCATATGTATGTTAAATTCAATATATACTAACACTATTACTTACCTAAGAGCATGTACATTGTATGTATAGATGTATGTATACCTACCTGTACCTACTATTATACCTATTCTTTCTTCGTTTCGGAAGTATGCAGATGTCAAACTCCAAGTTTCCGAAATATCTCTATCAATAAATAATTCACTGCTGTTAACTTCAAAAGCAAGATGTTTTAGTAGGTACAGGCAACCGTGAATCAGTGGTAACACTTGCACTACGATAATCACCCTTATGCTCACGTCATAAAGGTGCTTTTAATGTCGAATGTTTACCAGTGATGTGTGGTCGACCTTACCGACAAACACCTCCGTTGAACGAATCCTCGTTTTGAAACGCCACTCACGTATGATTCTGTCGTATCGTATACGCTATATGCGTGTAATGTGTATCATTCATGCGGCCATGCATAACCAGATTATGCAAAACGCAGGTACAGTCACGAGCAGAAATACCTTAAACTTATTCAAGATTTAAAAGCAATTTTCTCCTAAAGCATATACAAAATTAGTTTTAGTATATGTGAAACCCAAAACACGTATCTAGTAATTTTATGTAAAGAATCGATGTACAAAGTTTAAAATCTGTATCATAAAAATCATAAAGTTATAAGCTTTTTATGTTACCTGCTTGTCCGTACAAAAATATGGTTACCACTTACCACGCGCCGCCGGCCGATCGGTCGTGACCTTTGTTGTGCGCATATGATTGCGGATATGTACTTAGTGTCACTCGGTGTACAACTTGTAACCTTTTTCAAATATTTTTGGGACAAAATATAACATGGTGTAAAAAATATTGAAATCGATTCAGTTACTTACTTATTCTGAACAAACTATATACAGGTTTGCAATATACTAAAAATAATGTTGTATATTTTATCGTGTTGCAAAAAGAGAGTTTTCAAAAACATACTAATAAGATTTACGTCTTTTCTCAAAGTTGCAAGTTTTATTTCACGAGAAAAACGCTTTTGAATTTTGCGCAACTGTAAGGTAGTCATGCTCGTGACTGTACCTACTGTGACCTACAGCCATAACATAATAAGTAGATAACAATCGGATATTTTTTGTGAGTTACAAATGAAAGTGTTTTTTTTTATTCAGCTGCATCCGGTTAGACTAGAAGCCGACCCCAACACAGTTGGGAAAAGGTTAGGCAGATGATGATGATTCGGATACTTCCTCTGATTATGGTTGTTGCTGATGGGCAATTCTCGTAATTTTAAGAACGTTCACAGTCTGATTTCAGTCTCAATCTGTCAAAAATACAGTGTGAGTCTTTATAAAGTGCACATATTAAAAAGGGTGAAAATATAAACAGTTTTATCGACGGAAAAAATGTCAAAAAAAATGTAAAAAAAATTTTAAATTTTAAATTTTTTTTACTCTCGTCTGGGTACCCCATGCAAACAAACTGTTACTACTTTTAAACTAAATGTCATATTAAAACAAAACAAAATTAATAATGATCTCTAATAATAGGCCAAGCTAATAAAGCCATAATTTTTTGAAAATGAAACCTCATAAATTAATTATTCATGATTTTTTAAAGAAAATTTACCATTTTTACCATTTTTTACCATTAAAAAAAAATTTTTTTTTGACATTTTTTCCGTCGATAAAATTGTTTATATTTTCACCCTTTTTAATATGTGCACTTTATAAAGACTCACACTGTATCTCTAAAATCCCTACCATTTTACAATGATTGTCGCTGAGATGAGTTTGCGACTAGATTTTGAACGTTTTTTACGAAGGGAATTGGCCTTCTGGTATTGATAATACAGGCCCAATGCTGTGCCATATGTAAGACTAGTTTAAAACTGATAAATACTGGCGCGTACAGCAGGTATTGTAAAATCAGCCTGAAGTCCAAAAGATGTACCTATACATCGACGCCAAATCATTTGATTGCTTACAATTTCTGTTCCATGATACTGTCATCATCATCATCATCATTTTATGACAGCTTACTCCACGCTCCAAGTTTTCACGGTGAGATGGTTACAGAATCGCACTGCTGTTTACCTAAGCGACAAATTTTAAGTTAAATTATTTTCTTTTTTTAATGTTGCTTGTTTATGTTAATTTTGTACGCCATCTATTGGCAAAACACAGTGCACATATTTTACACAGTAAAACTATCTGTAACCAATGTTCAACAAAATAAATGATTGATTGATTCATCTGAAAGACGTCCACTGCTGGACATAGGCCTCGCCCAAGCACCGCCACTTCGACCGCTTTATGTGCGGTCGCCACTCCAGAACCTCGGACCCATCGGCCATCTGTTCTACGAGCAATGCCCACTGCCACTTTAGTTTGGTAATCATTCATTCAAATACTGTATCAATGTACGGCTACGCAATGTGTAATGTTTTGTGGCTACACATTAATAAAACATTATGGAATAAAGATTGGACCCAATTAAATGTTTTTTTGGCATATGTAAGAATCGTAGCAGGTAACATTCTGTAGTTATTACCTACCGCCATGGGAAGCAGGCGTGAGTTAATTTTATTTATTTATTTTCACCTGCATAATTGTCGACCCCGTGGGAATATCGGGATAAAAATGTGCTAATCCCGGTTATAAACTATCTGTGTACCAAATTTCATCCAAATCCGTTCAGCCGTTTGAGTGTGAAGAAGTAACAAACATACAAACACACACACACTCACAAACTTTCGCCTTTATAATAAATATTAGTGTGATTTATTCCTTTATTTCAGGCAACTAGGGCCCATAGAAAAAAAAAGCTATACATACTACTAGAAACATAAGAATACTTATAAACGAATACATAAAAAAATATCAGAAATACAATACTATAATAATATAACTTAAAAAATACTATAAATACATACAACATAACAAACTAAAACTACTGCGCACGAAGTGTCGGCGTCGTGTTTCGATGACTGGTGTCATGTAGCCAGCCACGAAACCAGCGATACACAACACCCTTCAGCCAGAATCCTCGCTTGAGAAACTTCTCGAGATGATGTGTCGGTTTATGTATGCATGTAAATTAATTCTTGTAGATATAAGTACCGACATCTTTATGAGGCTGACTGCTCTACTTCTCTTCTCTACTCTTGTCTCTGGTGTTGCTCTTCAGCCAATCGTTGAACTCCTAAACATAGGTGTCCCTTACAAATACAAGGGAAGATCGAGAATGGAATTGAGAATCACCATGCTTGGCACATTACTGATGGCTGTTTGTTGTTATTCGCAGACAGAAGGACAATGTGGCCATTATTCTCTTTGGTGACTATTTAATTTATGTTTGAGCCTCGTGGAAATGAATGGCTACTATTTACTCCTAAACTGTTTAAATTATATAAAATACTTCCATTCATCATCCAAGGTTAGTTATCTAACTGAATGAATTAATCATTTTTATTTTATGAATATCTATGCATTGTGTGAACAGATGTGAAACAGATGTAATAGTACATTATGATATAAGTGCGGTAAGTTGAAAATTACAGCTGAGGCGATATTGCTAGCCCGAGCCGTAGGTGAGGGCTATAAGAAAGCAGAGGCTGTAATTATCAAACCGCACGTATGTCATACGACGTTTTATAACACATTTGTGAGGAAATAAATAAAACTCGGAATCAATACAGCTAAAAGAAAAAGCGCGCGGAATAATTTTTACTTTTTCACAAATTAGCGATGCGCGCGCATCAGCGTCTTTTGTTTATGGCAAAGGCACAAAAAACAGCCAGTATTACTAAATTATATTAATAAAGTAAATTAATACTTTTGTGTTTTTGTTACAGATAAATGGTTGTAATTAATTGTCAAAATTAATTAAATTAAAGAATGAAATGTTTATTTATTATATTTTATCTCCCAAAGTTAATTTTATTCATAAAATGTTGACCACTTTTCTGACATAAAAACTCTTTGCTAAGATTTAAAAAAGTACCGTTCGTTTTAGACGGAGCATCTTGATAAACCGTGCGCTTTACATTACAATTACGCACAAGTACGTAATGGGATACATTACGATATTGAAATTGGTGCAGTAAGAGACCTTTTACGAGCAAATGTGTTATAAAAATAATTTATCATACTTTTGCGGATGACACTTATGTGGAAGAGTACTTTGATGCTTGAGCGTTGTTTTAACCGGTTTAAAAAAAAAAGAGGGAGTTGTCACGAATTGACAACTCCCTCTTTTTTTTTTTAAACCGGTTTGTATATTTTTGTGTTTGTTACCTCAGAACTCCGTCATTTATAAACCTATTTGGAACATTTATTTATTTGAAAGGGTATAAATAATTGGGCCCTACATTTTGGTCAAGCTCTGATGAGTGGTTTTAGAGCAAGCTTCAATAATGCGTATTTTTTCCATTTATTGATGATTTTATAATAATAATTTCGTGTCGCTTAGCAAGTGAAAGTACTTTACGGATTTGTGTGTCTTAGGTACCACAACTAAAAATTGAATAATGAAAACGTTATTATATAAAAGACCGACTTCCAAAAAAAAAAACACTATGAAGTGAAAAATAACTTTTCCATATAATATAAACTTTCATCCATTTTAGGGGATGACTTTTCATAAATCCTTCTAGCGCTAGTGCTCACTTACCATAAAGTTTCCTTGTAAAAATATTATGCTTACAGATCCAGTGGTCTAGGCCGTGTGTTATCTATCGTCAGTGAATGAATTTAAGAGAAGAAATCCACACCATATCTAATCATGGATTTTTATTCTATTTACAGAGACAAAGAAAATAAGTTACTGGAAGATTGCAGTGTGAAAAACTGTATTTTTTCAGGCAACGAGAGCCTGATAGATACAGCGGATGCTGTTCTAGTACATTTGCAGAGAGGCGTTGTACCTGAAGTCAAAAATAGAAACCGGACACAAAGATGGATATTTTTAAACGACGAGTCTCCTCGAAATGTATTTTCTTTGGCGAAATTTAAACCTAGCATAGACAGTCTTTATGATGTATTCAATTGGTCTATGACTTATCGGTAGGTTTATTTTTTAAGTTCTTATTTTTTAAAGACAACACCAACAACAAAGTCCTGTCAAATTAAGATACTCCATAGACAAGTTTAGACGTGATTAAAAAATTGGCTATTAAAATACGTCGATTTACATCAGGCGCTGACTAATTTGACAGGACCTAAACTAATATTTATCTTCTGTCCTTTTCTTAATGAAATAGAAAGAAAAAGATGCACTGAAATTAAATTTAATTTAGTCTGTGAACAAGGCAATCGGCGCCAATAATTGTTTTTAATTAATCATTATGTAAAAAGGTATTTACAACAAGTACAAGGCAGATGTGAGTGGAAACACCGGGAGGGTACGCCCTGGAAGGACATGTTGTGACCTTATTTGTGATGTTCTTCAGAAACGTCTGGTGCGTAGTACTCGCAATCGGCGTGTGCGTGTATATTAATTGAGGAGCGTCGGAACGAAAACCGATATATCGAATTTACCATATTTTTCACAAATTAAGAAAAAGCTTGTAAGTTTTTTAATGTTACAAAAGTGGAAAATTATAGCATGTCAATTTGCAGTTAAAGTGACATCGATTGATGTGTGAAACTTGACGGAGGGTAGATACTTAATTTAGGGAGATACTTGGTGGACAAGTATGGATATATCGGTTTTTGACGCGATCATTTGGATATATCGGTTTTTGACGAAACCAAAATGGATATGTCGGTATTGAACTGAATTGAATTTGAACCGATCGTTGTTGAATTGTGTAAAACTTAATAAGAATTATCGGTTTTTAATCCAACAACAAGAACATGTTGAATTTAAAAATTTATTTGCCGGTTTTGATTTGACCACAGTATTTCGATATTTTTTTTAAGACGGATGTAACTGTTTTTTAATTGATTTCTTTCCTGAAGGGTGTATAATTAAACATTTTGTAACAGAAAAAAAAAATGTATTAATTAAGACATATCGGTTTTTGTTCCGACGCTCCTCAATTGCGTAACACACCATTACTCTCAATTTAATAATTTTGAAGCATATTGCTAATCCATTGCTCCATATGTTCGAAAAATATGTCTTATCAGCAACATAAATAACGCAATGAATGTTGTTGAACTGTCAAAATGAAACCCATTGCTACTGATAGTGTATTACGCAATTAGCCTGCATGTTTGAAAGTAAACAATACAAAAGGAGTTTGTAAGGATCGAAGCAGGTGGCGTTCTGTAGTTTCTGCCTACCACCACGGGAAGAATGCGTGAATTTATGTGTAATGAATAAATATATATATTTATTTATTTATTTATTTATTTATTTATTTATTTATTTTTTAGGAAAACTTACAGCTAAACAGATACAGTAAGTAATAAAATTATACAAAAATAAGGCCAATTACAAGTTTCCACGTGTAGTAGGTATGTACGTATATATAATCATATATACCACAATATAAAATATGGTCATATATAGTGTAACATATAATCAAATATAGTATATTATCATATGAAACAGAATATTAATAATATTAATATGGTTGCAAATTATTGTAAGACGGCAATCGGTCAACGTTCTACCATATTTGGAATGTCTTGTGAAATCCTTAGCCGATCGCACAAAGCCGAACAGACCGGTAGTGCGTGACTTTGCGGATCTTAGGGGCGTCCATTAATCAGGTTTTCTAGCAACTTTTTACCCCCCCCCCCCCTCCCAGGGGCGCCTGGTGATACACGGTGAGGTTTTAGACTAACCCCCCTCACACTTAAAATCTTAAAAAAATGTAGAATATTAAGTTTAAATACGGGTATAATCTAATTTAATTCGGGAAAATTGAGCACCACGATATAAATGTCCAGACAGACATTAAGGTTGCAGGTTATACTGGCTGGTACAAAAATGATAAAGGAAAGGCGTAATCATAAATTTTTATTTTTATTTATTTTTTAGTTTAGAAACTGCGAGTTCAAAAAAAAAAAAAAAAAACGTGTTATCTAACTACTCCGCCGGCCCCCTGTCACATTTCATGATTTTTTACGAACCCCTCTCCCCATTTTGAGCCTCACGTGACTAATGGACGACGGATGATATTTTTCCCACTAAAACATTATCGTTTATTTTTCAGGAGCGATGCGGATGTGCCTGTCCCATACGGTCGAACGGTTGCACTAGATACTCCTTTAAATACAGATAAGTCCTTGCAAGATATTGCTGAAATTATTCCAAACTGGACAAGAAAACATCGCCGCGGCAGAATAGCCGCAGTGCTAATGTCAAATTGTGGTGTCAAAGCCAGAAATGAGTTTTTGGAAAAGTTAAGGAAACATGTTGAAATAGATGTTTATGGAGCGTGTTCGGATCAAGAAGTATATAAAACGAGGTAAGATATTGTCGGTAACCGTAAAGTACGATGGTTGCTTACCTAATTCGATTTTATTCTGTGTGAACTAAGGTATTAACCGAAATTATTTATACAACGTGTAACGTTAAATGCGCAAAACCTGAAAATAGTTTGATCAGAATAACGAGCAGAATGAATTGAACCACTTTTTAATATAGGTCACGTTTTTCAAAAAATCTTCATTAAAAACGTTGCCGTGTCTATTTATTAATAGGTCAAGCAAGCCAATGTTAGCGCTCCCTCGGTAAAGCGTCGTCGCAGACGCAAGAAACGATCAGAATGGCCAGTAAAACTAAAACAGCACATAAAACTTTTACAATTTTTTTTAATGACTTATTTTCTCTCTTAAATAGGTCAATTGAATTAAAAATCAGTTGGGGTGTCTGAGGTTTTGCGCATTTAACGTTACACGTTGTATATGTACAAACATATAATAAACAAACAAGAAAAAGGAACAGAGAATAGGTATAGAGGTGATGCAAGGTGGTGGTGGTGATGATGATATCGACGCCACGGTTAGCGCAGTGGTTAAGCTATTGACTGCTGCGCTGCGTGTCGCGCGTTCGATTCCCGCACGGAATAAATATTTGTATGACCTACAAGTAGTTGTTCCGGATCTGGCTGTTTGTGTATGTGAGTTTAAATGTTTGTAAACGTACCCACAATACAGGAGAAATTCCTAGTGTGGGGCAACGTTATTAAAAAAAAAAGATGACTTAGTGGTATGCAAAAGGTTTTTATTCACCGATTATATATTTCAGTCCCAAATATTATAAATACCAGTATTTCAAATAGTTTAAAATGAAGTGTTTTGTAATGTCTAAATTACAGATTTTGACTAAATGCTTAAGAAAGTATAAACGGTATACTTATACAATTTTTTTTTTAATTTTTTCTCTGTCTGTTTGTTCCGGCTAATATCCGAAACGGCTGAGCCGATTTCGATTCGACTTTCACTGACTGATAGCTGAGGTTATAAAGAGTAACTTAGACTTACTTTTATTTTAGAAAAACCAAAGTAGCCTTAGTAACTCCATACCATGAAGTCCAATTTGTTTTCCGACATGCACGCGAGCGAAGTCACGGGCACTGCTAGTTTAAAATAATATAAAAATATGTAAACTTTTGTCAAAAAAGTTAAAATGTTTTAACTGCACCTATAAAATGTCTTCAAACCTCAATCATATTTTATTTCAGTTGCCCTGGACATTTTACATCAGATTGCGACCCAATTGCGGAGTATTTATTTTATTTAGTATTAGAAAATACAAGTTGTTTCCAATACTTGACCGAGAAGGTGTTTTACCATGCTTATTCGAAAGGAGCTATACCAGTTATTTTCGGCCCTACAATCGAAGACGTCGAGAGCCTTCTGCCACCAAATTCCTATATATACGCTGACGCGGAAACAAATATAGAATTACTCGCAAAGGATATTAACACTTTAGCGGCTAGTACTGAACTACTTCTTAGTATGCATGTGTGGAGGAATCATTTCAAAATAGTCAATGAGCACGGATACTTTGGAACAAAATCTTATCATTTGTGTCGTGTTTGTGAAGCATTGAATTATAATGACGAGAAAGAGAAGATTTACGACAAAGAGCTTCTTGATTTTTTCCTAGATCCGTCAAGAAGCTGTTACAAATGAGTATAATTTAATAAAAGTGTGTAGATACATTTAAAATAATTTATGTTTGTTGATTTTTTAAATTAATTTTGTAAATAAACAAAGAAAAATTAAAACCCAAGACGGACGGATTTCTTTGACCCAACATTCGTCTGAGTGCGCATATCACTTCAGAGAGTTTTGAAAGTTCCCTTCCGGGATCTTCCAGGAGAAATATAAATCTACTGTTCATTGAGTAATAAATTTCATCGCATTGTTATTCAGGGAGATACTGGTCCCTTTGAATTATGATACAAGTTTGTTTTTATTACTTGTAGTGTTGAAAGTGCGTTCTGAAGATTTAAACTGACCTTTGATACTATCCTGCAGTTTTGAAAACGGTAAGTATTAGGATAAAATTTCACCGAGACCATCATCTGCCCAGCCCTTTCCCAACTTCCAGTCCAACCGGATGCACCCGAATACCAGTACTGTACATGGAGCGACTGCTTTTCTGACCTCCACAACCCAGTTACTGGGTAATACTCCCCCTATCCCTTAGTAGGACTGGTTGCCCAACTTTCGGGCTTTTGACGACCCGTAACGACTTAACGTGCTTTCCGAGGCACGGATTGGTCTTGGTATGTAAAGATAGTAACCCATCCACGGCCCATCTGCGGCAAGCGTAGCTTAACCCATTAATGCCTAGCGTGTCCATATGGACACATTACCTATTAATGCCTACCGTGTCCATATGGACACATTACCTATTAATGCCCACCGTGTCCATATGGACACGGTAGGCATTAATAGGTAATGTGTCCCTGATAACCTGGATGTTAGATGCTTGTATTAACAATGCGTGCAAGTTGCAAAGAAAAGCAGGCACCAAAATTCCACAGCTTGACTTCAGGAGGGAGATAGTGCTCCACTATCTCAACAAATATTGCCAAGCTCCCAAGGGAGGTGGAAAGCCTAGTTCTTCCAGTTCTTTTCCACAAACCTCACGTTTCGACAAGTTAGAACACTATGTCATAAAAATAGAGAAAAAAAGACGTTGTGTTGGTCCCTACTGCAAGAATAAATCATCAGCAGGCAGAACCGCGTGTGTCAAATGCAATCATGGATTATGCATTAAAGGTTTCAAAGATTATCATGAAAATTAGCATGTGATTTTCGTAGTAATCTTTGAAACATTATTTCTTGTGATTTTGTGCTTTCAAATTTATAAAGTTTTGTTTAGTATGAATTGGTTATTTTTGTATGTACGAATGCCTAGTGTGTCCATATGGACACATGATGTTTTTATACTTTGAAAAAGTTGTTTTCTATTAAAATACTGTTTTACCTGTCCTATAACCCAATAACTAATAATATAAATAAATAAACAAAAATAAAAAAAAAAATCAATGGCAAAATAACTCGGGCATTAATGGGTTAACCTGATCGATCGACCCGTGCGGCATAATTATGGCGGTGCAACCACTGACGTCCTTCTGGTACCTCACCTGGGGTCCGGTTGGTCATGCAACCAACTGAACGACAGATAAGGTTTTATGTTTATCCTAAAGCGGTTTACAATTGTTAGCATTTTCACTTGGTTACGCTGTCATAGCGTCGTCGTCAGTTCATATACTCGTATAAACGCTGAATAAAAACAAAAGTAGGTAATAAGGCTAATCCTCTATCCTTTTTATTAATTAAGCAACAACGCTGTGCCGACAAATATCAAAGTCGAGCAACAGTAACAAAGTAGTTTGGCTAATCCTTTAAGGAAACGACATCTATGTTAAGCCTTTGAGAAAACTTCTCCAACCATTAGGGCCCACACATAAACACGATACGACGTCGTGTCGTGGAAATCTACGACACGACGTCGTAACGTGTAAGAAATGGGTGGATACAATATCTTCTGAGTATCTGTCTTTTCTTTCTTCGTCTTCTTATTAACAGCAGAAGCAGAATGCGTCTAGAGCGGTCCATTTTTCGGAATGAACTAAAACATCGACGGCATCGTGCCGTGTAACGTCCGTGGCACATTACGTTACGATGTCGTGTTTCTTTTACGATGCTCATCGTAGATTTCCACGACGCGACGTCGTATCGTGAAACGACGCCGCATCGTTGTACGACGCGACGTCGTATCGTGTTTATGTGTGGGAGCCCTTAAGGCTCCCACAGACTCGCACGACGCAACTCTAGCAGAACAATTTCTATGAAAAGTTCATGGAAATTGGTCTACCAGAATTGTGTCGCACCGTCACGTCGTGCCTGTCTGCGACAGCCTTGACGCAGCTATGGAACGACAATAATTGTTTTAAGAAATACATGACTGCTCATAAACGGCTTAGAGAGAGCTCTATTTTAGAGCTCGGCTTAAGCAAAGATTTTAATACAAGGCTCAGTTTGTTGGGACTACATATCTTAGTTAATTTAATTTGCGAACATCTTTACTTGGATTTAAAAAAAAAAGTTTTTCTTTACATTTATTTGGGGTCGGCGCCACATGCCTTTTTCTTCCATACTTGGAGAAGTATGAGATGACGAATAGTAGAGATTAGTCGTGATCTCAGTACTCACCAAAACTGCTTGTATTGATACTCATTATGTACTCCCCAAGCTGCTTGTGTTCTGTGTTCATACACAGTATTTAAAATAGATAGTATGTAGTTTGTTCTGTATTCTGAGGCTTGTATACAACGTGTAACGTTAAATGCGCAAAACCTGAAAATAGTTTGATCAGAATAACGAGCAGAATTAATTGAACCACTTTTTAATATAGGTCACATTTTTCAAAAAAAAAAAATCATTAAAAACGTTACCGTGTCTATTTATCAATAGGTCAAGCAAGCCAATGTCAGCGCAGCGCAGCGGCCCGGTGACGACACCTCCCTCGGTAAAGCGTCATCGCAGACGCAAGAAACGATCAGAATGGCCAGTAAAACTAAAACAGCACATAAAACCTTTACAATTTTTTTAATGACTTATTTTCTCTCTGAAATAGGTGAATTGAATTAAAAATCAGTTGGGGTGTCTGAGGTTTTGCGCATTTAATGTTACACGTTGTATAGGTAGTTCAGTGTAAAAAAATAAAAGAAAAACAGCTTTTATTTAAATAAGGATTGAGTTTGAACATGGTATTCAACTAAGGGTTGATTTTTCCAACGCCAGGTAAATGTGTCCGAGGAATATTTCTCAATTTTTGACAGTTCTTCAATACAAAATCTGTCAGACGTCACTGTTATTCCGCGAATAAAAAATATCTGGCAATGGAAAAATCAGCCCTAAATAGGCACAACAATAAAACTCTAGGATATCCCAGGATTTAACTGGACCATATGTATAAAGAAAAAAATCTTTGATCAAACCGAGTCGAATCCCGCGAGGGATGCGGGACTAACCTCTACTCGCGCTGATTGTGTCGACTAACTTATACAAGGTGTAACTTAAATAACGCACAACCTCTTAAGGGGTCATTGTACTCATCATTATGCCAAATTTTTACTATGGGACCAAACTTGAAAAAAAAAAAATTACCTTTTTTTTGACCTCCTTAAGAGGTTGTGCGTTATTTAAGTTACACCTTGTATGGAGGTGTTAAATAAAACTTGCGGGAGTAGTCGCGTAACTTCCAAATCATTAAAACAATAGACGCGCACAGTCGCGTCACACGTCCCGAACGGGATTCGCAGTTTGAACAGTCCTTTATTCCTGTAAATAAAGCAATCCGCCGAATAACGTGGAAAATCTTTTCACAATTTAATTATCCTTTTAGCCCCGGGTTATTTTAATAATGGTGGACTTGGCCGTCGTATCACATTAAAGTTAAAACATAAAAAGGGACTGTCTGGAAAAAGGCTAGGCCAGCGCACGCCGTTTAATGATATTACCAGGATTTACATTCAGATTTAATTTCTATAGCCGGCTCTCGCAATATGCTAATATAATGTTGTTTAAATATATCGTTTTTACTGTAAATGTATGCTAATGTTTGTTAACGTTGGCTCACGTAATGAGGTGAATGGGTTGAGCACAATTATTTTCAGTTTGCTTTAGGCTCACTTAACGGTGGTGCATACATTTTCCCCGAGTTAACAAATTTCTAGGTTCCGGTAGGCCTAGGAAAAAGAAAGAAAGAAAGAAAGAAAATATTAGTTTATTTGCGGTAAACATGACGCATAAGAAGAACTCAAAAAAAAAAAAACAAAACCACAACAACAATTTGGGGGGAAAACATGCGTCACATCTGCACAAAAAGGCCACCGCTCAGCATAAAACCTGGATATGTAAAACCTTTTTCTAACTTTACTTTTAATTCTGTTACCAGCCGTGCGATTCTGTAACGATCTCACCGTGAAAGCTTGAGTGAAGTGAGCGTGGAGTGAGCTGTCATTCGCTAGGGATTAACGTTATTAAGTGCTCACTTCACTTATGATTTCACGGTGAGATTATTACAGAATCAACCGGCTGTTTAATCTTTGTAGCAAAACTAATCTGTTTACTGCAACCGGTCGTTGCATCTTTTCATTCTAGTTCCTTCCAGACATCGAGCCCTGTTAAAACTTTTCGTCAACAAACCCCGTTAAAGCGTGCACTATTAGTTCCCCTTGTTTAGTTCTATTGGGTTGGCACAAAAGTAATGAGACACTGACTGAATTAGCGGAAGCACTTAACTGCAGTCACCACACGGTGGAACACCATGTGCATGAGCTTGGGTATCGAAAACTTTTGGCTCTGTGGGTACCGCACATCCTTACAGACGCCAGACGTGCAGTCCGTGTCGCTATCTGTCAATCACTTTTGCTGCGACCCCGACGTAAAGAGTTTTTGTCTGATCTGGTTACTGGAGATGCATCATGGATTCATTACGAGAACGATACACGTCGTGCTTTTTGGCTGCCTCGAGAAGAAACGCCACCAGTTCAAACGAAGCTGAGTCAAAAGAACCGCTTAAAAGTTTTGCTTTGCTGTTTCTGCGACGCGCAGAAACAGCAAAGCAAAACCAAGCAACCAACCAAGGTTTTATGAACTACATATTACACAATGAAACCATAAACGCTAACAAATATTCATCCCAGCTCACCAAACTGTCTGCTGCTATCAAGAAAAAACGACGAAGACGAGTCAATGTAGTTTTACTACCACACGATAAAGCTCAACCTCACGTCGCATCTGCTGTTCGCCAGCAGCTGGAGAACTTGGGCTGGGAGATGATACCCCACCCACCTTATTCCTCAGACCTCGCCCCATCAGATTATTATTTGTTTAGAGCCCCGAAGCAACATTTGCGGGGTAAAAAATTTAATGATTTCTCTGATGTAGAGGCGGAATTGAACAACTTTTTCGAGGCACATCCATCAGAGTTGTGGTCGAAAGGCATCCAAATTTTGCCGGATCGTTGGCAAGAAGTCTTAGATGCTAATGGTGATAATAAGCTTTTTGTATTGTAATAATAATTAAAAATATAAAACGTCAACCAAGTGTCTCATTACTTTTGTGCCAACCTGATATTAATTGCCATTTTGGGCAATAACAATCTTTGTTTTCTGTTTTTTTTATACTTTTAAGGTGTATTTTTTTCTGTCATGCCAATAAACGCATTTTTCTTTCTTTAGTTCGGTTCAGTTTGATTAATTCTTTAATGTCAAACAGAGTAAACAGAGGAATACAGACAAGTATATTTATTTACATCTATCTACATACGCGTGTGTGGATTGTGCATTTCCGCCTTCCAAAACACGAGTTCAGTCGATCGATTTAAATACTGATCCACGTTTTGATAAAAGCTTGTTGAAATATCTATATAAAATTAAAATACCATTTCCAGTAAATTATTAAAAATGAACATGGATACATATCTGAGTTATTGTTTGTTGTAAATGATAACATCAAAACATTACATTTGAATAATATCAATCAATTTGCAATCCGCCGAGTCTAATAGTTGGGGTCGGATTTCAGTCTAGCAGTTCCTTCTACGCTACCATACCTACTTCAAAATTTGGCTGCTAAATTGGTTCGATTAGTTAATTTCGCAAATTTCGTCTAACCCTAGTTAGCGCACACGCTTAATACGAAGAAACTTTACATGATCAAGATATCCAAAGTCGAAAACAAATCCTTCTTAATTTAAATGTTAGAAGCAACCCGTTTTTTTTTTTGTTTTTGAGTCCACGCAGTTTATTGAAAAGCAGGTTCTTTGAAAAGGCTTAGAACTTTGTCATCATGTCAACGCCGGCTGCCGCTGAAAACCAGCGCTGGGGCTCTGTCTCGCATATGGTCGTAGCATTATGCTGAGCGGTGGTAATTTTGCGTTGATGTGGCGTAAATTTTCCTCCAACTTGTTCTTATTTGTGTTAGTCCGCAAATAAACGCATCTTCTTTCTTTTCCTTAGTTTATGTCATCAAGATTTCCAGTCAGAAATAAATATTTCTTAATTTAATGTCAGTATGACGTGAGTGGCGATTTATTTTGTTTTATAAAGATACTTCATTACCTAAGCCCTACCCGGTATTTATAAAAAGAGTAAAACATGGCCTGCGCGTTTTCTGCAACTGTTATTTTTTTGTGTTTTTGTTTTTGTGATGCGTCAGCGTTATTTGCCGCAAATAAACGTACTTTCTTTCTTTTTTTTTCTTTTCACGCCGATCACCACAAAAAGAATTTGGATACTCATTTAATTTAGCTAATGTCCACCCAACGCTCGACGAAGGACGTCGGGGCCCTGTGACAGCCCCCATGTGATACGGGCTGAACCTGTCGCCATAAATCCTAATAACAATGCCTGGTAATCAAACCCAGACCCTCATGATGTATGACCAAGCTTGTGATTACTTATTTTTAAGATCAGAGAGAAGGTTCACGCTATAGACTCAAATGTAAGACAAAACGATCAACGTAGATCGGCCGGTCGATTCTGTAAAAATCTCACCGTGAAATCATAAGTGAAGTGAGCTTGAAGTGAGCAGTGTCAATAGTGTTAATCTCTAATGACAGCTCACTTCCCGCTCACTTCACCAAAGTTGTCACGGTGAGATTTTTACAGAATAGCACTGCAGTGGTATGAAAAAAGATTAATTCATGATCCACTATGAGAATTCTTTCTATAATTCATTGTCCTGACTGTAGTGTTCTGGCAACCGTTTGGAGGTCCTAACAACCCTAATAAAGATAGCAACGACATGATTTTACTGCTTATATCCGGAAATGTATTTTCATTCAAATGGTCCTCGTCATTGCACCATAAAAGCTTGGATCCCCTTTATTGACATCGGGGCCGATTTTGTTACCACCACTTAAGACATAATAGATTTTCTTTCAACCAACTTGCATTTTAAGGCCTATTTATTTGAATCTCAGCTCCTCAACACGAACGTAAGCGATCAATTTCTGGCTAAATGGGCTTTAAAGCACCATTGGCGCAAACTTCCCAAGTTACGAGCCATACGTATTCGTTGAAGCGATTTACAAAATTGCTCTTAAATCCCAGTTTCAAGTTCTTGCGGGATACCTGGCCTAACTTCACTTGTTATGCCCAAGAATAATATTTGCAGAAGTTCACAACTTTTGAACGACCACGAAAAAGTTGTTTGTTGTTCGAATGGCTAACGGCTCATTTTTCAGTCTAGAAGTTGGGGTGCTCTTTTGTTCGCTTTATTATAAGCGGGCAGTAAAAAAACTTATCGTATGAAAGCTAATACAATAATTTTTATAACCATTATTGTTAAACAGTAAACACAATCACTATGGAGATCGGTCCTTTGGTGTAAATTCAATAAATTTTTTGCAAATTTATTGCCATTTCTCGAACAGTGGCAATTTGTTGCTGGTTGTTTTTCTTTACACTCACAATAAAAAGTGGTTGTAACTTCGTTATAGTTTCTGAAACAGAGGAACCACACCAGTGAAAGTTGATATACGAGTGTCATTGGGATTTCTATTCTGAAGGAAGGTAAGTAAGGTTCAATTTATGTTGGACGCATGCAAGAATGAATTACGGGACCTACACTTATATCGCGGAGGGTAAATTATTAGATGCGTACTTGTAGCGTGCGTGTTATACTCTCAAAATTCTTCTCTTATCTTTAGACCTTATTCTTCTAACAATAAAGAAGATTAGGTTTTCGTATAACTTTCCCTTCGTGAGACATTACCAAACAAAGAACTATTGGGTTTCTTCGGATGAAAGTAAGATTAAAGCGTGTTTGGACGTAATCCTTGGAAATAGAATGATCTGCGTCCATCTAGTACAGTTCTTTGATGTGTGATACTGTTGTATACCTTTTTAGAAGAAATCCTAAGTGGAATTTGTTTAAGGTGAAAATTTTATTATAATCTATTGGGAGTTTGACCTTAAATACATTTTTAACATGTTACAGAAATGTTTTATTCCAGAACCGCATTATTGCGTGCACTTTAGTGCACCTAAAAAAGATATCTGTTCACTTAATAAATCAGTCACGGTGGCAACAGATGGCACCACCAGACATCTTCTACAGTTTATTCGTGCTTCTCGATAGGCGATCAACCTTCCACCATGATAATATATAGCTGACCCGACCCCCTTGCCGTTTTTAGCTTTTTAATCCCGTGATTTATTTTACGAACGGAGAACGATTTTTGAATACAATGAATTTTATTCTTGACGATAAATTTCTTGTCCAGTGATCGAGCTACGGTAGTGTTTGATGTTGCCTTGTTCGTGAAATATTTATTATGCTTGAGAAAAGGTTGAACGATAATAGGAGAGTGTTTTAAAAATATGTACGTAGACAAAGCAGTGGTACGCATTTATGTTGGTTAATATGGATATGTTAATATAATATTTATATATAATTTCCAAATGTTATTGCACAGACGCCAGCACATCAAGCTACCCGAAACTGTCAAATTTTTACCGAATCAACTTTGAACCGTATGCTTTAGCGATAAAGTTGAACATCTATTAAATAAATTTGACAGATTGTAGGTATGTAGTAGCTTCATGTGCTGGCGTTTGTACCTTATGATGACGGACCAAAATACAAACGTATAATAAGACTGGTACTTTTCAATAAGTCAGCTTTTCCAAGCGTAACCTGAAATCACACCCCAGACAGACTAAAAAAACAAATTTTAACAGTATTGGGACTTCTCCACAAGACATTTGACGTGCGTCTGGCTTACTGTTGTTTCCGCCTACCCCGTTGGGAAGATGGCGTGAGTTTATGTGTACACACGCACGCATAAACTCACGGCTTCTGCGTGTTCATGTTTTCCAAGCGTAACTTAAATTCGTACCTTAGTAGAGTACGATGCTCAGATACACGAGCGGCATGTTGACGGCGGAAGACGTTGACGGCTCTCGCCGACACACGTCGACGGTTGCAGTTATCTCTATCGTCGACGCGTGTCACTCGTGCGTATGCACACTTAACACGTTTGGGCCGGCGCGTACCACCGGTGGTACGCGTGCGGACTACCAGTGGAACGCGTCGGCGTGAAAGTGTTAAACAATTTATCTACTATCGAATAACATATGCCGAATTTAGAATACGAAACTAGTCACGCAATTTCATGAAATTAGTTTTACTGATTTTTCACATGTAAATAGATAATTTACTCATGCATGCATTGGTTTTATGATGTCATGAAACTAATTTTGTGCGACTAGTTTCGTAATGTAAATTCGACTTTAGACACTAAATAAGTTTAGATAAAGAAAACTTTAACACTCCGTTCGTAATCTCCTTACGACTACTTAACTACCGCAATAGGCAAAGGTCTGTAACAACTAAAGGAATGGTAAACAGAGCTTTTTGTTGAGCGAGTAATCAGCTTAGCGTGAAAGAAGGTGAAGGTGTTAGTAAGAACGTACGTACAGCTTGTGGTAGGTACATCTGAAGATTCCCACATGAGCAAAGAAGTTTCTTGCGTTGGCGTTGGCGGCCACAGAAAATGGCGCCGATCCCCTTGTTCAGAAACTAAAGTAAATTTAAGTTTAGTCCATCTTTTTCTTTCTATTTCATTAAGAAAAAGACATAAGTCCTGTCAAATTAGGATACGCCATAGACAAGTTTAGACGTGATTAAAAATTGGCTACTAAAAATACGGCAATTTACGTCAGGCGCTGACTAATTTGACAGGATTAAACTAATATTTATCTCCTGTCCTTTTCATACATACCTCTGCAATAATAATAATAATTTATTTGTTCAGACAACCAATAATTGCAATAATTGCTTGGTCAAATCGGTGAAACTATGCATGTTCATTCCTGTTGTACAGACGCCAGCACACCAAGCTACCCAAAACTGTCAAATTTTCCCAATCAACCTTGAACCTAATACCTTAGCGATAAAGTTGAAAATCTATTAAAGAAATTTGACAGATCGAAGTAGCTTGATATGCTGGCGTCTGTACTTTACCTATTAAAATTCCTACTTTACTATATCATATCTTTGATAGAACTCAGAAAAGTAGGACTGCAAGTATCGAAAAATACATAATTCAAGCGTCGTCGGTCGTTCCAATGAAGCGATAGATATTTTTGATTCCGTCGAATTCGGTCCAGTTATTTTGCTCCTAGGGTAGCGTCATACATATGCATAGTCACACATATAGACTTTCAAATAGGGACGCTACTACTGCTTGCCTACGGACCATTTAATTGGTCTAAACCTATTGATTAAATTAACGCTTCCAGCACAGGCTTCAATGGGGAAATCATTTGTCTTATTTTTTGCATTTATTAACATTTAAAAGTGTATTGACATGTAAAAGTGTTTGTACAAACCTACTTACAGAAATAAATCATTTGTCATTTATTTTTCACTCAATGAAATATAAATTTTGACACAATTATGTTTTTTTTAGGGCTCCGTACCCAAAAGGTAAAACGAGACGCTATTACTAAGACTCCGCTGTCCGTCTGTCCGTCCTTCGTCTGTCACCAGGCTGTATCTCATGAACCGTGATAGTTACACAGTTGAAATTTTCACAGATGATGTATTTCTATATCTATAACAACAAATACTAACCATACAACAAACGTAATTTTAAACAAGCTTCTGTTAGCTTCACTTGTATGTAATGGAATCTTGGAAGTTAAATATGACCCACTTCCCGATATCCGATTGTTCTGAAATTTATCACGCACGTTAATATAGATAATGGTATGGAACCCTTCGTGCGCGAAGGGCGAACCCCCGACTCGCAGTTGGCCGGTTTTTTTTACAATTAATTTTTGTCACATCTGACGGTTTAGCAGGTAATTATGTTTGTTAAAATTGCGTGGGACAGACACTTTCCTTTTGACAACCCACCCATAAATTTTAGTTAATTTGCTCAATAATAAATTTCCCTGGATTTATTTCTCCGTTTCTCGATTACTCGGATACCGTTGCATCTCAAACTCTCTCTCACTGAGAGTTTGTCTATGTCCCAGCAGTGGGAACAGCACCTATAGACTGATTATGATTATGCATTGCATTTCGGTTTTGTAAGAAAAACGTTTGTTATTATGAACAGGAAACATCACGTGAAAGCCAGTGACACCCAATCATGACTTTGTTATAAAAACTTAACAACAACAACACTCACAACGCAGTCAAGAGGGCTGCCTTTTAAGTTGTGCCGTTTGAAATAAGTATAGAAGATCTAATTGATTATTACCATTTGTTGTTTTTTAATGAATTTTCCGCGATATTTAATACACTTTTGCTTGCGTTCGAACCAGTTTTTAAAACATTTATTCCACTCCGAAGTGGGGTAGTCAAAATGGCCGATTTGTATGTGTCAACAGCTTCTTCGGGTGAGCTGAAACGTTGACCACGAAGACTTTGCTTAATTTTGGGGAACGTAAAAAAATCTTTAGGGCTCAAGTCAGGGCTGTAAGGCGGGTGATCTAAAATTTCGACATTTCGGGTGCTCAAAAACATCTTTGTATTGCGGGCGGTGTCCGCTACAATAAAACTATTCGACCGATCAAAAAACATTCTTTTGTTTTCGAATTCTAAATTCAAAAAGATGAAAAAGCCATGTGTTTTTTTTTGTAATAATTGCGGGAGGTTTGCAAACGACACGACTTAAAAGGCAGCCCTCGTATTATGCAAATAGTTTTAATTAAACTCATTTTACAGTAACGGCCCAGCTTGTTGTTAAGGTTCCATGGTAATTTGCTACTATAATCTGTGAGTGCTAAATCCTGTCGTGTGTGCAGTACGCGGCTAGATAGCCTAGTTCCTACGTATCTGCAATGCAAATGTTCGCCATCAGAATTCTGTGCATACGACTCTGCCCGCTGACGGACTAACAACATTTGTGAATAAAAACCGACAGTAATAAACGCTGTGTACGTGCTTTACGTTTTGGTACTTTTCAGTAGGTACCGTATCCTAATTGCGTGACACAAAATTAATCTCATTTTAAATAATTTTGAAGGATATTGCTAATCTATTGCTTCACTTGTTCAAAAAATTTGTCTGCTCAACAACTTAAATAACGCAATGAATGTTGTTGAACTTTCAAAATGAAAGCCTATCGTGTTACACAATTACCCCACAGGTTTAAGTTTCCATTTGCTGCTGCGATGATCATGGATGGTTTTGAATCAGAAAGATAATTTCTGTTTGCTACGCTGCAGTGCAGTTCTGCTCATCTAGTTCGTAATCTGTACGATTTGTGTTAAGACGTGGGACAACTGTTATACGAAAACGGATGTTATTTTGTGACGATGTTTTATACCTTTTTAGTTGACGTTTTTGTCGAAGTTTTAGTTTTTAGGTTTTACTTTATGTTTTAGTTTTTGTCCGCGGCTCCGTCCGCACAGATGTCACAAATTATCCCACGGGGATCTGCTACCGGGACAAAAAGTAGCATATTTCCTTTCCAGTATGCCATCTACATAACTCCTTGCCTTTTATCGAAATCCTTTGAGTGGTTTAGGCGTGAAAAGGTAGCATACAGACAGAGTTACTTTCAAATTTATAATATTAGTATGGATTCTCTTTGTCCAGCAGTGGGACACTTAATAAATAGGTAACATTCTTTAGCAACGTTAAAAATAGAACAAAAAAAAACTTTTCCCATTTTCTATTTGGATGGGATGAACAATAAACTTTCAAGCTATTTCCTTGAAAATCTGTTTCAGGTTAACTTTTATATAATTAAAACTCCGGATTGGCGAGCTCTGCCGCTGCAAGAGCGAATAATTCATAAGGAGGTTAATTAAGTTCGTTCTTCCTCGGCGGTTCGTACGTACTCGGGTAAGTTATAAAATTGAATTACCTCCATTAATCTAATAGCACACATTGGCTTTCGATCTAATAGGGTTGCGAGAATATCGCTAAATGCGATAATACACGAACAGGTGTTTTCATTTTGGTTTTAAAGCCACGTACGGGAATGGCTGTTATTTATCAGATCGTGTAAGTACCTAGATAGTAATCTCGTGCTGTTTGTTTGTAGTGCAGATTGTTTTGTTTGTAGTTTGGCCGGAAACCGTTCATTAGGTTAATGTACCCAATGATGTTGATGATGACGGGTTCAGTCAATAGGTACAGACGCCAGCACATCAAGCTACGCGAAACTGTCAGATTTTCCCAATCAACTTTGAACCTTATGCTATAGCGATAAAGTTGAAAATCTATTAAAGAAAGCTGGCAGATTGTAGGAGCTTGATGTGCTGGCGTATGTACAGTAAACGCTCAGAAGTCCATAAGCACGCTAAAGTTCACATTGCCATGAACAGTACGAGCGCGATACAGTCAGTGCGTGTGCGAGTGATGTCTCAACATTCCGCAGATAACACACACTAATGAACTGTCGTCGTAATAGACGAAATAGCATGATATTTCTGTTGCATTTACAATACGCGTCTGTTCTTACCATAGCATTGCTAAAATTCGCAAGTTTCTAATATGTGCTGCTAGCTATTTGCGCTAAGCAACAGGTTCACGATCAATGAGGTCTGAGTTCGAATCTGAATTATTATTGTTAGCCGTTTTTTTGTTTCTTTGAAACCATAATAAAGTTAAGTAAAAACTTATTAGGTTTATGTTTATTTATAATGTATTCATGCTTATTATCATTTTTATAAGAAGCAAATATTAGTTATTGTATTATTATTTAAGTATTTATGTGATATTTAATTTATTTTTTCGGTTTTGGAAGGTGGAACTAAAATAAGCGTGCTAAATCATAACAAAAATGTTTATTCGTTTTATTTATTTATAAAATTAACAATTTTGATGACAATAATTGTGACGTCACATTCCTACTTAGATAAAAAGAAGTTCTCTTGTAACCGTTCATAAGATTTTTTTGTTGTATACCCACTTAGTCAATTCATAATAACATAACAAGGAAAGGATGTTCTAATAACACAAATATAATTGTTGATACCCACTTATTAGAGGTATCGGTATTCAGTAAAGTTTATTGAAAAGTAATATATGATTTAGACTTTATAAACATGTTTTTTAATGTAACGTCACAATAAATGTATTGAGGTAATAGCTTAATTTTTCATTTTCTTGACGAAAAGAAGATTGAAACTAAACCTCAATAGTTTAAGGTCATTAAATAATACGGATATGCTAATATTACTACATATTTAGTTACACCGTCTAATTATAAAAACATAGATATTAATATTTTGTATAACTACATAAAAGCTAGTTCTCCTGGCCCTGCTGCACTCATCCATCCCCACATATTGCCATAAATGCGCCATAAATGAAGCCTACCCTTATGGCTGGATTTAAATGTCTTTTGATCTGAAAATATGGTAGTATTCCAGTCAAAATCTAAATAATCCCGTGCGAAACGTAATCGTTCTTGTTTATGTCGTTCTGTCAACAAGGGCTTCTTAGCTGGTCTTCTGTGCAAGCCTTCAGCGTGGAGGGCACGGCGAAGAGTTTACGATGAGGTGTCGAATAGTTCAGCAAAGTGTCTCGTTGGTGTGAATCCATAAAAATTCATGCTCGCCCACCATATGTCGTCGCTGTGCCTCGCTAATAAGCCTTCCACTTCGGCCTTTCTCTGCCTCGTATCTTTTGATCCAGAGACTTACAGTATTCCTCTAAAACAAAAAAAAAAGTGAAATTAGGCAGCTGTAACAAAATACTAAAGTGACTTCATTTTAATATAATATAATAATATTTATTTAATATAATACCTATTCAAATATTACAACTTTTCATTTATAAATCCAATAATAAACACTAATTATTTATCTTTTAGGCCTCATGATGGACTTAATAATCAATAAAAAGAATCATCCATTGTCAACAAATAATAGGTATTTTCAAATAAAAGTTTAAGTTACAATTCATTAATATTAAATACTCACATTCAGTCCGGTTTCATTAGATATTTGTGTTCTATTAAGACCACTTTTATGCAGCCCAATAATCGTCGCCCTCACCTCAATGTTAATATTTGCCCGCATTTTGAGAATAATCAATAGGTACCGCTATCTATACCACACGTCACTAACCAACAACTACAACTAAAACGACAACGGTTAAATATTCATAAAACTCATGTCTACCTCACAGAAATCTAAATTCTTTATTAAGTTTTTTTACGATCTACCTTCTTAACTTTACAAAATGTGTGAACAAAGCGAACAAGATAAAGAATATTATATTTCTGTCCCATTTCTTCCAATCGAGTAAAAACTTGCAAAAAGTCTACATATTCGGCGTGAGATTCGAACTCACGGCATACTGATTCGCGCATCTATCTGCAGGCACTTAGCCGCTAGGCCACCTTGACTTGTGTGTTAACGTTGAAATTATGAAGTACAATCACTTGTTGACGACAATAATGATACATGTGTCTATTCTTGAAAATAGAAGGTCGTAAGTCAAACTAAACGTCAAGCTTTGTGAGAATGCCTATGGACTTTTGGAGGCCACTGTACATACGATCTGACAGGTACTCTGTGGTGTTCATCATTCGGAACATCGATTGACAAACAAAATACTGGTATGATTGCTAAAGCTAGGGTTTCCTAGAAGAGCGATGACCGCCACAAGCTGCCGTAATTTTCAAATACAGAGCAACAAGACATTGGCTAAAAGCACGAACCATGCGAAGACAATTAAAAAAAAAACAGCGTTTTTTTTGACACCTTGATGTCAAACACTGGTGATAATGACAGATTTTCATGACGTCTGTTATGACGGAAACGATCTTCGAGTAAACCTTAGATTTTAAGCCCGATTATTTGGAATCAACAAAAAGAAACTTGACCCAAATGTTTTTTTAATACTTTTTCTAAGACCGATGGAGCTCGTGCGTCCCATCGTATGCCCTTTTCATAAGAATCAACATTAAATATAAAATAGAAACGTGGAAAAATAATATTGTTTCTAACAGTTTCTTCAATGAAAACTGAACGGAGACAGTTTAATGAAACATTTCTTGTCACGTTAGCCTAGTCGATGTCCCTTCAGAGGCACCTTAATAAGATTCCTCCCGTTTTAAACTGCATTTGCCGTTTCTACAGACATTGCGAATTTAATCTCAGAATAAAATTGTGAAGGACATTAGAACTTCTAATAACCATTTTTTATTAATAAATGGTTAGTATTTTTTATGGTTTTTGGTATTGGAGTCACGCATATTGTTTACGGCCTTATGAATTGCCATAACTAGAACCTATTTACTAAATATTAATAATATTTTAGTATAACTCATCGGGCCATGACTTACGAGTTGTAGGTTGTAGGTTTCAACCCAGTCTGGTGCTGTACTCTGTGTAAATTATTTTAATCACCACGGTTCTCAAAACGGTGAAGGAAAACGTCGTCAGGAAACCGGCATTGTCCTAGGACCAAAATTGTGAAGACGTGTGATACCTAGCAACAACATAAAAACATAACCCAGTCCTGACATGTAGTCGGGTAAATAGTGCATGACAATGCACATAACTTGGTATTCCCCGGTTATTTAACAGTTTCATTAATTCAATAGTAAAATTGGTTTTTATTACCTCGCAGTAGGTGCAAAAAGTACAGTATTCTCCGCGGGGATAAAGGTATCATCGTCTTGGGTGAGCTTGAATCGGACGCGCTGCAGAATAGTTAAAAAATATATATTTAAAAAACGTATCAGATTTTGAGGTTATAATCGAACCATGAGGTACCTATTGTTTTTCATAGCTCCGAGTGATTTTTGAGAAACTGAAAAACCATATCATAATACATTTAGCTATTTTTAGTACCTACCTGGATAATTAGGTGCCTATGCAATTTTTTTCTAAAACCTAATCCCTAATCTTTTCGGCACGACATGACGTTTGGCAAAGATGGCGGCGATTAATGTTATTAGTCGCGTAAAATACTTTATAATGTTCATTTTGGCATGCAGCTAGTCCGTGTTACAAAAGTATTTGCAACTAATATAATAAAATAGACAATTCATTATCGACTATCGTGTATGTCCGATGCATGTGTTGCATAGGGCAATTCTAGACAATGTCCTTTCCGTATTTATTGTCAATAGTGACGCGTCCACAGACACTGCAATAACATTAAGTTTTAGACTGTATAATGAAATATACTTTGACTCACCACGAATATTTAGCCTAGCTAGGCGTTTTCACTTTAATTAAATTTTCACACTGAGGGCTACCGGATTATCTCGAATGTTTTAGACCGACGCCTTGAATAATAAGAAGGGCTCTCTTATATATATTTGCTGAAGAAATGCCCGAAACAGCTTAGTAACTAAGTGCTCTGTCTCCAATGGTATAGTGTTCGTAAGTACGGCAGCTAGTTGAGGGTTTGGGTTCGATTATCAGGTGAAATGGAGTTTTATTTGGTTTATCTAGTTAGTTTTTAGGGTTCCTTACTCAAAGGGTGCCAACGGGACTCTATTACTAATAATAATAATAATTTTAGTATCAGGCAACTGAGGCCGATATATAAAATTCACAAAATAATCTTATACAAAAATAAACTAATACATAATACTGTCCGTTTATCTGTCATACCGCTGTATCTTTTGTACCGTGGTACTTACTCGTAGGTAGAACCTTGAAATTTTCACAGAGTGTGTACGACTATGATCGCTATTACGAGAAATATAAAAATGAATAAAGTTAAAAATTAAAGGCGATCAGCAATTTTTGCTCAGTCTCGAATATGTATTATTAACGTAACTGTACGGTGGCATGGAAACCTTCATATGCGATCGTGTGTGCCGCCCCTAAGACGACCTACTGACCGCGAGTCCATCTCGCACTTGGACGCTTTTTATTTCTTTCTGACAGGTTGAAGCTTGGCTTGCTTGGCTTAGCTTGGTTGTTTGAGGCTTTACAGTTTGACAGAAGTAACATTTTTTGTAATGCTTAGAAGATCACCACGAATAAACGCTTTTTTTTTTTTTTTTTTAATCAGCGTCGTCGGTGCAAATAAAAATAAGAGCGTTATGATTTCAATGCTCATTCTTTCTCTGTTGGCAAGATGAGATTATGTATCGATATGTATGTATGTACATAATATTATTTCCCTTACCTATATTTATTTATAAGAAATAAAATATACTTATTTACACGGACTAATCTGCTTAAAAAGTGGCTCCAATAAGTTGTTAAGGTTTACTTATTAAAATAATAAACCGTTTTTCATTTTCATAATACCTATATTATGGACAGACCTGTTAGTCTAGTGGTTAGTGGCCCTGACTGCTATGCGCAAGGTCGTGGGTTTGATTCCCACCCAGGACAAATGTTTGTGTGATGAGCACTATCATTTGTTCTGTGTCTGGGTGTAATTTATCTATAATATGTATGTATTTAGAAATATATATGTATGTTTATCAGTTGTCTAGTACTCACAGCATAAGCTCTGCTTAGTTTGGGACTAGATAGCGTTGTGTGAAAGTTGTGGAATATTATTATTATTATATACTAACAACAAAGGGTCGGCTGCCCCTGCTGCCGCCATCGTGGGCGCCGTCCCTTCATCGGGTGAGGAGCTGGAGGACATGATCCTGTCCCCGGCTTCGGACCAGGGAGGGGACGGCTTCGACGAGGGCGACCTGTTTGCCGGGCTCAAACTGGAGGGGGACGAGGAGGGGTTGGCCAGCGATGGCGTACCCTTCGTCGGCCTGTAAGATCCTCCAGGCAAACCTCCACCACAGTCAGACCGCGACGGCTCAGCTTCGCAAGTGGCTGGAGGTTCAACACACGGCCATTGCCTTGATCCAGGAGCCGTGGATTAGGGCGGGCCGCATACAAGGACTCTCCAATCTCGGCGGTAAGCTCCTGGTCACCACAGATCACGATCATCCCAGATCGTGCATCTATATCACAGGTAACCTCAAAACACAGCTCTTAACTGACTTCTGTTGCAGAGATGTCTCTGCAGCAAAGCTGCTAATACAGTGCGACGATGCCACGGAGATGTGGATCGTCTTTGCCTCGGTCTACATGCCCGAGGGAGAGGCGCCACCCCCGCACGACCTCGCCCGCCTTGTGAGCTACTGCGAGAGGTGCGGGTATGAGGTCGTCGTTGGGGCCGATGCCAACGCTCACCATCAACTGTGGGGTATGGACACGCAAAACGAGAGGGGTAAGGCCTTGGTTGACTACCTATTTTCGACTAACCTATCCCTACTAAACACGGGCTCCGAACCAACGTTCGTAACCAGACGAAGCCGCACAATCATAGACCTCACTCTAGCAACAGAGGGAGCGGCGGAAACTATCACTGGGTGGCAGGTCTCAAGGGAGGCCTCCTGCTCAGATCACAGGTGGATCCGCTTCGACATCCAGGTTTGCGTTTCACCCACACAACCACGGCGTAATCCGCGCAACACGGATCGGGCCACCTATACACGCAGTCTTGAATCAATGCTGGCGACTTCAAACGAGCCGACAACATATGCGGATACGACACAGATTGAGGTACAAGTAAGTCACCTTACTAAATCGTTGATAGACAGCTACCTAACTGCCTGCCCAGAGACCACCCCGCGCAGCACACCGGGAAAACAACCCTGGTGGGGCGCTGATCTGGAGCGCAAACGCAGTAAAGTAAGGAAAGCTCTGAATAGGGCCATGAATACTTGTGCGGATGAGGACTGGGATGAGTATTACGCAGCCAAATCCAGCTACAAAAAATGCATCAGGTTCAGAAGTACCGCAGGATGGCGCAAATTCTGTGGTAACATTGAATCTTGTCAGCAAGCTAACAGGGTAAGGAAGGTACTAGCGCAACAGTATACACCTGGGCCCGCTACCCTCCGGAAACCTGACAACACATTAACATCCTCGCCAGAAGAAACGAGACGCGTCCTTATTGAAACTCACTTCCCGGGATGTATCTTCGCACAGGTATTTGACTGGCAAGATGTAATTCAGACACCGTCAGACAACGATTGGCTCTACGTTAGCAGGGTAGTCACGTTGGAAAAACTCCAATGGGCCATCCGGAGCTTCCATCCTTTTAAGGCAGCTGGTCCTGATGGAGTGTTCCCCGCCCTACTGCAGTGGGGTGGCACCTCTGTCGCCAGTAGACTGCTGCCCTTAATGAAAGCGTGCCTGGCCTTCAGATACGTTCCTAAAGGATGGAGGGAAGTGAAAGTAATATTCATCCCTAAGCCAGGTAAGGGTGACTATACAAACGCCAAGTCCTACCGACCAATCAGCCTGACCTCCTTTCTTCTGAAAACTCTGGAAAGGCTGTGTGATAGGGAACTGAGGGATGGCGCTCTGAAGACTTTACCGTTACACGATAACCAACACGCATACAGTTCAGGTAAGTCGACTGAATCTGCCCTTCATATGGTAGTTAGCCAGATAGAGGCAGCGATTCATCAGAAAGGCACCTGTCTGGGTACTTTCATAGACATCGAAGGAGCCTTCGACAAAACCAACTTCTCCAGCATCAACAGCGCCCTCTCCAGACATGGAGTAGAACAGGTACTAACGGACTGGATTACAAACATGTTAAGTAAACGAGTGGTTCGCCTTGAGGGCGAGCAGCAGAGGGCCATGATAGCCAGAGGCTGCCCCCAGGGTGGGGTTCTGTCTCCCCTTTTGTGGAATCTGGTGGTTAATGACCTCATCACTAAACTCAACGCCAACCGCTATTACACAGTAGGTTATGCCGACGACCTCGCAATCCTGGTTTCGGGGAAGGTGACGGACACGATATGCAACCTCACTCAGCAAGCACTACGTATCGTAGAGAGATGGTGCAGGGATTTTGACCTAACAGTGAACCCCACTAAAACTGAATTAGTCATGTTTACCCATAAACGAGCTTTAGGCCATTTTCGCCTACCAAAACTGTTCGATACTGAACTCCAGGTGGCCAACGAAGTCAAATACCTCGGGGTCACACTAGACAGTAAGTTGAACTGGAGTAGTCATCTGGACAATAAACTTAACAGGGCTTGCATAACCTTTTGGCAATGCAGGAAAATGATAGGTAAGAAGTGGGGCCTATCCCCTAAAATTACACTTTGGCTGTACACTGCAGTGATCCGGCCCATGATCACCTACGGGGCTGTGGTCTGGTGGCCCCGCACCAAGCTGGTTACAGCCTCCAGCAAACTACAACGAGTACAGAGACTGGCCTGCATGGCGACTACGGGCTGCATGAGGACCACTCCGACTGCGGCAGTGGAAGCCATCCTGGGACTTCCACCGCTCCACCTGTTCATACAACAGGAAGCGACGTTGGCGGCAGTACGTCTCAACACACTAAACCTCTGGGGTAAGAGTTATACACCACACGCTGCGCTGCTTGAGGGACTCCACAAGGAGTTCCCCATCACGAAGGCCACCAATGACCGGGTACCCAAACAATTTATCTTTGATAAAAAATACAAGATCCAACTTCACGAGGATCGCCGCTGCGAGGGGCTGCGCCCTGCAGAGCTGCGAATCTTCACAGACGGATCCAAAACAGGTAGTGGTACAGGTGCTGGAATCTTCTCGGAGGACTTCAACATACACATAGCCACACCATTGGGCGTCCACAACACAGTGTTCCAGGCCGAATGCATGGGCATCTCTCTGGCCGCTTCAGCCATCATGGCCAGGGAAGTGAAGGATCACTCAATTCGCATACTCTCAGACAGCATGGCTGTACTGCAAGCGCTGAATAGTAATACAGTCGACTCTGGGCTAATATACGAGTGCCACCAGCGCCTCAACCAGGTGGGTAACTTCAATAAAATAACCATTCAATGGATAAAAGGACACAGCGGTTCGCTAGGCAACGATGCAGCCGACGAGCTTGCCAGAAGGGGGTCGAGCATGGCACCAGTGGGACCTGAGCCCATCGTGCCACTCCCCTTCAGGTATCTACGCACTCTGGTAAGGAAACGCACCAGAGATCAACATGACAAACTTTGGACGGAACAAGGCGAGTGCAGGCAGGCTAAGGAAGCACTTCCCGCAATGGATGGCCGCCTCACGAAACAGGTTCTCCGTCTAACTAGACAAAAGCTGCGTACGGTGACTGCAGCTTTAACTGGCCACGGGTCCTTTAATAAACACCTCTTTGTCATAGGAGTAACAGACAGTCCGCTGTGCAGGGCCTGCATGGAGGATGACGAGACAGCGGCACATGTGCTTCTAAGCTGCCCGGTGGTCGCCACTTACAGGGCAAAATACTTCGGTAACCCAGGTACCCTACGTGAGACGGTCAGTAACATCAAGGCGTTGCTGGCCTTCCTTGAGGAGCTGGGGTGGATCGAATGATCGATTTTCCCACCCGTACGCAAAATACGCGCATTGACGTGGAGTTGCGGACACCAGCCCGTGTTACCTATTACTAACAACAAAGCTCAAGTCTGACCTTGCCAGGGTCGCGGGTTGTTCGAAAGAGTTACCGTGGCCCTTGGCATAGGCAACTGAAGGAACACGGGTGGGTTTTAGTCAGTAAAAGTCTGACACGCCCTCCCGCTCCGCCCAGAGTGGGAGAAGTTATTTGATAATACAGCACCCAGAAAAAAAAAAAAAAACTCAAGTCTGATCATTTGAATGATGTCTTTAATCCCCAATCCATGCCATTATTAATACCAAGATAATTAATTAATTAATGTTTGTAGAACGTTCTTCGAAGTGGTATATTAATAACTAATAGGACTGTACAGGTGATTTGTCTTCTCATGTCAAACATTATTTACACATTTTAAAGTAGTGGTGGCCCAGTGTTCACGGCTGCGGCTTACGAGTTGTAGGTTGCGGGTTCGAACCCAAGCAGGCACTTTACAATAGAGAATAGAATACTATTTATTATGTACACCATATACATTACAGACATAAATATATAAATTTTACAAATGGTGACACAATGGGCGGTCTTATCGCTAAGAGCGATCTTTTAAAGACAACCTTTATTTTACTTTGTGTAAATTGTTTCATCACCACTGTTTTCAAAACGGTGAAGGAAAACATCGTGGGGAAACTGGCACGTCCTAGAACCAAAAATATCGAAGACATGTGACATCCATCAGCCCGCACTGGGCCCGTGTGGTGGATTATGGCCCACTCCCTTTCACAGAATTAGGAGGCCTGTGTCCCAGCAGTGGGAATATTATGGGCTGATTATGCTTATAAGAAAAAGCTGAAAATGCACGTTAAAGAGTTACGAACAGTTTTTGTGAACACAGTTAACTTTGTCTCTAACAAAGAAATACATTTTGCCTTTGTAATCATTGTGTAATTCAATTTATAAACGTAATCAAAAGTAAGCCCGAATGAAGTCTTTAATATTATCAGAATGTTTATAAAAACACAATAAATAATATTAAGTAAATTGATAAAATCCACCCCACTGCCAATCTTCAACATCCAATAATAAATTACAGCCAATTTTCTTGAGAGCTTCGTTATACAAATTGTCAATAGCACTCGTTAATCCGCAAAGTACCCACAAACAAAGGGGTTATCATCGAAATTTATGAGCTATAAAATTGGCACAGACCACCTTTATAGGCGAAAATATGAAAATATTGAAGTTCGCACGGAATAAATTATTCTAAATTGCTCCCGTTTGGATTGTGGTGAACCCTTTAGGATCGGGAATTGAGAAGATTAGGGGCGTCACATTGGGGACTGCGGTCATCTATCAGACGAGATAGCGGCCGGCGACAATGAGATTCATTTAAAGTAATTGGGCGGGATGGAACTACTTACATTCAGAATTTGAAATTTCGACAAAGAGTTAGCTGTAAAAAAAACCGTGAATTTACATTCCGGTATTTGTACTGGGAAGCTCTGTAATAGCAAACGTTACCACTCCAATGAAACGTATATGGTCACGTTTGGTTTAACAAAGCTTCAATTTACATTTTGTATACTTATAAAATTCTGCACTTTTAAACGAGTTGGATTGCCTATTATAGAATGCCAGATTTATTCTAGAGTTTTCCGAGAATACTTCTATCGCCTTTGTAGCAGGCGAGACTTTTTTTAAGGTAGCATTTTGATACTGTTATTCTATTACTGGTTGACCGTTATTGGTTGAAGCAACTGTTTTCACACTACCTGGTTCCCATTGTAAAGCTTAGCACCACGTAGAAGTCCGTCGCACTTCGTGACACTCCGTAGCACCGCATAGCACTTCGTAGCACTCCGTAGCACTTCGTAGTACTTAATAGTAGTTCGTAGCACTTTGTAGCACTCCGTAGCGTAGCGTCGTAGGCCCTACACGTGCCCTTTCGCTAGTCTTTTTGTACTAGTTATGACTGTTTGTAAGTACAGACATTCATTATCTGCCTAGCCTTCTCCCAACTATGTTGGGGTCGGCTTCCAGTCTAACCGGATGCAGCTGAATACCAGTATTTTACATGGAGCGACTGCCTATCTGACCTCCACAACCCAGTTACTGGGTAATACGATACCCCTAGGTAAGACTGGTTGTCAGACTTTCGGGCTTCTGACTACCTGTAACGACTGTCAAAGATCTACGAATGACAGCCGGGACCAACGGCTTAACGTGCTTTCCGAGGCACGGAGGGGTCTCGGTATGTAAAGATGGTCACCCATCCACAGACCAACCGCAGCAAGCGTAGCTTAACCTGATCGATCGACCTGTGCGGCTGTTATTATTTAGCCACAGGCCCCTCAAGTTGTAAGTACAGACATTATGATTTTAAAAATGCCAGTCTATTATTGTCACACTGCATCGCAAAGACCTCACACAAAGAAGGCATGAGCATTGATCACCGCGCTGGCGCAACGCGGATTGGCGATTTCAGACTTATACTAATTACAAGTCCTAGGTTTACTCGCGATTTTTTCCTTCCTGCACCGCTGTCATTGATATCCAAGATTAACTTAGAAAGTACATAAACTATGAATCGAAAAGTCACATTGGCACTTGCCCGGATTACCCGGATTCCATTGGTACTTGCCCTTATTAAGAAAAGGACAGAAGATAAATATTAGTTTAGTCCTGTCAAATTAGTCAGCGCCTGACGTAAATTGACGTATTTTTAGTAGCCAATTTTTTAATCACGTCTAAGCTTGTCTATGGGATTTATTTTAGTTTTTGAACAAGAGAATCAGCACCATTGTTAGAAATCATAAATTGTTAGTAAAGACCACTTATTTACACACATAAGAGGCATGCGTTCAACTAAATACATATTATTTGTTTTATTTTTATTAAGTGAGGTGTTTTTGATATTAGGTATGTATTTTCTTTCTCTTTTACTCCTTCACGCGCTGTCTACATCTCTTTATCTACTTTTCTATCGCAGGTTTACAGAAAGAGATTTCTTTAAAAATAAGCATCACCTTTGTACCTATTTTTTTGTTTTTTTTTCTTGTCTGTTACACATAACTAGCGACCCGCCCCGGCTTCGCACGGGTGCAATGGAGAAACACTGATAAATTTTAGAGCCATTATTTCTCGTAAAAAGTATAGGATAAAAAATGTTTATTGTGGGTTATCCCTAAGAGATAGACATATACCATCGCGGACTTTTTTGTAGACCTTTTAAGGTGTACAATACTGTAGTACATTATTTTGATCTATCTCGACGGGTTCAGCCAGCGTTTACAATGTAAGCGCAAAAAAATGTGTTTATTTACGACATCACATTAGAAACCTCTAAAATTATCAGTGTTTCTCTACTATATTATGCATGTATTATACATATAAACCTTCCTCTTGAATCACTCTATCTATTAAAAAAAACGCATCAAAATCCGTTGCGTAGTTTTAAAGATCTAAGCATATAATATAGGGACAGACAGACAGGGAAGCGACTTTGTTTTATACTATGTAGTGATGAGTGTACATAAACGATTAAATATATAAATAAATAAATATACTGAATTCACAGTCATTTGTAAAAGGAATGGTTGATTTAGCGTAGCTTTTACGCTCATTTTCAGCCTATCTCCTGTAGCAACACAAATCAAGCCGACAAGATCTTTTTAAACGCAATAATACTAAAGTAATGTATGGTAATTTACTCGCAAGAAAAGCGGGGACGCTTTATCGCGCTTCCCTTTGCTTTGGAAATGGCGTGTGATTTACAACAGACTGGTAATGATCTTGTTAACAAGTTGCTATAAACTTATATTATTTTAATGTCATCCGTTTTGAATTTACTTCCGTTTAATTCCGTTTGTTTTTCAGATTGGTGTTGTAGGGACTTTTATTTGAATATTCTTTGTATCATTAGGTACTTACATTCCGTTTTATTATAACATTAGAAAAATAAAGGTAACTGAGTTATACTGAAATAACGAAAGGGTGACCCCTTTCGTTATTTCAGTATAAGTCAGTTATTGTACGATAAATACTAACTAGGCTGTTTTGTCCCATTACAGGGAAAAGGTCTTCCTCTCCCTTTTCCACACAATTCTGTCTTTTGCCAGTCCTTTCGGTAGGAGTCTAGCTCGTCCCGCCATCTTTGTCTCTGCCTGCTGCGATGGCGTCGTGCATTTAGTCGACAGGCCTGTTAGTCTAGTGGTCAGTGGCCCTGACTGCTATACACAAGGTCGTGGGTTCGATTCCCACCCAGGACAAATGTTTGTGTGATGAGCACGATCATTTGTTCTGTGTCTGGGTGTAATTTATCTATAATATGTATGTATTTAGAAATATATATGTATGTTTATCAGTTGTCTAGTACCCATAGCACAAGCTCTGCTTAGTTTGGGACTAGATGGCGTTGTGTGAAAGTTGTGGAATATTATTATTATTATTATTTAGTGTGACCCAATCGGTAAAAATACAAAGCGACGTAACCTGTTAACTATTTACCTACATTTTAAAATAATTCTAATATGCATCTCATTTCGACAATATTACACAATAACTGTCGTTATTTGGCCATTACTTTTCTAATGCTATACACAAATGGAGTATAAACACTTTAAACACATCTATTTATATTTAACTAAATTAATAAAAATGAAATACTCAAATGTTGGTAAGCACATCATTTGAGAATGGCAGACCGATATACAGATTTATTTAATAGCTATTTTTTGTTTAACAAAAATCGTAATAGTTAAACTAGGTTTTTATGGAAAGACAAATAGGAAAAGTTTCCCGAAATATTTTCAAATTCAAGAAAAACTAAAAGTCCTTTTTTCTATGGGATTTTTGTATGAAATATCATTTGGACAGGACAACGTCTGTCGAGTGAGCTAGAAAGTGATACATTGTAAATGGCCCATTACTATTTCATGACTCGATAACGATGTCAAGTGTCGAGTAAGGAGACTATCCATATATCGAATACCTATAACATTCACTAGCCCTTTGATATTTAAAAGGCAAATGGCATCTAGCTTTATGCCAAAACTATATCTTAATACGAGTAGTAGTAGGCAGTACCTATCTACTTTTAAGCAGGCAGACAAAGGACACAATGCCTGTTCATCTATGTAAATTAAAGTGTTGAACACTTGCCCTAACACACACTATCTCAAACTCCCCAGTATAATTAAAGATTTATACCTAAGTGTCTTAGCAACAAATTTCCTGTGTGCAAACTAACTTCTTAATTAAGTGCTTCACTAAGGAACGTGAGTAGACGCCACTCTCTAAAGATCTCGTTAAAGATTAACGACTGATTTGTTTTAATTAACATTCAACCTTTATTAAACTCAATACGTTTTTCATAAAGCCTTTGTTAGAATCAAACGCTTGGGTAAAAATCAGATTAAAATATAATGAAATCCTTCCCTCAATGACGACTCGATTTTCATTCTGCTGAATGCTCTCTTGCAGATTAGCGTCGACCGATTGAAATTTGAAATGAATGAAAGATTATTACTTCTTCAATGATTTAGATGATTGACTAAGATCGTTCAGTTCCGCAGACTGAGCCGGCCATTAAAAAGAGCAGAGTTAAAACTTTTCCCTTTGCAGCTCTCCGCAGTTTATTTAAACAAACTACTTGTTTAATTGAATATTTAAACGAGATTCCTCACGGTAAGTATAAAAAGCTCTTGGGCTGGGCAAGGAAAAAGGCAAACTTGTATTTTTATTAATAAAGTTCAACGTTGAGATGTTGCGGGACTAAGAATATTAGCGTCTATTAATAATGTTTTTTTTTTCCTATGTAATTACTCACACCAAAGCCGGCAATGTGCTCGGCGTACAGCTGCCGCCAAGCTCAAAAAAGGGTTCAGTAATTTTACTTAATTTTTAAATAAAAATGTTTCACATTAGCGGAACCCGGGACTATTTGTTTCACTATTACTACTAACGGTGCTGTTTTCTATGCACAAAATAAGGACTATCTCCATTTCCCCTACACAGGCCAAAAAATAGGTATACCAATGCGAGTGCTGACTATAACCTGAATTATATGTGTTCCTGGTAACTCAATGATTGTCATTTCAATTTGGAGTGGTTATCAGGTTGTTTAGGGAAAGCGTCAATTTATTCAGTCTGGTCGGAGGCTGGATACATTCGTTTATCGCTTTTAGTATTTTTTTCTACTGCCGTCGTAAAGGCTCTAGTTATGAGAACAAATCAGGTGTGAACATGAATATGTATAGGTATACAATCAAACACAAGCAAGATGTGTTTTTACTCTTTAGTCAAGGAATGTAATTTATAATTAAAAAAAAAAAATAACGTTGCCCCACACTAGGAATTTCTCCTGTATTGTGGATGCGTTTACAAACATTTAAAACTCACATACACAAACAGCCAGACCGAAAACAACTACTTGTAGGTCATACAAACATTTGTCCCGCGCGGAAAATAACCCGCGAAACGAAGCGCAGCAGTCAGTCGCATAACCATTGCGGCAACCGTGCCTTCAGAAAATTAACTTTTGCTTTAGTAGAGTGCGTGTTGCTTGTTAATAATATCCGTATTGTAACGCGACGAACAAACCAACGCGTCATCGCCAGTACCGCGCAGCCCGATCGACACGCAGAGTCGCCGCCTCCCCGCGCGCGGCGTCCCCGCCGTGGCCATGACCGATTATAAAACCGCTCGCGTACGCCGGTAGCATCAGCCGCCGCGCCGCACGCCGCCGCGCCGCACGCCGCCGCGCTCGCCCTCACCCGAACCGGTCACAGGGGTAAGTGACTTAAGTTTACCCCCTGCCCCCAACCCCGACACCGTACCCCCTGCTGGCGCCCCCGGCGCCACGACGTCGACGACGCAACAGCCGGGGAAGAAAGAAAAGAAGCCGAGATACCCGCCGCTGGTGGTGGAGAAGCTGCCTAACTGGGCCGCTCACTTCCGGGCCATCAGCGCCAAGCTGGGCCGGCCTCCAAACGCTCGGCCTTACGGGAGTGGAGTTCGCTTCACCCCCGACTCCGAGGAAGAGTACAGGCTGGTCCAGCGCTACCTGACTGGCCTGGAAAAAGAAGACAGCGGCGTCTCATGGTTCGCCTACTCACTGCCGGCGGACAGGAGCACGAAGATCGCCATCAGGGGACTACCGGCTGACACGGACCCCCAGGAGATAGAGGAGGAACTCCGGGCGTTGGGTTACCAGCCGGAGTACGTGCGCCACATAAAGGGCGCACAGGGAAGACCCGGCTGTGTATTCCACGCCATCCTGAAGAGGACTCCCGACGTCCGGGCTATCTTCGACACCACCGTATTCATGTACATGCGGGGTGTCAAGATCGAGGCTTGGCGGGGCAAACGTGGGCCCGCCCAGTGCCATCGGTGCCAGAAATTTAGGCACAGCTCGCACCAGTGCCACCGCCCGCTCGCTTGCGTACGATGCGGAGGCGAACACGCGGCACGTGACTGTCCGTGCTCGCGGGAGGAGCCGGCCACCTGCGTAAATTGCGGCGGCCCGCACCCCGCGTGTAATATCAAATGCCCCGTGTTCCAGGCGGAGATCAGGAACAAGCGAGCGGGGACTGCCGCCATTACGGCCACCACGCGCCGGCCCCCAGCGGCCACCGAGAGGCCGCAAACGGTCGA